>OX387430.1:41049484-41730734 GCA_947563755.1 Lochmaea crataegi | reverse complement strand
TGCGGGACAATTTTAACCCACTGGTATTCTTTAGTGGTACAAAATAATCCCAATAGTATTTTTCAGCAGCAGACCGAAAAGAAAAAAATTGACAACTGAGGAACTAAACTACTGTGGAGAACATTTATCAGACGTAGAATCGCTAGAATCAGATCCGTATGCATCTAGTAACAATTCAGAAGACCCGTACTATGAAAACACTTCTTGTGATGAGAATGAGGGTGAAGACACATCAGACGAAGTACAAAATTGTGAGGAAGATGATGAGACTGCAAGTATTGAAGAAGACAACAATGATAATGGAACTGTTGCTGAAGGGACAACAAAAAATCACAGTTTTGTGCATGTAAATCTGGTCTTCAGTACCAATAAACTTCAAACCAAAGTTTGATATTTCATTAGAAAGAAATTGTATTATTCATGAAAGCATTGGGCGAAATTCATCGAAGTTGGATATCTTTAGAAAATTATTTCCTCGCAGTTTACTACTAACTATAGTGAGACACACCAACGAAAGAATTAAAATTTTTGAACAAGTAAAAAAGGTAAAAAAAGAACCAACAGATGTTGGAGAAATTATGATTTTTCTTTCGATCCATTTCGTAATGTGTTTCAATAAGTTGCCAAAACTAAAAGATTACTGGTCAAGTAAGTCATGTTTAGGTAATCAATTTGTAAAAAATAATATATCAAGAAACAGATTTACTTTCCTTTTGTCAAAACTGTATCTAAATAAGCCAGATAAACCGAATGATACCGGTAAAACTTATTATATTGACCCAATGATCGAGTGTCTAAAATATACATTTCAAAAATATAGGGAGGATAGTTGTCGTCAATCCATTGATGAAAGTATGATTGGTTTCAAAGGCAGATCAAGTCTTAAACAGTACATGCCAATGAAACCTGTCAAGCGTGGAATAAAAATGTGGGTAAGATGTGACTCATATACAGGGTATACCTATGATATGAATGTGTATAGTGGAGCTGAAACTTCGCAACAATTAGGAACTCTAGGTGAAAGAGTTGTGATGAAGTTGGTGGAAACAATACAAGTACCAGATGTCGTAATCTGTTTCGGTAAATTTTTTAGCTCGGTTAGGTTAGTAAGATTTGAATTTGTATAATACATAGGTAGAGAAAAATTTAATCATCTTATATCTTTTTAGTTAGACCCCTAGTAGTGTGATAGACAATGAAATCATCTCTTCAGGAATTATCTAAAAATGTAATTGAAAGAGGGTGGACATTATTTCAATTTTTTTGTTTTATCAATAAAAGTGGTAGTAGTTTCAAGAAAATTGTTTTCAAGTCTGTAATTAAATTCGTTAACGTGCTTTCGGCTATTAAGCCATCATTTGAACATTCACGGAAAAGGGACACTTTTAGTATTTAAACTAAGTTTCTCTTTGTTAATATTATGGCTTAATAACCAAAAGCGCTTTACAAATTTAATAAACTTGCACACCTGAAAATTGGCGAATGGATGTAAGATCCGCAGTCATACAAACCCAAACAAGCAAACACACCTGAAAAAACTTTCTCTCTAATACTTATACAGTGTGTATACACCAATTAGCTTCTTCAAAAAGTAGTAGTACTTGGGAAAGTACGCCATTAAAAGTTCTTTTGATTTTATTATTGCAATTTGAAAGAGAATTTCGTAAACGTATAAAGTAAATTAATTGGATAATATATTTTAGACTATGTTCCAATTATTTGGTGAACAAATGTGCCAATGTGCAATGTCCGCGGTTGCATTACTACAATTATTGCCGAGCATTCATAGCAGGAAAATGCAGGTTAGCGGACAGTTGCACCTACCTCCATGTCCACTACTTTGAAGAGAAATATTATATCGACCTTTTGGTTGTTCCCCCGAACATGGGAAAAGAAATTATCCACACAATGCAATTAAAGGGTGGACGTTGCAATGAATATTCCAACACACGGTTGTGTAAGAGGTTTAGTGCATGTTCAGATGGGGCATTTATTTGCAAATGTTGCTTGGGGGAACTGTCGACGGATTTTAGTTATGGTAATCCATTTGGACATGTGTATTGCACGGCATGTTTAAAACAGTGGAGGTGGAGTAATTATACATGTCCCTGTTGCAGAAGAATGATTACTGCAATTCAACATAAGGAAGGTATCCCTTATTAAAAAATGTATGTTAATTTTGCAACTACTGGTAGGTACATATCACACTATAATTTATGATGCATTCAATTGATACTAAAAAATAAATATGTCAAAGTATACAAGCATTTGCAGCTTCACATTTTAATGTTAGTTATGAATGTACATAGTAAGAGTGGCAGTCCTAGGATAATTGGCATAACATTTGTTATGCAAATTGTCAATGGTTTTTGAGATATTTCAAATTAAATAGTTGAATGTTCAGTATTATTATTGGTTGTTTTACATTTAATATGTAACATGTGGGTACCTATAGTATACCAAGTCTACATTTAATATTGTGCTTAATTTCAGAAAACTCATTTTTACAGTAAAAAATAGGCATGATTTCAAGTATTTTGCTTTAATTTAAAGCTTAGTACTAATAATAACGGTAACTTTTTTTATCACTACACTTTCATGAATATTAGAGGACCACATGGTCCAATTACACCTCTGTTTTTGTCAACCTGGATTTAGCTATACTTTGGGTATCCACATGTCCAAGTAAAATGTTACATTTAAAATAAAATATTCCAAAAACTGTTTACAATTTGCCTAACAAACCTTATGCATTTTTTTTAGATTTTCCTTGAGTAGCTCTGATTTTATTGATTTAGCCTGCTTGTGGTCTAACATGGATGGTTACAAACATGTATGGTATTATTTGGTAATTTTACAAAGTTGTTATACCACATCAATCCACCATTGGTGAAAACGAATTCATTTCAATATCCTGATTTTTTATTTACTGTTTATTGATATTTAAATGAAGCGAATACAAAGTGGTCAATAATTGTCAATTTTGTAGCTCCCATATAATATAGTGGCTAGGGTGGCTCAAGTTATAACCAATAACAAGCTGCCTACATATATAATTAGCAATTAACTTCCGTTTTTTTAGAAATAAAACAACCCCATGTATCTTATTCATCTTGGGCATATGTGAGTCAGTTGACTGCAAATACAAACATGAATTAATGAGATGCCACAAAATGTGTGGTTATTTTACATGCAAGTTTTTCACGTTGACACTTGAGGAATTAGAAGGTGTACGTACCAATGTCCAGCCATTCACCGAAAAAGTTGCCAAAGAAGTGGATAGAATGGTCTACATTATAGTGACATCCACACCAAGTAGAGCAGATCATATTTGCCCTAGATTTTTCACCGGGAAGTTTTGCGAATATCCTCCACAATACGCATGTAAAATATGCCCCTACTTCCTAGAAAACAGTAAGTTTTAGTCTAATAGGACAAATAGATTGATTATTGGAAAATTATATTTTTTTAACTGCACATCCGAAATATTCAAGATGTAGAATCTTTCTGCTATCAAAGGTATCGAGAGGCCTGAATGTGTAAGAAATGTAATGTCGGGTTATGTTTGGAATGTAATTTTATATTTCATCAAAAATGATTGAAAAACCTGAATAAATGTTTTTAACAATGCATGTGTAGTAATTTTCTGAAAAAGTCTGTGTGATCTCATAAAGACCTAGCGTTGCCATATGGCAACGTCCGTTTTTAAAAAAACTACGAAACTTTTTTTGAAAATGGTAAATAATTTGTTTTAATTTAACTCAATGGAGATCATATTTACCAAAAAATTGATGATTTTCGAAAAAAAAATAAATTCGGGTTTTAATGGGTTAAATTGGAGTATTAATATTTATTTTGATATATTATGTGTAGTACTTTTAAAACATCTGCTATATTGTACCTGTATGATTTACGGTACCGTTCGCGCAAATCAGTCCGCGCATTTCTTAAGATTTGTAAGTAGGAGACCTCCTTAGTGGGGTCTAGAGAAAAATGGATAAAACGGGTGCGAGACAAAAATGGGCTTTTGCACTTTTGACCGTTTGTCCTGCTTCCGATCCCTTCTGGGCCGTTTTAGTTGCAGCCGTTGTCAACCGACCGACCGACTGATTTTCGTGCACAAGGTAAGCGAATTTAAGAATGTTGTTGTAAATAATTTTTTCCGTTATACATTCACTGGTGACTGACTTCTTTTGATTTAGAATTGATAGAATTTATTTTTGCTTATTGTTTGTTTAATTTTAGGAAAACTTTCTGCGTATTTGTGTACAATTCCGAAATAAATTGTTTTGTTTTATTTGCTGGCTTTACTTTTTGGGAAAAGAGATATCTTTGAGAAATTTCAAGCATTGTCGCTGCCATAGCAGGTATATTCTTGAGAATTTCTCAAACTATTTCGGTCAAACCCGACTGCAGCCGTTTATCTGACGGGAAAAATCTTTTCAGGAATCTCAAAGTCTGATCGCTGCCTGAGCAGGTGAATTCTTGAGTGGCTCTGAAAATATTGAAGAAAAACCCGGCCGAAGGAAATTCATTCTAATATACAAGGATATTTGATAAAAGACAACTTGGAATAGTCTCGCACGTGTACGCTGCCATAGCAGATGCAAAAATTCGAGGGTTTTCCAAGGCGTGGAGCGAAATATTCTCACACGTGTTCGCTGCATTTAGCAGGATCACAAAGGAGAGGTTTTCGGATTCTGTCATCTAACTTTTATTGAAGTAATCGATTTAGCACCAACGGCCGTGGCAACGTCAATCTAAAAGGGGTTACGATCACAGTAATAACCTGGAATAATCTCTTCATGTACGCTGCCAAGGCAGGTACAATATTTGGGAGGTTTCCAGGCGAATTTATAAAGTTTCCGTTTTTTTTTGTGTTCAGTACACGAGAGTATCAGTAACCGAGGGTAATCTATAAATCTTTATTTTGTTTGAACCGGTACACAAATATAAAGAAATGCTTGATTAAAACCTACTAGTGCCTTAATAACGCTTTCTCTGTGTATTTTTCATCTGACCGCTAGTTAAGTTTCACCATTTTCACCCGCATCTAGACATACTAGTAAAGCCTTGCACTTTAGCTTTTGCGTATTTTGTAAATCAAAATTAAACTATTTATTGCTTGGTGTGTTGCTTTTGGTTTGAGGAATAACGTAGTTAGTTATTTGTAGATACTGTTTGACTTTAATACACCTTTATTTATTTAAATATATTGCTTCTGGGTTCATCCCTAAACTGTAAATTATTTCGGGGTTGAAATAAAAATTTATAATTTCTTAAGCAACTGGTAGTTTCCTTTCCCGATAGTGGTAAACAAGTAAAGTCCGTTTCCCACTACGTGTTACGTCGAGGTCAAGAACAACAGACCCCTTGAATTACTCAACCTCCATCTGTTGCTACCCTGGTAACTCTTGACGCTGCATTTTCGAGAGTTCGGTGGAGTAAACCATCCCAAAAATCTGGCACCCAAGGAAATCTAGGAGATACTGAAGCCCTGGGTGTCATAGTGACGTCGGTAATCATTTTAAGAGAAAGAAAGGACGTTACAAAATGGCGCCCGAGCGGGGACCGTTGTTGTGAAAGCAGCTACCGTTGTTGGAAAAAAAACCGTGTATAGGAGCAGGGACCTGATTGTTAAAACAGGAACCGTTTATTTTGTTTTCGATTTAGTTCCGTGTTATTGATTAGAGCAGGAACCGTTATTCCGTGTTGGTTCTTTTACCGTATTGTTGAAGACACCTGATTGCTGATGATAGCAGGAACTGTTCTATACCGCTGTTGATATTTTTGCTGGACCGTTCATATTGTTTTACTGGTTTTTTCTGTTCAATGTCGATTTGAACAAGGACCGTTATTCCATTCTAATTTATCATTCTTTTCCGTATTGTATATTTAAAAAGTGTCCGCTTTGCCGGTGCTAGATTTTTTTCCCCTCCTTTGTTGATTTTCATTTTGGAAGAAGAAGAAGTCTGAGCTGGAGTTGAAAGGCTAATGTCAAGGAGAAACTCCGAGGATCTTGACGTATCCGTTTTGTTTGATCAAGAAGAAGCTGTAGAAACCGAATCCGTTCTTCCCGTACCGACCGTAAGTTCTGTGGTAGAAATCCCAGACAATCGTGTAAGCTGGGTATACTTACTGAAGAACGAGGGTCTTAATACCGAGCTAGTAAAGAGGAATTTACCGGTTGCTGGAACCGTTCCTAACAAACGGAAAAGACTCGTCAACTTTTTAAGACGAAGAAATATTATATCCACGACCGCTATGGCAACTCCTCCGATAAACGTACATGATTGGAAGGTGTCTTTTGGAAACCGGGGATCTCTGCATTCATCAGAAGAATTGATGAAATCTGTACCGCATGGAATGTCCAGAAGGATAATCTGCTTCCTGTGTTACCAGAATTACTGTCAGGTGAACCGGCATTTTGGTACCGCAACAACCGGAGTAGGTACACGACCTGGGATGAATTTGAGGCAGACTTCCAAATTTTCTTCTACCCCGTTAACTACGAAGTTGACTTAGAAGCTGAGATAGGCCGTCGTCTACAAGGAAGAAATGAGTCCGCCGCTACTTACATCACCGAACTCCAGACTTTAATGCGAAGACATGGAAAGCTAGCTCACGAACAACAGTTAGCATGGCTGTACCGTAACTTGTTGCCCGAATACCGGCTACAAATTCGAAAAGGGGATTTTGATAATTTTTCCAAGTAGTCAGGGAATATGAGCTCCTCCGGAAGGAACTCCAGAATGTACCCGGCCACAGTGGACCGAACCGTAGACCAGCCCGTCCCCAGCCAATGAGTACACCAAGGTATGGACCATCTCCCCATTCGACTCCGGGCCCATCCAGAGAGCCCATCGGCGGCCGCCTACTACTACTCAGCACCCGGCTGGGTCATCTTCCCGTGAAATCACATGTTTCCGTTGTGGGGAGTCTGGATACTACCGCAACAACTGCCAAAACCCGCGGAAGACATTCTGTTCTCGTTGTCGTAAGGAAGGAGTATTTTCTAGAGACTTATCCGAAGCTGTCCCGAGGAGAGGCCGACACAGCTTCCGCAAATATTTGCCTCTCATACCGATCCGCCAGAAGAAATGAACGACCCCCGACCTCACATAGACGTCGAAATTGGAAATCACAAGTTCAAAGCATTGTTAGGTACAGGAGCAGCGAAATCATATATTGGTGATCAAGTAGCTAAGACATTTTCCCAATGAAAGCAAACTACCGGCCGTCAGGATACGAAGGCCCGTTTAGCTAATGGAAATTTAGTCTCTATCACCGATATTTATGCGCTCAAATGGAAGATCAATGACGTCACGATAGAGGGTTCGTTAGAGCATTTCCTCCGAATGTATAATTTCCGGTTGGAGTTAGGAACTGGAAATATATACATAAATGGTAAACTAGTAAGAAGTTCACAATTACCCAGTCCGGTTGGAATAGTGGAGGTAGGGAACACACACCCGAAAGAATCCGATGCGGCTGTCCGAATCATCTGTAAGGAAGATACCAAGCCTGGGGTTGGTGAAAGAGATTGTTTCCGAAATTTGTCTGTTTGCGAAGTCTCTGCGTCCGCCCTGGGAAGTTTAGGGGTTGACAAGGAGCACTCTGGTTCTGACGTTTCCGAGTTTTCCCCGGTGTTGTTAGGGGTTGACATGGAACAACCTGCTTCCGAAGTCTCTGCGTCTTCCCTGGTGTTAGGGGTTGACAAGGAGAAATTTGTTTCTGGACTCTCTGCGTCTTCCCTGGTGTTAGGGGTTGACAAGGAGCAATCTGTTCCCGAAGTCTCTGCGTCTTCCCTGGTGTTAGAGGTTGACAAGGAGCAATCCGTTGCTAAAGCTTCTGAGTTTTCCCGGTGTTGTTAGGGGATGACAAGGAACAATCTGGTTTTGAAGTCTCTGCGTCCTCCCTGGGAAGTTTAGGGGTTGACAAGGAGCAATCTGTGTCCGTAGTCTTTTCGTCGTCTCTCATAGAGTGGAGAGATAAGAAAGAAGATAATAAATTTGGTAAATCTGCGTTATCTCCAGAGGATTTAGGAGATCACAACAATTATGGTAATATAGGATGTCCAGTAGAGATAATCAACCCGACAGAAGAGATAAATTTAACTGAAGATCAAAGGAAGAGGTTAAATATTTTCTTGAACCGCGAACTTTTGATGTTTGGGAAGATTCAAGGTCCAACTACGCTCGTGGAGCACGAAATCAGTTTGCTTCAGCTCCGTCCGATCAAACAGAGATACAGACCTCAGAATCCAAGAGGTGTGCAACGCCGAAAAAGATGCGATGCTAGAGGGAGTGATAGAACCCTCTACCAGTCCATGGAGTTCCCCGATTGTGATTGTGAAAAAGAAAGATGGAAAAAACTGTTTCTGTATTGATTTCCGAAAAGTCAATGAGGTAACAATGAAGGATGCCTACCCTCTTCCATTTATCAATGCGATATTAGATAAACTGCGAAAGGCAAAGTATATTTCCAGTTCAGATTTGAAGAGTGGGTACTGGCAAGTCCCGTTAACACCGGAAAGCAAACCCATTACCGCCTTTACTGCACCGGGACGTGGATTGTTCCAATTCACGGTTCTTCCATTTGGCTTACACTATGCACCTGCCACGTTCCAGAGGTTGGTTGATCAATTGATAGGTCCCGAATTAGACCCTTACGCTTTTGCTTATCTGGATGACATAATCGTTCTGGGGGAAACGTTTGAACAGCATTTAGAAAATCTACCTGAGGTGTTTCGTCGATTGCGAGGAGCACGGCTGAAACTAAATCCGGAGAAATGTCACTTCTGTTTGCCGTCTATGAAATACTTGGGTCATGTAGTCACTGGAGATGGAATCCGTACCGATCCAGAAAAGGTCGAGAGTATAATTAAATTTGCAGCCCCGAGAAATATCCGAGAACTAAGAAGGTTTTTGGAAGTTGCATCCTGGTATAGGAGGTTTGTGCCATCGTTTTCTCAAAAGGTGGCCCCGTTAACGAAATTACTCCGCAAATCTCAGCGATGGAAATGGGCTGAAGAGCAAGAAGCCGCTTTTGCTAAAATTAAAACCTGTCTGTCGGGAGCACCTGTCTGTCGGGAGCACCTGTCTAAAAGCTGTCCTGATTTTTCCGTACCGTTCACCCTGCAGACCGATGCCTACGAATATGGGTTGGGAATAGCCCTTACCCAACAGAAGGATGGTCATGAGCATGTGGTAGCATATGCAAGTCGCACGCTGAGTCCTGCCGAGAAGTACTACTCCGTCACGGAAAAAGAATGCCTTGCTATTGTTTGGGGGATTGAAAAGATGCGTCCTTATTTAGAGGGCTACCATTTCACGGTTGTTACCGATCATCAATCTCTTAGATGGCTGCATTCAATAGCTAGTCCATAAGGACGTTTAGCTAGATGGAGTACTTTTCTGCAGCAATATGACTTCGAGATACAGTACCGTAAAGGTGCTCTAAACCGTGTGGCCGACGCCCTGTCCAGAAATCCGCTACCAATGACCGCCGAGGCCGACCCACCATCTGTACTCTGTCTGGCCGATGTACCCGCCGAATGTTCATGGTACCGGAACAAAAAGGAAGAGGTCCTGAAGGATCCAGAGAAGTTTCCGGACTACTGCATTAAAGAAGACCGACTGTACCGTCATTTCTGGGATATCAATTATTTGAGAGAGCCAGAAATATCCGATCCCTGGAAACTATGCAAAACGAAGTCCGACCGAACCCGAGTCCTGCAAGAAAACCATGATGCTTCTAATGCAGGACATCTGGGAATTGCTAAAACCATTACTCGTATTGCAAAATTGTACTATTGGCCGGGTATGTTCCGTGATATCACTAAGTACGTCAGGAGAAGTCTCCAATGTCAGAAGTATAAGCCTTCGCAACAAAAGCTTCCAGGGAAAATGCAACCGTCCCCTAATCGACGGCCATGGGAAACTGTCAGTACCGATATTGTTGGACCGCTGCCCCGCAGTAAAAATCGTAATGTTCCAAGACCGTTTCACAAAATGGGTACAGTGTAAACCGATTAGAAAAGCGACCGCTAGGTCGATAAGCACCGTTTTTTACGAAGAAGTTCTGACCACTTTTGGATGCCCACGCACCGTGTTATCCGACAATGGAACCCAATATGATAGTAAGCTCTTCAAGGATATGTTGAAGGATTTAGGAATCCGCCATCGATTCACCCCTCCATGTACACCACAGGCTAATCCCGTTGAACGAGCTAACCGTACTTTAAAAACCATGATAGCTCAATTTTGCGAACAAGACCACCGAGATTGGGATCTGAGAATATCCGATCTGAAATTTGCAATTAATAACTCTAAGCAAGACTCTACCGGTTTCTCTCCTGCCTTTCTCAATTTTGGAAGAGAGTCCGACGTCCCGAACACACTACGTCGAGAAATCGAGCAAAATCAGGCGACTGAAGGACCCGAACAACCCAAGGATGGAGAAAATACCGCGAATGAAGTCTCAGAACAGTACTTACTTCGTTTGAACAAATTGCAAGAGTGTTTCGATCTAGTCCGTCTGAGTTTGTCTAGAGCATTTACGAAACAAAGCCGATATTACAATCTACGCCGACGTGACTGGAGGTGTACTATAGGAGATTCGATCATGAAAAAAGAGCATACCCTGTCGTCCGCGGCAGATCATGTGACCACGAAACTTGCCCCGAAATATTCCGGTCCGTATAAAGTGGTGAAAGTTCTATCTCCAGTTGTGTATGATTTAAAAGATGCTCAAGGCAAGCGTTATTACCGAATACATATTAAAGACTTGAAACCGATTTCGGAGAAAGGCGAATAGCAAAGGACTGTACCTGTGGAAAACTGTCTGTAAGACGAGCTACCAGCCGAACCATTTCCCGGCCGGTACCCAAGCCAGGAAAACGCTCCGTAGCAACACAGGCACTGATAGTTTCACGATCCCGCCAAGATGTTGGCATTCAATGCGAACTCTGTGACTGTTCCCTGAAACTTCTGGAAGGCATCACTGGCGTTCGCCAGCGGTATTCAACGCTTCGGAACAGCTCTACCTGTAGAGGAGTGAGGCAACGTTCTTCCAGCTCATATCCCAGCCGGAGTACGAGGAGTTCCAGGCTCCAGTGATACCAGTGAGGTTTGGAATGATAATCATTCTGCCACAAGACTCGATAGTTTTATTGGGTAAAGACATTCTGTTTTAGGCGAAGAAGATTCGTTTTAGGTTATAAGCTCCACTTTCATTTATTAATTTTTTTTTACCGACGAAAGAGGGGGATGTAACGTTGTTACTATTTTTTCCCGATATCCGGCAGTAGATATTTCAGTTCTTTATTAAGTTCACCCCTCTGCCGTAGCTAGTTATTAAATTGGAGTATTAATATTTATTTTGATATATTATGTGTAGTACTTTTAAAACTTCTGGTATATTGTACCTGTATGATTTACGGTACCGTTCGCGCATTTCTCAAGATTTGTAAGTAGGAGACCTCCTGAGTGGGGTCTAGAGAAAAATGGATAAACGGGTGGAGCGAGATAAAAATGGGCTTTTTCACTTTTGACCGTTTGTCCTGCTTCAGATCCCTTCTGGGCCGTTTTAGTTGCAGCCGTTGTCAACCGACCGACCGACTGATTTTCGTGCACGAGGTAAGCGAATTTAAGAATGTTGTTGTAAATAATTCTTTCCGTTATACATTCACTGGTGACCGACTTCTTTTGATTTAGAATTGATAAAATTTATTTTTGCTTATTGCTTGTTTAATTTTAGGAAAACTTTCTGCGTATTTGTGTACAATTCCGAAATAAATACAACCCGAGTGACGAAGAAGAACCTGATGAAGAAGATGAATGTAACAGTGATTCAAGCTTATTGTATGCAAATGCACAACAATCGGTAGAATCTAACGACCAGCAAAATAATGACGATGAATGGTACGAAGTTGACTGTACTCATTTACGTCTCGATATACAGTTTGCTGGTAATGAATCCTATGTGTATGATGATGGTTATCCTCAAAATAGAACCGAACTAACTCCTTTTCAATTTATTGTATAAATTAGATACCAGTGAGGTTTGGAATGATAATCATTCTGCCACAAGACTCGATAGTTTTATTGGGTAAAGACATTCTGTTTTAGGCGAAGAAGATTCGTTTTAGGTTATAAGCTCCACTTTCATTTATTAATTTTTTTTTACCGACGAAAGAGGGGGATGTAACGTTGTTACTATTTTTTTCCCGATATCCGGCAGTAGATATTTCAGTTCTTTATTAAGTTCACCCCTCTGCCGTAGCTAGTTATTGAATTGGAGTATTAATATTTATTTTGATATATTATGTGTAGTACTTTTAAAACATCTGGTATATTGTACCTGTATGATTTACGGTACCGTTCGCGCATTTCTCAAGATTTGTAAGTAGGAGACCTCCTGAGTGGGGTCTAGAGAAAAATGGATAAACGGGTGGAGCGAGATAAAAATGGGCTTTTTCACTTTTGACCGTTTGTCCTGCTTCAGATCCCTTCTGGGCCGTTTTAGTTGCAGCCGTTGTCAACCGACCGACCGACTGAATTTCGTGCACGAGGTAAGCGAATTTAAGAATGTTGTTGTAAATAATTCTTTCCGTTATACATTCACTGGTGACCGACTTCTTTTGATTTAGAATTGATAAAATTTATTTTTGCTTATTGCTTGTTTAATTTTAGGAAAACTTTCTGCGTATTTGTGTACAATTCCGAAATAAATACAACCCGAGTGACGAAGAAGAACCTGATGAAGAAGATGAATGTAACAGTGATTCAAGCTTATTGTATGCAAATGCACAACAATCGGTAGAATCTAACGACCAGCAAAATAATGACGATGAATGGTACGAAGTTGACTGTACTCATTTACGTCTCGATATACAGTTTGCTGGTAATGAATCCTATGTGTATGATGATGGTTATCCTCAAAATAGAACCAAACTAACTCCTTTTCAATTTATTGTATAAATTAGATTTAAAAAACTATTAATGCATGGTAAAATTATGGTAAGTCAAGAAATTGATTAGGCTAATGGAACCGTAGGGATCCGCAGTCAATATCACAACCTCACACACACACACACACACACACACACACACACACACACACACACACACACACACACACACACACACACACACAACTCCTTTTCATGTATACAGGAAACTAATCGATGATAAAATTTTACAACTTATTGTAGAGGAGACTAACAGAAATGCTGCGCAAGTAAAAAATGCACAACGTTATAGCAGATCGTCCAGAATTCATGCATGGAAACCTACCAATAAAGAAGAAACTTTAAAATGTTTGGGTTGTGTTATGTATATGGGAATTGTCAAGCTTCCCAAAATTGCTGATTATTGGAGTAAGTCACCATTGTATAATTTTACTTTTATTTCTTCTGTAATGACCAGAAACAGATTTCAGTTTGTTTTGAGATTTTTACATTTTGCTAATAACACGGCTGCTTTACCAAACGATCGTTGCCATAAAATTAGAAAATTATATGAGATGAGTAGAGTAACTACACCAATACTGTGACACAAACCGGTTTTCATTACCTGTTCAGCCGGTTTTGAGAACCTGTTTGTAGAGCCGCTTTTTTAGTAGTTAACCTTCAGTTTATTTATATACGTCAAATGAACGGATTGACCTCTAGACACCACTGGATACCAAGTACGTAAGTTAACCTTCAATTGATGTATGTTATATTGATATTTAACAATTGTCCTTTTTTACTATTATACAGGGTGCGCCAATTATTTCCACTCGATCTCTAGCACCGAAACTAAAAGAGGTATCAACAAGATTTCTTGTAGGTTTATACGGTGTCACTCGGACTACAATTGTAAAATATTTTGATGTATACAGGGTGGCTAATTTTTGTGGAATGAAAATTAATTTGGTTTTTTTAAATTGAACACCCTGTATACGATTATGTCTTCTGATTCTACTTAATATTAGCTTTACGGTAGTTTTTTGAATTTGTAAATCCGACGCGGCGTTGACAAGTTATTCCTATTATAAGCAGATTTAATGAAAAAACAGCACAATAAACACATTTTTTCAAAAATTCCTCCAAAAGGCTACTATGATGTAAATGAAACATACACCTACCACAATAATTACCCAACATCTTCACCTGTTGCACAGGGTGTTTGCCGATGGCGTGCAAATAGTCTAGTTTTCAAATTGCAATAACTTAATTTTTTCAAATGGGACACCCTGTATATTTTTCTTCAGTTAGAAGCTCTCCTTAATACACATTAAAAAAATATAGGGTTTTGGACATCTAACTTTACTATTTACTTTAATAATTGACGTTAAATGAGAAATAACATATTTTACACAATTTTTAATAAGAAAACAAGTTATCTATGAAAATGACAGTAGGTATATTTTGTTGTAGCATTAATTGTCAACATAAAATTTTGTATTATATCACGTCTACTATATTTAATCGGTATTAGGTATAAAAAATGGATTATAATAAGAATTATAGTGTTCAAGAAAATATTGATATGATATGGATACTGGGTGAATGTCAAAAAAATGCGTTTCTTGCTAGTAGGGTCTATCGTCAAAGATACCCAGAAAGACGTCATCCACAAAAGGATACTTTTGAGAATTTAAAGAATAGATTTGATAGAACGGGAACCGTCAAGTATGAAAAACATTCACGTGATGCTACAGCTGTTACTGTTGACAACTAATATAAAGTAATGATCAGTATAGTTGAAGATCCCAATGTAAGCTCAAGGCAATTAAGCAATCAGTTAGATATTTCCAATACCACAATTAGACGCATAATAAAGAAGAATAAATATCACCCTTACCATATCCAGCTTCACCAAGAATTGTTACCGCGTGATTTCGCGCGTAGAGAAGAATACTGTAGATGGTTAATAAACAAGATAAATACAGAGCGTAACTTTTTAAACAAAGTTTTATTCTCCGACGAAGCCACATTTCATAAGAACGGTTGTGTAAATAGACACAACTTCCATTATTATTCGGACCACAATGAACATTTATTTAGAACCACATCACAGTATCGATGGTCTTTGAATGTGTGGGCGAGAATAATAGGTGATTATGTAATTGGTCCCTATTTCTTTGATGGGACTGTAATTGGAGCTGCTTTTTTAAATTTTTTAGAACTTGATTTTAGAAACCTTTTGCAAAATGTGCCTCAAAATTATCGCAACGGAATGTGGTTTCAATTAGATGGTGCCACACCACACTACCAATTAAATGTTCGCAATTGGTTAAATAGGGAATTTCAGGATCGTTGGATAGGAAGGGCAGGACCTACAAATTGGCCTGCTAGATCGCCGGGCCTTACACCTTGCGATTTTTTCTTGTGGGGTTTTATTAAAAATATTGTTTACAAAGAAGAGGTTACCACAAAACAAAATATGAAAGACAGAATTACTGCAGCATTTAGACAGGTGACCCCTGCAATGCTAAGAGATGTGCGTAAATCAATGAAAGAAAGGGCAAGAAAATGTATAAATGAAAATGGAAGACATTTTGAACACCTATTATAAATTTTAACTTTCAATATTGTAGTTTTCTTACGATTAAACTTTGTAAAATTTTGTACTTATTAAAAATTGTGTAAAATATGTTATTTCTCATTTAACGTCAATTATTAAAGTAAATAGTAAAGTTAGATGTCCAAAACCCTATATTTTTTTAATGTGTATTAAGGATAGCTTCTAACTGAAGAAAAATATACAGGGTGTCCCATTTGAAAAAATTAAGTTATTGCAATTTGAAAACTAGACTATTTGCACGCCATCGGCAAACACCCTGTGCAACAGGTGAAGATGTTGGGTAATTATTGTGGTAGGTGTATGTTTCATTTACATCATAGTAGCCTTTTGGAGGAATTTTTGAAAAAATGTGTTTATTGTGCTAATATTTCTGAAGTGCTGTTTTTTCATTAAATCTGCTTATAATAGGAATAACTTGTCAACGCCGCGTCGGATTTACAAATTCAAAAAACTACCGTAAAGCTAATATTAAGTAGAATCAGAAGACATAATCGTATACAGGGTGTTCAATTTAAAAAAACCAAATTAATTTTCATTCCACAAAAATTAGCCACCCTGTATACATCAAAATATTTTACAATTGTAGTCCGAGTGACACCGTATAAACCTACAAGAAATCTTGTTGATACCTCTTTTAGTTTCGGTGCTAGAGATCGAGTGGAAATAATTGGCGCACCCTGTACTATATTAAATTTTGTTTTATTAAATTTTATGTAACTAATTATATATTATCAATCACTTTCTCAGGGTTGGGTTCATTACTTAATAATTTTTTTTTAATAATATCCTTTTTAAAGATACTTATTTATTAAACAATTTTAATTTGAAGTTTACAAATTTTAAATTTTTGAATTAAATATTTTTATTTTAAAGAATTGACTTTATGTCTGTATCACTAAATTAATTTTCTTATTCCTATCTAATATCAAATTTTCTAATTTATGAAAATCAAAATTTTACATCAATTATATATTTCTTCGGTCTTCAAACTGTCTTTTACTCCTATTATGTCCAAATGTTAATTATTCTATTTATTCAAAAATTGACTTATTATTTATTATAGTAATAAATATTGGAATATTACTTCCCTGGTTTATATAATGTCAATTCTTCAATTTCAACAATCTCCAAATATGCCATTTGTAGTATAATTTCTCTTTCCATTTATATATTATTTCAATGTTTACTGCTTTACAAAATTTTTAATCCAATATCTTCAATTTTCAATGGGTTATTTTATTTTTATATTCTCTCTCTGCCTGTCAAAATATTCTATCTCCTCCTTTACAAATCGAATAATAATTATTATGATGGTATAAAATTTTTCAATTTTCTACAATTTGCTTTATAAATTTTAGTCCAATCTTTCTAATTTTCGGTTATATATTTTCATATTATATCTCTGCTTTTCAAAAAAATTCTATCAATATTATATTATCAATAATCATTACCATCACTACCCGCGTTCAATTTTTCCTTTATCCCCCGATAACTATTAAAAAAATATTTCTTCCAATGTGACATTAATTATAACCACAAATGACATATTTTACACATCAAATTTCATAGATCTAACGTAACCTACATATAATATATCAATACAATGTATAGCGTTATTAAACTTTGTCGCTACCTATTACATAACTGGTAACCAGATACAAATTAGTTCAACCTCTACTTTGTTTATACACTACTACTGGATACCAAGTACGTAAGTTTACCTCCAATTGATGTATGTTCAGCGTTATTAAACTTTGTTGCTACCTATTACATAACTGGTAACCAGATACAAATTAGTTGAACCTCTAGTTTGAATACACTACTACTGGATACCAAGTACGTAAGTTTACCTCCAATTGATGTATGTTCAGCGTTATTAAACTTTGTTGCTACCTATTACATAACTGGTAACCAGATACAAATTAGTTGAACCTCTAGTTTGTATACACTACTACTGGATACCAAGTACGTAAGTTATCCTCCAATTGATGTATGTCTAGCGTTATTAAACTTTTTCTATAACATAACCGGTAACCAGATACAAATTAGTTGAACCTCTAGTTTGTATACACTACTACTAGATACAAAGTACGTAAGTTAACCTTCAATTGATGTATGTCTAGCGTTATTAAACTTTTTCTATAACATAACCGGTAACCAGATACAAATTAGTTGAACCTCTAGTTTGTATACACTACTACTAGATACCAAGTACGTAAGTTAACCTTCAATTGATGTATGTCTAGCGTTATTAAACTTTGTCGCTACCTATTACATAACTGGTAACCAGATACAAATTAGTTGAACCTCTAGTTTGTATACACTTCTACTGAATACCAAGTACGTAAGTTAACCTTCAATTGATGTATGTCTAGCGTTATTAAACTTTTTCTATAACATAACCGGTAACCAGATACAAATTAGTTGAACCTCTAGTTTGCATACACTACTGGATACCAAGTACGTAAGTTAACCTGTAATTGATTTATGTCTAACGTTATTAAACTTTTTCTATTATATAACCGGTAACGAGATACAGATTAATTGAATCTCTAGTTTGTATACACCTCCGAATGTCAAGTACGTAAGTTAACCTTCAATTGATGTATGTCTAACGTTATTAAACTTTGTCGCTACCTATTACATAATCGGCAACGAGAAACAAATTAACCTTAAAATAGGGGTACCCCTATATTTTTGGATACCTTGTATATTTGTATACCTTTTTACTTAAGAACAATCATAATATTTTATTAGATATTTATAACAAAGATGCAAGGGTAGCTCGTTACATAAAAACAGAATTTCCGATACACATTATAACAGAAAAGGCCGTTACTACCAATACAATATTTATATCAAAGATGCAAGGTAAAAAAATTACCTGAAAATAGTTATACCCCAGTATTTGTAGATACCTTTTTATATGAGGGCAGACCTATTACCTACTATACATTTATTAAATATTTATAACAAAAAACTATTTTGCATAAACATATAGATTGTCTAGAAAACAATTAAATGTTATCGCCAAGAATTTATAACACTATCCATACGAGAGAAAGATGAATAGTTTATCATAAATTAGAAGTATTTTCAATAACCACTCTGTAATTTTAAAAATATATTCTGACAGTAAAAAAAAATCCGCGGTTATACTTTTATGTGGATTAAAATTTTGCATATGAAACACATACTTACTGGAGTTTCATTCAACATTTTTTACATAGGAAAGCTTGGTTAACACTTTAGAAAAAATCAAAAACATTAACAGTCATATTTAAAAAATAAACTGAAGAGTGGAAGAAATTGCGTTGGTTTAAATACAAAATATTTTGATACAAAACCACCTTCAATAAGGTCATACATAAAATTCCCAGACTAGCCACTGATTAAGTGAATAAACGTTTTCAATGCCAGAGCGATGTAGCTTCCAGTTTTTGTTGGTGAAGGTAAGTCCCTTTTAAGAGAAAGTTGCTGAAAAGTCTGTATATATATAGAGACAGAAAATCATTTCAGTGTAGTTCCAGTTTTAGTGAAAATTTAAAAATGAATAAAAATTGTGAAGTGAAGATAGAAGAAATAGAAGAACAGGAAAATTGGGATGACGAACCTGATTCTCCGATGTACATACCAAATGTGGAAGCAAGGAATGTGATAATACAGGTTCCGCCAAAGCTGTCAAAAGCTGCGAAGAAAAGATGGAGGTTGGCTGAACGAAAAAGGCTGAGTAAAATAGCCAGAGAAGGGAAAAATTAGGTAAATATAATAGTATAGTTGAGGAGATTTACCGTTGCAAGGTAGTCAATGATACATTTATGATGACTAACGCCACCTTAGATCTCCTCAACTATATATTCATTTAATATTTTACGTCAAGTTTAAAAAATTGCATGTTGCATTAGAATTATTTCTGTAATGCATCAAATTCATCCTAGAGTCGTAAATATTAACAAAATTCTAAGAATATATCCGTTTTTTTAATTCTAAACCCTTCGAAAGTTAGTTTAAAAAATAAATTGGAATTTTACAACAGTAGTAGAATAGCGAGTCTTTAGATAAATTACAGTTCATGCATAGTACTGGAATAATTATTGTTGACAGAGAAATAGAAATATTATGTTTTATGCGGTGAATTTTTACATCAAATTCAGACTAGAGTTAGAAATATTATCAAAATTCTGGAAATATATCTGTTAAAATTGTATTATAATATATTTCCATACCTCATACTTTAGCAAAAATATCAGTAACATCGTTAATAGAATGATTTTTTTTTCATATTCTTTAGTATTGAAGAGTGTACATCTAAAACGTCATCTCAAAATTTCTTATTAGTGTGAGTGAATTATAACTTATCGCGTGTATTTTAAACCATAATAAAATCTCACATTTACTCCGCCTTTCCAGTGACAGCTTTTGTTTTTATGACCCCATTTATTCACTGAAAAATAAAATGTTTGGTGTCTTCGAAACCACATTCCGACCGGAGGCGCTGGTAACTTGAATCAATTTAAAATATTTTCATAGGCCAGGCAAAGATGAGAATTTTGAAACAATAAAATGTTATCACGATGTTTTTAAATGAATATTTTTACAGAATTTTCTTGGCGTGAACGTGTACCATTTCACTTCTTTTTCCCGTTTTCTTGAATATTTGGAAAAATTATTCGTAACAAAGTGTTGGAATGAATTAATTAGAAAAAAAATGAAATAACAAAAATTAGCATAATGTTTTAAGATGATTATTTATTGTACTTCTTATTTGGTTGACATTTTCAAAAATCCGTAATTTTTTTTGGTCCAAAGCTAAACGCTTCAACTCCTTCAATTGCTTCCTCTCTTTTCGCATATTTCATGTTCATAAGCTCTTATTATCTCGAAACTGACATTCCGGCCGGAGGCGCTAATATCTTGAATAAGTTTAAAATATTTTCATAGGCAAGGTAAACATGAGCATTTTTAAACACTAAAATGTTGCCACGACTTTGTTAAATGAATATTTTTACAGAATTTTCTTGGCGTGAACGTGTACTATTTCACTTCCTTTTCCCGTTTTCTTGAATATTTGGAATAAATTGATAAGAACGGAATGAAAAAAACAAAAAATTAGCATGATGTTTTATGATTGTTTATTGAATTTTGTATTTGGTTGCCAGTTTCAAAAATATGTAATTGCTGCTCCAAAGCTAAGCGATTTAACTCCTCTAATTTCTTCTCCTCTTTTCTCATATTTGCTAGCTGTTTTTGCATATTTGCAACCTGTTCATCAATCGTTTTAATGCGTTGTTCCCGATTACTGCACTCATTAACGATCAAAGTTAATTGATCGTCAAGTGCAGTTAACTCCACATCATTCTTAGTAAAAAATTCGAGACTCCTATAATTTTTTTCTTTATATCTTTTAGATGTGGAGGAATCTGCTTCAATGAGGAGGGGGAGGAAGGGGAGAAGGAGGACGAGGAGGACGGACCAACAGGATCAGACGAAAAAAAAGCTTCGATGTCTGAAGAACTCAAATCGATGATGGGCTATAAAAAAAATATATATGTAAAAAAAATGATTATAGTTGGAAATACTTACTTCATTTTCCTTCGACATTTGCTCCAACGGCTGCAAATTCGGCAAAACTTTTTGCTTCTTAGGTGTAACTAACACGTTAGAATGTACGTTGACGCGTTTTGAAACCATGTTAAAAATAATATCTTGTTTCGAAGAACACTGTGTTTGAGAATGTGTTGAAAATTGAAGTGCGTCGGCTTAAATACAATCTCTGTAGACATAAAAAAAACAAGTATATACTTTCAAAGGTTACTCGGGGAAAAATATGAGGTGAAACATGTTTTTTGTTGTTACTTATTATACAATTGGTAACAAGACAAAAATTGACTGACCTTTAGTCATTGGTACTTTATCGCTACCAATTAAATAAGTGGTAACGATTTAATCTGTAACTCTGAATAACAAGTAATCAAGTTAAAGTGGGGCGTCGGCCTAGCTTTGTAGTGGAACGCTTCTGATGCGATAATTATAACCAAGTAAGGTCGAGCGAGGTTAGTACTTGGATGGGTGACCACTGGGGAAACACCGTCGTAGAGCCCGTACAGCCTGCAGCGAAATACTTTAGATTACTAGGGTCAGTAGCATATCACAGCTCGCAGACATTATACCAATGAGCACGAGGTATAATGTAGATATGCCGTCTTTCGGATGAGACGTAAAACCGAGGTCCCGAGTCCATGGATGTTGGGCTCGATAAAGATCCCTTCCACTGGTTGGAACACTAGTGGACCTAGCAAGTGCGTACTGCAAATTCGAAGTTAAACTTAATCACTCAAGTTGCTACGGGGTGTTGTATATTGTGTAAATAAACTGAGACGCTACAATCTCCGAGTTTTATTTTGAAGTCAACCAGCCCAACAAAGAACTACAGTTTATTTTGATTGACTAGTAAATTAGTCACCGTGACGGAAAACGAAGGGAATGTATTAAGTCCCCTCCGAATCCACACAAAGTGTTAGAAGCAGATTCTGTTTTATATATAATCTGTTGCCAATTGTTTCATGCACTTGATTGCCAGATACGGGGCAGCTGTAGTGCCGTATGTAACAGTATGTAATTGATAAATGGATAATTCTTCGTTAGGATTATTTCTCCAAATAATTCATTGGAGTTATAGATGATCAAGGCATATTACGCGTAGGTGGTAGGCTACGATTTTCACATTCAGACCCGCAATGTAAATAACAAATTTTACTTTCCTCCAAGCATAAGCTTACAACATTAATATTTCGTCATAAACACAATGCTCTATTACACCCCGGGCCACAACTTCTATTAGCCACTATTAGACAATTATATTGTGCTGGTGGTGGACGTGATCTAGCAAGAAAAATAACAAAAGAATGCATAATCTGTTTCAAATTTTATCCTAATTTTGCTACGTATCCAATGTCTAGTCTTCCTGAAAATAGAGTCACACCATCTTCACCATTTCAAACGACAGGAATTGATTATGATAAAAAAAGGTCGTGGACAAAAACTCTTAAAATGTTACGTGTGCGTTTTCATATAAGCTTTGTTACAAAAGCTTCAGAAGTAATTTCAGATTTAACCACTATACGTTTTTTAGCCTGCCTGCGTAGATTTACGTCAAGACGAGGATGACCTGCCATATATTCCGATAATGGATGCACCTTTGTCGGTGCAAAATAATGAGTTAAATGAATTAGGAAAAATTTTACTTGATAATCAATCAACTATTTCAAATTACGCTATTAATGACAATATAAAGTGGCACTTTATTCCACCTTACACGCCACATTTCGGTGGGTTATGGGAAGCGGCCGTCAAAAGTATGAAACACCATTTAAAACGAACAAGTTTCAATAAGAACTTTATATATGAAGATTTTAATTGATTAATTGTCCAAATCGAAAGAATTCCAAATTCTAGACCGCTTTATGCATTATCAACCGATCCTAACGATTTAGAACTCCTTCCCACTTCCGAATTGGTCGTCCTCTTACAATGCCTCCTGATTCTGACTTAACACGTGTCCCAAGCGGAAGATTACCCAGATTACAATTAATACAGCAAATGCAACAGCAATTTTGGATCCGATTCAAGAAAGAGTATCTTTCCCAATTACATTTACAATACACATGGAAAAATGCTGCAAGTAGTATTAAAACAGATGCGTTGGTCGTAATAAAAAATGATCAACATCCTCCTTTCAAATGGCCTATGGGCCGAATTATTTCATTATCAACTGGAAAGGATGGAGTGTCTAGAGCTGCAGAGATCAAAACGCCTTCAAAAATTATCTAAACGTTCCGTTATTCATTTGTGCCCGTTGCCATTGGAAAGTGACATGTATGTGAAGTGATATAAACTGACTTAATCCTTTGAATTTTGTATATTTATTATGAGTTTCTTTGCATAATTTGTTTTGTCTTGTTTGTTACTTGAAGTTACCCTTCAACGGGGGAGTTATGTTAAAATTATTTTCTTATATTAATTTCAAATTTAATTGCGGCTACGCACCACTCGCTATACGCATGTTCACGAATAGTAACGAATTCATCACCCCATAGCTATTATTAACACGTTTTTTTTCCAACAATAATTATAAACAACAATTTTAGTGAGTTATCTGTGTTTAATTGTCCTACCAGCTTATACAAGAATACTAAAATTCACAATTACAATTTGCAACAAAACAATATGTAAAAACATCAACAAAAATCCATTTTCTGTAAATTGGTCAAGTACGACAGCTGCAACAATGAGTTATATTTCATACTGTGGGCGGGAGAACATGTACAGACAACGTGGAAATCGGTTAACACTTCTCCCAGCAGTAATTGCCGAATTTCTTGGTCCATATTTAAGCGAAGATCAATTTCTTCCAGAAGCAGCCGCAAAACAAACATTGCTCGAGATAGTTCAGTTCATTGTGAACAATCAGGATGTGTTGATGGCTATTACACCAAATGGAACCCAGGCAGAATATTGTGTGCAAGCAGTAGCTGCGCCTGAAAACCATCCATATTTCTCTCTAGCTGCCAGAGATAAATATGGAGATTTTGAAATTCTCGATTGGCGATCCTGCCAGGCATATTTGGGTCACAAGATCACAGATAAAGGGATTTTACCCAACGATAGCAAATATGATACTATAAATAAATATCCAGTACCTATTACCGCTGACGAAGTAAAAAAATTCGTAGCATTTTGCAATTATTACCACCGTTTTATTCCCAATTTTGCAGTTATAACCCAACCTCTAAATAAATTAACAAGGAAAAACACCGAATTCGTGTGGACACCAGAATGCGAAAAATCTTTTAACACGTTGACTGCTGAGCGACGCGCACAGCGCGTTGACTGTGCTTTCAGGCCAGTGCTGCCGCCGCGCCTGGTGCGTTTAGTATCTCTTTTGCTATTGAAGCGTATAGTCGGTCGTGCGAAGTGATTGTGATTTTGTGTCTTTATAAGCGTTTATATTAGGGTGTAAAATATTAGTTTTAACCTCTAGTTTTCCATATCATGTCGTCTTCTGATGCCGGTCCTTCCGGTGCGAAACGCCCAAAAATAGGTTTAAAACCTAGGTTTAAAAAATATCTTACCGAGGAGGAGATAGAAACCATGTTATATGAGTCCAATGATTAGCTAGAAGATCCAACATTTATTGATCAAATGGATGTAACTGACTCAAGCTCTTCCGATTGCTCAGAAGAAGATTATTACGAGTCAACAGTTTCAACTCGACCATCAACAGCAGCGTCTCCTCCGATTCCAGATGACAACATAGACGAGGCAATAGCTTCTAGTACCCAACCTCAATTTACTCAAGCCCCCATTATAAATTGGAAGGAAATGGAAAATTTATTAGTTTTTCCATTTACAAGAACAAACGAACTGCTGGTCCCATATCCAGGTAAATAAATAGCAGATAGAATAATCAATTAAATTTTATTATCCATTTATGATAATTGTAGTTGTAACTTATTTATATATATATTCTGGGCCTATATTATCTTTTGTATTGTCAATGTCTATTTTGGGGAAATTTACAAAAATGTTTGTTTTAGGTCCAGATCCAATAGATTTTTCAATTTGCTAATTACCGATGAATTCTACGAGTTAATCGTTGATCAAACAAATCAATATGCGATCGAACTATTCTTGAGTAAGGGAGAAGAACACTCTCGAATCAGTAAATGGAAGCCCATTTCTAAAGAGGAATTCAAAATTTTTCTGGGATTATTTTTACATACGGGAACCATTAAATTAAATCGCATTCAAGATTATTGGAAAACCGATAGACTTTTTAATTTTAAGTGTTTTTCTGATTATAGGGATAGATTTTTATTAATTTTAAGATGCTTACATTTCACAAACAATCCCAGTGAGGGTGAGCCTAGACCAGCCGATAGGCTCTATAAAATTAGGCCTGTTATTAATTATTTCAATTCAAAAATGGACAGCTTATATTACCCAGATAAAAACCTAGCTATAGATGAATCGATGGTTCTTTGGAGGGGTAGGTAACAATTTAGGCAATATATCCAAAATAAACGCCATAAATATGGCGTTAAACTTTATATGCTCACCGAACCAACTGGTATAATTTTAAAATTTTTGGTTTATACGGGTACTCTTGACGATCAGGGGGGGAAAGGTCATGCCTCAAAAGTTGTTTTAAACCTAATGGAAAATAAACTAAATATGGGCCACGCATTGTTTATGGATAATTTTTATAATAGTTACGATTTATCCTTAGATCTCCTTTCAAAAAAAACATATACCACTGGTACCTTACGCATTGATAGAAAAAATAGAAGTAAAATCAATCAAACTCAAAAAGGGTGAAACAATTTCCCGTTATGCCAATGGTGTTATGATTGCAAAGTGGCATGATAAAAGAGATGTAAATTATATTTCTACCGAATTTTGTAATACAATGACACAATATCAAGATAAAAGAGGAAACGAGAAAGTAAAACCTTTACCCATAGTTCACTATAATAAATCTATGGGGGGTGTAGATAGGCAAGATCAATTTATGGCATATTATCCTTCTGCCAGAAAAACCGTACGATGGTACAAAAAAATTGGATTGCATATAATCCAACTACTTTTACTGAACGCATATTTTTTACTCAAAAAGTATCATGCACCTCGTAATTCATTTTATAATTATAGATTAGATATAATAAGAAACCTCTTACCGGAAGGAATGGAAAATAATAAAAATACTGAAACTTCTCATTTTGCTAGTCATTGTCCAAAAAAACCAGAAGGAGGAAAAACCCTTAGAAAAAGGTGTAAATATTGTTCATCTCAGGGTAAAAGACAGGACACCGTATATGAATGTAAAGCTTGTTGTGTAGGACTTTGCCTGGAACCATGCTTTCAGCTATATCATACTAATGTTAAAAATAATTAATTTTGTAAGCCATAATCTATATGTTACCTAATAAAGTTTTTTCTACATAAAAACCGGTGTTTTTTTTCGTAACGCTCCTGGCGCGTCGCCAGCGCTGGCGGTACAAAACTTCGTACAATGCTGATGACGCGCCTGGCGCGTTTTGTTTAAAAACCCTAAAAGGGCACTAGCAAAAAGTGAAATTTGCTCATAGTATTATTTCAATGTTAGAAAAGTGTTTATTTTTGCAAAAAAAAACATTCAGCTCCTGGGAACGTGTAAGTATCATAATCAGCAGCCAACGTGTTAATTCTTTAAAAACGCTTTGATCAGCCCACAAATACTTCAATACCCAGATTTCTCTAAACAATTTATTTTAATTACAGACGCATCCAATTTTGCTTGTAGTGGTGTTTTGTGTGAAAACTTCGACGGTGTTGAACTTCCAGTGGCGTACCACTGGAAACCACAGAAAAAAACGCGTTGTTTACTCTACCGCAAGGTGGTGTGGAAATGAGTGACAAATAGCTCAAATGCTTGTGGGTAGGACTTGTATGCTTATTAATGACAAAAAGTCTCTAAAAGTCCACAGAAAACAACGAATTAGGAATTTGTGCAATTGCGATAAAATGTACTTACAGTTACAGACCCGCTGCATCGAAACTATTAACTTGAATGGAACATAAATTAACGAGAATTTAGTCCCCTTCATTTTTATATGGGTGAATATTTTTCATAAAACACACGAGAACCGAAATATTTGGCAAAAATCAATGTTTCCAACATAACACGATTTTTTTTCAATTTCCAAAGGGATTTCGAGGTCACAAAATGAATATGTTGTTTTTGACACTTGACCTTACACCTTACACAAGAAATCAAAACTCCTTGAATTATTTTTAGGTAGAGCCCCTTTTATTGCTCTGACGACTGGGATAATAGGTTAAATTGTTTAAATTCTCTCACTGTGATATGGGTACTGTATCAGTTCCGCTAGTTCGTTCAGATCAGCTTAAAAAATATATTATATATTATGAGTGCATCAATCGTTACATAGTTCGGAACTTTAATTGGTGATTTGGTTCCTTTTGAAGATCCTTTTTGGGAATTTTATCTTGCAGTTCACAAAATTTCTAGGTATTCTACTTGCGAGATGTCTTTCATCAAATACAATTTCATATCCACAAACGATAATTGAAGAACATCAAGAAGCGTTTCATAAAGATTTTAAAATGGTTGCTAAAATATCCCATTCAAAAGTAAATATGCTGTATACGTTAGCTTTAAGACAACAGTTAATATTTGGTTTAAAAATTTTATATTCCACTAGAAACTGGTCCAGTATTAGATTTAGTGGACAATATAAAAAGTATAAACAATTTCAAAATACATTTACTCATTCATGGGTTAAAAAAGAATCTGTTATTTATAAAATTAATACAGTATTGTTGTTACAACATACTGATCTGCACCCAAATTTTGTAGTTATAAAATGTATTGTTCAACAAGACGGTGAAGTCTTATTAATTATATTGAAACGAATCACGGTTGGTTTTCATTACCACTTACAAGCATATGAAGTTTCATTTGAGAATACTAGCTTCACATCTGTTACGCTTGATAAGTTAGTCAATCAGCTTCCTTATAATTATCATCACTTGTGCGATGTCGATAAAACAATCCGTAATCTACGTTGTTAGCTACCGTGAGAATGGATGAATGGCTGCGTGAAAGTTAGTCAGAAACGGTGCCTCCAAGATACCTGGTGACCTTACCACCACAAGCGGGGCTCTATGGTGGTGGACATTCAATTCCGTAGATGCTCGTGGGATGGAATATGGACAAAGATAGGATAGAGATCAAATAGAACAGGAAGTAATGGATGGAGAAAAATAAATGTTTGATATATCGAGGTTAATAAAACGAACGACTGATAAGGCGGGAGAGACGAGTGAGGAAAATCCAAGGAGTGATACTGGGGTGGATAGGAAGAAGGTATCACCTTTGGAGGATAAGGAGCGGAAGAGGAAACAGAAGGAGAAATATCATCATTGAGGAATGATGGCAAATCAGCCAAAAGAACTCGATAGTCAACTGGTTCAGGATCCCCTATAGATCCAGTCAACCGCCCTCCTAAGAAAAGCGCGGAAAATATGGTTCTGTTATCCTTAGGTATATTGGTCACAACTATCATCGAAGAATAAATGAAATCAATGTATAATGCAATTGCAGGGCTCCGTATCACTAGTCCAGGAAACAGCCTGAATATGACCATTTTACATTGTTTCCCTCCTGGTGGCTGATTTTGCTTGATAAGAGTGCAAAATCAATGTAGAATAAGATACACTCACTCCGATCTCTGAAGTCGTTGCGGAAAATTTTTTAACGAGGTAAGAAGGATGTTATTTCAGTAAAAATGACGTTTTTTGTGCATATCTTTTTACCCTTCAATTTAACAGAAAAAACGATAAGAACTTTTCTCCTCAGAAGATCTACAAAACTTTCATTTAGTTTAGAAGAGAAATTTTTAATACTTCAAATTAACATTATAAATGACAGCGGAAAAATGCGGTAACCTTTAGATATTTCGAATTGACGAGTCGTGACCCAATCAACTTTGTAAAGCACTGGTATTAATAATTACCGCGCTTTTCTAAGAACTAGAAAAATAAACTCAATGAAATACAAACAGTCATCATTTAACTCTTAAATTTCAAGTTAATGCCTAAAGCTATTATGACTGTCGCACATTCAATAAGTTAGTTTAAATATTTATCAGTTGTTCAGAAGTAAAAACACAATTAACAGCATGTATTAAATATTTTAAAATATTTCCATGGTCAGTTAGTACACAAAATCCCATCGAAAATGATGTTTAAAAGAAGGGGACGTAGCCAGGGAAAGCGAATAATGGCGCCGCCCTGGCAGACAAAATGTTCGCCCAAAAAAAAGGCCTTTGAGTTTGGAAAATGCTGATTCGTCCACTACTACTGGAGTAAGAGATACAGCAGGCCACTCAAAGAAATGCAGCAGGTAAATAGTGTAAATACGCCAGTCCGGCCAGTCATAAATTTACCGCGAATAGGCGTGCCCATAAAACAAAATATTAAAATAGATTATCCAAAACAAAGTAATGGCCGTTTGTTTCGTGCATGTTGGTTTAAAACTTTTAAATGGCTCGAATATCCCGTAGAAAATGTCGCCGCATTCTGTTGCGCTTGTCGCCAATTTCAACTATCTAGTAACAAAGACATAAAATACACCCAAACTGAATTTAAAAATTGGAAGAATGCCATGGATTCCCAAGGCATGCAAAAAGCGAAGTTCATTCAAGAACCATGCATATGTGGAAAGAAAAGATTTCTAGAGACACTACTGGCACTGCAGTTTCAACCGTAATTAATAGTGACTTATCAGAAAAATATCGATACTATATGAAATCGGTAGCCGAAATTGTTAAACTTTTAGCAGTAAATGAACCTGTGTTAAGAGATAATTGTATCATCATTCATTCGGGATGTGCTCAACGGCCCAGGCACTTCAACTAAATCTTTGTACCATGGTACCATAGGTAATTATATCATTGAATAGCAGACAGAAAGAGGTTTATTTATTTATAATCTTTTCAAATATACTCTTCGAAAGGATCAACTACTTGATGATTGCATTAAGCACTTACCACGAAACGCAAAGAATACTTCGCCTGAGATACAAAATGAAATCATCAGAATATTGGCCGAGATCGTTCGGGCAAATATCGTGGAAAAAATTCCTTAGGTTACCTTATTAGAGGAAGGTACTAGAGATAAGAATAATCGGGAAAATGTGTCCATCCGTTACGTGAAAGATGGTATCGTACATGAATCATTGTTAGGAATCTACATGACAGAAAGAATGGACGCTAAAACGTTTTCATCAATGACCCTTCAGATTCTCGACGACAATGGGTAGACAGAGCACATCTTAGTCAATGCTATGGCGGAGTCATGAGTGAAAAAAAGGGTGGCGTGTTTGCGCTTATTCAAAAAGAAATAAAACGGGACATTCCATATATTCATTGTTATAATTTATAACCATAGACTTCATCTAGTTGTCTTGAAAACGGTATCTGAAATTGATAAAATAAAAATATTTTTCGACCAGTGCAAAATGCTCCAAGATTTTTTTCGACCAGTGCAAAATGCTCCAAGATTTTTTTCAACACGGAAAAATATATGCAATGTATAAGGGGAAAACTATTCAAGTAATATATTCTAGTTATAAAGAGATTATCAAGACACTGGATGAAATTGTGCATAAGTCGTTGGCTGGGAAAGGCAAAAAGCATTGGGATAAAATCAGTTATATTAGAGACTGATTTTAAATTCGTATTGGTACTAATGAAGAAAATATTGGGACGTTCGACAAGCCTTAAGGACGCCATAGTTAATTGTGTTAAAAATAGAATTAAATCACTTCGATCGCCCAGCGAATTTGATGAAAATGTTGCGATAATGTTACCAAAAAAATGAAAAAGAAACCTACTTCTGCTTTAGAAGATTTTGTTGTGACGGCAAAATTACCTGATACTGAGGAAGACCGTGAATTACAATGAAGGTTTATACTTTGAAAGTATCGACTTAGTGCTTCTTCAACTGGACGAAAGATGACCTCCTGACAGCAATAAGCATTATCGAGGAGTTTGATTTACGTAAATACCAACCTCTAACCAAATTGGGCAAGTTATTTCCCAAATAACCATTTCATTCAAGTCCTAATTTTTATTAATTGTTAAAGGTATCGAATTGCAGTCTGCTGAGAAAATGTCAGTGGTAGAAGATTTCCTGAGAAATGAACCTAAAGAGAATGTATTCGCTGAACTGTACCAACATAGAGAAGCTTTTAAAACATCTTACTATCTGTTTGCAACAGTTGCTACGTTTGGCTGCAGTACAGCACTATGCGAGTCGTCTTTTTCTTCATTAACTGCTATCAATCAACCGCCCGCAGAGGTATTCTATGGCGTACCTTTCACTTCTGGCCTTTGAAAAAAAGAAGACAGAGTCACTGGATCTAGAAATATTTCTTCACAAATTCCATAATTCATCAAATCGCAAATTGCATCTGTTTAATATAACCAATATTTATAACATTGTTATCAATATATTTGCATTTTTGTGTTTTATTATACATAAATAAAGCAAAACCTTTTATTTAAAATTTTTTAAATATTTAAAAGAACCAAAATTGATAGAGAAGCTAAAGAAGCATTGTCTGTTGTTGGCTGATAATTTGTTAAAAGTAATTAAATAATCAATAAATGACCTTGAACTTTTGAAAAAAAAATTGAAGCCCCCCGCAGCTAACGCCCCGTGTACACCACTTTTTTAATTCGCCCTGGCTATAACAAGCAAGATTATAGCAACATACCCCTGGCTGCGGCCCTGATAACACCAGTTAGAAATATGTTGCTATTATTAGAAAATAATACAAAGGAGAAATTATATATGAAGGACTGTTTTTCCAATTTATAAGTTTGTTCATAAAATTTAGTTTATAACGAATGATCAATGGATATTATCCCCTAGTTTTTACAACTGTTTGTCATTTATCGTTAATTACCAACCAGTGTTCTAAATATAAAATATCAAAGACAATACTTAATTTTTCTAGAATTTTTGCCGTAATTTCAAGTAAAGAACATAGATAGAGAATGTTTCTATAAACAGTAATAAAATTATTTAATTTCTACGAAAATTTTATACCAGTTAATTTTAGCCAATCAGATGCCTGCATTTTGACATGTTGCTATGACAATAACCTAATTTCTTCGGAAATTTCCCTGCGTAGAGGGAAATTAATCAGTGGAAATTTCCCTCTGGCTTGACAGCTGTCATAAACACAGTGGCGTGAAATATTTTTGATAGATATTTATTTATAACTTAATTATAGGTATTAAATTCCTTTTCCACGTCTTTTCTCCTCAATGGCGAGTAAGGTAAGGATCTGTTGTTTTTCCCCATTAAATGTCTATGCTTCATGAAATAATAGTAATACTTCGACACAATTTTGTTCTTTTCCACACAGGATTTATGGGTGAAATATGGAATAGTTTCACAAAGAATATTGCTCATGTTCTTAAATAGATCTTCTTGTTCAGGTTTTAGGCCAGAATTTTTCACCAAATCAGTTAAATACTTCACATTTTTATGATAAACTTTAATATGCTCACATTCTGTACAAAAGGAACAAAGATTGTACGCGTCGCAATTCATTGTATTAATAAATATCCAATTAATTATCTGTATTTTACGACACCCAAGTGTTAACAATGCAATTAATTATAAGAAACCATAGACATAAGGAACTTGTCACTGTCACTACATATAGGCAACTTTGATTAATTTTATAACTCGTAAAATTATCATTTATTTTTTATGCGTTATTATTTTCAATTCTTTTAAAACTTTCCCTTGTTTCTAGTAGTATAAAATTTGGAAAAGTATAAAGACTAATATTTATTTTAGATTATTATTTAAACCATAGGGAAATTACACTATTTGACATCAAATCCGAGGTTAATAAATGAAGTTGTCGCCGATGTTTTGGTATAAAATTTTCTTACCGAATCTCCCGCGAGCATGAATTAATATTCCGGAAATTTTCCTCAGTTGCGAATTTTTTAAGAAAATTCGCACTTCGAGAAAATTTCCGGAAATAATTCGTGCTCTAGGGAGATTATAAGTGATAATTTTAGAACTATCTATATAACAACGCAAAATGTTATTGAATAGTTAATATAAAACTTCCAAGAAAAAACATAGTGGCACAAAATGTCGAATTCTTCATTGAGCATTCAATCGTAGATGATGTTTAAATTTCCATACCTGCAAAATAAAACGTTTCAATTACAACCAATAATTTGGACATTATATGATATCATTTTCCATAAAAAATATAGTGACTCTGCTTACATGTTGAAACAAAAGGACCCTTCCGGCGTTAGGCGTTGATTAAAAAAATTAATATTTAAACCCAAACTGATTTTTATATATGGAGATAACGAAGCCAGTTCACAGGGCTTTGTTATCTACGGAATTAAGTTAACTTTTAACTATAGTTATCTGCTTTTAAAGAATACTAAGGTACACTAGAGAAAAAGTTATTACAGTATCTGTGTGTTATATAAAACTTACTAGATAAAAAGAATATATATAATGAAAAAACCTTTTTTCACTACTAGCCTCTAAACCTAACTTTATTGACTTTTGTTGAGGTAGAAAAGTTGTTCATTATTAACCAAGGTAGAAAAATACAGAGCCTACTTGATTATAACTAAATCTCAATCCATTTAGGAGAATGTGAGGTTAACTGGTGCACAGCTGTCATGTCATGTGAAACGGGACTCGACAGACTAATATTTAAAAAAATAAAATGCCGGTAGTGAAGTAGTGAAAAAAATGCTTTATGAGCCACGGTAGAAAAGTGTATTAATGTCTCGAATCCATTAACAATAATACCTCACTTTTCTACCTTGGCGCATAATTACTATTACATTTACAATTTTCAAAAGGTGGCTAAGTAAATTAAATTTATGAGATTAAAAAATAACAAATATTGGTGAAGCCATACAAACTTCTACAAATTACTTTCCTTTTCTGAAGTTTCTCCAGGAACTAGTGATTTGATGAAACTTGTAGCTGATGATGTGAAGTTACTTCAGGAACTATCTCATAGAAACGGTAGGTGGATATATCCTAGGAACTGTATGTTCTGGATTGTAAGCCTTGGGATCTTTCTACCCGAACGGTATAATTGTGTAGCCAGGAACTGTATATTTGTATATCCCAGGAACTGTGCTATAATTACAATTTTTACATTTACAAAAAATGAAATTTACAATCTTTGACATTAAAAAAAAGGACAGTCCAGAGAAAAAATAAATTAGATAGAATAGGCTACTAATAGCGATTACAATGGATCCCCCTGAACCTGGCACCCTTTTTGACAAAACCCTCAACTTTTTTTGGAGTTCTGGTATCTTTACGAAGAGTTCTAGAGTTCCCGCAGGGGTGCAGAAAGAGTTCTGCAATTTTTACGACTTTTTTTTTTTAATTTGGGGTGCCAACCTCATGCCGCACCCCTTTTATGGAAATGAGGAGTTCTGATCACGGGATTCACAAAGGAACAAAGAGTTGTTACGGTTGGAAATGGATCACAGAGTAGATATACCTTGACAGTCAGATCTCGAACATGGTAAACAAATAAGGTGTATCAATAATATATTGTATTGCATAAAAAATGTTAATAATGCAAATATAGTTGATTCTTCAGACTTGTCAATCCTTCTTATAAATAAGTATACGGGAAAAGGGAACAGTTGTCTTGGCAAATCTTTAATCCAAATATTGTTATTCATATTTCAAGTTACATCAAACTGTCAATTCACTACAATCGGTAAATTGTCTGTTCTTCTTCTGTTTTCACACATCCGATCGATTTCATCTATGACAAAATTCCTTAGAGAATAAACTCTATGGATCATTCGCTATAATCGATTATTCACGAGGATAACTTATCTTTCTTGTTTTCAATTTAATTAAACATAATACATGATATATATGTTATAGGCAATGTGTATAATGCAGGCATTCTATACAATACCTAGGAAATGTATAGAATGCCGGAGTCGTTCAGGCAATGTATGAAATGATATTCAATAGTTCAACTATTTTACACTTTACCTAGGAAATATATAGAATACCTAGGCATTGTATAGAATGCCGGTTGAAGCATAGGTAATGTATGTAATCGATTTTTCATAATCGATTTCACATAAAAAAAACAACCAGTTTTCGTAGAGAAAAAGAAGGACAAATAAAACATCTTATGTTTGTTCAAACTTTATTGAAATCAACAATTGGGATACCCATTAAAGATAATCTTTATAAAAAAGGTAAGTAATATTTTGTTCATTGTTTTTAACCACCAGGAGATTTTTTAGTTGAAGTTTTTATCGAGAAGGGCAAGGAAAATCATTGAAGAAGCTATACAGTTTTGTAAAAATGGCTTCTTCAATGATTTTCCTTGCCCTCACCGTACACTAACTGACGAAAAGTAAATTCACTTCGTCTTTTACACACATTACCTGCTGCGCATTCGGTATTGTATAGAATACCTAGGTAATGTATAAAATAAATTATATTTCATACATTACCTAAACGTTTTAGGTATTCTATACATTGCCTAGGTATTGTATAGGATACCGGATTATACAGATTGCCGGTAACATATATATATTATATTATAATCGTCTAATTCAATTCTTATTCCTCCTCTCCATTTAATACATAATTCACATGTTGAAAGAAATGCTTGAGGAAGTCGAGTCGTTAATCGATTATTCGATTATTGTTTCCGGAAGGTTAAATGACAGCGTCATTCTGTTACCAGTTTTTTATTAATCTTGGGAAGATATAAATGTCGAGTTGTGAACAACTCTTTCTCTCTTTTTTCTTTTGGTTACTTTTGGCCATTGTCGTCGAGTTGGCATAATTAGTATTGACTATAATATTTAATTAAGAAGACATCAGACGTCCATTTTTATTATCGGATATTCCATGTCCAATTTATAATTTCAACATCGAGTATTTGAAAGCCGTTAGAGTCTTGATTGGGATTGAACTCGATTTGGAACCACCCGATTTTTGGGGATTTTTCTTGGACATCAACCATTACTGGACGAGAGTTTATTCGAAATCTACAGGAGTTAACTAGATTTCCAACCACCTACACCGAACTTCGAAGCTATAAAAGATAAGTACCTCCTTATTGATATATTATATTAAAACCCAGTGAGATTTTGATTTTATTACGAGGTAGGAAGAATTGGGGATAATAGATACTACGATCTTGCTATTGTCGGACTTTGTATTTGTTTTGTTCCGAGTTTATGCGAATTGAATTTATGTGTTATCGCTTCATAAACTTGGAATCATTTTTTTTGTAACAACCTCCATTTAGTATAAATTCCATTATATCAGAGGGCGATACAGAAGAGTTCTATTTATCTTTCTTGTATACTTTTCAAGTTATTGCAGCCTTGTTATATTAACTAAGTTAGCCATGATTGTATGCATTTTCATTTATTTCATTTATGGTCATTACACAATTTTGTAAATCTTAATTCTGTGTTCATTGAACTCTGCACATATCAATATTGTTACTTAATAAGAGTTGATTTGAGTTTAATTGTATCTGATATCATTATTGTTATTTCACTGTGTATATGTGTATATATTGACTAACTTCTATTTTTGAATATATTTGAAAGAAAAAACCAACCCATGTGTATAGTTTAATTTAACCAGGATCCCGGCACTCTCCATGAGTTAATGCTCATGGAAGTGAGAACTCATACGACCTGAGGAGGTCTTATGTTAACGAGTCTCATAGCCATCTGTATTTGACATATTTTGTGGTCATTCATATTATAGTAATAATTAAATTTCAATTTTAATATAATAACTGATTCTTTTATTAACCATTGGAAACATTTCTAGTGAGTGATACCGGTGATATTGATTACTGGTGTTACAGAGTTCTAGATGGTTTTCAGAAAGAGTTCTAACATAATTGTTGAGTTATAAGCATTTGAAAAAAGTACGATCGAAAATCACATCCTCCGATTTTGAAGCAGATGATCCCATAGCGCTTATGATATTTTCCTTTTATACAACGTATACAGCCCCAGAACTCAGGGGTGCTGTCCCAAAAATTACTCCCTAGCCTGTTTATTACATTTGACTATCGTCAAAACCTAGTAATTCTTATTCAAATTTCAAAAAAAGGCTGTTACTGATCAGCACCCCACGGAACTAATTATATACTGCACACATACAATATTTACAATCCTAGAACTCTAGGGTGCTGTCGAAGAAATTAATCCTTGGACTCTTCAAGAGAGCTACCCGACGTGAAAATGCAGAAAACCTCATTTTTATTGCAAGTAAATGTCCTCCATCATTAGCACCCCACAGAACTTATGATATTTTCCATTTGTACAACGTTTCCAGCCCCAGAACTCAGGAGTGCTGTCCAAAAAATCACTTACTAGCCTGTTTATCACATATGACTAACGTTAAAATCCAGTAATTCTTATTTAAATTGCTAAAAAATGGCTGTTACTGATCAGCACCCCACGGAACTCATTATATACTGCACTCATACAATATTTCCAACCCTAGAACTCTAGGGTGCTGTCGAAGAAATTACTTCTAAGACTCTTTAAGAGAGCTGCCGACGTGAAAATGCAGAAAACCTCATTTTTATTGCAATTGAATGCCCTTATTCATCAGCACCCCACGGAACTTATGATATTTCCATTTTATGCAACATTTTGTACTCCCGATCTCGGAGGTGCTGTCCCAAAAGTTTGCAGTTTGAATAAGAATTACTAGGTTTTAACGATGGTCAATAGTAATAAACAGGCTAGGGAGTAATTTTTTTGGACAGCACCCCTGAGTTCTGGGGCTGGAAACGTTGTACAAATGGAAAATATCATAAGTTCTGTGGGGTGCTAACGATGGAGGACATTCAAGTCGGGTAGCTCTCTTAAAGAGCCTAAGGAGTAATTTTTTTGACAGCACCATAGAGTTCTAGGGTTGGAAATATTGTATGAGTGCAGTATATAATGAGTTCTGTGGGGTGCTGATCAGTAACAGCCATTTTTTTGCAATTTAAAAAAGAATTACTGGGTTTTAACGTTAGTCATATGTGATAAACAGGCTAGTAAGTGATTTTTTGGTCAGCACCTCTGAGTTCTGGGGCTGGAAACGTTGTACAAATGAAAAATATTATAAGCGCTATGGGCTTCAAAATTGGAGGATGTAATTTTCGATCGTACTTTTTTCAAATGCTTATAACTCAACAATTATGTTAGAACTCTTTCTGAAAACCATCTAGAACTCTAGAACTCTTTGTAAATCCCGTGATCAGAACTCCTCATTTCCATAAAAGGGGTGCGGCATGAAATTGGCACCCCAAAATTTGTTTAAAAAAAAGGCGAAAAAATGGCAGAACTCTTTATGCACCCCTGCGGGAACTCTAGAACTCTTCGTAAAAATCCCAGAACTCAAAGAAAAGTTGAGGGTTCAGTCAAAAAAGGTGCCAGGTTCAGGGGGATTTACAATGGTAGGATTATTAAAGAATCTCTGGCAGAGGAAGGCTTGATCATATTAAATTATGGGAGCCCTACAAGAGTGGAGCTACCATGGCAAAATAAATCAGCAGTAGATTTAACAATAGACTCTGAGAATTAGGAATGGAAAGTCATTGGTACTTATACAATGACTCAGGGGGTAGTGTTCATTACCCCACAATCTGTGAAATGTTTGAGAATAAGGTAATAGTTAACAAAGTAAGGAAGAGAAATTTTAAAAAAGCGGATTGGGAACTCTATAGAAAAAACATGGAAGATAAATGCAACTTGCTGGGAGAGGACTTAAATGATGTAGATTGGTATCAGTGTAAAAATAGTGTGGCTGAAAATAGTATACCATATTATAGTAGCAACATTAAGGGAAAATATAATATTTGGTGGGATAAGGAATGTACAGAATTAATTAACATTAGGAAACAAGCAATTCATAAATACAAATTAGACATGAGTTTATAAAATTATAATGAAATTAAAAGAGTTCAAGCGTTGGTTAAACTTGAACACAAAATTAAAAAGAAAACGTCTTTTAGACAATTTTGTGGAACCCTTAATGGGGATACCACTATTAAAAAAGTCTGGAGGGTAATCAAGTTTTAAATCATATTATAGCACTAACAATAATATAAATCTACTTAACAAAGACATTTCACTTCAATTTTTGGAGTCATTAACTAGTGATATGGATCCAGAGTTTCAATTAGTGAATAATAATATAGAGGTAAAACCATTTTCATATAATGAAATTTGCAATCTACTAAAAAAGATAGAGCAAAGAGTAAGGACAATGTATCAGTCTCTATGCTAAGTAATCCTCGGAGTAATCTCCCATATTATGTAGGACAAATTAAATTACTACAACACTATAATAATAATTTGGACACTGGTAGGGTACCAACACAGTGTGTGTGCCTCATGTGTAGCGAAAACTTTAGAAAATATGATCAAGATAAGGGTGGAATGGTTCCTAGAACATAATAATATATTATCCAAACTTCAACTAGGATTTAGAAGGGGAATCTTGACACATTAAGTATTACAGGCCTTTAGTGAAAAAAAAACATTTAATTGCAATATTTGTAGACCTTAAAGCAGCATATGACAATGTGGATATCCCCATTCTGTATAGAAAAATAGTAGGGCTTGAAATTTCCACAAAAAACTGTAATTTAATATTTAACTTATCAGAAATAAAAATTATGAATTATCTGGTATTATAAGTAAAGGGCTTGCTCAAGGGTAACCTTTAAGTCCCCTGCTATTTAATATATATATATATATATATAAAGTTATAGTAGATATTTGCCGAATAATAATGTACAAGGACAGGAATATTGGGGAAGCGGCAAAATTGTAAAATGAGTACTCTTTACACTATTTTCCAAGCTTTCGGAATATCTTTATTTCCATTCTCAAGGACAGCATTCGAGATTGTATTACAAGTTGTTTCAAATGGTAAATACATCTAATAATAATTTTGATTTGAATTTTTAAAAAGTAAATGTCAAAATCAAACAAAATCGTTTGCTTATAGAAAAAGAAATAGTATACAATTATAACTAACTTATATCTAAAAATATCAAGATTGGCTAGGTTCGTCTTCTTTTTTTTAATTTGTTTGATGTTATTTTAACCTCAAATGTTTGAAATAGACGAATTTGAAATTTGATGACAATCATGCTCCCTATCAATAGCCAAAAGGTAGTAATAAATATCACTCAAATTTTTATGATCACTCTTTCTATTGATGATATTTTGTTCTTGAGATATGTGAGCCATTTCCAAGAAAAGTCTTTTTTTGGTATTTGATTGTATATCTAAAATACTGACAGAATCAAAATCCATAATATGGTCTTTATCAATTATATGTTTGGCCAAAGCACATCTATCGGGATATAATCTGGAATCACTTTTATGGAGAGAAATTCGGTTTTTTAATTTTTGGCTAGTGTGACCAATATATTTATCCTCGCAATTTCTACAAGGGATACAGTATACTACATTTGAAAGATTAAGAATATCAGTTTTATCTTTAACTCTTGTATAAATTGATTTGATCGTTAAACATGTTTTATTTGCAATTTTTATGTTAGTAAGTGGTTTGAAAGTTCTAATTAATTTTGGTGTAATTTCTCTAATGTATGGCATTAAATATGTATAGGGGTATGTATGGAGAAATATATGAATAAAAGTATAATATTCTCAGACTCACTGAGTGCAATTAATTAATAAATAACAAAAAATATGGGAATAATAATCTTATAGCGCTAGAAACCAAAAGATCAATTTTGGAAGCAGGTAAAGACAACTTTGACTTTATACTGTACCTGGGCATAAGGGGGAATAAACAAGCTGATGAACTGGCCAGTACAGGGATAATATTAAATGAAGTGCACCAGGGTAATGTCAAAACATCCTTAACCTAACAGTAATGTTCACTTTTTGTGCAAATGGTGATGTCACACCCCCAATGATTATATACCCTTACAAACGTATGCCACCAAAGGAAATTTTTGAAACGGTACCTGATAAATGGGAATTGGGCTATTCAGAAACTGGGTGGATGAAATCTACTCTGTTTTATGAATATATCGCCAATAGATTCAATAAATATCTGGTGGAGAGCAGCATTCAAAAACCTGTTATACTCTTGGTTGACAGTCGTAAAACTCATCTAACTTTACAAATAAGTGAGTTGTGCAATAAATTAGGTATTATACTTGTATACCCAATGCTACTAGGTTACAGCAGCATTCAAGCCTTTAAAGTAAGGCTGGCAAAGAGGTATTCTAGAGTGGAGAAGAAAACATACAAATTTATAGTTTACCAAATAAAACTTCGCCCCTTTACTTAACAAGGTGTGGACAATTTTGTGGGAAGGATGACACTAATTAAAGGATTTAAGGCAACTGGATTGTTTCCTTGGGATTATAATGATATTGATTATTCCAAATGTCTAGGTAGTGTTAGTAAAACTATCAACTTAACAGAGAGGCCAGATGAGAATAACACGGTGCAGTTAATTGAAAACAAGGTAATGGATTCTGCAAAAGAGAGTTCGCCTCTGGACAAACGCGATTAACAACGTGTGTAAAACCAGCTCCGATATTTCTCACCAAAGTAACTGAAATATTCAGTTCTTTATTTTCAAAAGTGAATAAACACCCTGACACAGCATAGTAAATAAAAGTAAGCATATCAAATTATATTTACCGAATAATTCAAATTAATTCAAAATATACTAATCAAGAAGAACACCAATATCATTACTTATCACAAAGTTTTTATTGTTTTTGCCAGCGGAGCCTAATACGGGACAGGACCGTATTCAGGCAAATGCTGACAAAACATGGAAACCGACGACATTGTTACCAACCATGATCATTTACATTCATCTCAACATACAACGTTAACTCAACATGCAACGCCTACTCAGCAAACATCAATAAACCAACCAGCACATTCAACTATGCATCCACCACAACCTCAAGCGACATACTCAAATATTGTTAGCAAACCACAACAACCAAGTTTTCCGTCAAAACAACAAGCAATTGTGTTTAATTCTCTAAATAATGTCAAAATCGAAGAATACCTATACGCTATAGGCAACAAAATACATCCTAAGAATATTTTATTTTCGTCTAGAATCTCAAATAATCGAGTTTGTGTATACTTCTCTAGTAAGGATATTGTAGATAACTTCATCACTAACCATCAAGGAATCATTAAAATAAATAATGAAGAAATCCAAGCACGTAAACTCATCACCCCTAGTGAAAGACTAATTTTGTCCAATGTATGCCCTACTATACCACACCACATATTACAAAATGAACTGGAAAACCTAGGAATTCAGTTATCTTCCACAATTTCTTTTCTGAGAATAGGCACCACAAATCCTGACTTCAAGCATATTTGTAGTTTCAGACGACAGGTTTATATTTCTCCTCCTGCAACACCGATTCCAGAATCATTTTTGGTAAATTTCGACAATACCACCTACCGAATTTTCTCAAGTATTGATAATCTATGTTTTCATTGCAAACACCACGTACATATTTCAAATAACTGCCCCCGAACTTCTCCAACCTTATCTTCAACACCAATCTCCCTTATAGACAATCACACAGTACAAAATCCTGCATCGACATCACCGGTTATGACATGTGACACTCCAAGCTCTCTCACCAATCAAGTACTAGAAGAAAAACTCATTTCAGAATCATCTGATATAACACCCACTGATGTTAATGTCCCTTCCAATTCTACCACAACAAGTTTATCAAGAAAAGTACCATTAAGAGTTGAGAAGTTAACTAGCTCTAAAACACCGCCAGCTTCAAATCTTACCACAATCATAACACAAGGAATACCCACAGAATCAAAACAGATATCCGCAACCGGAACGCATCCTAAGCTTGTAGATATTGGAGAGCCCAGTAGCAAGGAAACCCCCCAAAAGAACCAGAGCAGAAATCATAACTCCACCTTTAGACACACACACATCCTACCAAAACCTCAACATGCTAGAAACCAGTTCAAAAAAAATCAAAGCTCTACCCAAGTCTATCAGTATATTAAGAGAACAAATGGAACGGATCCAACATATATTCAGAGATGATCAACAGATTCTATCTTTTGATGAAACAATTGATTTTATAGAAAATGTGCAAGGCTCGAAAGATCCCATCAGCATAGCAAACAATTATACTGAAGATACCTTAGCTCTACTACATTTGCTCACTAAAATACATGCAGAAACCTCAGATCGGAAACTTAAAACAAAATGTACTAAAACAAAAACTAAATTAATGAAAGAATTGCAGCTCCTTAAAACTGACGCAGATAACGAATCTGATAACTCTATAGCAGCATCTCAAGAATCTCTCTCCGAAATTAATAATTAAAATTCAATATTTTACATTGGAATATAAATGGGTTTTACACCCACTATGACACATTGCGAATACTCATGAAAGAAACTTCCCCATCTATTATTTGCCTTCAAGAGACCAATTTCAATAAACAGAACCATCATTTTAAAGACTACACTTGTTTCTCCAAAAATCGTGAAAGCGTAACAAAAGCAAGTGGAGGGGTAGCGATCTATATAAGCAACACAATCGAAGCAACAAATATTCCACTAAATACAAACCTGGAAGCCATAGCGGTATCAATAAACACACCACAGAAAATCAATATATGCAATATCTATATTCCACCAGATCAGATAATAATAGCCGAAGATATCATAAACATTTTGTCTCAAATTGCACAACCCAGAATTTTACTAGGAGATTTTAATAGCCACAATCCAATTTGGGGATCCACCGGTCTTAACACTAGAGGAAAAATCATTGAGAACGTTCTAACGTCACAAACTCTGAATATTCTAAATGATGGTAGACCCACTAGAAAAAACCTCGACACTGGAACGAAATCCTCAATTGATTTATCAATATGTGATCCAAATATCACAGCCCAAATTTCTTGGGACACTGTCCCATATCTTTATGGAAGTGATCACTACCCAATTCAAATGTCAGTCTCAAACCAAAACCCCGAAGTAGAGTATTCTTTCGTCCCTAAATGGAATTATAAGCAAGCAGACTGGATTAAATTTTCACAGCACATCGAATCAGATATATTTGCACTACCAAAAAACACAGATATCTTTGATAATATAGATGAAACTCTTAACACTTTCACCAAAGTAATTATTAACGCAGCAGAAAAATACATAGGGAAAACGAAGAAACTTAACAAACATAAACCCCTACCATGGTGGAATTCCGAATGTGAAAATGCTATTAATGAATATAAAAAATCGTTCAATAAACTAAAGAGAAATAGAGCAGAAAACAATTTAATTAGCTACAAAAAAAATAGAGCTAAAACAAGATTTATACTGAAAGCTACAAGAAAGAATAGTTGGAAAAAATTTGTTAGTGACATAAATAGCTCAACGCCAATCAGCAAGGTATGGCAACAACTCAGAAAAATATCAGGAAAACGCAAATTCGCCAATATACCATTTATAGCACATAATGACAGAGTAGTAACGAATACTGAAGAAATAGCTGAAATTTTTGCCAATCAATTCGAGCATGACTCCAGCGATAGGAACTTCACAAATGAGTTTCTCACGTTTAAACGGAACAGTGAGGTCGAACTTATTAGCTCTGAAAATAATGATGACAACCTAGTTAATCTTCCCATAACGTTGGATGAACTAAATTTTTCGTTGAGTGCAACCAAAAATTCTGCTCCAGGGCCAGACAATATCCCACTAATATTTTTACAAAACCTCCCCAGCAATGCCAAACTGCACCTCCTTAAAATTTACAATCTAATTTGGACCCGAAATGTGTTTCCATCTTCATGGTCTGAAGCCATCATTATACCTATTTCAAAACCACACTCTCCAAGAACAAATATAAGTTCTTATCGACCTATATCTCTGACTAATGTTATGTGTAAAATCCTGGAAAAAATAATCAATAAAAGACTACTATGGATTCTTGAAAAGGAAAACTTAATTATAAACGAACAAAGTGGCTTCCGGCAAAACAGGTCTACCATTGACAATCTAATCGATCTAGAATCTGAGATACACGAAGCCTTTGCAAACAAGCAGGAATGCATAGCAGTTTTTATCGACATAAAAAAAGCATTTGATACAGCCTGGCGTTATGATATTATGAAGACTCTTCAGTATTGGGGTATAACAGGAAATATCTTGAAATTTATCAAAATTTTTTTGGAAAAACGCTATTTCCACGTTAAAATAAACAACATCACTTCATCTAGAAAAGAACAAATAAATGGAACTCCTCAAGGATCTGTTATTAGTGCAACGTTATTCCTAATCGCTGTCAATAAAATCCTAGTACAGTGTCCCAAACTAGTCAAAGGTAGACTATATGCTGATGACTTAGTATTATTTTGTAAGGGAAAGAACATTCATTCCATTCAGAAACATATCCAAGATGCTTTAAATCAACTTCAACACTGGTCAAAATTCACAGGTCTGCAATTTTCAACAGAGAAAACAAAATGTCTATTGTTCACCAAAAAACATCATCCATATTATCCCGAATTGAAACTTGACCAAAAAACACTAACCTACGTTGATAGTATCAGATTCCTAGGAATGATATTTGACAAAAAACTAACATGGAAGCAACATATTCAACAAATCAAAAAAACATGTCAAAATGGCATAAACTTACTAAAAACAAAAACTGCTAAAAGTTGGGGATCCGACTATAATACCCTAATGCATATATATAAAACTCTAATTCGTTCCAAAATTGACTATGGTTCTATAGTATATACTACAGCGAAAAAGACCATATTAAATCAACTTGATACTCTTCAAAATACAGCATTTAGGATAATTACGGGAGCATTCTGCACTAGTCCAATCAAAAGTCTACAATGTGAAACCGGCGAACCATCCTTACATCTACGAAGAAAACATCTTACAATTTCCTATGCTATTTCAGTATGTAATAATACAGCAAACCCAACATATAACAAGACATTCAAAAAGCGGTATCATAAACTATATACATCCAACAAAACTGTTATCCCTCCATACTACGATAGAGTTAAAAATATCATTTCGGAACTTGATATCGAACTTCCCAGCCTCTTTTCCAATCGAATCGAAACTCCGCCGCCATGGTCAATTCGACTTATTCCATCTGACACCTCATTAGCATCATACTGCAAATCAGATACATCTCCATTTTTATTTAAACAGCTTTTTAAGTCCAAACTCGACACTTATCCTGGAAACATTCACATTTATACAGATGCTTCAAAGATCTCCGATAATGTAGGTGCAGCAATTTACACAAAATATGAATCTAGGCAATTCAGATTACCAAATAATAGCAGTGTCTTCACAGGAGAGCTCTATGCCATTCTACAAGCACTGAATTATGCCAAAACTAAAAATTTCACAAAATTTCTTATAATAACAGACTCCCTAAGTTCCATTCAGTCAATCGATCAACTTTACACCACCCATCCATTAGCCTTAGAAATAAAACAAACTATGTCCTATCTCCAGCAATCCAACATCAAAGTGACACTTATATGGATTCCTTCCCATATTGGCATCCATGGGAACGAAGAGGCCGATCGGCTTGCTCGAGAAGCCATTACCAGTGAAACCGCGAGTGAAGTACAAAATTCAGTGCTACAGGACATAAAAGTGTACGTGAAGTTAAAAATGCAACAGTTGTGGCAAAATGAGTGGCATGTATCACAATCAAAGTTACGCAATGTTAAAACAACAGTAAAACCTTGGCCCTATACAAATCTTGATAGAGCATCACAAGTAATATTATCAAGACTCCAATTAGGCCATACCAACATCACTCATAGTTATATTATTAAAAAAACTGAACCTCCACAGTGTGAACTATGTAATCGCCAATTAACTGTAAAACACATCCTAGTAGAATGCCCAATTTTCAACCAAGCAAGGACAAAAAATAATATTAGCAATAAATTAGATATAGTACTCGGTGTAAATTGTAATGTCCAAAATTTAATAACCTATCTCAAAGACATAAATATTTTATCCAAATTGTAATCTAGAATAATTATATTGTCGCTAATAACCCTAGAGGTTGATGCGACTGAAAATGAAAATAAAAAAAAAATAAAAAAAAAAAGATTCTGCAAAATTCAAACAAATCATTGGACTTGATGTAACATGTCTTCTAGAATCTGGAAATTAACTCACTGGAAGCAGTGAAGCTGAATCTTTGAATAAATTATGGAGATTCTTCACAGATAATGATACATTTGATATCAACAATTTACCAATATATCTTTTGCAATATGATAAAAATAATAGTGAAGAAGTGACTCCTCCATTTGATGAGACAAATTTACAGCTGAACGTAATAAGTCAAACGAATAGTTATCAAGATATTGAAGACCAGGAAGTGGTAAATGCATTAACCAATTTTGATGAAAATTTTGGAATTTTCAAAAAAAAAACAAGACTGAAAATGGTGATGGAGAACATGACAATTCAACAATATCTCAAATACTGTACTGACCCTAATCACCAAATATAAAAGAAATGTGAAACACTTACCATTTGTTGTAACATCAAACATATGTAAAAGTATTACTCAGAATAAATTAGATAACAAAAAATTAGTTGAAGCGGAGAAATCAAAAAGGAAAAAAGAGAAGAAAAAAATAATGCTAAAAAGAATACAGCCACAAAAGTAGTAAATTAAACAGATTATCCAAAAATATTTGCAAAACGCCTGCAAAGAAAATAAACATTATACAGGATAATATATACAAGTTTCAAAGCCTCTCACTAACACTCAGGAAATGTCAAAAAATGGCACCACAACTGAAATGAATCTGTGTGATCCACAACATTCAAAAAATGATTCAGTAAGTCCTATTTCTGAAACAAAACCGACTCACTCCAAGACAAATGTCTATACATTTATTTTTAAAAAAATTTATTGCCAAAGGAACATGCTATGGTTGCACATTCAACATAACCGTAGAAAAAATGGACCAAAAATGTTCTGGATGTGTCCAAACTTTCCACCTCAGTTGTAATAAGAAAACCAATTCATTTAAAGAAAATGTTCTGTATAGTCAGTGTTCAGAGTAGGCCAAATACATTTTTAATTTAGAGCACCTATGTTTAAGTTCAAGTTTTCTTTATGTATTGAAAATCTTATTTTAATTTTTGTTATTTAATATTAAAGACTTGACACCTAAATCCTTTTAAAAATGTATTTGTACCAACCTACCTATCTAGGTTAGTACCTAGTTAATCATAGAATAGAATACTACCTACCCTTTTTCGAAGGGTGCCAATTACTATAAACGCAGAGTGACGACCACTGCAAACATAGTGCCAACGACTATGGAATCTAGTCATTTCTTTTTATCAATTAGATTTTCAATGCATAATAGAGATAAATATAGTATATGGTATTGACAACATAAAATTTAAACTGTGGGCAGTTTGTTGACATAAGCAGTTTATAATGTAGCTATGGAATAATTGAGTAAGACAAGGAACAATAGTGCCAAAGACTGTTTTCTTTACCCTAGTGCCTTGCACATTGTTGCTTTTTCTTTGTTCTTAAATTCTTAATATTTCACAACATTCTCTGTATTTTATTAATTAAAGCTGTTGAGTTATATACTTTTTACACTCCCAAATCGAGCACTTCTATCTTCCTCAGTCCAGTTAATGAGGTTGAACATATACAACTTAACATTAGAATGATTAAAGAAACCATACACCTTGTTTCGGGTCCATTGACTGTTCTTTTCAATCGTTGCCTCTGTGAAGGTCGATTTCCAGACATCTTTAAAACAAGTAAAGTTATTTCCATATTTAAAAAGGGCGATCCCAATATTCCAGATAACTATAGACCCATATCTATCATTCCTATCTTTGGTAAAACTTTTGAGATGATAATTAAAGACTGCCTAATTTCTTTTTTAAATGCTCACTCAGTACTTCAAAAAATACAATTCGGATTTAAGTCTAACAAATCAACAACCCAAGCTGTGATGGCTGTAGTTGATAGTATAGAAAGGGGCCTAGTGTCGACAAGTAACAACGAAGCAACATGTAGGTTTATTGGGGTTTAAAATTGATGACATGTTAAATTGGGAAGCACGTATTGCTAGTTTATGCAAAAAACTTTCTACACAACTATTCATACCAAGACAACTGAAAATGTTTCTTAGTCAAAGTATGGTATTACAGATATATTTTTCTCTTTTCAACAGCCACCTAACATATGGCATACTTTTATGGGGACAGTCTGCACATACAATTAAAGCCTTTCATATGCAAAAAAAGAAATCAGGATCATAGCCAATGTTTCTCACAGAGAACACTGTCGTCCTTTATTTCAAGAACTTAAAATTCTACCCTTGCCATGTATTTTCATACTTTGCAATGTTTTAGAAATACACAAAAATAATACTAAGTACCTTACAAATGCTGACTTTCATAATTACCCAACTCAAAAAGGTGCACAACTGAGGCCTCAATTTTATCGACTAGATCTATCAGCTCGAAGTTCACGCAACTTACATTTATACAATAAAATACCAGCATACATTACTGGTTTGAGTTATAACCGTTTCAAGGTTAGAGTTAAGCACTCACCATTGAGGCACTGTTTCTACTCCATCGAGGAGTATTTGAATTTTGAGACATTAATCTTTTAACATGTTAGTTTTCGTTTTAATTTTAGAAATAACTATTTTAGGTGTAATTAGTGTGTATTAACTGCAACTATTGTTCTTCTTATTTTGTCAGTTTGACTTGTCACTATTGTACATTTTGTATTTAATGTGATGAAATAAATATATCTATCTATAAAGTATGTTTTAATGCATTCTTGCTTGCCTTTAACGATCGGTCCAAAGATAAGTCTACTGTGTTACTGTCCTAAGATAATTTTTATAAGTGAAGCTAGAATTACGAGAGCAATCCATGGTTATAATCTGATCAGATGTAACTCGTCAAACCGAAACACAGGAGGTGTCATAATTTATGTGAAAGATAATTTAAAGTATTCTGTTGCTAAGACTTTTGTGCTTGAGCCAAATTATTGGTGCAAAGTAATAAAAATCGATCTTGGTAGTTATCAGTGGTTAATGGGCTGTCTCTATCATTCGCCATCAAGTTCAGATGCTGTATTTTTGGATAGTTTGGAAAATATATGTGATAATATTTTTGCTAATAATCAGCGCTGTTTATTGATTGGTCATTTTAACTTTGACTATAAAAATGACAGTTTTTATACTCGTAAAATTAAAGCAATGTTTTTACAATATGGAATCGACCAATTCGTGCCTACACGAATTACAAATAATAGTGAAACACTGATAGACTATGTATTGGTTAATAATAATTTTGTTAATGCTACAGTTCATCATACTCCCAAAATTAGTGACCACTCTATAATATCTGTTAATCTTAGTAATAATAACAAAGACATAAATACAACCACTAAAATGTATAGAAACTTTAGTGAAACTAACTTAGATAAAATAAAACTTGACTTATTATCATGTAATTGGAACTTGAATTCTGTTGATGTAAATATTATATATGAAGAAATTTATAAGAATTTCCAAACGGTAATAAATAATGTAGCGCCTATACAAGTTTGTCAGTATAAAAGTAATGTACCATGGTTTGATAATGACATTCATTATAGAATAAAGGATAGGGATAAAATGTATAAAGTATTTCAGACCGCTGTTGGTGCTGATAAAGATGTAAAATGGGAAGCATTTAAAAAATTGAGAAATGACGTTGTAAATCTACTAAAAACAAAAAAAGAACAATATTATTTTAATAAAATTGACATGTATAAAAACAATTCTCGTTTAATGTGGAAGACTCTTAAAAAGTTAATCAATACTAACTGTAAATATTTTCCAAATTTTATTGAATTTAATTTAAATAATGAACGGCAAATTGAGCATAATGTTATTGAAATTGCAAGTAAATTTAATACCTTCTTTATAACTAGTGTTACTCAAATAGTTGATAGCATCTCAACTGAAATAACAGGAAATTTCTGTAACTATAATCTAATCCAAACTTTTCAAATTTTTGGTTGTTGTCGTTAAGTGAATTAGGGGTCATTGTTGAGTTGTTGGACAATAAATGCAGTGTTTATGAAATACTTAATGCCAAAATGTTAAAAGAAGTTTTTAAAACGTGTGGTCACGTTATCTTAAATCTAATTAATACTTCCCTTCAAACTGCAATGGTGCCAGATTCATTAAAAGTAAGTACAATAGTTCCCATTCCTAAAATCAATATCAATAATCCAATAACTGCTTCTGAATTCCGACCTATACATACTTTACCACCTATCGAAAAAGTGCTTGAATTAGTTGTATATGAACAAACTCTTGAACACATTGAAAAAAATTATATTTTATTCAGTAACCAATCTGGATTCCGCAAAAAGTACTCTTGTGAAGCAGCTTTGCATCTTTCTTTATGAAAATTTAAAACAGAGATAGACAATAATAACTATGTATTAGCAGTTTTTCTAGATTTAAAGAGAGCTTTTGAAACAATTGATCGTAACATACTTTCAACGAAACTTACTGGATATGGCATTAATGGTTGCATCTTGAATTGGTTCACTAATTTAAGGAAGAAAACAAAGAGTAAAAATTCATAATAATATATCGGCTGAAAATGTTATTAACATTGGTGTACCCCAAGGCAGCGTCCTAGGACCACTTTTATTTATTTTATATATAAATGATTTAAACCTATTTGTTGATTGTGATTTTGTTAATGCATTTGCAGATGACTCCCTAATGGCCTCTGTTGATAATAATTTGGAAATTGCCGTACAAAGAATTAATTTGGCTCTTAACTCTGTCAATAATTACTTTTTTTTTTTTTTATTTAATACAAACATGCCCGCATCAACTACTAAGAGTTATTAGCAGGAGGACTTACACAAGTAGTATGTGTTGAATATGTGTTATAGATAATTTTTAAATTTTGTTATACAAATTAATGTCTTTGAAATATTTAATTAAAGCACCTGTGTCTTTGGTGAGTACATTTTTGAATACCGCACTTAGTTTATTCTGACTTCTATGTCTGGAATATTCGGGACACTCTAGGATGAAATGTTTTATAGAAAGAGAAACATGGCAATGTATACATTCTGGTGCTGGTTCTTTGTTGAGGAGATATTTATGTGTAAGGAGAGTGTGACCTATTCGCAGACGTGTTAAGACAACTTGATCTCTTCGTTTTTCTGGAATTGATAGAGTTAATTCGACTTGTGGCTTAACTTCTTTCAGTTTGGATGTCGTACGATTCCATATCATTTGCCAAGAATTAAATATATGTTTTTTGATTGGATTTATGTGGTCAGTGTAAATAATTACTTAATGTATAATAAACTTAAACTTAACGTATTAAAAACAAAAGCTATGATAATAACTACTAAATATAAATATAACAACATAGATTTAAATGAAATTAATATTACAATAATTAATGATGAGAAAATTGATATTGTAACATCAACTAAATACCTTGGTTTTCAACTTGATAATTTCTTATTATTTGGTGATAATTTTAATTATGTTTTAAAAAATATATCAAAAAAACTCTACTTTTTTGCAAGAATATCAAGAAACCTACCTATCAGCTGAAACTAAAATCACAGTTTATCATTCAATTATTCAACCACATTTCGACTATTGTTCATCAGTTATATTCCTTTTTAACCTAAACCAAACTTCTCAGTTACAAAAACTGCAAAATCGTGGTATGAGGATCATCATGTGGCAAACATACTTCTGTATCTATTATGCTCAATTCGCTGCAATGGATTTCAGTTCACCAGAGATTGTATTATTTGACAATGGTATTTGTATATAAAATATTGAATAATTTAGCACCACCTTACTTTCAAGAATACAATACTTTTATCACTAATATTCATACCTACTCTACCAGAAATAACAATAATTTACATATAGTTGGAACAAATAAAGGTACGTCCATGAATTCCTTATTTTTTAAATGCTTCGATCATTATGACAGCACTGTAGGTCATTACATAACTCCACAACTTGTTAATACGGCAGTAATGAGAGCCCAGAGTTGTGCAGCAATGAGTGAAGTACAACACTTGGTTCCTATTTCGAGTGAAACAACCGTGCAGGATAATGGAGGTTGGTCTCAAGTGTCACACAAAAAAAGGAGAAAATTTCTAGTAGGAAATATGGAGTCTACTTCAATTGAAACCATTCCAAGAAAAGTCTACTTACATGCCACTAGACTAAAAGCAGAAACTAAGCCTGAAGAACTTGAGGTGTTTTTGAGTAATAAACTACCGGGGGTTAAGTGTGAGGAACACCCCTCCAGAAAACCTGATGTGTACTCATCCATGAAGGTCACCATCGACCGAGAATTACTGAATGAAGCATGGAAACGTGAAACGTGGCCAAACGGGGCAATTATATCGTTTTTCACGACGAAGAGGAGGCCAGCATAGGTGATGGATCCTCGTATGGAGATCTCATAAATAATAGTACTGGGCAGGTGGATGATTATACACTTCCAAATCAAAGGTTTGTCACGAAGTTTGTCACTGAATCTGACGTTGACATGGGTCATAATAAAACGAACTTCAATTTTTTAAATAATATTGTAAATTTCCATTGTAATAGTGGTAGTGAAAGTGATTTAGATAGTTTTGGGGCCGATTTACAGGTACCTATGAATGCAAAAATTAATCTTTGTTCAAATGATTCAATGGCTGGTTGTTCAACAGCACAAGGGGTAACTAAGACTAAATCTAATAACATCGGGCTTGGTACTCTGAATATTTTCTATGTAAATGTTAGGAAGTGTTAGAAGCAAATTGAATCTGATTGAACTGTGGATAAGGAAACACAGTATTGATATACTAGTATTAACTAAAACATGGTTGGTAATTGATGAAATCGACTTCATTGTTATTCCAGGGTTTAAGCACATAACAAGTTATATTAGGAAATCTCATGCCCATGGAGGTGTAAGTATATTTGCGAAGGAAGGGCTGCAACTTCAGGTAATAGATGTTGACGACTTAAGTAGGGATATTGATGCAGAATTCGCTTGCTGCCTGTAACATAATTTGTAATTGTCAGATGTCACTTGTCATTGCCAATTGACAGACGACTGAAGAAGCCCCGGAATTATCTTGTATCCCGCCGAGTAGGCATGTTGTGTTGAAATAATAAAAAACTAAAAGTAATAACAATCGTTTTAATAAGGTAATATAAAACGATACATGGTGTCAGGTTAGTGGTTCCGACAATTGAAATAACCACGCTTAAGATGGAATTTAGTTCGTTCAAACCACCCAAAACTATGGTATTTGATATCAACCAGCATGGTAATCTGGAAAATTTTATAAGCAGTTTTAACATATACCTAAAAGCAACAGGGCTAAGTGAAAAAGATGATGCAACCAAGGTAGCTATTTTATTGAATCACGCCGGCGAAGAGGCACAAAAAAAATTTAAGACTTTCTGCCTAACAGAGGTACAAAGAAGCAAATTTGACTCAGTTGTTGAGGCTTTTAGAAATTACTGCAAGCCCATGAGAAATGAAACATATAACAGATACCTATTTTTTACAAGAGCGCAACAAGAGGGAGAAGACATTGATCATTTTATAACAGAAATAAAAGTATTAGCATCACATTGTAATTTTGACACTCTTGAAGACTCCTTAGTTCGTGATAAAATCGTAAGTGGAATAAAAGATCTATCATTACAGGAAAGATTGCTTCAGAATCCAGATTTAACGTTGAAAAAAGCTGAGACCTTATGTAGAGCTGTAGAAGTAAGCAAATATCAAGTTAAGGCACTAAGATGTGACAGAGAAGTGGATGTAATTAAACAGAGAGGCAGTAATAATAATTTAAATGAGGAATATGACTGTAACAAATGTGGAAAAAGACATTCTAGAAGAAATTGTTCTGCTTTTGGTAAAATATGTAATATTTGTAAAAAACCCAACCATTTTGCAGTGGGCTGCAAGCTAAAAAATAGAAGAACTAATGCATATAATCAACCCAGTACTAGCAGTAGGTCTAAAGTAGTAAGTAATAGAAACATGAACAGGAACAAAGGATATAATGTTGATGAGATTGACACTTCAAGTGATGAATCTCTATACATTGACACATTGTATGTAAAACATAACACTAATATAGAAGGTAATGAAGTTAATAATGTAGAGTCTAGTAAACAAGTTAATAATATGTGGACAGTAAATGTAGTAATAAATAATTTGAATATACCTTTTAAATTAGATAGTGGTGCTAACTGTAACTGTTTGCCATTGAAAGTATACAAAAAACTAAATGTTGAAGCAAAAATTTCTAATGATCTAGTCAATGTTGTAAGTTATGGCAACAATAAGGTTAACACCATTGGGTCTATTATATTGAAATGTTATGTGAAGGGTGTTAAGTGCAACATAAGGTTCATTGTTGTTGATGTTGACAGTATACCAATTTTAGGGTTAAAAGCTTGCATGTCGTTAAATCTTTTGAAAAGGGTTGATACTGTTTCAGCAACTACTAAACATGAATTTATTAAACAGAATAAAGACATTTTTGAAGGGACTGGTAAGATTCCCTATAAATATAAAATAATACTTAAAAAAGATGCAATTCCATTCATAAGCTCATGCCGTCGTATACCTGAAACAGTAAAACCTATATTAAAAAATAATTTAGATGATCTAGTTAAACGGGATATAATCTGTAAAATAGAAGAACCAACTGAGTGGGTAAATAACATAGTCATTGTTCAGAAACCAAACAACCAAATAAGAATCTGTCTGGACCCTCTTCATTTGAATAAATCAGTATGTAGTGACCAATATCCAATACCAACATTAGAGGAATTGGCTTTAAAATTAAGAAATAAATCTATTTATACCGTTATTGATTTAAAGGAAGGATTTTATCATGTACCACTTGATGAAGAAAGTGTCAAGTTGTGTACATTCACCACTCCCTTTGGCAAATATTCTTTTAAGAGGCTACCATTTGGGTTAAACGTTAGTCCTGAGGTTTTTCAAAGAGCTAATGAAAAATTATTTGGTGATCTTGATATTGGCATTTACTTTGACGATTTCATAATAGCATCAGATAATGAAGAAGAGCATGACAGAATCCTAAATGAAGTTGTTAATAGAGCCAGAAAGTATGGGATAAAATTTAATAAAAGCAAAATCCAGTATAAGGTAAGTGAGGTTAAGTACTTGGGTCAAATATTTACAAAAGAGGGTATGAAACCAGATTGTAATTATATAGAGGCTATTTTGCAAATTGAAGAGCCTAGAAATAAAAAAGAGTTGTTAAGAATTCTGGGTATGGTTAATTACTTAACAAAATATATACCAAAATTGTCTGATTTTCTTTCTCCCTTGAGGAGTTTATTAAAAAATAATGTTCCATGGAATTGGTCTGTGGATCATTCTAAGGCATTAGATACCATTAAAAAATTAATTACAGAAATTCCAAATTTAAAAATATTTGATTCAAATGTAGAAATTGAAATACAAACTGATGCAAGTCAACATGGCTTAGGAGGATGTTTACTTCAGAATGGACAGCCAGTGGCATTTTGTTCTAGAAGTCTGACAGAAACTGAGATTCGTTACCCACAAATAGATAAAGAATTACTAAGTATTTGTTTTGCGCTACAAAAATTTCATAACTTTGTATATGGAAGACATGTAAATATTAAAACTGATCATAAACCACTTGTTGCCATTTGCAGCAAAGATTTTTATAAAGTAAGCAATAGACTACAAAGACTAAAATTAAAGTTATTAAAATACAATATTACAGTTTCATACTTACCAGGAAAGCACATGTATATTGCTGATCTCTTGTCAAGATCATTTATAAAAGTAAAAAATTGTGATGTACCAACCAAAACTGAAGTTGTACATTGCATGGACATAGAAATTCATATGTCAGAGCATAGGCTTACTGAATTAAAAAACGAAATTAAAAATGATTCTGTGTTGAATGAAGTTTTGCAATATTGCAATACTGGCTGGCCAAAAAAATTCGTCATTTATTAAACATTCTCCTATTCCATATGTAAATGAAGGTTCCTCGCAAGATTATTTTATTGAAAATTCAGACATACCACAAATGATATCTAGTGAACCTGATGCTGAACAAAACTCTTTATTTACAAATGTTCATTCAAATGATAATAATAACTCTATACCGACTAATACAGTTTCTAAAAATGATGTTAGAACTAAATCAGGCCGACTTGTTCAAAAACCTATTAGATATAGAAATTAGCAATTAAGTATTTTTTTTGTAAAAGGTAAAAAGGGGAAGATGTAACATAATTTGTAATTGTCAGATGTCACTTGTCATTGCCAATTGACAGACGACTGAAGAAGCCCCGGAATTATCTTGTATCCCGCCGAGTAGGCATGTTGTGTTGAAATAATAAAAAACTAAAAGTAATAACAATCGTTTTAATAAGGTAATATAAAACGATACACTGCCGAATTAAAAAAAACAGTGTTTTTATTGTCTCCACTTATCGCTCACCTAATGGAGACAGTGATTTATATTTGAATAACCTAGGAAAACTTTTAGAAACTAAATTTTTGTATAACTCTAATATTATTGTAATAGGTGACTTTAACTTTAATTTCAAGAATACAGATGCGGCTACAGTTGCCTCCTGTAAAAATATAATGTCTTCACATAACCTCATTGAACAAATTCATGTCGATACCAGGATAACAGCTACTAGTAGCACAAGGTTGGATAATTTATTCACTAATTTTGTAACGAACGATTTTACACTTAAAGTAGTCGAATCTTTCATATCTGATCACAATGCAATTATTTTCAAATTAAAAAACTTTAAAAAAGAACTTAAAAACAGTTTTATCTGTCGTCCTATGACTAATCGGGCCATCGAAAGTTTTAAACATGAACTACAAGAAATTAATTGGAATGTAAGTAATCTGAGTGTGAATGAGCAGGCTTCATTTACTGTTAGTACCTTGTCAACCACTTACTTAAGCTGTTTTCCTGAAAGGAGAGTAACCATTGATAATCACAACTTCATTTTTAATACAAAATATTCTGAAAATCTTAGATACCTTAAAAATAAACTAGAAGCAGCATACACAATTTTCAGTGTCACGAAAACTGAGGAGAGTTTTAAATTGTTCAACCTTTTAAGGAAAGAATATGTTAAATAAAAATAAAATCAGGATTAATAACAGTAAAATATTGGAATCCACTAACAGACAAAAAACGGCTTGGGACATCATAAATACTAGTATACGGAGAAAAAAATCAACACCCACCAATAACAGCATTTCAGCTGATGATTTTGCTATATCTTTTCAAAACTTAATAGACAATTTAATTCAAAACTGCAGATCTCCTGTAAGCATGAACAGCTATCTTGACAAAATTCCTGTACATCAATCATCATTTTACTTATTTCCCACTAATGCATTAGAAGTACGTCAGTCAATCAATAATTTGAAAAATTCGAAATCTAGAGACTGTCACTTTTTGAACTCGGTTACATTGAAATTAGTAGGCAACATATTGGAGGAGCCAATAGCTAACCTTCTTAACACTTGTATGGAGGAGGGAATTTTTCCAGATATATTTAAGAAGTCAAAAGTAACTCCTATCTACAAACAAGGTGACACTAATTTAACATCAAATTATAGGCCAATTTCAATTATACCTGTAATTGGCAAAGTTTTTGAAATCATATTAAAAGAAAGATTGCTTAATTTCTTTGAAAAGCAGAATTTGTTATGCTCTAGTCAGTTTGGCTACCGGAGTGGGAAGTCAACGGTAACGGCAATTAGAACACTTTATGATAAAATCTTGGAAGGTTTTGAAAGTCAAGAAATAAGCGTGGGAAAATTATATGACTTATCAAGGGCGTTCGACACGGTACATCATGATATCTTGTTGCGAAAACTTGAAAGATATGGAGTCAGGGGCATCCCTCTGAAACTCATCTGTTCTTACTTGACCAACAGGATACAGTATGTATGTCATAATGGCCAGAATTCGGAAACGCACTCTGTTCCTTATGGGGTACCGCAAGGATCGGTGCCTGGCCCTCTTTTCTTCATCATTTACTTCAATGATTTGGCAACTAATCTTGGTCAGAAAGTCAAATCCGTTTTCTATGCTGACGATACAACCTATTTAGTTACAAATAAAAATTATCTTGATGCTAATATGCTGTTAAGTCAATCAGATGATATTTCAAGGGACTGGTTCAGAAGTAACCATATGACTCTGAATGATACCAAGACTCAAACTATATGCTTTTCAACCACTGCCTCTAGGGGTGATTGTGTGAAATTTTTAGGGGTATATTTAGATCCTAAATTAAATTTTGATTTTCACTGCCAGGATCTGTGTAAGCGTTTAGCAAAAGCAACTTTTGCCATCAGACAACTAAGATTCCAGCTTGACATCCAGTACCTAAAGATAGCATATTTCTCAATATTCCATAGTATACTAACCTATGGCTTAATAGTTTGGGGTGGAAGTAGTTATATAGAAAAAGTGTTTATTGCACAAAAAAAGGTGATTCGAATAATGACTTTTAGTAAATTCGACAGCCACTGTAAACCTCTTTTCAAGAAATTAGGTATTCTACCTCTTCCTTGTTGCTATATTAAGGAGTGTTTGATGCATATTAACAACAAAGTTGCAAATAATGATATTATTAAGCTGAATAATATTCATACCTATGAGACAAGAAATAACGCTAGCATCTATTTGCCTCAATGCAGGCTCACAAAAACTCGGAATTCATACACCTATGTGGGTATGAATCTATATAATGCATTACCACAGACATACAAAAACCTACCGGTCACCACTTTCAAGAAGAAAATACACATGCTTCTATTAAAACATAACTTTTATTCAGTAAATGAGTTTCTTATACACATGCCTACTTGTGTTTGTGAATAATTACCAATGCCTCATAATGGTGTATTTCACTTTCATTATTGATGTTTACTATTTATCTCTTTTTAATTTGATGTAATTGTACTATTTATCTCTTTTGAATTTGTTGTAATTGTACTTATTTTGTATTTTGTATTTCTTAATTTTTATATTTACATTTAATAACTGACGATTGTAGTACTACTGTGATATTACTTGAATAAATTATCTATCTATCTATCTATAATAAATTACCAATATGTATAAAATCTAGTTCGTCATTAATAATTTTTAAAAAGAAAATAATGAAACATATTCATAATTAATAATTTTTAATGTATTTTTTTTAGATGTAAAATTTATGTATATATTAAGGTTACCTATTTCAATAAACATTTTTCTATTTCTAGAATACGAGGAAGTGACAGTATGGCGACCAGTCGATTAAAAAAAATTATCCTGCATACTATCCACTGCCTTTAAAATTTTTATTGGAACACAAAACTATAAAAATTTCGCAAACATAGTGATAAATTCGACTACTTGCAATGTTTGCGATTTTAATACTAACAAAACAATATCCAATTGAATAAAAAGATTAATAGGTATTTTATATACAATAAAAAATATTTAAAAATGCAGAATACCAATTAGAACAAAGACTCTTTGTTAAACGATATCACAAATTATGTTAAATTAAAACTTTTGTGAATAATCAAGTCAAATATAAATATCAAAAAGTAGGTATTTATAGTTGCAGCCATACTGGTACATATTTATAGTGAAAAAAACGTTTGCAGGCATTCGCTTATGAATTATCGGCAGTATCGGAGAAATTAAATCAGTGATCAAAGAATCTATTAAATATTAGGGGATGGAAGTAAACAAAGAATAAATACCTTCACCATCGCTGGGAAATTTCTTGTCGAGATTGTCTTCGAATTCAGTCTTGTTTTGCATCACAGCTCCCCGCAATTCGAATCTCCAAGCTACACAAAAATATTTTTTTGAATACACTAAACGTGATAAACTGCACTATTATTTTTCACATACACAACCATTCTATCTAAACACATAACATAGATAAATACTATAATATATACGAGACATAATGCCTCAAAATTATTTAGCAAACTGTGCAGTGTGCATGCATAGATAACACATATATACAACTTGCTAGAGATAAGATCAACTGGCGTCAGGGGAGGTGATCTGTGGTCAGGGGTCAGGGGGTATGTTTTGTGCTGGCGTCATGGCATGGTCATGGCCATGGAGGCTATACAGCAGTGTTGCCGCGGCTACATTGCCAAATTATCCTCGAGAGGAACTCAAATTATCCTCTTTTATCCTCCGAATATTTACAAATATCCTGTTTTTATCCACACGATTATTACTGTACGTAGATCAAAAAATATTATCACAACTACAATTTCTGATAAAATAATATAAACGGTTAATCAACACACAGAAACCAGAGGTCGAGAACTATCGATAGCGCTATCGATAGTTATCGATGTTTATGACTATCGAACACAATCGATAGTTTTGAAAAGTTATCGATAGTATTCGATAGTGATATATGCGCGGACACACCATATCGAAACCTGTTTTGATATGAATAAAGGAGGAAAAAAGAAGACGAAGTATCTATTTTCGTGTTTTATCTCTGACTTTGTCGTTTTGTGTTTTAACATTTTAACCTCCCACTAACCGTTACCTGTCTGACATGTCACATGTCACCTCACTTGTTTTTTAATGTAGTGAACTTTACTCTTAGTATGCATCCACATGGGTACGTGATCACGGACATCCGTATCCGTTAAACGTGAATTTTACGCCATCCAAATAGAGCATCCGTTGTTACGCATCCGTGACTGTCAATATTGTCAAATTGTCATTTCCTTTTATTGTTGTTTGGTTTTGTGGACTATTTTTTTTGAATGTTTTGAACCTTTGTTTCTTGCTGTATTATATCAATATTTCTGTGTAAATTGTTTATTCTCTGTTTGGTTTTGTGGACTATTTTTTTTGAATGTTTTGAACTTTTGTCTCTTGCTGTATTATATCAATATTTCTGTGTAAATTGTTTATTTTCTGTTTGGTTTTGTGGACTATTTTTTTAATGTTTTGAACTTTTGTCTCTTGCTGTATTTTATCAATATTTCTGTGTAAATTGTTTATTTTCTGTCAGAATCTAGTTTTTTTTTTTGAAAAATGACTAGTAATAATTATCTTCTACTCCTTGGAGCTATGTCCAAGGCGTTGAAAACGAAAACTGTGTGGCAACGATCAAGCTATCGTGAGAAAATGAAAAAAGTTTATTTATGTTATTTGGCAACTTTGTCTGCAGAAAAAAGTAAAAAAAGAGTTGTGGTAAGGAGAATGTGGACCCGACCGATGTTTAGTGAAGAAAAGAGACTGTTGCATGGCTGTGGGAGTTCCTTATTTGCGGAGTTGGAGGAGGACAGCAGTCAATTCTTCAACTATTTTAGAATGTCATCAGATATATTTTTTGAGCTTTTGGGCCTTCTTGAAGCTAAAATTAAGAAACAAGACTTTGTGAGAAGACCAATTGAAGCTAAAATTAGGCTAGCTCTAACACTAAGGTACTTGGCTTCCGGTGATAGTATGATTTCTATGTCCTACGCCTTCAGGGTTGCCCCACAGACAGTATCTAATATTATAGCTGAGACGTGTGAAGCTATCTGGGAGTGCCTAAATAACATAATTTTAAAACAACCCACAGAGGAGGACTGGAAATCCATTGCAAAGGAGTTTGAGTTAAAGTGGGACTTTCCTCACTGTATTGGGGCAGTGGATGGAAAACATGTAGTAATTCAAGTAAGTTAACTTAATAAAATTATTATTATTATTAGGTGATAGTAAACTTCACAACCCATAGAATTTTGCACTCTTTTTTTATTTGTTTGAAAGCTTACCCAAATAAAACAGAAAAAAGGGGGGTTTGGTTTGGCCAATAGTTCGGTTTTAAGTAACATTCACACACAAGGTGCAGAAGGCACTCATCATGGTGCCCAATTGATTACAAATTTGAATGTCACAAAATTACAAATAATATCTTGAAAATTTATTTTATTGTTACAGGCACCTCCCAATAGTGGATCTTCCCACTACAATTATAAGAATAGCCATAGTATTGTTCTTATGGCTGTTGTGGATGCCAATATGCGATTTACATTGGTGGATATTGGAGCTCCAGGGAGGAACAGTGACAGTGGTGTTTTTCGCAGAAGCATTATTGGGATGGGCTTTGAGAACCAATTAATGAAAGTTCCAAGAGCATGTCCTCTTGATAAGGACAGAAATTTGATATTCCCCTATGTTGTAGTTGGAGATGAAGCATTTGCTCTCACCAATTATATGATGAGGCCCTATCCTCGAAGTGGAATACTAAATAGAAGGAAGAAGGTTTTCAACTACCGGTTAAGTAGGGCCAGACGTATAGTAGAATGTGCTTTTGGTGTTTTGAGAGGTCGTTGGAGAATTTTTGCGAAACCAATTATTGCTTCTACAGCAACCACAAGAAAAATTGTGCAAGCCACAATTTGCTTGCATAATTTTATTCTTAAAAGAGAGTCCTCTTTGTCAATCAGGGATTGTAAATATTCTCAATTAGATCTAAGCACATTAGAACCAAGTACAGGCCTAATTGATATAGGCCGAACTGGTAGTAATGTTTACACAAGAAATGCTGCTAATGTAAGGGACAGTTTGTCAGACTATTTTGAAAACATAGGAGCAGTTCCCTGGCAGTGGCAAAAAGTGCAAAGTAATGACTTTTAGTTGTAAGCAAAATGTTTATAAATTATATATATAGGGATGTAAAATGACGGTCATTTATTTACGTGACTCGTGACGAGTCATTTATACGTCATTTATGGTCATTTATCATTATTTTAATTGCTTTACCTTAAATGTAGGATAGTATATTTATATTAGTATTATAAGTAAAGCCATCATGCAACTCCAACTCTAAACGCGTGCTCTGAATTATGCGTGTTGTATCTTGTTTGAAGCGAATGTTCCCGAATATTTTGTGACTGTATTATAGTTTAATGACGGTCAGTTATAGTGTTTATTACTGTCATATATTTAAATGACGGTAAGATATTTTTTTTTATCAAAATTGATAAAAAATAAATGACTACGGTGTCATAAAAATATCTGACGTGACTGTCATTTTCATTATGACCGTGACGTGACATTGTCAGAAAAATTTTCTCACAACCCTATATATATATTTTTTTTAATAGGGTGGTCCAAAAAAAAACAAAATTTTGCATTTGATCGAAACCTTAATTAAGTAAAACCAAATATGTTGTGATGCATTGTATATATGTATTGTAGGTATAACATTTAACAAGTTTTTTAAAAATTAATCTGTCTCCAAATTGCACTCCTCCTCTTCTAGCATTTGAAGAAATTTAATTTGAAGTTGGTTTCTACTTCTTAAGGGTAACCTCCTTAACCCCTCTCCCATGAGAACTAAAAAACCATCAACCCCATCTGGTTTCACTTCTGGGCCTCTTAATACGTTGAGTATTTCCTTCTGGATTTCTTGGTCCTGTTCTCCAGAAACAGATCCTCCTAAAATGGAATTTCAAAGTTTTGTAACAAGTATTATTATATATAACTTCAGTTTATATAGGGTGGTAAAAAAACATAATTTGGTGGAACAGCTAACGATAAAGTGAATTGATTGTATTTTTTGAAAAATCGAATTTTAACTTTTTATATTGACAGTTAAGATTTGATATTTGAGCTCTTTATCATTTTTTCAATTTTATCTATGTTATTTTACTTCATGACAAGTTTCAACTTCTATATATAATAATTGTTTATATTTTTTAGTGTGGCCTCCTCATTCATTTTTATTATTCTACAAATTAAATGTAAAACATTTGTTTAGAGTCCTGAGGATGACCTCATAGAGCTCGAAATGTCAACAAAATATACGAATTGACCATCTAAAGTAGTTTTCTTTTGACCTATATCCAGCTAATATTTTGGTTAAGATTGTACACTGAGGTCACGAAAAACAATTCATAATTAATTTCAAGTATGGTTCAAAGTATGCAACATAATCTTACTCTTTCTTTTACTTCTCGAAGTAGAAGGTGAAGGGCTTGTAAATGGAGTTGACTCATTTAATGTCATAGGAACTTCTGTGGATTGGGACATTGACGATGAAGACGAGCAGGGCAAGCTTACATTGGAAATAGACCTTAAATAAAATAAATCATAAAATACCAATATTATTAATTATGAAAATTCTATCCATACATTGTTTCTTCATCGGTTTCCTCCAGAAACTTCATTAAGTTGTAATACTTAAAGGTGGGCTTTGGAGGTACATCCGCAGCACCAGCACCACTTGGTACATAGGCCGTTACCTTCTTCTTCCCCTCATGAAGTCATCCCTCAGTTGCCTCCATCTTTTTTTTACTACATCTATTGTAAATGGGCCTGAAAACAAGAAACATCTTATTAGGTTTAGGTCTTACATTTAATACAGTTTTCAAATTTTAAAATATGCATCCAATAATATATTACTAAGTTGTCTATAATTATCTATTACCTCCCAACAGATTTGCTACCTCTTCCCACAACTGTTTGACTTTATTTCCCTGCCTTGCGTGTAGAGGGGTTCTAAAGTCCCACAGTGGCTTCCGGGCATAAACTAGGGAAATTAGAAGCTCTTCATTTAGTTTAGCACTGGCAACTGGGGCGGCAACATTTTCACTATTTGGTAGTCCTGAGGGTAGTGCTAAAATATGAAATACAAAGAAATAAATGAATGTTTTACCACAACACAACACTATTACTCAAATAGATACACAGCCTCCAAATTTGAATAGGTTATGTACAAGTAAATTTAATAAGAAAAGTATTATTTGACTATAAATTAAAAACTTTATATTCGAATTCGATGATGGTGTACTTAACATACCACATATAAAAAAAATTATATAAAATTTATTGTATGAATAAAAGTTACATGAAAAGGGTGGGAATTACCACTAAGTGTGTCTTAACGACTGCCAACATTTCACATAGCATAGAAGACAACTGTGCATTTTTTTTTAACGCCCACTACAGGATTTTACATGGCAAAATTTCAAAACCATGGTAGACCCATTTACATTAGAACTATAGGGAGACTAAACTTTGGGATCACATAATTTGAAGGTGCAGAAATAGGCACAAGTTGCCAATCTAATATAAATGGGCCTAATGTGGTGTTGATTCAAAGTAATTAATATCATAAATGCTTGCATCTTGCATAATGATACAGAACAAAAACTATTAATATTATTGATAAAAATAAGTTTGTCTACTCACCCAAAGTCAAAATGTTTTGCTCATCGGCACACAGATCCAGAGTCCTTCCTTGGTTTTGCGTAATTAAACGGTGAAAACACTCGTGGTCCAGATAATTTTCGCAGTGGCTATTTATTAGAAAGCCACAATATCCACATTTGAACTGCGTTTGTTCAGCAGACATCGCAAAAAAACACAAACTAAAGAAGTTCCAAACCCCAAAAACAAAACCGACAAAATAAATTTAAAAAATGTAAACAAAACAGCTCAAAACGGACAGAAAACACGTACTGAAGTTGAAATTAAACAACTTCTCTCCGTGATGACCTTCACGGACGTACGTAAATCCATTCAGCATTCTGATTGGTTGGTAGTAGTCAGGTGGTTACAACGGATCCGTGATCACGTACCCATGTGGATGCATACTACTGTTACTTTTCCTACTGTTTTTAAATAAAAATGTTTCATTCTTTTAAATTTTTTTAAATAAAGTTAGCATAACATTACATATAACCTGTAGGTACTCGTAAATTATTTAAAATTACCAGTCTTGCAGACTATCGAAAACTATCGATAATTATCGATGGTTTCGAAAAAACTATCGATAACTAGTTCTCGACCTCTGACAGAAACGATAAAACCGATTCGGTCCAAAATTTGTAGGTGGGGGAAATGTGGGACAACTGTCAATCGAGAATCGAATAAGAATCGATAAGGAATGAACAGTGAACTGTAGATTGTAGAATGAATCGTTGTTAATAAAAACAAAAAACCGAAAATAAATCATATTTATTATTATTAAATGTACATAAATATATTTTATGTAGCGAAAATCTTGATTCTCCGTGACTCCTAATTTTTCTTTTTTAAATCAAGTTCATAAGGAATGCAAGGGTGACGTCATTTGACATTCATCATGCCTTTTCGTTGTTAAAAGCACAGATCACCTACCTAGTTAGAAGTATCGACTCAAAAATCGAAACATCGATAAAAATCGCGAGATCACTTCAACCACCGAGAGAATGTATGGTAACCAAAAGAGTCAAAAATTATCCGCAAATTATCCTCAAAATAAAAATATCCCCATCAATATCCTCCAAGCTTCAAATTATCCTCTTTTCGGATAATTATCCTCCAAACGGCAACGCTGCTATACAGTCATGGCCATAGGTAACATGGTCATGATGGCGATCAAGCAAGAGGCGGATGAATGTCACGAACAATCCGACGTTGTCATTTTTATAAAAGTATAATCTGTCAATTTCTTCAAAATAATAACCTTATATTTTCTTGGTTAACATAGATCATTGGTTAATTTATCGAGAAGGGCAAGGATAATGATTGAAGAAGATATGCAGTGTTGAAAAAATGTCTTCTTCAATCATTATCCTTGCCCTTCTCGATAAATTAACCAATGATCTGTATGGCAACGTCGGATTGTTCGTGACATTCATCCGCCTTTAATGTTTTGTTTCTCTTTATGATCTGTGGTTTTGTGCAAAGATAAGGGTGCGTTCATCCGAGACACTGATCCCTGAGCGCTCAGGTAGCGATCTTTAAAATTTTTATGAACGGGACACTTCCCCTACTTTGCTACCGGAGCGCTCAAGTAGCGGTCGCCATTTTAAAGATCGTATTTTATTTTTGCTCAGTTGATCAAGTATCGGTGATCGTAAGGCAAGCAGTGGGAATTTTGAATTTAAAATTGCGAGTGATTTGCTGATACAGGAGAGATTTTTACAATGGAAAGTGTGTGTTTAAATAAAAATTTTCATGAACTATTGAAAAATAATGCCAGTGTCGTAGAGCAAGACGAGGAAGGAAATTGGCTTGTAATAAATACTGAAAGATAGTAAGTACTTATTAGGAATAACTAATAAATTAAAATCAGAAAATAAGTAAGTTTCTTTGTATTTTCCAGCTAAAGAAATATTTTATGTTTATCCAAATACGAAGATTTTAAGTTTTTTTGGTATTGTAGAAGAAAATGAGAACATCGAGAATATGCCAGCTCATAATGGTGATGAGTATTAAAATATATTATAGTTTCTTGATAAGAGAATTTCAAAAACAGAAGGACAATTACCATAATCCCAAGATCAAAAAAAGAAATATTTGACAACAGATTCAAGGTGTTTTTGCGACAGCTTGGGTTACAAAGTGTCCATCGATGCCTTGGATAGGAAGTTTAGAAACTTGAAAAAAACATTCGAAGTTCAAAAGAACAGATCAAAGAAAACAGGGAGAGGTCCAACTAATAATTGCGAGTTTTTTGAGGAAGTGGACAACATTTTCTTTGACGACGCAACTGTAAACTTACCAAAAACCATTTCTTCCATGCCCTCAACATATGTATTGCCTTCGAGTTCAATACCTGAACCTTCCACTTCCAATATGTTACCCTCTGGTTCTGCAGCATCATCAACTGATATGAATGTAGCACCATCAACACCAGATATAAGTGAATGTGTTTTAGACATATTAGGACACAAGGAAGAAAATAGAGAACTAGCAGCAACACCCAACAGAAGGAAAACTCCAAGAACCGAATTGTGCGGTTTAAGAAAAAAACAATTGGAAATAGAAAAAGAGAGGATAGAAGAGATTAAAAAAATGTGGCTCGCCATTGAAAAAAACAATGAAATTCAGAGCGAAAGAAATGCAATACTTAGAGGTATATTGCCCAGAATGTTCATAAAAATTAATACAAACTGTACATTATTTTAAGTATATACATACAGAGAATACTTCGACTTTTATTTTTCAATATTCAAACCTACCTGTACAATATTCTAGAATTCCTGATGGTAGAAATAACTGTTGTGTTGACTGGAGTTTATTTAGGGATTTATTAATGTTTAGTGTAACATATAATAATGGGTGACTGAAGAACTTTTCTATTATTAATAAAATTTATTTAATTCATACATATATACAAAACCATTTACAATACCAATTTTGACACCTTAATGAATACTAAAAATATTAACATTTATTATACTATATATAAACATTTAAAAAGAATGAAAAAAAGGGAATTATTAAAAAATATATAATAAATTAAAGATAGATGAATGCTCGGATTAATGTGAATCTTATATATACTTATATTAACATTTCAAAGAAAGTTTAAAAAAAGAAATGAAGAAAAAATAAGATAAATGAAAAATTAACAAATAAATTTTTGTTATCAAATGTCTAGAGAAAAAACAAATGAATATGTAAATAACTAACTAAAACTATATACTCTGTAATTGAAAATCAGTAATAGTAAATTGTAAAACTCCTACGACTAACCAGATATTACAGAGAACCAGGAATAATGTTATGAGAAAAAAATAGTTAGAGCTGGCTTATTGGTGCATTTTCTGCTTCAACATGTAGCAAGCACATTTTCTCCTTCATCATTTTTCCAATTTTCTTCAAGTACATATTCTTGAAAATTAATTTCCTCCCTATCTATAAGAAAATTATAGAGAACACATGATGCAGTTATTATTATACCTTTAGCTAACTGTAAATCTGAAGTTTCTAAATACTTCAAATGCCGAAATTTTCCTTTCAGTATCCCAAATGTACGTTCTATGATGGATCTAATGGAGCTCAATTTGGTATTGTATCTTATTTCACTAAGGATTAAGTGATGGTTATCCCTAAATGGGCACATCAAATTGGTCATCAAGTTATACCCAGAATCTCCAATTATATGGTACTGATCAATCATAAGAGGATTATAAGGATCAGTAAGTTTATTATATAAAGGAATATTCCGGAAAACACGTGCAGCATGTAATCCAATGAAACAGTCTATAAATTGCCCCTTATGATCACATGTACCTAAAATAAAAGTACAATTAAATGTTTTGGTAATATAGTTATTTTATTTATTGTTACATATGAATAATTGTTTTGCAAACCTTGAAGAATAATGGAATGAAATCCTTTTCTATTGTAATAATCATGGGCATTTCCAAAAGGTTGCTTTATTGGAATATGACATCCATCTATTGCACCGACTACTTCAGGAAAACCATGTGAACATCGACGAAAATTCTAAAAATTATACAGAAACATTTATTTCAATTTTTATCAAGAACTCATGTATATTATAGGCTTTATATACAAATCATGCCTGTAACACAGTTTTACAATTATTTATATTTTAATTACCCATAAAGATAGATATTTCATTAATGCAAATATTATTTACAAACAAGTAAATTTGAACTTACCTTTGCAGAGATATGGAACTGGCCTTCATTTGGGAAAGTAACATATTGTGGCAGTAAATTTGCTATTGCATTTATGATTTATTTAAATATGCCATGTCCAGTACTTTTTGCAATGCCAAATCTATCCCCAACAGCCAAAAAACTTTCTGGTTTGGAAAGTGTCCATATAGTAAACAACATTTTTTTATTGAAGTCTATGTGGTCTCTATTGTGGGCAACATAATTTCCTATAATGATGCTAAGAGCCTGAAAAATTAACACTAAATTATAGCAGTATAGCCAGTTTGGGAATTAAAACTCACAAATTATTTTATTTTTAAAATGGCTTAGGTACTTCAAATGTCTGTCTTGTCATTCTAAAATGTTCTTTGAATAAAACATCATCAAATCTGTGGACTGTTTCTACCAAAAAATTTGCATTTCTTGGTCTTCTCTCCCTCAATCTACCTTCTAACATATTTCCTGGAATAGGATTAACAAGATTTTGAACCATTGCGTTTACTGCATTCAAGTTGAAATTATCATCTGCCAATTCCATAATAATTGCAAACAGATTTGCATCTATTTCTTCAGCCACAGTTTTTATTTTTATTCACACAAAAACTGAAAGTAATAACGGAATAAACAAGCACAAGTAATATAACCTGTACAACAGACAATAACAGACAGAAAAATAATAAACGGATGACTTATGACATAAATAATATGCGCACGCAAGTGGTGATCACAAAACCCGTAAATAGCCGTTCATCGGAATCAAATAGCGATCAAGTAAAATATGGTGGGGATTAGGTAGCGCTACTTTCAGAGCGATCCCAAAAATTTTCGGATGAACGCAACCAAAGGCATAATTAAATCATAGACTACAGAGAGATACGGATAGATGTGTCAAGTTCTGGAACCGAGTTTCAGCGACCCTAGCGGCCTGGAAGAAACTAATTTTAGAAAATAGTGAATTTTAAAATTTGAATTTACATTTAAATCTGGTATTTAATATTTCACTTTATGTTAACAAAAATTAAAAGATATTGATTAATATTCTTTTTTTTAACATATAATATATATATATATTAATCAATATCTTTTAATTTTTGTTAACATAAAGTGAAATATTAAATACCAGATTTAAATGTAAATTCAAATTTTAAAATTCACTATTTTCTAAAATTAGTTTCTTCCAGGCCGCTAGGGTCGCTGAAACTCGGTTCCAGAACTTGACATATATATATTATAATATTATACTAATTTAAATTTGTGACAACTCCAAATGTATATAAATAATTATGAAATACCATTATGTTAAAAAAAAGAATATTAATCAATATCTTTTAATTTTTGTTAACATAAAGTGAAATATTAAATACCAGATTTAAATGTAAATTCAAATTTTAAAATTCACTATTTTCTAAAATTAGTTTCTATATATATATATAGTTTTAATAAATATATATTATGTTTCTTCAATTAGGGCTTGTAATATACCTAACAGGAATGTGAAAAAAAACATATTACTTTATTTAACGTCTCATTGTGTTCACAGTTTTTAAAATTTATGTTACCAATCAGAATTTTAAGAATCTTATTTAAAACATGTTTTTTATGGGTAAAATTTTTGAATACATAATTATAATAATATTGAGGAATAAGGGCTTTAAACATTTCAAAGAAAAAATATTGGAAGAGCATACCTATTTCAAATGTATGAATATTATTTTATTGGTAAAAGTACTTTTTATCATCAAAGTCTGAAGAAACTTAAACCCTTTATATAAAATACAATAAAATACTATCTTATGAATAACAACCATAAAACATTATAGGCAACATTTCACGACAAAGTGTATAAGACATTGCATAATTACAAAATCTTGTGATAAAATATTCACTTGGAAGAAACCAAGGTCTTCTACGTTCTATAATAAAACTTGGCTCGAACTGGCATTTATAGGGACCGTTCTGGAATCGTATCGAGTACTGTGTATAGTGCACAAACTCGAATTAGGGATAGACGTAATGTGTTAGAAAGACATTAACAATCAATGACGCACACCAAGAAGGCTATTATATGAACTTTAGATGCATCAAAGAAAGAAAGAAATAAGGCCTGCAAATTGGGGCAATTTTGCACTGCTAACACGATTTCTCTATTGTAGTAATTGTAAATATTTTTTTTCCATTCTAGATATACTTTCCTATGATTGTCTGCAAGGTGTCGTCGATACAGTTTCTTCAATAACTAGTAGAATAGATGGATCGAGCTTATATGCAGGTGTGTACAATTAGCAATAGATAGGAGTTTCTCCAGGCTTAGCTTTTATCTGATTCAGCGCTAGAACTTGATATATCATGAATTTCATTGCGGCGTTGCCAAGTTTATGGTTGCTACAAAATATAAATTCACAAACCTGACCATGATTGCGTAACATGAGACAACTGTCTCAAGTTACCCCACCACAAATTATGTACTATAAAATCTTGGTAGGTACCTACCTATCCACCTACCTACTAATCAGAGTTTCATTGTTTCAGGTCAGTTATGGTTCGAACCCAAAAAAAAGTTTTGGGGTCTCGTAAATACCGAAATTTCTCGAATGACCAACTGGTTAAAGCAGTGGAAGCTGTCAGGTCTGGACTTTCTTTGAGAAAAGCGGAAGAACAGTTTGGTAACCCACGATGCTCTATCAATATAGCAATAAATGGGAAAAATACAGGGCAGGTCGGCAGACCGTTTGTTTTGAATGAAGTTGACCAGAATGCATTAGCAATGTGTCTATGTTCAGCAGGGGATTGGGGCTTTCCCCTCACACTATACGACATTAGACTCATTGTTAAAGCCTTCCTGGACCGTACTGGAAGAAATGAATATAGATTCAAAAACAACATGCCAGGTCCAGATTATGTTATGTCTTTCTTGAAGCGTCACCAGAACACATTAAGTAATAAAATGTGCCAGAACATAAAGAGAGCTCGAGCAAAAGTCGACCATGACGCCATAAATCTGTACTTTGATGAGTTGAACCAGTCACTTGAGGGAGTTCTTCCTCATTCTGTCATTAATTATGACGAAACAAATATTACAGACGACCCAGGCCGTAAAAAGGTTGTTGTTAGAAGAGGGTGCCGACATCCTCAAAGGATTATTGACTCCTCAAAGTCGAGCACTTCTGTGATGTTTGCTGCTGCCGGGGACGGGACACTTCTCCCCCCATATGTAACATATAAAGCTGAGAATCTTTATAATACCTGGTCCGAACATGGCCCCAAGGGTACAGTTTATAATAGGAGTAAGAGTGGATGGTTTACTTTGGAGATTTTCGAAGACTGGTTTCGAAAAATTGCCTTGCCCTATTTCTTGAAGCAAGATAAAGAGGAGAAGAAAGTTATGATTGAGGATAATTTAGCGAGTCATATATCCCTATATATAATAGAAGAATGTAAAAAAACAACATTATCTTCATTCTACTTCCTCCAAACAGCACTGGACTCACTCAGCCGTTAGATGTAGCATTTTTCCGTCCACTTAAAATCAAGTGGCGCGAAATTTTATCTTCATGGAAAGCAAAAAATCGTGGAACTATTCCAAAAGATACATTTCCTCGTTTGTTAAAAAAATGTCTGGAGGAAATGGGAAAGGAAAATATTTCAAAAAACGTCATGAGTGGATTTAGAGGGGCAGGATTAATTCCACTAAATCGAGAAGAGGTATTGAAGAGACTTCCAGGTAAAAAGGCAGTAGAAGAAGACAAAGAAAATGACAACACCGCCAGAATGTAGAAGGAAAGAGACAGATGGTTTAAGAAAACAGACAAAAATAAATTAAATGTTCCTGCTGGTAGAGGAATCTGTGAAGAGGATATCGCTATATTGGAAGACAACCCAAAGCAAGAAAAAAAGAAAAGAAAACAATTAATGGAAGATCAAAGTGTCATAAATAAAGAAAAACTAACTAAGAAAAGGCAGAAGACACGTAAAGTACTTGAGTCCAGTGAAAGTGACGAAGACAGTTGCAATAATGAGGTTGTTCTTGACGACAGTTCAGATGATGACTGGGATTCATTTCGAGCAAAACAGATTATGAATATTGAAGACAATATTGAAGACAATATTGAAGACAATAACCAAGAGAGTATTTTCTCTCATCCTACTCTGCAGCCAATAAATAAACAAGTTGGAAGTTTTGTTATAGTTCGTTATGATTCAAATTTTTATCCTGGGGTCATTGAGAAGCTTGACGATAAAGGCGCAACAATAAGTGCAATGACTAAAACAATACGAGAAAACTGGAAATGGCCTGAACATAAGGATGAACTCTAATATTGCTGGCAGGATATTGTAGGTGGCATTAAGCCTCCTAAAGCGCTGAATAAACGAGGTATTTTTTCAATACCAGAAATGAAACCTTTTCAGTTAAGTTAAATTACTATAATCAGTCATTATCAAATACATTTTTTAAGTTCTTTGTGCTTTTATTGACCCCAAAAATATTTTCATTGTCTCTCACGTTAACATAACACTGTCTATTTATATTTCCATTGTCCCAAGCTACCACAAAAACGCATAATTTGAGCCGTTCATTGATTTTATATAGCTGTCTAAAGTTACCCCATTCTGGTGGGTAACTTGAGACACGCTTAAAAAATAAAGAAAAAATACTTTATGACAATATAGAATTGAATATTCTATTAACATATGATAGTTACCTATATGACTAATGTTTTTAAATAGTTTTTCAACATTCAGTTATTCTAGGTATGTCGTAAACTTCACTTCTAACTTAAGTTGAAAAGTGCCTCAAGTTACCCCAAATTACGGTAATCAAAGAAAATGAGGAGAAGAAGGAAGTGATATTTACGAAAAAGCTTTTAAATATATAAGAAATTTTATATTGGTCGCGTTCATTACAACAGTAGTAGCAGTCTAATTTTTGCGAAATGTCTTGTTAATAAATATTGTATATAAAATAACGTAATATCCACTTGAGTTCGCACCATATGGGAAACTTCTTTATTATTAATATTACGAAGAAAAGATATTCTTCATAAAAAGTTCTGCATGGTGTAATAACTAAAATACAATCATCAGATATTAAAATTTTTCAGTCGTATACAAGGTATGTTAAAAAATATGAATTTTACTCAAGAGCATATATACCTTCTTTTTTATAACATCGAACGTTGTTATAAAAAAAAAACTGGGTGTGCGTCTATTTTGCTTTTTAAAGTATTTACTTCAGAAAGTCATGGATTCAAACATTAATTGTAATTTGGTTGAATTTAAATTAAAAAAAGTTTGGATCGACGTGGGATTCGAACCGCCGGCCTAGATATTCTAAAGTCAATCGCCGCGACGCGCCGTAACCACTGCGCTACGGACACTTATACCATTTTTAATCAAGTCTGCATGATATTTACATATCTGACATTAAACGTCAAACACATATTATTTGAAAGTTACAATAAAATCTAAGTAAAGATGCCGGCGGTATTGAATTTAGAAGAAAAAATAGAAATTGTGCTAATTGTGGGTGATAATTATAAAACGTATCGGGAAGCAGCTGAAATATTTAATAACAGACATCAAGGAAAAAATATACACCATACAACAGTAATGAGAATTATGGAAAAATTCAAAGTATACGGAGATGTTAAAAATAAATTCAATAACAAACGCTATTAGTATCTGGCTGCTACAACTTATTTTCTGTCCTTGTGATACAATATACTGTAGCCAGAGACAACCCTCTGTAGCGTAATATACATTTTTTTATCATTATCAAGATGCCGAAATATTTATGTAGATACATTTAAATTAATTCATCTTCATCCTACCCCGCCTTACGTCCACAACGTAATTGTCTTTATTTAGTTATTTGTTGACGATTTTTTGTAATCTTCTCTATTTCAAAGCCAGGTTCACTTAAAATCTATCTGTTTTTTACTTTGTAAATTTAGTCTTGGTAGTCTCTTTCACCCTCCTTATCATAATGTCTGGACTTTAATTATCTTTCTTCCTTCGTAGTTTTGATTTTTCGGCAGTTAGTAGTAAGTACCTACTATATAGACAGATAATAACCGTATTTCTCGTTCAGTTTTACCTATATATCTTCAGTGTAATATATCTGTTATTCTATCTTATGTTTCACTTTAACGAAATATTTTTAAATTTAATTAAAATTATCCATTGGTAAAGTCATTAAAGTGAAACTAGATAACAGAAGTGGCTGTGTTGAAATTAATATTAGACGCTGCAGTACTTGTAAAGTTCATATAATACCCTTCTTGGTGTGCGTCATTGATTGTTATTAGGGACTTTTAGCTTGTCATAAGTTTTTACACGTATCCGTATCCGTATTGGAGTTACGTTGACGTAAAGAAATTGTCAAGAAAACCTTTTTAGCAGAAAACGTATCGTTTCGTTCTGTTTTTAATTGTATAACCTCAAAACTTTTTTAGTTTGTCTGTTTATATTTTTGTAAAAACGTAATATGGGAACGATATTAAATAATCCACTGCTGCTAGACGAGGACGATGATGATTTGGACGACCTATTTTTGATGCATATTTTGCATTACCAAAATATGTTGGGTTATAATTAAACCAAACCAATATCAAAGAAGAAGAAGACATGTAAAATAGCACTAATAGCACAGAATACTGATTTTGGTCGGGATACGGATACGTTTACGTATACGGAGTAGGGGACGTAACAATACGTTCAACGCATCGTATCGGCTGAGACGTAACGGGTCTACTCATGCGCAGTTCGTTACGGATACGGATACGTGAGAAATTTAAGGCAAGCTAAAAGTCCCTAATGTCTTTCTAACACATTACGTTGGAAGAAATGGAAAAAAGGCAGGTCTGTGATTAATCCTAATCAAAATATCACAATAATGAACCGTTTAAACGTAGTACAAACGTTAACCCTAATATTTGACTTACAAAAATTTGATTGGTTGATGTTTAGATTACGCGCAAACGCGACCTATCAATCGGGCGAAATTACATCGTTCAAAATACTATGCAGACGTTCCTTTCGTGTCTTACGTATTTTTCCAATGTCCAACTGACAGTTCTCGTCAGGTCTGTACTTTGTTGTTTACGGTAAATTATTATTTATGAAAAGTGAATATTGATCTTATTGTTAGCATTTTATTTATTCAAATGCAGGACTATATTTACCAATATTAAATTATTTTAATATGTAAATTAAATATACAATTTGTTTTATTTTGCAGTGTTTTCATATCTCAAGTATTATTAATTTCATAGACTTTTCGAATTTGGCTGAATACGATCCAGATGATTTTATTTATCAAATTGAAGGTTAACTATATGTCAAAATAACAAATTAAATATCGACATACCCAAAACCCGGATATACGTCACGAACGATGACGCACACCAAAAAGGCTGTTATATGAACTATACTAGCTTTCGAGATATTAATTTCGTTACCGCCATTTTGAATCTTGGAGGCTGTGTCAAGTTTGTTTCTTAAAGAATTTTCTAGGTATCCTTCTGCCACATTCGTCGATTTCCACCCTCCGTGTCTCTTTAAATTGGTGATACTGCCACCGCCATCAACTAATAAAGTGGCTGAACTTCTTCGTAAACAGTGGCCGGTGTATTCTTTGGGGTGTGGCAATTTAAGATATTCGGCAATTTTGGAGGCAATATTTCCAAAACTGTGAATACCAATGGGTTGTACAGTACATTTGCCGTTTTTGTAAAATACAAATAATCTACGATGTGGTGTGTTGGGTTGACGTAATGACAAATATCTTCTGTATAAAGAAATATTATCAACAAATTTATTTTGACAAGCGATGTCATAATAAAAGTTCCGTAAATGTCATTGCTAAGGCCGCCTACATGGATATTGAAAATTATTCCGAAAGTAAAAAAAACATTCCGAAAATAGCTACTTTCGGTACGATTTGTGTAAAGTTTCACTTTCGATTTAATAAATCATACCGAAAGTTCTATTTTCGGGACGGCTGCAGAAAAAATTTATTTTATAAGAATTTGTATAAAATTTTTTTTTACCATTTTATAAAAATATGATTTAAGCAACAAATAAATATAAATTTTATATAACCTGTCTTTTATTGAACCATCTACCTCATTTTAATAAACCGGTTTAAACATGAATTTACAATTTTTGGTTTTTAAAAACGTTTTCGTTTAAACCAAAGAATACCCAACTAACAAGAAGCGAAACTTCGGATAAAAACGAGTTCACAGACGCCATGTTTTAAATTAGTTGTCATATGTCATGCGATCACATTTAGGCCTCTTGCTTATGGTCTTTACAGACCCAAATTAGAATAGAGTTTGCTTGTAGGTTGAAATAATTGTCTTAAATGATCTATTTCACGTTTATATTGTCACGAATAGTGCAGAAATAGTTACTGATGGGAAAATATCGACAAATATCTATATAATACATTTGATAAAACACAACTTTATACTAAAATACTTTTTCTCAGTGTGATTCGAGTAAAGCTGTAAGCATTTATTATGGTTCTCAGTGTATGCCAAAGATAGCTGTCACCTTCAAGGTTATTTATTTTTGCCCCTCCAACATCAAAGGATTTTCGCCGGGCTTCACTTCTTGTTGTTGTGTATTCTTTGGTATAAACAGTTATCATTATTCATTTTGGTGGAAAATACCGGAAAGTGTAGCCTAATTATTCTACATCAAAATATGCGGCGCCATCTACTAATCGGTAGCCAAACTCAAATTATATCTGCTACATTGTATACTCTCCTGTTACATTGTCAAGAATTATTAACAAATTGAACGAAACTTAGAAGTTGAATTTTGGTGGTCGACTTTGTAACAGGAGAGCAGAAATGCGAGGAGGTGTACAAAATATCAGGAGTACTACTACTAATTTAGTCAGGCGAACCTTGGCCAAGGAAAACTCAAGCCAAGGTTCCGGCACTGAGGCCACTGGCGGGCCCATTTTGCCATTCCTGCTATTTATGCATCCATGAAGCTGAGTCCCTCGATGAAGGACTCAATCATCTTCAGTGGATGCCTGCTTATATCCCCGGGGGCCATAACAGGGACTCCGAAGATTCGCCTTCGTAACACAGCCCAATGTGGACATAAGAGGATAACATGGTCCGACGTTTCGTCAGCCATGCCGCAACCCCTACCTAGGGGACTTTCCTCCAAACCTAGGTTACAGAGGTGTTTCCTCAGACAGTAGTGCCCTGTTAGGAGTCCTGCTATCTTCTTTAACCTACTCCTTGGTAGTTCTAGAGCAGCTCTAGCATGTCCATCAGTCCATCCCCTCAATAGGAGCTTGGACTGCCTGAGACCCTGTAGAGCCTTCCAGTGAGCGAGGTGCTGATTTCGCAACCAGTTCCTCGTCTCCATACGGATTGTTTGTTTTGTAAGGCCCAAGGAAGGGCCCGGGCCGTTAAGAGGGGTAGCCGCCCCTTCCACAGCCAGCGCATCCGCCCCTTCATTGCCTTCAAAATCAGAGAGGGCCGGAATCCATTCTAGCAACACTGTGTTCCCCCTCGCTAAGTCAGCAAGGCGTTCACGACATTCAGCAGCAAGCCCTGAGTTGATGGTATATTCACTCAGGGCCTTGATTGCCGCCTGACTGTCGGTGTATATGGTTATGCGTCGGTCCGCATAACCTCTCTCTAGGTTCATCTGCGCACATTCCAAGATAGCGTATACCTCAGCCTGATATGCAGACACACCCTTACCCAATGGAACACAGACTTGTGTCCTTGGGTTCGTGGAGTAAATTCCAGCCCCCGACCCATTGCTGGAGCATGAGCCATCTGTGTACCAGACGATCCCATGAGGCTGTGAATTTCCCTCTCTTTCCCAGAATTCTCTATTCCGGATCTTCACCCTATAGGAAGTTACGAAGGAGTACCTGTGCAGGCAGACATCAGCCGCTCAAACCAGAACAGGGACATCTCCCAGAAGCCTGAGCTTATTGACGTGCCTGCACCCTCCCTCGTTTCGCACATATCCCAAACTTTTCAAGCGTAGGATTGCCCTCCCAGCCTCAGCCTCGATCACATGGTGAAGAGGCCGAAGTCCAAGAATTTCATGCAGCCAGTTGCCCCCAAACCGACCACCCTTTGGAGGCGTGCCAGTTGCGACCTAGCCGTGGCCAGGGTTACCCTTGGCGTCCAGACCAGAGCCGCGTATGTGAGCATTGGCAGCATGATCACTCTATAGAACCACAAGATCGTCTTGGGGGTTAGTCCCCATTTCGGACCAATGGCTCTCCTACAGGCCCAGTACGTGTTAGTCACCTTGCCTAGGCGACTATCAAGGTGAGCCTTCCATGTCAGCGACTTATCCAGGATCACTCCCAGATATTTCACTTGTTCAACAACTGGAAGTGGCACTCCACCAAGGTGCAGACCATCAGGTCTTATACCTCTCTTCTTGTTGAAAGCAATTAAATCAGCCTTGGCAGGATTAACTGCAAGTCCGTGGTCGTTGCACCACCCCTGTACCCTATTCAGGGCCCTTTGTATTAGGTCCCTGAGGCCGGTGATATGCCTTCCTACAACAAGGACAACGACATCATCGGCATACCCAATTCCCAGAAAGCCCTCACCGTTTGATAAGGATATTAATTCGTTGACTACCAGGTTCCACAATGTTGGCGAAAGGACGCCCCCTTGTCCCTTGTCCTTCCATGCAGCCTCTACTGTGCGGTTGCGTAGCATAGCCCCAAGCCAATGAATTACCGTTGGCTCTGTTCCATGATCTACTGCAGCTCTACACATTGATTGTACAGGGGTGCTGTCGAAAGCCCCCTGTATGTCCAAGAATGCGCCCAGGGCGATCATGCCACTTTCCAGCGCCTTTTCCACCTGTGTTACCAGTTGGTGTAAGGCACTTTCCGTTGACTTGCCACACAGGTACGCATGCTGGTTGTTGTGCAAAGCATACCTAAGCCCAACCGTTTCCCTCATATACCTATCAACCAACCTCTCCAGTGTTTTTAGAACAAAGGATGTTAGACTGATAGGCCTAAAGGACTTAGACACGGTGTACGTAGTACGACCGGGCTTGGGTATGAAGACAACTCTTACCTGTCTCCACTGCTCAGGAACATATCTGCTTGCCAAACAGGCCCGAAAGATATGCATTAAGATTGAACCAATAGCCTCCCAGCCCTGCTGAAGCAGAGCCGGAAAGATTTGGTCCTTCCCCGGAGATTTATAGGGGCTAAACGTACGTATAGCCCAAGTACTCCGCTCGTAGGTAACTATTTCTTTGGCTAGAATATAGTCCCTCTTACATGGTCGTTTTGTTTCCACACACCCCATGTCAGGACCCTCCTGCCCGACTGCCTTACAACCGGGGAAGTGAGTCTCTATTAGGTCATGCAAGGTATCCCCCGGAGTTTCCGTGAAAACACCCGGTGCGATTTCCAGGCAGCCAAGAGCACTGTCAGGAGACTTCGTTAAGATTCGACGTATCCTTGACATTTGAGGTACCGAAACGATATCCTCGCAGAAGGCCCGCCAAGCATCTCTCCGAGCCAGCCTAACAGCTCTCTTATATTCATTTCGTTTCTGGCGGTATAGTTCCCAGTCCAGATCCGACTCTGTCTTCCTGGCCCTATTAAATAGGCGCCGGGTTTGTTTCCGCAGCGAGTCCAGAGAGTTGTTCCACCACTTGTGGCCCTTACCCCCTTTCCTCGTTTTTTCCGCGCAGTTCTTTTCATAAGACGAGACTATTCGAGCCCGGCTCCGCTACGGCCCAATCAATCTCATCTTTATTACTGAGACTCCTAGGGAATCCATCGAGCCTCCTCGTGAGATCCAGTTTATACCGTTCCCAGTTGGTAGTCCTAGGGTCCCCATACTTTACTGATTGTTCTTCAACATCAGCATTGTATCTGAAACGTATATAGCTGTGATCCGACAAAGACGGATCATCATTAACATGCCAGTCCTTTACCATACTAACCACGGTACTTGACGCAAGCGTCACATCCAAGACTTCAGTACGAATCCCATTCCGGAATGTCGGCGTCGTCTCTCGATTGAGTAGCTGAAGATGAGTGGTGCCTAGATAGTCAAGCAAAGCCTCCCCTCTGCTATTGACGCCAGTGCTGCCCCAGATAGTGTGGTGCGCATTAGCATCACAGCTGATAAGGAGAGGCAACTTCCTAGCCGTGCAGTAGTCCACCGCCTTGCGAAGCTTCTCAGTAGGCGGTAATCCTGATGAGTCATGGGGCAGGTAAGCAGAGCATACGACTAAACTACGCCTCGTACTGTTCCCGCCAGAGAAGTCCACCCTTACCGCAACTAGATCCCTGAAACAGGGTTCTCTAATCAGTATTGCATTTACTCTGCTATGTGTGCACTCTCTAGGATTAGGTTTACCCACAGCATAGAATAAACTACGCCCGGGTGTGCCCAGACCTCGCACATGACCTATATACACCCATGACTCTTGTATGAGGCATATGCCTGTCTGCAGACTTGCCATCCGCTGCGCGATTACTCCCGCAGCAGCCCGGCAATGCTGCAAATTCATCTGGGTAAATTTAAGGTCCCTGCAAACAGACATCAAAGATCTTACGAGGTACCCTCCTTTACCCATTTTTTACTCCGGGAGGGTCTCGGTAGTTCCCGAGAAGATAAACTTTATCTTCCCGAGCCCATACCGGACTTTCCCCTTCTCACGTTCGAGCACCTCCACCGACCGAGGATCGAGCCCCAATACAACGTTCTGTCTCTGAGAGACAGCGTCCCATCGGGAGGCCCGAATCACCCACCCTTCGGTTCTCAGAGCCGGGTTGCCCGCCCGGATTCTTCTGAGTACCTCTTGGGGAGGCGACTCGATCGGCGCCGGTACCCAAACCGTCGCCCTTTTCAGGCGATCGAGGGCCGACTGCTCAATAATCTTGAGCGTCAAGCCCTCCAGCCTAGCCCTGCCCACGGCCTTTTTAAACCAAGCCAGAGAGCCCCCATCTGTACAGGTCACCATGAAGGCTCCCCGGGCAAACGAGTGTCCCTCAAAGCTTGGTACCGTGGTGCCAGGCTTGTACATCTCCTCGAGGAGATGCACGTGGATTCGCGCGCACTGCTCCTTGGTGAGCATAATATTGTCCGGGTAGCCATCGCAAATGATGACCACCTTGAGGTCGCTGCTAGCAGCGTCCCCATAGAACATATGCCCACCAGGCGCAGTACACGCCTTCTTGGGGGCCAGTCTAGCTTCTGGCGGCGTGTCAGCCACCCGAAGCCTTTTGTCCCCCCTTTGGTGGCAGCAGGCTTGACCCCGCCGGGAACAGCACTCTTAGGCATGGCCCGGCTTGGTCCCGCTGCCGCCACCTCCTTGCAAGGGCCAGTTGGGCCACCTTTCGGTGTCCCTTCTGCAGCCCGGCGTCTCCGCCTCTTCTCGGCACCGCAAACGGCTTTGCGGTGCCTTTTCGGCCCCTCAGGTGAAGGGGCAGTTGTTCCCGGCATCGCCTGGGCCCTCACCGCTCCCACCACCTCGTCCTGCGCCACCGGGGTTCCGGTCTCAGGGCCCCTCTCGGGAGACTCCGTCTGAAGGGCCCTGTAAAACTCGCCAATCTCAAGAGTCTCCTCCGAGGTCCCCTCCTCCGGAGCCCTCCCCTCCTCTTCTGTCTTTTTCTTTGCGGTGTCCATATCTGGTCCCACCAGCAGCTGGGGAAATTCAGTCCACCCCCGCATGCGGCTAATTACAATGGGGTGTCACCCGGTGCCCCAAGGTCAGAACCAGTAGCTGCCGATCCTCTGTTCGGCCACGCATTCTATGGGCCCGGTCCTCCCACCACAGGATTCAGGTTTTTGATTTTTTGTCTCCTCTTGGTCCAGGCGACTAAGCCAAGACCCCCGACTCTCTAGCCCGCGAGACATGACCACAGACAGCCAGATTATCGGTCTCGCGGAAGTCCCTCTTGGGGCCCTCCGGCATCGTTTACCCCAGTGCAAACCCTAAAGCCACGACACTACAGCCGGGTTGGGGGGTTGGTCCGCGGTGGTGCCTTCAGAGTCCAGCTGATAATCTTGCGGGTTTTAAACCGCTCATACCAGCCCCGACCCCTACCGCCCACACTACCCAGCGCACCCTTCAAAACTGCCATATTGCGGTTTTAAGCGCTCAAGCAGCCCTTCCGGACGCTGGGTTCCCCTATCCGCCACCTGGGGACGCGCCCGATGGGTACCACCACACAGGTATCAGGAGTAGCTAAATTCTCTAGATTTGCAAATCTTGTTACTTTTTACACCTCATCGCGTTTCTGCTCTCCTGATACAAGTGAAGAATCTCCAAAATGAACGAAATTTCTTAAAATCCCAATAACTTCTCTCGAAAACGAACTTTTGGTAGCCGCCTTTGTATCAGGATAGCGGAGACGCAAGGGGTGTACAAAATATCAGGAGTAGCGTAATTGTCTAGATTGGCAAATTTTGTTACTTTTTATACCTCATCGCGTTTCTGCTCTCCTGATTAAAGTGAAAATCACAAAATTGAACGAAATTTCTTAAAATCTCGAGAACGAACTTTTTGTAGCCGCCAATGTATCAGGAGAGCAGAGTCGCAAGGAGGTGTACAAAATAACAGGAGTAGTTAAATTTTCTAGATTGGAAAATTTTGTTACTTTTTACACCTCATCGCGTTTCTGCTCTCCCGATACAACTGAAGAATCACCAAATTGAACGAAATTTCTTAAAATCCCAATAACATCTCTCGAAAACGAACTTTCGGTAGCCGACTTTGTATCAGGAGAGCAGAAACGCAACAAAATATCAGGAGTAGCTAAATTATGTAGATTTGCAAATTTTGTTACTGTTTACACCTCATCGCGTTTCTGTTTCCCTGATACAAGTGAAAATCACCAAATTGAACGAAATTTCTCAAAATCTCAAGAATTTCTCTCGAGAACGAACTTTTGGTAGCCGCCAATGTATCAGGAGAGCAGAGACGCAAGGAGGTGTACAAAATATCAGGAGTAGCTAAATTCTCTAGATTTGCAAATTTTGTTACTTTTTACACCTCATCGCGTTTCAGCACTCCTGATACAAGTGAAATATCTTCTGCTACTTTGAAAACTTCCGTTTCTTATATTAGACCATCCTATTTCCATTTCCAGTGGAGAAGTCTGTTTTCGTAGTGAATGATTAAATTTTTTGAGGGAGATTTTATTTTTGGTGGAAAAGGCCGGAAAGCGAAGCCGAATAATTATCATCAAAATAGGTGGCGCTATCTATTAATTGATAGCCAAACTAAAAGATACACTAGTTAAAAAAACGATCATTAAGATGATGAACATTACCGTCTTTCCCACCAAAATATTAAGGTACTTAAAGAAAACAAATATCATTTTTGTGGTTTTTTATTAATTAATTGAATTTTTACATAACAATATGTGAATGTTTAAAAACATATACATATAATGAATGCCTAGGTACTGTATTTTGAAAAAGTGTACACTTCAAGTAAGATTCTTGCTAAACCTGGAGGAACTTCTATTGCTTATTGTACACCTGCATATAAGCTCGATCCATCTATTCTACTAGTTATTGGAGCAAATGTGTATCGACGACACCTTGCACACAATCATAGGTAGGTATATCTGAATGGAAAAAAAATATTTACAATAACAAGGAAATTGTTTTGGTAGGACAAATGGCCAAGCAACTTGTAATTTCAATAGTACTTATATGAATATAGTTTTGCAAACCCTACTTCTCCATCTATCGCTATCATAACATAAAGATGAAACATAGTGAATGATTGTTATAACTGACATAATATTTTATATTGTAGTTTTTATAAATGAATAATGAGCTAACAAATTAATATATTAACGTCTACCTCTTTTTTTTCATGACTTTAGTGCGCCCCATTTTCGAACAACAACAAAGGGTTGATCATATCCTTATTTTGACCAAGTGTAATTTCCAGACGATAATTTAAGTTAATACCGTTATTAAAAGTGTTAAATCCACGTTAAAATTCTTATAGTATTACGTATGCAAAAAAATTATGAAAAATAAGCGTTTTTCTTTTCAAATATTAGGTAACAAAACAAAGAATTACACTAAATTTTCAGAAATGTCAATTGTCAATCATAGAATAGTACAATGAAATATTGTTAGATGCTGCCATCTATCGAAATGTTACTCCCTATTAGGTATGCAACCAAATATTCTTCTGTCCTTCTGTCCTGGTGCTTAAAATCGTAAAACGAAGTGTCTAAATGAAATTGTACATTAATTATGAACTAAAATCAATAAATAACAAATTCACAATAAAAATATAACTTATATTATTCGACCAGTTTCACAAATTACATTTACATCGTCAGGATAAAAGTTTTACTTGTTTATTTATATCAACTAGTTGAATTTACTCCAAAGGATAGATACAAATTTAATTTGTGAAAATGATTGATTATATCGTAATATATGTTATATTTTTGTTGTGGAATTTGTTGATGATTTTATTCTATAATAATGTAAAGATTCCACATACCTCTAGTATATATAGGAATTAAAACAATTAATTTTTAATACCACTTTTTATTCACAATGGATATTTCAACATACAAATAAAATTAAATCACTGGAGGAAGAAAAAATAACAGAAAGAAAGACACACTGTGATTGACTCGGAAACAAAAAAACATCCACATATGGATATTAGAGGGAGATACGCGACTTCTATTTCAGATTTAATTGAAGTAGATTTGGGAAAAATTCAAATAACAAAGTTATATTCTAATATTTTTCAATAAACAACCTCTAATTTTATTGCTCAAGTTTGGTTAGAATAATATACATAATAAAATTACTTACAGTGTAATATTTTTAAAACAAGCAGTTCCTATCCAGACCCCGACTGGTCCAATGGTTGTAATACTCTAGTTATTGAAGCAGCTGTATTGACGACAACGACTTGCAGACAATGATATATCTAAAATAGAAAAAAATATTTACAATTACTACAAAGAAATCGTGTTGGAAGGGCAAAATTGCCAATTGGCAAACATTATTTCTTTCTTTGATGCTATCTATCTCTCTATTATAACATCAAGATGAACAATTTTCACAAACTTAATGATTAAATGATGTGAATGATTGTTAACTGATATAGTAATATGATATACATATTGAATTTTTTATAGATGAATATAAAGGTATAAAGTTAATAGGTGTATTAAGTAACTTGCGGAGAAATTCTTTAATAAAAATACGTATACACAAAAATACTAAAACCTATCATGTGACCACTCTAAAGAAAGCTCTCGATCTCAGGATCATCGTGACGATATTACATACATAATAATTGCATATAGGTACTTACAGTTGAACTTTATTGAAACATATGCAGCTGCTCCTCCATTGATGTTTTGAAATTTTCATACCCAAATAATAAAACGTTGAAAAATGTATACGTTGTTTTCTTTTCGTAAGAAAACACACAAATATAAAATGATTTCAACTAGCAGCAGCAGCAGTTCACTACCAAGAACTTCAATTTAAAAATAAGACTTACCAAGTTCTAGCGCTGAATCAGATAATAGCTAAATAAACATATAGCCAAAATACTTTCCTACTATCATATAGGTACCTCTCATATCACACAAACTTAAATCACACAAACAAAAATGAAATTACTATATTTTTAAATGAAATTCCAATGATTTCCAATCTCCCTTCTTTATACCGATGTCAAAATGACGTTATATAGGTTAGATAAAATCTTTTCATTTTTATTGATATTTTACCAGGATGATGTCTTTATCTTAAATCACTTTCTAATGGATTAATTATGTACTATAGTAGCTAACAAAAAAAACATGAAAGTTTGAACAAGTATGCAAAACTTATAGGAATATAAACATATATGTGAGGGTTAAACTGTTAATTATATTCACTGGCCTTTTTTTATACACTTTTTTTTTTTCGGGCCGAGATGGGAAACTCATGTTCGAATGGGTCCAGGACCCATACAGTGTTGGTCTCATCCCCAAGGAGATGCCTACCAACCAAACCCACCTCAAACTCGCCGTTACCCCCGCCTCGGAATCACTACCCTAGAATACTTCGAGACGGGCAGCGGACCCTCGCACACTCTCCGCTCACATCGTCGTCTTCTCCCTAACTTCCACTCCCACCTCTCATGCCATATCGAGTCGTTCTCTCCCTCTGACCATGCTCTCTACTACGCCACTTACCTTCATCCATTCCTTCTCCCCCCTCAACATTAATCTCCACCATATTCTCCCAATACACCGCCTCCCCTAGTTTCCTCTCCAACTTCTTCAGCACTTCCTCGTTCCTCCAGCATCTATACACATGCCCTCATCCTCCACTCCACACCTCTCGCACACTCCAGTCTCTCTTTTTCCAATCTTGTGGAGGTACCCTCTCGACCCATGTCCAGTGAACACCTGTGTCAAGAAGTAGTTCACCTCCCCGAATTTCCGATCCGTCCAATCTCTCCTATTCCCAATCGCTCCTTTTAGCGCGCCCTCATACTGCTCCCACCTCCTCCTTCCATTCCTGTACTTCCTCTCTGGTCGCACCCCTCCAATGGGTAGGTCCTTGCCAGCACCGCTGCTGCCAGTCCACCCACTGTCCTGTACCTCTGCAATACCCTCAGCAGTATACCTCTCTGCACCCGCAGGAGTGGCCTAACCCTCGCATTCACTCCCGCTCTTTCACACCACACCTCCGCACCGTACAGCATACTACTCCTACCAATGATCCTCCTCAACCACCCTCCCGGCCCCTTCACATTACACATCAATCTCCCTAGCCATGCTGCCCTCACTTTCCCCTTCTCTGCCGCCTTCAACATGTGTGTTCGGAAGGATAACTGACTATCCAAACACAGCACTAGGTATTTCGCACACTCCTCCATACGAATTCTCCTTCCCTTCACCATCACCCCCACTTCCCTCGTCTTGCTCCGTCCCTTCACTAACAAGCCCACCGTCTTATCTTCCGCCACTTCTAGTTCACACCGCTCTATCTTATCCACAATCTTCCTACACATTATCTCCGCCTTTCTTTGTATCTCCTTTTGCCGTACATACCCTCCACCACTCTAAGCCCCAGCAACGCGCACAACATTGCTCGTTTGCTGACACTGTTGAACGCGTTCCCGACGTCGAAGAACACGAGTAGGGTCAATTTCTTGTTCCTCCAGCTGCCTTCCCTAGCCCTTTCCACCAAGCCCAGCGCCGAGATGCAAGATTTCCCCTTCGTGAACCCATGCTGGTTTTCCCTAAAACCCTCATTCCTACCAACTTCCTCCTCAATCTTTTATTATCCCCCCCATCAATTTACCCATACCACACAGCAGACTGATGGGCCTGTAGTCCCCCGCCCGCTACCCCTCCCTACTTGCCTTCTTAAGTAGTATTACCCTAGCCACCTTCCATCCTTCTGGAAACTCTTCCTCCCTTAGCACCCTGTTGAAAAGCTCGCAGAAGTACTCCCCATTGTCATCCAACAGCCTCTTCATCATATCACCCCTCAGGCCATCATCTATCCCTGGGGCTTTCCTTACTTATATGTTCCTTCCCCCCTTCTGTACTTCCCACTTCTCTACCGGCCTTATCCCCCTTATTTTCTCTACCCCCTAGTATTCTGGACTTCTCGAATCCTGCCACCAACTCCTCCTTCTCCCCCTGTGAACAATTTGCCTATAACCTCCTTCTCCCAATCTTCCTCTAGCACTTCGTTCCTATTTCCACCCATCCTCTTCACCGCTATCTCATATGCCTTTCCACATGGATTGTTTTCCAGGTCATTCATTAACTCTTCCCACTTCCTTTTTTTTCCCTCTCCTCGCTACGCTCCAGTTCCTTCTTCTTCTCTTTGTATCCCCCTTTTCCCTCTATCCTTCCTCTTGCCCTCAGCATCCGTCTTCGTTCTTTCTTACACTCCCTCCACAGCTCCTCTATTTCCTCATTCCACCAGTAATTAGCCCTCAGATCACACCTATTGCCCCTCTTTCCCTCTCTTTTACAGCCCTGAATCACATTGTACAATTCATCTACATCCCCTTTCTATCTCCTCTCTTACTTTCTTCCTCATTATCTCTGCCTCGGCCTTCGTCCACCTCCATCCCCACTCTCCCGATAAATCCTTTCTCCCCTTCCTTATATCCGTGTCCACATACCTCAAGCTCAAGCTTTCCTCATCCTCCAGCACCTTCCAACTACTCACTTTTTCCCCCAGCCATTCACCACATGCAGTTATATCAATGAATGACGAACCCCCGTCACCCCTCACGAAGGCACCGCCAGCCCAGGATCTCTCCTCTCCTATCCGTTTTCTTCCCCCCCCCCCCATGCAGTATTCTTAGCATTGAAGTCCCCTGTCACCATTCTCCTAATTATCCCCCTTTTCACTTTTGACACCCTCAGATCGTCCTCCAATCCTGTGATGCTCCTCTCATACTCTTCCAGGCTGACATTTGGGCTTATATACACACTGTACACCATCATCATACACTACCACCCATCCGTTTCCTTTCCTCACTTCATCCGCCCCCAGTCCATCTCCCACCACTCTTATTCCTGCCTCTCCTGTATCATCCACAATCCATCCCTGCTTTCCCACATATCTAGCATTTACCTCAGATCCACACACCACATCCACTTCCCTCCTAATAATCACTTGATCCAACATATCATGCGCTATCCTGCATTTCCCTAAATTTATCTGCAGCACCCTCCATCCATCCCCTACATTCCTTCTTCCCGCGCACTGCACTCCCCTTCCTCCCATTGGTCCAGACTCGTCCCCTCTGAGGGGTCCAGAGGGTCCCTCCCATTTTTTCCTTCCTGTTTTCCATCGTCTTCATCTACTCCCTTCTCTCCCCTACTACATTCTATCTCCCCTGGCTAGTGTCCCCTTTCCCCACATACCCTACAAAGGAAGGCCTGCCGACAATCTCTCGCCATGTGATCCTCGCTCTTACAAAGCCAGCACTTACTCCTCTCCTTGACTACCTTCACCTTACACCCTGCTACTTTATGGCCCTTCATCCCACATCCAAAGCATCTGTCATCCTCTCTACCCTCTATAATATTTACCCTGTTCCACCCTGTTTCAATAAGGCTACCGCTTTTTCCCATTCCGCCCTCACCACCGCCATTTTCATCCCGTTCCTCTCCCTTACCACTTTAATCACCGTTGTCCCTTTCCCAATCAAATTCTCTATTTTCCCCCTCACCTTTTCATCTTCCATTCACGGTCCTATCCCTACCATTTTAATGGTTTTTGTTCCCCTCCCCGCTTCCACCACCCTAGCTCCTGTCTCCCTTTCCACCTCCCCCAGAATTCCCCTCACCTCAACCCCCTTCTTTGCCTCTATAACCACCTCCCTATTTCTTGAGACTCAGTCTATCCACCCACTCCCCTGTCATCTCCCTCAACCCCTTCTTAATCCTCTCGATCCCCTCCTGATCGACTTCCCCGATATCCTTCAGGATTATCGCCCCATTTTTTTATACACTAGCGCCAATAAATTCACAAAAAAACTGTTAAATATTCCGTTAACTTTAGGCGTTTAATTAATATGGAATTAATTAGTGCTAATGCAAAGCTTATTTCAACCAATTAATTTAGAATTTGTTATAAGTTCTATATTTAAACAAAATAATAAAGATAGTAATAAATAAGACATATTATAAAGTGTACTAATATTTGCATGCGTTGAGCAGTTTTCTGATTTAAATTTTGAATGAAAGGATTTACAAGTATTGGTTGTTCTAGTTAAAGTTGAAGTATTTTTCGCCCATATTGCTGGTGGAAATAATGAATTCTCATCAATGTAGTTTTCCACAAGGTAGTCTGCAAACTTATAAATTTTTTTATCCTCTGGTTTGTCCGCCATGAAATCTTCTGCAAAACAATCACCTACTTCAGCGGAAGCGAGAAATGTTAATCCAAAAACATGTCTTAATCAATTTCCAATAGCGGAAACGCTACTTTTATATTCGATTGACAATCCTAAACTTTGAATTTTTCGCCACCATGAATGAGCGACGTGAAAATGACAACCAATAATTTTTATTGTCGGCCACACTTCTTTAACTCCTTCATGAATTGCCACTTCAAAATATTTCGGTGTCAATGTGTAACCATGAACTTCACACATTTCCTTTAACCTTAATAATACAGCAGAATATGTAGATTTTTGTTTGTCTTTTAAAAGACAAAATACAACAGGTACATAAAATCCTCCATTGTACCTCCTCCATATTTGATATATAGTATTCAAAAGTACCATCCATGTACAATGTTTTTTGCTGGCACATATATTTCATATTAGTTGCGCAAGAAAATATAACAATACTTTGATGCATGCCATTATCTAGTCAAAACTGTTCTTGTTTTATAGTTTCTACATTTATAGTATTTAAAAACTCTTGCAATTCTTTAACTGATTTTGGTAGTTAAACGGCTTTCCAGAATTGTTAATTTTTTGACAATTTATAATTATCATTTCAACCACATCATTATTATGTTCATTACTAATTCGCGAATATACTTCATATTGATTGTGTATATAGTTGTAGCTCATTGTTTGTTACAACATCTCCACCTCGTTTCTTCTGTAGATTTTACTATACCCATGTTTCTGAATTTGAAGTCTTTAACGACAAGCAGTTCTTGGCCGCGTTCACTTAGCATATACTAAAACTTTATTGCTTATATTTTTTATAACATCTTACTTAAACTGTCACAAAAGTAAAACTTAATCAAACAAATAAACTTTCAAGTTGTCCACCAAAACAACAGCCCACCCCTGCAATTACAACAAATAATCCGATAATTACAGGTAGTTTCAAATCATATAATAAAATTCTAATCCGCCGGCGCAGTTCGGGCAGCAGCTTAAATTTAATTTCATTACTTTTAGTGAGGCGCCGTTCGTGTGCGTCCATGGAATCTATCTGTAACTCTTGTTTCGTGGAATACAAAGAATTGGATGTTTTTCACACTTGCAATGAAACAGGACGATGTTCAACGTGTGCAAGAACAAAAATTAATTAAATCGGGGTTCTCGATGGACTCCTAGTGTTGGGGGTTCCCTGTCCATACTCATTTTGTACTGCAACGTCTAACAAATCTTCACTTGCTTATGACACGTCGTAATTTTCCATTTTGCCGACACCTTGCGATCACGCGCGTTTCAAAGCAAACGTGCCGCGAGCTAATTCTTATTTACAAGCAAATAGTTGTCAGCTTCATTTTGCTTGATGCCGCTTAGATGAGAATCGGCCTATATAGTAGCTACTCATTTGTTACCCACAGAGAAGTCTGCCAGGCCAGTCTCTGGTCAGGCTATTAACTATTATAATGAAGTCACAATAAGTGTTTTGTGCAAATTAGCCAATCAAAACACGGGTAGAATCGAAAGATGATGACTTTTGTTATCCAACGAAATAGTTTCATAATCTAGGCTGATGTTCATGTAAATTCTTCTTAGAATTATTGGAATCGGACTTTTCGATTAGAAGTTACGACAAAGGGAATAAAAATGCCCAAAGCTTAGTTTGATAGTGTTGAATGTAATAAAACCAATAAAAAAGTACTAATTGTATGTTTTATTGCTTAAACCATATAAATCTGTACAATATATCACAGGGATTTTTTAGATTAAAGGATAGACATTACATGGTGCAGTCAAGTTAATTAATATTAAAAAAAGTTACAATTATAATTACAAATGGACAAAGTCAATAAAATAATAACATTAAAATACACTGAAAATGTCAAAAAGTATTTTTATGATGTTCAAATGCGTTGCCACAAATAATTTGTTTTAAAACCCACAATATTTTGTCTGTGTCTTAATATTTAAGTACTTCCACCAAAAATAACTGACGGTTAAAATTTATAAAATAAAAACACAGGACATTTTTTGTACAGCTAAAGCTAAGCAAAGACTTTTAAAAACCATTGAATATCCTTTTTACATATTATAAAAAATATAAAAATCCTAAAGTAAATCTTACTTTAACCCGGGATAGGTCGCGTTAAAAAAATTACGTCAAAGGTCGCGTGTTAGGTTTGACCTAACATTTACTATTTTCAATAAAACTAAAGTCATAATAAATCTTTTATTTTTTTTTCTTAAATCAAAACAACCAATATGTTAGCTAATTTAAAATAATATTTTTCTTAATCGGAATTTTCTCCACGGGCGGCGCAGGCGGTACAAGTCGATATGGTTGTCATGGTATGCTCTTTGCAAATAGGAAGTTCACATGCACAGCGTTGCATGGTAAACCGATTTTTTCTAAAGGGACAATACCTGCATCGCATTTTTGGCTGTTCGTTTTGCGGTGCTGCGGCGGTCATATTTGTATTATTACCAGTGACGGCGGCTATTTCTCTTCGAAGATTCAGGGACAATGTTGGGATTGATGCACGACGTGTTAGATGAGGAAGTGTTAGTTGTTTTGAGAGATCCATTATGTACTTTCTTCTTGTTGTAATGACATTTGTATTAGCTTTGCAAATTATTTGGCCATTTATTGCCGCTATGTTCAATAATGTGTAAAATACAGTCATAGGCCAGCGATTGCTTTTCCGTGTGACAGAATACTCTGACTTGAGTCGATCCACCACGTCCACACCACCTTTAGTCGGGTTATAAAATGTGATTACTTCAGGTTTTTTGGCCTCTTTACTAGTTACATCAATTGTGTCACCATTATGGATGGTTGAGAGCATGTTTTTTTTCGGCACGTATGAAACAAGAAGACAATTGTTACCATCTTTACCGTAAGCAAAAATACTGGAACTGACTGGCCGCTGTTTTGTATCGATCAATTCTGGTGGGATTTCCCGTTCATTTTTTCGTAGTGTGTCCACTAATGTAATTTTATGATTTACAAGCAGATCATTGGCAAGGGGTATTGAAATAAAGTAGTTGTCTACAGTAAGATTCCTTCCCGATTTATCTATAGTGGATATTAGTCTCTTCACAACACTAGCAGCATCATTAGGCAGCTGAAAAGGCCCATCAGGTTGTTTCCCAGGATATATTTCCATGTTGTGAGTGTAGAAAGTTCTCGAATCAACTAGGCTGTATATTTTCATGCCGTATTTCGCTGGCTTGTTTGCAATATACTGTCTAAATCTGCACCTCCCACGAAAACTATCAAGCATTTCGTCGATTGTTGCGTACTCTCCAATGCTGTAATTATCGGAGCACCTTTTGACAAAATAATAGGTGCCAAATTGTCATATTTAGCTCTTTCTTTTCTTGTAGTAGCATCCTCAAACCTGACTTCTCAAAAGTAAATGAAATCTTCTTTGAGACATAACTGCGGAAAAATAATCAGGTGCAGTCCCATCAGTACTCCATAGGTCAGTAGTGTCGACATATTGGCTTTTCATAACTCCTGCCATATACAATAAACCTAAGAGGACATGTATTTCTATAAAAACAGTTGGTTGACAGTCTTTATCTCGTTGGTAAGACTCCCGTAATTTGTCCAGCTTCTGATTAGTAAAGAGTACAATCTCATGAATAACATCGTCCGGAAAAAACAATTTCCAACTGTCTATTAGAGTTCGGGCCTCTTTAGCAACCCTCTTTACACCTGGAAGCTGGGATATCAAATTATGTGCACGTGTTTTGGTTCGAGGTAAATCGGGTTTATGTTTAAGCCATTCAGTCTTATCTTTTCCTATAAAAATAGGCACTCTGTGTTGATTTACAAGTAAAGGCATAGGCACATCTCTCTTCGCCCTCTGATTCCATTTGATCTCCATTCGTACTATGTTCAATGTGCTCAGGAGAACCGCCACCATTATCGTTTTCGCTATCAGAATCCATTTCTTCATCAGATTTTATGTCGTCATACCATTTTAATAATTGTTGTATTTGTTTGGGATCCATTGTGAGCACTTCACTTACAATAGTTGTAAATAATTGTTTTGATCACACTTTTTTTAATAAACTTATAGAAAAAAAACACATACGCATATGGTCGCGCCGTTAGATTTTACCTAACACTCTGCCGACGCGTATTGGTCGCCTGTTAGTTTCAAACTAACAAGTGACCATAACTCAAATAAAACTTAAGTCTCCCCCTTCCACCTTCACACGTGATTGGATGGTGACCTACCTGAGGCATTCCTAGGCGGCAGTCAACATAAAATGGATTATTAATATTTTATACTCAAAATACATAAATTGTTAGGCAAAATCTAACAACGTGGCCGTTCCCGGGTTAATAATTCACTGCAAAACACTCAAATCAACTCATAATTTTCGATATAGGTACTCGAGGCAAGAATAACCCAACGCAGATTTTTTGAAGTTGCATAAGTCTTTTTTTCTAAATATAAAATTGGAAAAAATAATAAATGTTGCTCTAACAAAAATGAGCAAAATTTTTAGGGTCAAAAGTGGCACAGTTTACAAAAATGTTGGCCACTACTGATTTACTGGAATTACACACACACACACACACACACACAAAAAAACCGAAAAATGATTCAAAATCATTGTTTGATGTGGATAATGAAATGTCAATGTATTATTTTGGATAAAAATACTTGAGCAACGAATTTTATGGACTTTCGGAATAAAAACTTGATAAGTGAAGATTTTTTACAACACTGGTCCATAGAGTAAATTTACATGAAAGATAGAACACAAAAATAATGAAGTCTAAAATAGTCCTTTTGCCTACCTTTGAACCTCCAAAATTTGAAGTTCATAAAATGCAAATTAAAAGCTATAACTGTAGAAATAAAATACATAGTTGTAAAAAATGATCACCAGAAAGTTTTGTTACAAGCACAATTAAAAAAAAATATATATATATATATATAAAATGTGTCAGTCGATAAGAAATAAATACGTCACAGAATGTTAGCCTAAACACTAAACATATTAAAATTAACCGGCAACTGGGTGATTCTACGGGAAACGTCAGTATTCATGCCCCAGTTAATTTTTCGAAATATACGTTTTAATGATGGAATAATTCATTATGTATAAGTTAATTACATTTGTCTTCCATCCTTTTCTAAACATTATAATTCCATTTTTTGAAATAACTCAACAAAATATTGGAAACATAATATGAGATCTCAGCTCATGTCCCCACATCCAGCATGTCAAGGTAGAATATGAATTACACATTTTAAAAATTGAAAAAGTATTTATAAACTGATTATTACTATTTTATGGTAACGGAGCTGAGATAGTTACTTTTTCGTATATATTATAGACATATTTTAACCTAATTATAAAAATTACTTTAAGGGCGAAAATGGTTAAATATAAAAACAAAGTTACAGAAACAAAAGTAATGTCAGAATTAATAAGAACACGAAAGGTAAAGAAAAAAATGGCTATGAAAAAATTGAGAGAAACCATACGTAATGACCCCGAAAAGTACGAAGAGGCAAAAAGGAAAGAGAGAGAAAGATATAACAGAAGAAAGGCGGAAGGAAAGATTAAAAGTATAAATGATATGACAGAACGTGATAAAAGATCAATTAGGAAAACGTGGAGGAATTGGAGTAAGCGATCATATGACTCTAAAAAAGAGCACAAACGTGGGAAAGAGTAATACCTGATCAAAGTCCTCCTGCTACACCCCCGCCAGAACTTAGAAGAGATATAGAAGACACTCCTCAACATTCAGGAAGATTAGCGTCTGGATTGAAAAAAAGGCGAAAACATAGAGAAGCATTGAAAAGGAAAATTGAGGAACTAGAAAAGAAAGAGCTTCTAAAGAAAAGTATAAAAAACGACTGTTAAGACAATCAAAAACACAGCAGGGAGATTCTCCAACGAAAAACGTGACTAAACTTTTGCAACGAGAAACAGTAACAGCTATAAGAAAAAAACTTTTATTTGGAAAAGTGCTTTGCCTTCAATTAAAACATAATTTGTCACTTCAAAAAAGCAGATCGGGCAAGAGGAAATTGATTTCTAATGTTTCTGGACCAATAATAAGAAAATATAGGTTTCAATACTTAAACGAAAACTTGTCTTCTTCACGATTTGTACGCTCAAAGAATGGAGCAAACTTTCGTAGTGACAAATTTAACGAAATAAGGAGAAAAGTTGTTATGTTCTCCAAAACTGATGATGCCAGTCGTGTATGCCCTGGGAAGAATGATACCATTACACATAAAAAAATTAAAAAGCAAAAAAGATACTTGAATTACTCCCTAAGAGAACTACATCAAAAATTTTTAAGCGCGGATCCCAGAATAAAACTAAGTTATGCTTTATTTTGCAGAATGCGCCCTTTTTGGGTGATTTTTTTAGAAGCAAAAGATAGAGAAACTTGCTTATGCCAAACACGTGCTAATATGGACCTACTGGTGTCTAAACTGAAAATGTTTATCATCACCAAAGAAGCAGCATCGTATGATATTGTAAAAAGCTTAACTTGTGAAAATCATACCAATGATAAATGTTTGGAACGAAAATGTAACAATTGTAACTTCAAAGAAATTGAAATACTTGAATTTGAAAAAAATGACATAGCAAAATATGAAAAATGGACAACTGTAAGAGAAAAAATTGTAATTAAGGGCAAGGAAAAAATTTGTAGCAAAACTGTCAAACATGTTATTAGTTGTTCTAAAGAGCAACTTTTAACAGCATTTAATACAAGCTTAGACAAATTTTTCCTACATGTTAGAAATGTGGTCCACCAATATCGGAGACAAAATAAAAACAAATCTCGCAGAAAACGATGTTCTAGTCCACATGGATTTCCCCGAACACTATACTTGTAAGTATGCTGCGGAAGTACAGCCCATTTTGGGGGCGCAAAGCCTCAAATTTCTTTACACACAGTTGTGACTTACCATAAATTCACTGAAACTAACACAGTCAAACCAACGACATATTGCACTATATCTAAAAATCTTTGTCACAACCCAAATAGTATATGTGCTCATTTATCGCCAATTATTAGTCTTATCAAGAAAAATATTCCAAATTTAAAAGTTGCTCACTTCTTAATCGATGGACCTACCACCCAATACAAGAACAAATCGATGTTCCATTTTGTGAGAACATATCTTGCTGCAGAGTTGGGAGTGAGTGAGCTACGATAGCATTATACTGAAAGTCATCATGGTAAAGGAGCACCGGATGGCATTGGTGGTTTCGTAAAAAGAACTGCCGATGATATAGTGGCAAAAGGTCAAGATATACCTGATTTTGAAATCTTATGCAAGAGATTGGAAGAGATTACGACAAGTGTACGAATTATACCCATTAATGATGTACATCCAGAAATATGGACACCCCAACAACTCCCTGTATTCAAGGGTACTATGAAGGTACGGGAAGTAACTTGGACCGAAAACCGCCGAAACGTTCTTCAGTTCAGATACACAACATAACATGCACCGAATGCGGTACAAAAGATGAGTGTCCCCATTATGGATTAGGAGCCCTCGTTTATCCAAATGACAACAAAAGTATCCTTTTATACTAAAATTATTCTACTTTGTATACTTAAAATTATTTCTCTCTTTTTAAGCATTATATATCCTTAACCCAATGTTTAGATGATAATAAGCTACTGGTAGACGACATCTACACAGATAGCGATGATGAACTGCCCATGATAAACCACACAAAAAATACGATTTCGTTAAGGAAAATAATTGTTTTAGTGAAATTTGCACTCAAAAAAACTATTAAGCACTATGTTGCAGTTGTAATGGCTGTTGAAAATAATAATAATAATAATAATAATTTTATTGTTCACACGTAAAGAGGTTACATGAACAAGGAGAGCGACAAAAGCAATGAATAAGTACATTGTGAAACATAAAATACATACAAATTGTTAAAATATATCATTCAGACATCGAACAAACATAATGTGTATAAGGGAACTATGACAATATACTTCTCTTTAATTTCCTATGAAAGTAGATGCTCACATCAGCATAGAGCTGGTAGGGACTTTTACTGAGATCTCATTCATTTATTATGAATGATCTAATTTTCATTGCTCCACATATGAAACGATATATTTGCATTAGCGTAGGTGGATCTATTGAGGATAATAGCGAGTCTAGATCATCCGAAAATCCTTGAACCTTAATAAGATTTTCTCTTAGGCTTTTATACATGGGACAGACCAGCAATGTGTTCAAGATTTTCAGGCATTAAGAAGTTACATATTGAGCAAATATTGGTCATTTCAATTTTATACGCATTGTTATTGACATATCGTCGCCTGAGAATTAGTGTGTTGTATCTCCATTTTTTTACATTTTAACGATATGCACATCAAATTTTTTATAATTATTAGACTCATCTATATCCACAAATAACTTTAAGATGTCGGCTACTATTCACATATTTTAAGTCATATTTTATTCCAAATCCATATTTCCTTCAATTATTATGAGAATTATTATGTCCTATATCCACTCTATGGATATAGAATAATGTTATATTATAGTTAAATAAAACTGGTGTGAAAAATTATATTGTTCTATATCCACTGCCTATTAGAAGTCTTAATGCGGACCTGTCTGGCGGTATGAAATTGTTTGGTGCTGATAGTCGTCGAAAAGTGCTCGTGAAACTTGGTTGTGTTTACCTTGTCTATCCGGTTGTGATTGATATTTTAAAAAGGTTAGTACGAATTATAGAAACTTTAATAAGTCGTTAATTTTTAATAAATAAGATATGAATTCTTTAATCATAGTCGGCCACAGTCAGGGAATAAATAGGTACATACTCATAGAAGTTTTGTACAATATAACCTGTACTATTGTTTACCCACTTCGTGTGTACAGGTTCGGACTCAATAAATTGTTGAATTTTCTTGGGTTAACTTTAATATTGAGTTTATCTACTAAGTGCATTAATTAAACTGAGTTATGTATACTGAATAAAAAATAAAGCTTATAAGTGAAGCCGGGGTCGTTCATTAAGTGGTCCAAAAAAATTTTAAAGGAAAAGGAAAAAGGTCTATATCATGAAATAAAAATTATAATACAGGTTGTATCGTAAGAAATTTGTAACCGGCTTATAATTTTTTTTTGTTTCCAGAAGTATGAGTGACAAATCCTCGCCTCCTCCGAAAAAGCCGCCATCATGTGCTAGTGATGCATGGAAGTAAGTCTAAAATGATTTTCTTTCCTCTAATTATAATATTATATTATTTTTCTCTTGTTTCAGTGCTTTGTGGGAAATTGTAAACTCTGATGATAGTGAAAACAAGGAAAATTGCGGTGAAGAAAAACGTGTCGACATTGACTCGAAAAGAACACCAGAATCGAACGAAAATGTTGTGATATTACAAGTAATTGACCTCAAGAATCTAGAAATATTGGCACCGAAAAAAAATATAACAGAAAATGTTACACGTCCTAGAATTTTAGAAAATAACAACGTTTCTACGGAAAACAAAGATGTCGATATAATATCTGAGGCTTTGCAGCATGAAATACTATTTACAGTAGATGGAGAAGTGAAATGTTCAGAGACTCTCCAAATTGAAGAAAATGATAATCAGGGCAATATTCAAGAAAACACAACCAATGCTGATGCTGTGCACACAGATGTCCAGAAAGCAACTGTTCAAATCGAAACAGAAAATAACCCAGTTCGAAGTCGAAAGAGAAAAAGAAACAGTACTCAATGGAAACAAAATGTTAGGAAATACAATCGTCAACATGGCAATGAGTATATTGATGTTTATGGTCGACCTAAAGAAAAAAAAAACAAATAAAACAACAATCATGTTTATCTGACCATTGTAGCTTTAAATGTTCTATGAAGATAACGCCACAAGAAAGAGAGGAAATACATAAAAAATTCTGGTCTTTAAATGATGAGAAAAAAAACCATTTTTACTCGAAACACGTCAAGCGTGTTATTTGTATCAGAAAAAGAACAAAGAAAGAAGTGAGCAACAAACAATACTCTTATAAATACTTCCTTTTTGTAAGAGGTGTGCGAATACGAGTTTGTCAGAATTACTTTCTTAATACACTAAATATAAGCAAGCAAAGAATTTACTACTTTTTTCGTCGTGTTCAGGATCAAACTACGAATATTCCACGGTCTCCGTTAACTGGAAAGCACAAGAAGAAGGTAATCAGCGATGAAAAGAAGCAAAGGGTTGAAGAACACATAAAGTCATTTCCAACCGTCGATTCCCACTACTGCCGAGCAACAACAACAAAAAAGTACCTCGAGAGAAATTTAAATATTCAAAAAATGTATTCTATGTACAAAATAATTGAAACAGAACCAGTAAAATATCACCTGTATCGCCATATTTTTTTTAATCACAAATTTAACGTAGGATTTTTTAGGCCAAAAAAAGACAATTGCGACAAATGCGAAGCATATAAAATGCTGATAAATCCTAATGAAGAACAAGCTTCTAATTTTACAAGCCATACGCGAAAGAAAGATATTGTTCGTCAAGAGAAAAATCGTGATAAAGCAGTACATGCAAATTCAGAAAACGTCGGAGTAATAAGTTTCGATATGCAGAAGGTATTCTCTCTACCGAAAAGTAATATAAATAACTTTTATTACAAGACAAAGCTCTCCTGCTTTAATTTGACGGCCCACTTGAATATAACTAATACCGTTTACAATGCTGTTTGGCACGAGATGATTTGCGGTAGAAGTGGGGTACACATTGCCTGTGCTCTGATCAAAATACTCAAAACAGTAGTGGAACATCATCCTTTACTTGAAAAATTGATTTTGTGGTCTGATAGTTGCATTCCTCAAAACAAGAATTCGATTATGACCTTTGCTCTGCAACATTTTCTTAATTCCGAAGAGAGTGGATCTCTAAAAGTAATAGAACAGAAATTTGGCGAGCCAGGGCACAGCTGTGTCCAAGAAGTTGACGCGGCACACAGCTGTATAGAAAAAGAGATAAGAAATTCAGACATTTGGGGTCCCTTATCATTATTAAGAGTTCTCACAAAGATGCCAAATACTTCGAAGATGAAGTTTATTGTCCTCCAGATGAACGTTCATGATTATAAGAACTTTCAGGCAGAATCTGCAGCTTTGTCCTACAACAAAATTCCGTACAGCAAAGTTAAACATCTTATTTATGAGAAGCAGTTTCCGTGGAATATCAAATATAAACAACTTTTCGATGATGTAAATGCAGAAGTTAAATTAGAATATACGAAGGCTACCAGAACAATTGCAAAGTCTGAATTTCCGAGCCAGATTGCATGCATTAATTTATTGCCAAAACTACCAGATTTGAAAGAAAAACATTTAAAAGAAATGTTACGTTATATGCCCGAAGATGAACAAGGATTTTACAAAGCTTTGCTAAATGTAAGTCTAAAAAATCAAGGGAAGAAAAACAATCCAACAGTAGCAAGACAGGGAAATCCAAAGTCAGGAGGGAATAAGAAGCAAAAAACAGTTAAAAAGAAATAGAAGAAACCATAACCACTAGTTTTTGATTTGTAATAGTTATAATTTAATAGTTTTTAAATAACTCTGTGTTAATTTTTTATTTTTTTATATTCCACCACAAAAGTTGATTATACATAATCATAATAAAATGCTAAGTAAATTCTTTTTTAATTTAAAATTAAAGTGTTCCATATCCAATACATTTGTTCTATATCCCCTGGAAATCTAAACAAATGAGAAAACTGAGAATTTTGTTCTATATCCAAAACGTTTTTTTGTTCTAAAAACTATTTATTAAACCCAATTTCACTTTTAATTATTGTTTTGAAAACTTTGATATTATGTATAAAGAGTAGGCATTTTTGTACTATAGATTATCATGACTTTATCTCCAATTTACGGTTGCAATCTTCAAACCTTCTTCCTGTAAAGTTGACTTTTGTGGACATAGAACATTCTAATTCTCAGGCGACGATATATGTACAAATTTTCTGAATTTGTGGTCCTAAGTTGAGCTATAAGTCTCTTAATATGTAGGGGAATTGTACAGGTTAAATAATTGTTTTCATTAGGTTCATTTTGTTGTAAAAGAAATTTATATGAAGCCTGATGAGTGCTAAGTATGATTCTATTTTGATCTTGTTCAAAAGTTTTATTTATGTAACGAGATAATATAGTTTCTTTTGTGTTTAGGTCAATATTATTTATATTAAGTTCTATGTCACAATACTTTACCATAGCCTTGCAGAGTTGGTCAGCCCAATTATATTTTGAATTTCCAACAGCAGATTGCTGTAGTTTAATAGAGCGGATTAGTGCCCTATTAACATATCGATTGGGAGTTTCATTTTTAATTCGTAAAAGAAGCTCTAAGGCCTGCTTTATTATGAAGAATCCTATCCTACATAATGCCAGTTCGAACCTAATTATATATGCAGCCGTTGATCTTTGCAGAAACAATAAGTGTTTCCAAAAGTTATTTTGTATTTTTTCTGCTTCTTCTAGATGACGGAGGCCCCAAATACCGCTTGCATAAGTGAATGTAGGTATTGCGACGTTATTATACAATAGTTTTATTGACTCTAGTGATGAGATTGTAGAGCAGACTATATTTTTAATTAAAACACCTTGAGAGAATCGGGTTTTTTGTTCGCGTCGTTTAAAATTGTTCAAAAATAGCCCATTGAAGGTGATTATGACCCCTAGATATTCATATGTATTTGAAAGACAGATAATGTTATTTTTGTATGTGAATTCCGGTTGATGCCCGATATTTGGGCTTTTGCGAAAAATAACTATTTTTGTTTTTGTCGGATTAACGTCGAGTTTGTTGTTAGAACAGTAAGATTCAAGAATTTGCAGGTTCCGTCTTAGTTCTATTTGGGATTCGGCAAACAATACCAGATCATCGGCATATAACAGCATGTGGATATTTTCACCATCGTCAAGCACCTTTAGCACCGTGTTCCTTAAAAAACGAATATCTGAGATAAAAAAAAAGAATAAGAGTGGGCTTAAGGTATCCCCTAGTAGAACTCCTTTCGTAATTTTTATTTTTTCTGATACGTTACCTTGTTGTTCAATAAACAGAGAAGCTGAGCTATACATTAGTTTAAGTATTCTAATAATTTTAGCACTTATCCCACTAGTGAATAGTTTGCCCCAAAGAAGTTCATAGTTCAGTGAATCGAAAGCCTTTTTGAAGTCTACAAACAGACTAAACAATTTTCTACCTGGCAAACGCAGATAGTTATTTGTGATTACTGATAAGACATAAATATTATCCCCACAGCTTCTATTTTTTCTGAATCCTGCTTGACATTCAGGTAGCATTTCATTGTTTTCTGTAAAATTTGTTAGTCTGTTGTTAATGAGCTGTGTGAATAGTTTTGTCTTATGGTTTAGTAGTGCGATGCTGCGGTAGTTATTTGGGTCATCTGTTGGGCCTTTCTTATGGAAGTGGATCATTTTTGTATTAGTCCATGTAGAGGGTATCTTTTCTTGTGAAAGAATTGTATTAAAAAGTTGTTTTAAATACATTACCCATTCTGTTGGCAAGTTCTTGTAAAACTCATTTGGTATTTTATCTTCTCCTGGTGCTTTGTTGTTTTTTACTGTATTCAGAACCTGGTAAATTTCAGCATTGGAAAAATCCAAATCTAAATCAGGATGTAAGTCGTCTATATAGAGGGTGGTTAGATTTGTTATTGGTGTATAAAAATTTCTGTAATAATCAAGCATTGTATTCATGTCAATATTTACACTAAGTTGTTTATCTTTGGTTAAGTTAAAGTTTTTCCAAAACTCGTTAGGGCTGTTACTGCTTTCCAATTTCTTTCTTATATTCCTCTGATACTCATATTTTTTATGAAAAAATTGAAAATGAGACAGAGTACTTTGTTAAATGTTCAAGAAAATCAGCATCTGGTTCCTATTTTGTATTTCCTGCAATAGACGATACATCAGTCATGCTTGAATGATATTGTAGCTGTTCTAGAAAATCCAACTGTTAACAGACGTGGACAGCATATGTTTAATCTTCCAGATATAAAAAATATTTGTTAAAACTACATAGTAGTTAAGATAAACATGTTTCTAAAAATGTATTATTTGTGTTTTGTTAGATTTCGTTTTTTTATTTAGTATTATTATTTTTAATGTTTTTTGTATGGTTAAATACTTGCACATATATCACATGATACATAATTTTGTCACAATGTAATCAAAATGTATGATAAAATCCATTAAATCTCAGCTCCGTAACTGAGCAGTTCAGCTCCGTGGCTTTGTCCAAGCAAAAATTATGAATTATGTAAAAAATATCTTGTTTTTATTTGGGCCATTTATCTAGCACTAACTTTTCTGGTTTTAATATTTAACTACATAATATGTCTTATTTTTAAATAAAGAGAAACCAAAAATTATTATTGCCAAATCTGACGTTGCTGGTAGAATCACCCAACTTCTAAAGTTTTTAAATGTGCTCTTCGTTTTTTTCCGTTTTTTTTGGTGGGTAATTCGGTGGTTCCGTTGACGCTGTAAAAGAAATCAGTTTAAAATTAATTCTTCAACTATGATTATTCCAAACCTCTAAGATTTAAACCACATTCGTTTTTTGACAGACGTATAAAGTCAGCGATTACTCCGACTGATCTCTAATTTACTGCCGGCTACTTTGAATTCCATATCGCTTCTTAAAAACGAAAAAATAAGAAAGATCGGGATTATATTAATACCTAATCATTTCCTGATATGCATATTATAGCAGGAGGAGTACATAGTTGTATATTATTTTTAGATTATTAGTTTCCTGTAAATGGTCGTATTTAGTGAAACGCGTTACCAATAGATATATCGAATAATAGATTTATACTATTAACACCTTACAAAGTTTTGAAAATATTTTCAAAAACAATGACCGTTCACTTAGAAGAAACAAATAATACTACTCGGGGGCTGTATGCTCCGACAGACATTGAATTACACTTCTATGTTAAACAAGTTCGGTATGATCTACAAGATTTAACCAACCATTCTGGTATGCAATTAGAAGGGACATTATCACTTGTAGACCGGTTTCGGCGTATTTGCGCCTCATCAGTACAAGGTAGATAATCTCCGTCCGAGAACTGTTTGAGCTTAATCACGCACTAAAGCTGATACTGAAATCACAATCAATACATATCCTCCAGTAAAGAAAATGTTAAAATTATGATAACAGCGACATCTTCACCTTCAACCGCAAACCAAATTGTAGATCATACCGACCCCGTTCAACTTAGAAGTGTAATTCAATGTCTGTCGGGGCATATAGCCCGAGAAGTAGTTGTTTTTTTCCAAGTGAACGGTCATTGTTTTTGAAAATGTTTTCAAATCTTTGTGAGGCGTTAATAGTATATAAATCTATTATTCGATATATCTATATATTATTTTGCTTATTTTTATTCCCATTATATTTATAAGAAAATTGATATTATTGTGAATAATGTGCATAGAACATGTAGTCCGGGGAAATTAGGATACAAACATCGAATGTTTCCGACAAGGAATATTATGTCCCTAATCGACATCATTTTCACAAATTCTCGTATAAATTCCGCTGGAGCATGCAAGTAGAGCGTTCAGAACTCGAAATTGGTCTTTGCAAATTGTAGGAAATCTTATGCCCTATAACATGATAAAAGTAGATAAAAAAATTTTTAACCCTTCATTTTTCAAAAATTTTTAAACAATTCGAAATTTGGTTTATTTCAGCAGCAAGTACTGTTTATTTTGGCGGATACCGTATAATGAAAATGACTGAATCAGGATGATAATATAAGGAAATGTTTACAAAATGGTTGGCGTTTTCAAATTTAGAAAATTCAAAATGGCGGCCGCGCACACTGACTGACTTATTGAGCCTCACTATGACGCCTAATAGCTGCCACGCTAGAGTTTAGTTGCGCGCGCTGGAATAATTTGCCCTTTTGTACACATGCAGTGGTACAACGAAAATGAATTAATTTATAGATTTCACTGAATATCCTAACGAAACAATTACGAACTTAAAATTCCTTATAGAATTCTACTGGTACCGAGCGAACTTTGACTTTCATTTTCTCGGCTTCTAATGCTCGCATTGAATTTTTTTTCTTCAAAATTTGTTATTTTTAAAAGCCTATCCTTTTATAATTCGAAACGGAAGTTGAATGACGGCCACTATTTTTAAGAAATTACTTGAGCATTTAAAAAATCATACTAATTGCACACAGTCTGACAAAATTTTACTGCTTATGGATAATCACGAGACACACATTTCCTTAGATGCTTTAACCTATGCTCGTAACAATGGAATTATTTTGCTCTCTTTTCTCCTCACTGTACACACAAGATGCAAACGTTGGATAGAGGCATATATGGTCCATTCAAGACTAAATGTAAAATATCGTTTAATTATTTTATAGTTGCCAATCCATGAAAACTAATAAGTATAGCGGATGTGGCTAAGCTTACTGCTGAACCATTTTTACTAACCTTTAATCCAAAGAATATTATTAGCAGTTTTAAAAACACTGGAATATATCCTCTAAATTCACTTGTACACTCAGATGTTGTCTATAGTGCAACATATGCGACAGATCGGATGGATCCTGCTTTAGAAGAAAATTTAGTCTCTCATTTTGTAATAAATATTGCTGATACTACCGATGTTACCAATAAATAGATCACGTCCGACATTAGAAATGAAGACAACAAGAAAGTTACTGACATAATAAAACGATTTTATTAGAGATCGTAGATAAAGCTATGGCACCTAAAATATTAATATTGCAGCAAATAATATTTAAACTTTCCAAAGGCAACATCCAGACAAGGAAATAGAAAACTAAGGGAAAAAGAAAAATCAAGGATTTATAGGAGCACATCAGAAAAAAATAGAATTGAAGAGTTAGATAACAGAAAAAAAATGAAAATTGAAAGTGCTAAAAGAAAATTGGCCGACAAAGATGAAAAAAAGAAATCTAATACGAAAAAAAGAAAAAGAATAGAAATATCAACATCTGAATCAAATACCTCTTCACTCATTACAAAAGATAATAGTGGTTCAGACTCAGATATCAATTTAGAAGAAGAAGACATAGAGAACATCACTCCTTTAAATGATGAACAAATATTTATACACTACGTCGGCACAGTTACTGAAATTTTGGAAAAAGAAGAAGAATATTTGGTACATTTTATGCGAAAGACTACAAAGGGTTTTATTTTTCCTAACCAAGAAAACATAACGACAGTTTCTAAGTGTGACGTGATTTCCAAGTTACCTCAGCCTATTTCTACTCCAGGAACATCAAGAACCGCCTCATTTTTAAAATTCAATGTACATTTTTTTGGTTTAGACGTAAATTAAACACTTAGATTAAAATGTTGAACTTACTTTTTCTTAATTTCATTACTATTTTTCAGCAAAAGTTCCATTCTTTTACTAAATTAGAACTTGTCCGAAACTACCCCAACCTTGTCCGGAACTACCCCATCGTGGGGCAGTTTCGGACAAATTCAACATTTTGTAATTTATTATTTTTTTTCTCAATTAATATTAATAATTAGTGATTACGCATACTCCTCTAAGTTAATATACAATATCGAACCACTTCTGAAGGTATTTTTTTAACACGCTTTTATTAGCTTCACCTGTATGTGAGTTTGTGAGTTTGTTTGTAACTTTCCTAGCAAGTGGCTTATATTATAACTATTAGTATAGTTGGTCCGGTGAATCTTTTCCCATGTATGAAATTATTCACATACTACTTTTTGTAGTACGTCTCTTTTCTACTCACAGAATCTAAACCCCCGAAATGAAACCGTTTGTTCTATGTCGGCGATAGGTGTAACCCACACAACAGAAGTTCTGTGGTTTAACCGCGAATTTGTATATTGACAGACCAAAGACTTTGTTTACATTTTTATTTTACATTTTAATCCATTTTTTTTGCCCCTTGCATATAAATTTATTTCAAAAACAGTTGTTATAACGACTAACTTATACCTGAGTGTTCGAATTATTGTGGTAAGTAAATATTATTTATCTACTTCTTATTTATTTACTTTGCAATGAGAACTAACCTTAAATTGACATTTCATTATGATTCTGGATAGAACTCCATCAAACTGAAATATTTGAAACATATTTTGCTTCCACCAATGTAGAAAATATTGACCTAATTTTCTGAAAGACCAGAACTATTTATGAATGGTTTTTATTTTTAGAATATGCCTGGAAAAACGTTGAATTCGCAAGCACAGGAGCTGGTCCTAAATGTGTTAGAGTATTTTGAGTTAGAAAAAAGAAATGGAGGACCTTTGGAACCACTTTCATGTGTTCAGGAGGTAACATAAATATTTTTCATTCTCCCCCCTACGAAAATTGACTTTTTTATTTTAAATACGCAAGCGAAAGCGAAAGTAAAACATGCTAGGTTATCGGTTGCTAAGTATGAAAAACTTTCGTGCCCTGGACAACGAACAAATAAAATGTCAAATATTTATTTAGATTGGAAATTAAATGTAAAATTACAATTGTTGTATGTTCCTGAAAGATTTAACGGCAAATGTTGATTGAAATCTTGTTTGAAAGCAACGTCACTGGAAATTTTGACTTGCTTGTCGATTTAAATACCAATAATACATCTTCAGTTATTGTGGACACATCTTTCGTTGTACACCATTTGATGAAATTTTCATAGGCTTGATTGTAACGGTCTTTAGGTTTTTCGGTAACAAACTTCTGCACGCAATAATTGCTGCTTCTTCAATGGAATTCATTTTTAACTAGATTCTAGCCAAATATTAAACTTAAAAGATGTAGACGTTATGGAAGAATAATTATTTGACAACTGTCAAAATATTAGTTTTTGTTGACACGAATGTTACCAAAGTAACGTTAACTCACGCCTTCTACCCATTTTATTACAGTCTACAGAGAATTTTTTGCAACTTTAAATTGTGTGTTTTAATAATAAAATCGGGGGAAGAATGAAAAGTTTAATACATTACACGCTGCAAAAGCCCTTTCAGGTGCTCGGAAGTATTCAAATAACCTCGGCTACGCTTCGCTTCGCCTCGGCTATTTGAATACACCTCGCACCTAAAAGTAAGCTTTCGCAGCTTGTAATGTAAATAACTATAAGTGCATGCTTGTTTGGCAATATACTTATTATTAATATATTTTTTTATGTTAGAGGGTAGCTGCTGCTTTGAAAATATCTCGGCGGACAGTATATGCTATAAAAAAAAGGAAAGAAAATAATCCAATTCTTTCAAGCCCAGGCAAAAGCAGAACTCGTTCTAAAACTAAAACAACTGATCTACCTGAGGGAGCTAAGATGGCAGTACGGAACACATTATATGATATGTACCAACAGAGTAAATATCAATTTATTTAATTAGAATTTTTTGGTAAAATGTATTTTGTAACGAGTATTCAAATCATGGTATATTCAAGAAAAATTTAGGAAGATATTTATATAGATTTTAGTAATTTTGTGACTACATTACAATTTAATTCAACTATTAAATTTACCTTATTTTTGAACAGTCCAAGGTTAAAACATTAATGAAATGAACAAACATAATATCAAAAACATTGGGATTCAAATATAACAAAGATGACAATCGCAGAGCTTTAATGGAGCGGACCAGTATTGCAGCCTTGAGAGCCAATTTTCTGCGTAAATATATGGAAAACCTTTCAAGTACTCACCCAAGAGAACTTGTATTTTTGGATGAAACATGGATCTATTCGAAGGGAAATAAAACAAAATCTTGGCAAGACAAGATCACTAAAAGTGTACGTAAACCAGATGGTTATGATGGTAAACGTTTTATAATTGTCCATGCTGGTTCTACCAAAGGATTTGTCTCTGAAGCAAGTTTATTATTCTGTTCAAAATCTAAAGTATCTGATAACCATGGAGAAATGAACAATGAAATATTTATGAAATGGATAAGTACTCAATTAATTCCCAACTTAGAAGAGCCATCTCTTATTGTTATGGATAATGCTCCATACCATAGTGTTCTTTTAGAAAAGCAACCTTCTACTAATTCGACAAAAAATGAGATTGTTACATGGTTGATAACAAACAACATTAAGTTTGATACAAAACTTACAAAACCTGAATTGCTACAAATTGCAAAAATGAAAAGAAAAGAAAACGTGTAAATAATTGATGAGTTACTACGAGAACATGGTCATGAAGTGCTGAGACTACCACCATATCATTGTGAATTCAACGCTATTGAATTAATTTGGGCAAATTGCAAGTCATATTATAATAAATATATTGGTAAAGATGGGTATTCAGATTGTTCTGTTATAAATATGTGGAAAGAGGCACTGGGACAATGTAATCAACAAATTTGGGAAAAATGTGTTAGGCATACCCATGAAATTATACAAAAGTGGTATGCCCGAGAGCAGAATATAGTTGATATTAGCATTCAACCAATTACAATAGATATAAATACTGGTGATAGCTCTGATTCTGAATATGAAGAAAATTAAATTATATATATATATATATATATATATATATATATATATATATATATATATGTCTAACTATTATTGTGGGGGATGCGGCAATGTGAATAAGTGAACTCTTTTTAGTTTGTTCTGAGCTTTCGGTAATTTATTCACATTGCCGCATCCCCCACAATAATAGTTAGACCTAACTAGTATCGGCAACGAACTATTTCCTATATATATATATATATATATAGATATATATATATATGTTACCGTATTTGTTAACCTTAGGTTGCATATCTAAATTGCTTATAATTATATTTTTATTGTTTGTCGTTATCACTTCCATTCCATTTATGCTTAGTTGTATTTTATTAGTTAATTCATTTTTTGTAGTTTATAAATCAGTCTAGAACTGGAATCCAAATTGTAAGGTTGTTTAGTAATAAAGTTAGTTTTTAAAAACACTTTCTCAGTTAATTAAAAGTTAAGTGGCGCAGTCAGTAGGATAGTCAAACGGTCGTTAGTGTATATAACAGTCGGTTCATTTCTATGATTTGTTGACTACTGGAACAAAGTGAAATTTTATATTTAAATTTTGGAACTCTTAGTTGGGTGAATTGAGTAACTCAACTAGAAGATCTTTGTAGTGCAAGAAGACAGAAAACTCAAAAGAATATTGTGTTCCTGTTAGCTTCGAGCCAATGGAAAGGATCTTTCTTCTTTTACTGTAAGTAGTGTTTTTATATGTCGTATAGAGAAAATATACATTTTAACTTATCTGAAACATCTGACGATTCTGACTCAAATTCTGATTCAAGTATTCCAAGTTCTAACTCACATTTTAATAATAAGAAAAAAATAATTTTAACCAATCCAAAACTTTTACCTTTAAATAATACAAATAAAATGGCGACTCCACAGTTACCTGTTTTAAAGAAGGAATACCTGGACATGATTCCAGACTTCAATGGCAACAATGCTTTACTTCCTAGGTTCATAGAAATTTGTGAAAAATTAGTTACGAAATTTTATAATACTGTAGATGTTGGGGATTTTCAAAATGAATATTTGATGTCCAGCATCTTAGCTAAAATAAAAGGTGAAGCAGCTATTAACATTTCTTCTTGTAGTATAAAAACTTGGGAGAACCTCAAGGATGCTTTGATAAATACATATTCAGACAAACGAGATATTTACACATTAAATATTGAATTGTCCGAAATGAAACAAGGTAATGAAACGCCTTTCGAATATTATAATAGAATTCAACATATTTTGAACTTACAAATTTCTTATCTCATGACACATTCAAATATTCATGAACATAATATATTAGGTAATTATTTTAAGAATTTGGCGCTCAGAGTATTGCTACGCGGTTTAAAAGAACCATTAGGTACATTAATGCGCACGAAAAATCCCGAAAATTTGAATATTGCTTTAAATGTTCTAACAAACGATTTTCAGGTTTATATGAGTCAAAATAATCAGCAAAAAATTTTTTTTCCAAATACAAATTCGCAAAATTTTTCAAATAAAAATAAAAGTAACTTCCAAAATAATGTGGTACATACGCAGCCACCTCCTAGGCAAAAGCCAATGCAGAACTATCAAAATACAAATAGAAATCTTCCTCCAAATCCACAAAATCATTCATCAACTTCTTTTAATCCTCCTAATAGGAATACTACCAATTTTTCTAGTAACGGCTCAAATGTTTTCAAGCCTAACCAGAATCAAAGATTTCAAAATCCCACTCCAATGAGCATTTCTACTAGAAATACAGCAAGACCCACCCAAAATTTTCAAAATAGTTCTGCCAATCAACAAAAAAATTTTATCTCAGAAGAACTTCATAATCTAGATGATTTTGAAGGTACAAATAAAGATTCCGATAATTTTTTAGAGATACCAGCCTCGGTACCCAACGAAATACAATAGAACTTTTAAACTTAAATAATCCAGAAAGTGTACTACCGTATATATTTTTTCCAGAACAGAATTTAAAAGTATTGATTGATACCGGTAGCACAAGATCTTTTGTGACACCAGTGGTAGCTGAAAAATATTTTAAGAAATCTTTTGTTCGAAAACCGTTCAATGTAACTTCAGCTCTTGGAAGCTGTCAACAAAATTACTGCACTTTCATTCCTACTTCTAAAATATTTAATTATAAGAAACCAATTAATTTAGAGTATTGCGTTTTCAAATTTCATGACCATTTTGACTGTCTATTAGGTTTAGATAACTTAAAAAGGATTAATGCAAATATTGATTTAAATAATAATATTTTGATCACTCCTTATAGTCAAATTAAAATAAATTACTTCAACATAAAAACTGGATCCACGAATTGCATAGTAGTGCCTCCACGTTGTGAGCAAGTAATTAAATTAAATATTAAAAATGTAAAAAATGGTGATGTAATTATACCATACACTCGAATTGGGAAACTAGAAATTCCAGAGTGTTTGGCAAATGTTGAAAATAATTTAGCTTTATGCACAATTTTAAATGCTTCAGAATCCACTTTCAAAGTAGATCTTAGCCCTTTTATTGATGTTGAGAAGTTCGATGAATACGAACAACCACTCAACCCAAATTTAAATAATATTTACACAGAAAATGTCAAATTCGATATTTCAAAAGTTAGGACGGAACATATGAATTCCGAAGAAAGCCAAGCAATTTTAAAATTATTACAAGAGTATAGTGATATTTTTCATGTTGAAGGAAATCAATTTACCTTTACTAGTAAAATAAAGCATCACATAAAAACTTCAAATGAAATTCCTATTTATTCAAAATCTTATAGATATCCGGAAATTTATCGAACTGAAGTTCAAAATCAAATTAATAAAATGTTAAATGAAAATATCATTAGGCCCTCTAGTTCCCCTTGGTCTAGCAATATTTGGGTGGTCCCAAAAAAGCTAGATGCTTCCCAAAAACCTAAATTTCGAATCGTTATCGATTATCGAAAACTTAATGCCATTACGATTGGTGATCGTTACCCATTACCAGATATTACAACGCTACTAGATAAGCTAGGACGTTGTCAATATTTCACAACTTTAGATCTCGCCTCTGGTTTCCACCAGATCGAGATGGCTGAGGAAGATATTCCTAAGACAGCGTTCAACACAGAAAATGGGCACTACGAGTATGTGCGCATGCCCATGGGTCTTAAGGGAGCTCCTGCAACCTTCCAAAGAGTCATGGATAATATTTTAAGAGGCATACAAAATGAAAAATGTTTGGTATACCTCGATGATATCATTGTGTTCAGTACAAGTCTGCAAGAACACCTGAGTAATCTGAAAGAAGTATTTGTCAGATTAAGAGATTCTAATTTTAAATTACAGGTTGATAAATGCGAATTCTTGCGAAAAGAAGTAGCATATTTGGGGCATATTGTCACCCCAGAAGGTGTAAAACCCAACCAAGATAAAATAATAGCGATAAAGAAATTTCCCATACCAAAAAATCCAAAGGAATTAAAAGGATTCCTCGGACTTTTAGGCTATTACCGAAAATTCATTAAAGATTTTTCAAAATTGACAAAGCCTTTAACTATTAGGTTAAAGAAAAACGCGGTTATTAATATAAATGATTCAGATTATAAAGTATGTTTTGAAACGTGTAAAAATTTACTAATTAACGAACCAATACTTCAATATCCTGATTTCACGAAACCTTTTAATCTCACCACAGATGCAAGCAATTACGCTTTAGGAGCTGTTTTGAGCCAAGGTAAAATAGGTACTGAAAAAGAACTTCTCGCCATAGTGTGGGCAGTCAAATATTTTCGCCCTTATCTTTTCGGTAGGAAATTTACCATAGTTACAGATCATAAGCCACTTCAATGGTTATTTTCACTTAAAGATCCTAGTTCCAAACTTGTTCGGTGGCGTTTGAAACTAGAAGAATATGATTATGATATTGTTTATAAAAAAGGTGCTTTAAATACCAATAGTGATTGTTTATCACGAATACAATTAAATATTAATGAAACTGATGTACAAGAACCCCAGTGTTCTAAAAATTTTTTAGATTATATGGACAAATTTAACAAGTCATTATCAGAAAATATTGATGATAACGAATCCCTAATAGTTGAAACAGGTAATGATAATCTTAATAATAACGAAGATGAAGATGACATTACCGTTCATACAAATGTAGAAAATCCTGTAATAGGTATACCAATTTCAGAGTCAGCTGTAAATATTGGAAAAAATCAGTTAATTTTTTCAGAAGTGAATTTCGAGCCAGCCGCACCTACTATTATAAAACTGTATGATACTAAACAAAGAATTATAGTACAATTTTCGAAAAATAATTTTGAGAAAGATGTCATTAACTTTGTGAAAGAATTTGTGGTGCCAAAAGCTAAATATTTTATTTATTTTGAGGACCCTATTTACGAAAAATTTAGTGTAGTACTTCAAAATTATTTCAAAAATTCTCAAATTGACTTAGTTAAATGCAACAAAAAGCTGATAGACGTTCCTTTAAACGAAGTTAAAGAAGTAATTCAAAACTATCACGAAGGTAAGACTAATCATAGAGGATTAGACGAGACCGAAAACCGATTGAAAGCGCTGTATTATTGGCCCAATCAAAGAGCATCAATACAGACTTTTATAAATGAATGCGAAATATGTCAATTAACAAAATATGACAGAAATCCTATAAAACCATATTTAAATGTTACTCCCACAGCTACGAAACCTTTTCAAATTTTGCATTTAGATTCTATAACATTAGAAAATACTAAATTTTTGACATTAGTAGATTCATTCTCCAAATACGGTCAACTTTATCAATTGAGATCCAATCAAGGAATCGATGTAGCCCATAGTTTAATTAAATATTTCACACATCACGGTGTACCAGAACAAGTAATTTCAGATAATGGTACTGAATTAAAAAATTCTGTTGTAAAAGAACTATTAGAAACTCATAAAGTAAAAATACATTTTATCAGTTCACAACATCCAGAATCGAATGGAATTGCTGAAAGATTCCACTCTACTATTATTGAACACATTAGACTATTAAACAACCAAATTGACTATAAAAATGAACCCATTGAGAATAAAATTATCTATGCATTACTAGCTTATAATAATAGTATTCATTCGGCGACAAATTTAAAACCTAATGAAATAATCACGGGCCATTTAAATAGCAATACACCTTTTGATGTAGAAATAGATCAGCAAATAGTTAATAATTATGTTCAAAACCACAGAGATAAGATGAAACTATTCTATTCAAAAATAAATCAAAGACTGCAAGAAAATAAGTCAAAAGTAATTTCTAAAGTCAATAAAAATCGCGAAGAATTACCAGAGACAATTCCTACAAAAGTTTTTGTGCGTAATAAACAAGCGCAAGGTAAAACTAAAAATAAATATAAAAATGAAGAAATTAAAAGTAAAAATACTAAGCTTAAAACTGCAAAAATTGTCACAAAACATAAGAATACTACTGAAAATATTCATTTGTCGAATATAAAACGTCCTAAAAAGACTACGTATAAATTTATTTCAGGTTCGTCACCATCGGAGACGCAACAGTCGAAATAAAGGACATCACCCATAATTTGGGCATTCTTCCTATTAATCTAGGACCTGCCAAATTACAGAAGTCAAGTCACACTTTTGTTCATTTTTACGACTTGAGTCAATTATTCATAGAATATAATAGGTTAAGTTCACAGTATATGTGCATTAAAATTAATATTTCTAATAATACATTTCTTAGAAGTAAAACAGATAACATTGTAAATATAATTCAATTAACTAGGAATAGTATAGAAGAAAAGTTCAGTAATCTTAATATTCATTCTATGATACATAGAAATAAAAGAGGCTTAATAAACGGTTTTGGATCAATTATAAAAACCATAACTGGTAATTTAGACTCTGAAGATGGTGATAAAATTCATTTAATTTTAGAACACTTAAAGGAAAATCAAGGCAGCTTGCAAAATCAAATAAAGATGCAGTACTCTGTCAGCCATCAAATTATAGAAAATTTCAACAGAACAATTGAAGAGATTCAAAATAACGAGATTTTATTAAAAGCAAAAATTTTTGAAATTAGAGATATTTTACAAGCTCAAGCAAATTCTGAGAATGTTATTTATTTAAAAGAATTGTTAAACGAACTTTTGATAACGTTTAACGTAATTCTAGATTTCATGGAAACAGTAGAAAACTCGCTAACTTTTTGTAAACTGAGAATCCTACATCCGAGTATTATAAAATCAAGTGAACTATTCGTAGAATTGCGAAAAATATCGTCTCATTATAAAGCTGAATTGCCATTTGAAATAAATTATGAGAATATTTTAAATTTTGAATCAGTCATAGACGTAACATGCAAAGTAGAAAAATATAAAATAAATTATTTCCTATCAATTCCCATAGATTATAATATTAAGTTTGATTTGTTTTATATGTTACCCATACCTACCAAAATCGAATCAGAATTTGTTACTCTTATACCTAATACTAAATATTTATTAAAATCTGATAAATTAATCAGACCTCTAAACGACATATGCACGCACAGTAATATTTTCCATTGCCCCAATCATCTCCAGGACAATAATAATCATCTCTGCGAAGAACAAATTCTATTGAATGGAAATTCTCCAAAGTGTCAGTACATAAAAATAAATATTGAGAATAATCACATAGAAATTATTCCAGAAATTAATCAATTTTTAGCCATATTTCCATTTGAAGAAAAATTAATAATAAAGTGTGAACGAGAAACCGAAACCAGAAATTTAAAAGGAATTTATCTAATAGAAAATTCACCTTGTACAATAATTTTCCAAAATCAAGAATTAACATTTCAAGACAAGACCTTTGGACAACCATTTATAATTAATAAACTTAATTTAGATTTTCATCAGTTAAATATTTCGTCGATGAAAATTAATTTAAAAACTCTCAAATTAAAAGAAATTTCACCTCCATTTATGGAATCAATACCAAATGAAAAGTATTATTTCCATATCACAAGTGTATGGACTGTGTTTGTCTATATTGGTATAACGATAATATTAAGTTGTATAGTATATAGGAAGATTATTTTAAAATATGGAAAAAAGAAGAACAACGGACCAACAGAAGGAGTTCAGCTGCCAGAAGGAGCTTCATTCTGAAGGGGGAGGTGTTACCGTATTTGTTAACCTTAGGTTGCATATCTAAATTGCTTATAATTATATTTTTATTGTTTGTCGTTATCACTTCCATTCCATTTATGCTTAGTTGTATTTTATTAGTTAATTCATTTTTTGTAGTTTATAAATCAGTCTAGAACTGGAATCCAAATTGTAAGGTTGTTTAGTAATAAAGTTAGTTTTTAAAAACACTTTCTCAGTTAATTAAAAGTTAAGTTATATATATATATTATTTTATATTCTTTAACCATTATTATAACAATCGCTTGATTGAAAAAGCTTTCAAACGAAAGCGAAACGTCGAAAAAACATTTTTAATTTATTAAATATAAAATACCTAACCATACCCAAGAAATAAAAATCAAGCGATTATATATATATATATATATTGTAACGTTTATTCTAATTTATATTTACAATTAATTTATATTTACAGATTTATATGTAATTCAGTCCTTATTTAATAATTTATGTCATACACTAAACATACTAATTATAATTTATATGAGAGTCACTTAATAAACACTTATTCGAGGCGCGATTACTTTCCTTCGGTATCAACACTGACTGATTGACTAATTGCCTGCAGCGATGCTTGTGGCCTATTTATACTCGTGCGCCGTAATTCTAGAAGTGTCTCGGCGTTCTCGCGGGTGCATTGGATATTCTCGATATTCTGGCGGCTGCACCCGGGTGTTCTGGATGTTTCTCGAAGTTTGGGCGGAGGAGCCATAGTCGTCTCATACGGGGATTTCACTGGGGGCACTAAGTGAGAATATTATTGCAGTAGCTCGCGTAACATTGCCCCCTCCTTAAGAGACAGTTCCTCCTGGTACTAGCTAGGAAACTGGAACGAGATAACTGTATCGGCAACTGGTCCCCTTGTTGCATTTTCCAGTTGTATGGAAGTAACATGCGACCGTCTTCTCTGTTGGCTGTGTCTCCCGAGCATGGCCGCAAACCAGTACATTCACTTCGGTATCTCGGAAGATTACTTCTACCATGTTACGGATTGTTCGCCAATCTAAATGCCTACATTCAATCATGGGCATGGCTAGCCTATACACGTTCAATTCAAGCACATGCTCCCTCAGGCTTCGTAATGCTTCCCAGACATCCTCGTACGTTGGTCTTTCGTCGAAGGTGTTCCTCGTCACCAGGTGGAAATTGTATCGGGAGCCATTTTGCAGCTTCAAAGCTTTATCTGGTACTGGTAACTGGTTTACCAAAGGTCGTGCGCCTCTCTTGTTTATAAACAGAGATGCCAGTCCGCGCGCATCGGTTACGCTGGCAGGGATGTTTATTGCCAGTGAGTATTCCTCCAGAACGGTAAGCAGGTCTTGTCGTCTCTCAGTGGTGACGCCGAATCTTGCTTTTCCGGTACCACCATAAGCACCCATGAATTCTACAAAAGCAGGATCGGCTACTTCCTGAAGCTGGTTCACTTCCTCATCGTGGTCACCCTCGAATGGCGCTAATCGGTTACGGTTACCACCTTTGGCTTTCCATTTGGGATCTTGCTGATACGATAGATGACATCGTTGATTCTTTTCTTTACGAGGTACGGACCGTCCCAAGCTTTCTGCAACTTTGGAGAAAAACCCTTTTGTCTTCTTGGGTTATGCAGCCAGACTTTGTCTCCTTCGTGGAAACCTCCTTCCGTAGCTTGCGTATCGTACCTTTTCTTCATCCTATCGCTAGCGAACTGAAGATTCGATCGAACCAGCTCGTGTACGTCGTCCATTCTTTTTCTCAGCTGGGTCACGTAATCTTCACCAGCTATGTCTTCTCCGGGTCGGCATCCAAATTCAAGGTCGCAGGGTAATCTCATTTCGCGTCCGAACAGAACTCTTGCTGGTGTTTGGCCGGTGGACTCATTGATGGCGGATCTGTAGGCGATCGCGAATAGCGAGAGATATTGGTCCCAATCTCGCTGATGGTTAGATACTACTTTAGACAGGTATTTGCCAAGAGTTCTGTTCATTCGCTCTACCATCCCGTCCGACTGTGGGTGCAAAGCCGTAGTTCTCGTTTTCTTCATGCCGAGCTTTTCACAAACTTCCTGGAACAGCTGGCTTTCGAAGTTTCTGCCCTGGTCGCTGTGTATTTCCAGGGGCACTCCATATCGGCAAATGAACTCATTCACAAGCACGTAGGCAACCGTTGCGGCTTCTTGGTTTGGAATGGCATACGCTTCTACCCATTTTGTGAAGTAGTCCATCACCACCAAAATGTACCTGCTGCCATTTGCTGTCGGTGGAAACGGTCCGGCAATGTCCAGGGCAATGCGTTCAAAAGGGCTTCCGACATTGTACTGCTTCATAGGAGCCTTTCTTCTCCCGTGCGGTCCATTGGTCGTAGCACAGGTAGTGCACTTCTTACACCAGTCCTTCACATCTTCGGAACTGTGCATCCAATAAAACCGTTCTCGCACTTTCTGGAGGGTCTTCTTCACACCTAGATGTCCTCCTGACGGACTATCGTGTAATTTCCACAGTACTGCTGCTATCCTTATACCTACTACTAATACAACTCTTTTCAAACAAATTTTGAATATTTTTCGAAGAGTCAAATGCTCTAGGGCTATAATATCCTGCCAAAGATGTGTAAATAATTTTTGGTTTGTAATTAAAATGAGTTACTTGTACAAGATTGTTGCGTCATCATCAGTTTAACTACCAACCACAAGTTCAAAGAAAGGAATGAAAAGCACTTGGTGTGAAAACAAAATCGAAAAATCGAGTTCTAACCAGAAAAAAAAACAACAAAATAGCAAACAATATCAAAGACGAAAAGCCTAATAAACTAATTTTGTTTTTTTGAAAGAAACACCGTGTAAATTATTTTATTAATATTATTCAATACAAGTTTACCTCAAATGACATTTTTTTATTGTTTCCTTTGACACTTTCACAATTTAGCTAATGATGCTTCTGTCGCTGATTCTTTTAAGAATAAGAAAACCCTCGGAATCAGAATCTATCCCCAACAACTCAGCAACGAGCTAAAATCTGTTACTTTTTTGGAAAATGTTTAAATTTAGTTTTAAAGAAGTTTTATTGTTACTAGTATATTGTTTGCCATTTTTTCGTCGTATTCGTATTATTGGTTTCACATCATACCATGTGTCCTGAATAATGGACATTATATGTATAGTTTGGCAAACATAACTGAAGCTGTGAAAGGAATGCAGTTGTCAACATTCGATATTGCCACGTTTAACTAAGAAAAACCTAAAGTGCTAAGTATGTAGTGATAATAATTAGAAAATGGACGTTTTATTATTAACAATATGTCAATAATGATCAAACGTTAGTTCTTTAATATGCTTGTTTCATTGGATTTTGTCTATTAACATTATTTTTTCAATTTATAAATATTAAAAGATGAACACTTTTCCAAATATGTTATGGGTTTCCTTCAATTGGTGAATATTTATCGAACCCCCGTTGCTAGGTAACCACCTGACTTCCTATTGGCAAGCGCGTGCGTGAGTTCTTCCCTCTCACTTCGACAATTGATTGAAATTGATTATCCAGTGGCGTTTATAATGTCAATATTTTCCTTCGTATTTTCAGTTTTACTTGGTATCTTATTATTTCGTATCCACATTGAATTCAAGTACGATTTTTAACATTATTTGTTTTTAACAAATAGATACCATGTTTTGAAAAATACCTTACCTTTAAAGGAAAGCATAAATTAATCAGTTTCTATATATAATTATTATATAATAATAATTATTATATAATAATAATAATTATTTTTAATACTTTTATAAAATAGGTACCGTACGCTATGACGTTTATGACAGATATCGGCTATGTTTCCTCCCCCCTTACTGATGCCCCGAAGCTTCACATATACTTGCTAAACTATATATACACTGTATCTCAAAAATATTTTTGATAAAAAGCTCTACATGACTTAGACCCGTAATCGAATGCTCATTTGGAGTAGGAATAAAATACGTTCAGACTATAGTGAAATTCAATATAAATATTTTCTCCATCTGTATCAAACTTTTTGAGATATACTGTATATAGAATAGAAAAAGGCAGATTCTTCAATACTATAATAATTAACCCATGGACAAAATTAACGCGACACAAATTTGTATCTTTTGTAAAGAGAAAGATATTGGTATTAATCAATAAACAAAATATCGAGAATTAATAATTTGCAAAGAGAAAATGTGTAGCGCCTTCCAGTTTACCCTATAGGGTGTTTAGAATTTACGGTACATAAATATTCTTTCATTCTACACCCGGTATAATAAATTGTCAAATTTATTTTTACAAAAATTCAAAATTCATGTGATAATTTCAATGGATTTCCTACAATGTGCCAAAAAATCATTTTAATCAGTTGAAAATTGGAAGTTTTTTTATTCTAAATCAAAAATAAGCAAAATTTTAAGTGTTGCGTTAATTTTGTCCATGAGTTTCTATATGAATTATCAATTTTTGTTGTTTATAATATGTTGTATAGAACGACAGGTGACCCCCTTATGATACCCGAGAAGATGACCAGCATGTGGTATTTACTCATGATATGAAGTATTTATTAAGTAGTTACCAAAATGATGAAACATAATTAGAATTTTAAGCATTTGTATGAATGAATAATCATAAAATATTGAATTAAACTTTTTTTATAACTTTATAATTTTAAATCTAATAGGCCTATTTTATTTGTAATTGAGCGCCAATGGTTTACTGGTTGAACTTAATCCTTTCTCCCGATGACCAAAATATAGTTCAAAAATTCATTTTTAAAATAACACATTAATTTGACCCAAAGATTCATAACACTAAAAAACCAAACAAAAAAAAAATATTTTCAACAAACCAAATTATTTACCAAATCACCAATTCTAATTGGAACACCATGTATAATTCAAAAACATAAATGTATAAAAATTTTTGTACTTTCAACAGTTGCTTAGCGTGGAGGAGGCAGCAGGGGCCACGGATCCAGGCGGTATACGAAAGAGGGCGACGGCAAGCGCCACAACTTTTTAAATTGGAAATTTAAAAAAAATCAACTCCAAATTGCGCCCACTACGTTAATTGCCAAGTGAAACCGCAAGAGTGCGAAAGTGATAACTGCCTTGTTCCCGGCCAGCCGGTACGGCGGCACCGAGTTCTCCTGAACCCGAACGAACTAACAAGCGACAGCGAGTACTCAGTTATTTAATCAAAACAATAACGCTTCTTATTTTCTCAACTTCATGAGGGTTCCGTACGCCATTTCTTCTATACGAGTGTCCAGAAACTCTCCTGCCAAACGGAAACTACAGTTACTAGAGGTGATGTTAAGTCGATTTAGCTCAAATTACCTTAATCCGAAAATGCTTCCTAAGGGAGCTACAGCACTTTGAAGAAGACGTCCTCATATGAGTTTTCTTAAAATTATTCAAAAATACCGTTATTTAAAATATTCAAACTTGGTATAATCAATAAACAGTTACAAACCAGTCGTTCGCTGTAAATAAATTTTTTTCAGATCCATCACAAGCGTGTCAGTCGGGGGGACCAACAGGTATTTTTATTAAAATATTACAGATACAATTTTATAATCCAACATTATTTTATGTAAGAAACACAAAAAGTTTAAATTTATTTTTCTCGAAAACGGTTCATGATATCGATTTGAAAGAAGAGAACATTTTTTATGAAAATTATCTTGAGTTTTCCAAATTCGGTGTCGGATACATAAAAAACTTGAAAATAAAATTTTTTCAATAAAAATACCTGTTGGTCCCCCCGACTGACATGCTTGTGATGGATCTGAAAAAAATTTATTTACAGTGAACGACTGGTTTGTAACTGTTTATTGATTATACCAAGTTTGAATATTTTAAGTAACGGTATTTTTGAATAATTTGAAGAAAACTCATATGAGGACGTCTTTTTCAAAGGGCTGTAGCTCCCTTAGGAAGCATTTTCGGATTAAGGTAATTTGAGCTAAATCGACTTAACATTACCTCTAGTAACTGTAGTTTCCGTTTGGCAGGAGAGTTTCTGGACACCCTTACAAAGCAGTGGTAGTTTATCTTGACTTTCAATAACTTGTATGATGTAAATTAGGTCCTTCGAATAATATATTTACTTTAAACTAATAATTAAAATAAGGGGTGGGGGAGGGCGGCGGAAAGATACGCTACGCAACTGACTTTTAAATCACTTTAAAAATTTGATAAAAGTAAAAAACTTACCTTGGTTTTTTTAAATCGTCGTCTAATTATTTGATTGAAGAAGAAGAAAAACCCGCCTGTAATAAAAGAAAGTATTTACCTGTTGATATTGTTTTATTAGCAAAAAATGTTTATTCACTATGGGATGGTTTCATAATAATTTTTAAAGGAGACTTTAAACCGAAAAGCATCTTAAGTCATGAATAGATTTCATAATAGTCAAAACAATGTAAAGTCGACTTAAACCGTAAAGTGCATAATTCTGGCCTTTATAACTGTTTTTTTGCGCCTTATTGCCGGCGCGGGCCATAATGTGTACTTTATGTAGATGGTATAAACACACAATAATGTACTGGTATGTCATAATAGTATATTCTGTAACAAGGTTAGAATGAAAATTCGATGCGAGCGGAAAGTTCCGAGCGCGAGCCGAAGGCGAGCGTGAGGAACCACGAGCATCACGAATTTTCATTCTAACCGAGTAGCAGACTATACTTTCTCCACGATCAAAGATTTTAAATATATATTTTTAAGTGGAAATGAACAAAAGTTAATTTATATTACAGAACTGAATCACAATTATTATTATATTAGGTAAACACTCAATAATCCAAGAAACATTCTACTTTGTATTAATTGTTATATTTGTACAGTTCTCGAAATAAAAAACTGGCGCATTATTGGGGGTATTCTCAACAATTGTGTGGTTACGTGACAGCAATCATTTTGACACTACAATGACAATCAACTGCGTCAAGGCTAATGTTATTATTGCTAACCAGTGTGAGAATATTATTCTATCACTAGAGAGAGAATGTAAATACATTTAAATTGCATGGGGGCAGATGTGTTGCAGAATATTTCTTCAATCTCAAGAGAGAGAATTCCATCATTCTGTAATCAAATTCTGTGATGATCGTGGAGAAAAATCGAAACTAAATTCACGTTACCACAGTTGGAGAGGACATTTTACCTAAAAGCGATCAATTAATTATAATAGTAAACTGTAAGGCGGAAGACTCAGGTAAGTATCGGTATAGAGTATAGTTTATACAATATCAGCTGGACAATAAAAAAATGCTTCTCTTTGATGAAAAATAAATAAAATATATCTGAGTACTAACCTTGTCTCTATTTTCGCATGCTACATCGTCACATTTGCACGTTGCACCGCAGTTTCTGCCCAGTTTTATACATCCACAACGTACCGTGCATTTGAAAATCTTACATTTGCAGCCGAAATCGGACAGACTTTTTACAGGTTGGTTAACTTTGTAATCTGAAAAATATTTGAATTATTTTACACGCAAACAAGAAAATATTTCAACTATTATAAAATAACAAGTAGAAAATAATGTATACTTACTCAATGCTTTTCGTTTTTCCTCTAAAATTCGCTTTCCTATCGGCGTCTTTCTACAAGCCGGATAGGTTTTAATATCGTCATCATCATCTAGTGAACTCTGTAATGTAAAACAACTTCAGCTGTTTTAGCAAACAAAAATTATATACATATATATATTTTATGAAAAATTAAAGTAAATCAATTGGTTTATTGATGTGTAATAAATACCGAGTTTCCCAAAAATTCTGGCCCATTTCAATCAATATACAGGGTGGTCCATAAATTAATGTCCAGACTGAAATGAAGATGCTTGTACACAAAATATTATGTTCTGGCGGTTGAACGGACGAAATTTGGGAAAAGTAATGAGCAATTTAATGGTGCCAGGAAGTCTGAAATTTTCCGACCGGTTGCGGATATATCAGACGAAAACATAAATTTCCTATGGTTATGTTATTGAATTGCTGCGCAGTTTGCGCAACTTTCTTCCCGTTTAACAGACTGTATATATTTTACGGTTTAGAAGATTCCTGTAGTGGGATTTAAAATCCTGGCCACCCTATAAATAGATTTATATTGAGAAAACTTCTCGTTCGAAGAGACATTTAAAACAGCTCAGACACTTCAAGAAACATCCGATATTATTTATACAATAAATTATAACAATCAAACGACGAAACTGAAAAATATTCACTTATAATATCACAAGACCTTAAATTATTTCCGGAAATTTTCTTAAAATATTCGTGCCCGAAAGAAAATTTCCAGGAATAATTTAAGCTTGCGTGGTATTCGGTAAGAAAATTTCAAATCATAATTTGGAAAAAATCAAAATCAAGTGTATGGAAACAGTTTGTTGAATTTTGTGACGAAAAATTGTAAAATTCTTATACAAATTCACAGGCAGGTATACCTACATTATTTAATGGTTGTAGATCATATGTTTACCTTTTCAACTGTCAAAAAATTTCCACTTGAATATCGTGGCGCCTCGAAAAAATTTCCGGAAATTTTTTTAGTTGCCATGGTAACTAGTCAAAATTAAGGCATCTTATTGGTTAAAAAGTAGAGGTGTGCAATTTTCAATATAAAACTTCACTAAATAGAGGAATAACTCACCTCTCTCTTCAAATCTGTCAATTGTTGTTCCAATTCTTCTACCCTCTTTCTGCGTTGCTCAGAAATTTTTTGAAAATATTCTGCCATAGCCTATGATAAAAATCAATAATAAGCTTATAGAATTAATTCGAAGTATTTTGCATCTCACCTTATAATCTACAACATACTCTTTGATGTCGAGTTCTTTTTCAATTTCGGGTTGACCCTTCAAGTCCAGTTGCCGGTTAGTATGCGATTCTTGCGCTGTAAGTTGGATATTAAGATCAAATTATTGTTGATAACTTATAATTATTTTAAATAAAAATAAATAACCCCTAGTAGCTAAATCCTGTAAATATGTTGTGCATAAAAAGCATATTTTCATCATTTTGAAACCAATCACCCTGACTGAGTGTGCAGATGACCTAATGATTTGTGCACCCAGCGAAGAGGACTTGCAGAAAAATCTAAATACAATGGGAAAACGAACTAAAGAGGAAAAACTTGAAAATAAACATACAGAAAACAAAAGTAATGACCACTGGATCAGATGATAAAGAAATTAATTTAAGGATACAAGAGGAAGAAATCGAGCAGGTAGACGTCTTAAATACCTTGGTATGAAGATAAATAAAAATGGAAATGAAGATTGTTAATGATTTATGTGTATTTGTGTATTTAGGGGGCAAATTGGTTTAATACATTCTTCTAACGATGATATTGCCCATCAATATCCCCAGACACAGCACACTGTTTTATCGAATTATTGTAAAAAATCCTCGACTTTGAATTTTCTTGTGTTGCCCGCAATTACTAGTAGTATTCCTCAAGATACATTTGATATCTCTAATTTAAAAATACCTTCTGAATTACATTTAGCAGATAACTTTTTTAATGTTTCATCTAATGTGGATATGCTACTTGGTTGTGAAATATTCTTTGAACTTTTGTGTATTGGGCAAATTAAATTAGGCTAGCATCTACCAATTCTACAAAAAACATTGCTTGGCTAGATAATAGCTGGCAATTTATCAGTTAATCCAAAGCTAAGGTTTCAAACCGCGATGATAACAAATTGTTTATTTTCGGATGTAAATTTAGAAAGATTCTGGTCAACAGAAGAAATAATTCCGACTCCACAAACATTTATGACTAAAGAGGAACTAGAATGTGAAAATCTCTTTAATCAAACAACTCGTAGAAATGAATCAGGTCGTTTTATAGTACAACTTCCGTTAAAGGAAAATTATATCAACTTAGGCGTGTCTGAGCAAACGGCCCTAAAAAGATTTTATTCATTAGAACGTCGCTTGAGAAATAATCCCGAATAAAAAATCTCGTATACATCTTTTATGGAAGAATATCAAGACCTTGGTCATATTTCTGAAATTTCACGCGACTCCATATCAAAGACTCCAGTGTATTATGTACCACACCATAGTGTGGAAAAACCAGACAGCACAACTACCAAGGTTAGAGTTGTTTTTGACGCATCTTGCAAAAGCTCATCCAATCTGTCGTTAAATGACATTTTAAAGGTGGACCAACAGTGCAAACTGATTTATTTTCGATCTTGACTCGATTCCGGCAACATGACGTAGTGATGATTGCCGATTTAAGCAAATTTTATCGCCAAATATTAATTGATGAAAACCAACGAAATTTACAAAGGATTGTTTGGAGATCATCTCCAGACGAACAAATAAAACATTTTCAGTTAAACACAGTAACGTATGGAACAGCCTTAGCTTCATTTCTCGCCACACGTTGCTTAAAACCGATAGCGATAGAAAACTCTGATGTATTTTTTGAAGAAAGCAGAATAATAACATCCGATTTCTATGTGGATGACCTTTTAACAGGTGCCACAGACCCAGCTCAGCATATAATTATAAGAAAACATTTATGCGATATCGTCACCCTAATTATCAAACCTCGTAACTCCAATTTTGGTCAAAAATGAGATTTTGGTGCCATCTGCGAGAGAAAAAAAAACTACCTATGATGGTGAAAACCATTTAACCCCACATTTGCTTTATTTTAATAATATGGAAAGAAGAGAAAACCTCTTAACTCCATATACATCCGCGTGCCCTATAGAATGCCTCGCAACTTATCTGAATTTTTTGGAATGTTTTTTGTGTTTCCTGTAAATTTTGTGATTTTGGAGTTACGAGGTTTGATAATTAGGGTGACGATATATTAAACCGATATGGATTGGAACTTAGAAAATTCCAATCGAACGATTCACGCATACTTCAGGACTTAACACTAAATGTAAATAACAGTTCACCTTTCATAATGTCTGATGACTCAACCACCAAAACACTTGGTATTTGTTGGATACCATCATTAGATATTTTTGAATATAATGCTCAACTCACGTCTCACCATTTTAAGCCAACTAAGCGCTCGATTCTATCATTCATTGCCAAAATTTTTGATCCGTTGGGTTTACTCGGGCCTATATTGATCAGAGCAAAAATCATTATTCAACAGCTTTGGCAACTTCAAATCGATTGGGACGAAACGTTACCTAGTCATCTGCATTCTGATTGGTTAAAACTGTATTATGAAATTTCTCTCGTAGGTTCAATTCACATCCCTCGGCAAGCTGTGGTTAAATCCGCCGTAAATATTCAAATTCATGGATTTGCAGACGCCAGTGAAGTAGCATAAATATGCATGTTGCATTTACTTGCGTTCCTTAGATGGCAATAATCGTATTAAAACTCATTTATTATGTGCTAAATCACGTGTCGCTCCATTAAAGGCTCTTTCAATTCCTCGATTGGAACTTTGTGGTGCTCTTCTACTCGTTACTATTTAAATGTCTAGATGCTCTCACTATAAAGATTGATCAGATATTTTTATGGTCAAATTCTACAATCGTACTATCTTGGATAAATGGGGAACCTCGGAATTGGAAAGTTTTCGTTGCTAATCGTGGCTCAGAAATTCAGCGTTTGTCAAAAAACAAAGGATTGGAACCACATTGCTTCGGAAATCAATCCGGCTCATATTATATCACGCGGCGCTAAGTTGGAAGACTTGTCTCATTGCGAAATTTGGTGGCATGGCCCTCCATTTCTTAATCTTCATTATGATCAATGGCCTCTGCATAATCATTGTTGGAAATCAACGACAGGTCGAGTCAAAACCGATATCACTTACAAACACTGTAAATTCTTTTCATTGACTAGGCTCATTAATGTATTTACTTATTGCTTGAGATTCATGAACAATACAAGGGCTAATCATTCAAATCATAGATTTACAGGAAATCTGCAACTCGAGGAGACACAAATCGCTACTATAAAGCTAATCAAATTAGTACAGCTAGAATCTTTCGAGAATGAGCTGCAAAATTAAAAAAAATGCGTTTCTTTAAGAAGTAAATTGAAAACGTTAGATCCATTTCTCGACGACAAAGGCGTAATAAGAGTAGGAGGTAGGCTGACTAATTCCGATCTCCCGTATGATGCAAAACATCCCATTGTTCTCCCTAAGAAACACGCATTTACTCAACTTGTCATCGATCATGAACACATACGAACGCTACATGCTGGTTTTCAAACTACACTCTCTCATGTGAGTCAAAAATACTGGCCAATAAATGGACGCCAATGCGTAAAGTATTACGTACAAAAATGCGTCACGTGCTTTAAAGCAAATCCAAACATTATCGAACCCAAAATGGGCAATTTACCAAAATTACGAGTTACTCCTGCTAGGCCATTTTTATCGGTGGCACTTGATTACGCTGGTCCATTTGACCTATAGGATGGCAAAACTCGAACTACGAAAATAATCAAAGGTTATATTTGCATATTTGTGTGTCTTGCCACGAAGGCGCTTCATATCGAACTTATATGCGATCTTACTAGCGACGGCTTTTTAAGTTTATTAAAAATATTTTTCTCTCGAAGGGGTGTTTGTACAGATATTATATGCGATAATGCCACAAATTTTGTTGGTGCAAATAATACACTTAAATCCCTTCAAAATCTCCTTGATTGTTCAAAAATGAAAAATAACTTTTTACAATCAAATATTAAATGGCATTTTATACCCTCAAGGTCTCCGCATTTTGGAGGCTTACATGAATCAGTAGTTAAATCATGCAAACACCATCTTAAACGAATTTTAAACAACATTCATATAAATTATTAAGAATTTTATACTTTAATTACTCAAATCGAGGCGATTATGAATTCCCGACCTTTATTCCCGCTGTCTCCGGATCCGAATGACCTAGAAGCTATCACGCCAGCTCATTTCTTAATAGGTCATCCACTCACGGCACTACCGGAACGAGATCTAACGAATACACCAATCAATCGTATCAAGCGGTACCAACATCTTCAAAAGATGGGCCAGCACTTTTGGTCTCGCTGGGTCAAAGAGTATTTGCATCACATGCAGCAGCGCACAAAATGGCAATTCAATCAGCAACACGAGATTAAGTTAGGAGCCTTAGTACTTCTTCACGAAGATAACGTAACGTCTATGCAATAGTCGTTAGGGTGTATATTGGAAGTTCATCCCGGCAAGGACGGAATTATACGGGCAGTCAGTGTAAAAACAAGGACTGGAATAGTGAAACCGGCTATCGTGAAGGTGTCGTTTCTACCTATAGATTGACTCAACAGACATTAAAAATTTTGAAATATTAATATTTCAAAGGGGGGAGCATGTTAATGATTTATGTTATTTTATATCGTAGGGGGCAAACTTCAAAAATGAGCCACACTGTCAGAATAATAATTAATAAATCACAATCTGTCAAACGTTACTTGTAATAGAATATTAAAAAATACACGGGGTATTATTGATAAGCTGATAGAAGAGTGAATGATAGTGCCCAGCAACAAAGATATTGAAATAAACGAAAGGATCACCAATGCATCAAAACATTATCATTCATGATAAAGATCGTTTATAGGAAAAAAAGAAATCAGTACCAAAATTACAGTATACAGGGTGTCCCGTAAATTAGAGGCATGATAGATCGTTAAGAAATATTTAAAATACCCAAATACAACTTTTCTCTAACCCACTTAGTTTGTGAGATACTGGCTGTTGAAGGGTGCAGTTTTTTTTTTGTTTTGTTCGAAAATGATTTTATTTTGAATTTGTAAATTATCCTTCATTGGATTTGCAAATATTGAAATCTATCTATTGTTATAGTATTAAGTCCTCTTCGGGGTTTGAATTGAGTTTTTGTTATTAATCTAATAAACTTATGTCATATCAACCTGTTGTTGGTTTTCCAAAGAGTCCCCCAGTTGGTTGTTTCTGATTTGCCACTCCAAATGAAGTACCTTGACCAAATGTTGATGGGGTTTGTCCAAATGGGGATGGACCTGAAGATGCAACTTCACCAAATCGAGTTGTGCTGCCAAATGTTGCTTGTTGTTGTGGTCCTAAAAGTAAGAAAGCCATGTTATATAATATAAACAATAATCACCACAAATATATACCTTTTCTGTTAGTTGTGTTAATACTTGTAGCAGCACTATTTTTCATCATAGTATCATTTCCTGTGACTTGATTGAATTTAACACTACCAGTACCATTTGCTTGAGCACCAAATGCAGTTGAACCAAATAAATTGATAGTTGAAGGTTGAAATATATTGGAAGTTTGTTGTGGGACTTGTTGGCCAATTAAGCTACGCTGTGTAGGTTGAGCACCAAATCCACATCCTGCTGATTTATTTTGTTGGCCAAATGTTGAAGAGGTATTGAATATGCCGCTAGAAGCTGGTTGCTGCTGTTGTCCAAATAAACCTGTGGATCCTGAAACAGTATAACCTATTGTAGCATATTAAATTTCGGTCGTTAGGAAAAGCCAAGCTGTTGATTAATCGAAATTAAAAACCAAAATTTTCCCAAGTTATCGGAGATATTGAAATCTGATATTTTGAGGTTAGAATGTGAATATTATAACACAATCGTATCAAAATTATTGTTTGAATCGGCACAATGTTTATCTTTCAACACTAAACTTGGCATTTTTTTACCTCTGGAGCACATTTTTATTCAATTTTATTTGTATTTTTGGAAAATGATTGAAGTTAGGACCAAAACAAACCACATTAACCAAAGTGCATTCTCAATATTAATGAAAATATTTTGACTAGAAACTAACGAAAGGAAGGAATACGCAGAGGTGTGTGGTGACACACTATAAACAATATTTAGAATTTAGTAAAAAAAACGACAGATATAAAAATAGGATGTCAGTCTGATTTTTGAGTTGTCACACTCTAGAAATAAAATTGCTCTACGAGTTTTCTTGCTTTTATTGAATCTTTCGAAACCCACAATTGGTGACCCCGAATAAAAAAGTGTTTTTTTCGAAAGTGTTCAAGTGCTAAATCAAAATGCCGCACAGTCCAACCCCAATGCTGGAGCGCATTTCCGTACATATTCCTCCTTTCTGGGCTACCGAACCAGAAATGTGGTTCGCGCAAATTGAAAGCCAGTTTACTATCGCTGGCATCACGAAAGACGAAACACGTTTCAGTTACGTCGCCGGAAATTTAGAGTCCAAGTACGCAATGGAAGTTCGTGATATAATTACACAACCACCAGCAACAGGAAAGTATCAAAAACTGAAAGAAGAGCTAATAAAAAGACTCAGTGCATCCCAAGAGCAGAAAACACGACGTCTATTAGAACACGAAGAGGTAGGTGACAGAAAACCCTGACAGTTTTTACGCCATCTGCAAAATTTAGCAGGCTCAACAGTACCAGATCACATAGTTTGATCTATCTGGATTGGACGTCTTCCTACATCAATGCAGGCTATTTTAGCAACGCAGGTAAATGCTAACCTTTCTACCACTGCTGAACTCGCAGATCAAATAGCAGAAACAATATCCAGACCGCAAGTATCTGAAACAACCACATCCTCAAACCGAATCGAAACCCTTTTTGAACAATGTGTTCACAAATCTCCGCACTGACCAAAAAAAAAAACGAACAGTATGCAGATACTCGACGTTGTCGTAATCGTTCGTTTTCTCGTAACAGAAGAAAAGAAACACGTGTTGGTACCATGCCCGATTCGGACAAAACGCAAAAAGATGTGATAAACCTTGGAGTTTCAAGTCGGAAAACGGCCAGGGCAGTCGTTAATGGCGGCTGATACTAGCCCGGGAGCACCCCGCCTTTTTGTCACCGATTTCGAATCAAAAGCAACTTTTCTCATCGATACGGGAGCAGATCTGTGTGTATCCTCGGTCACGTATCCGAGGATCATGCATTAAATCTTCCTACGAACTTTTCGCAGCAAACAATACAGTGATTACAACCTTCGATTTTATAACATTAACCCTTGATTTTGAATTACGTCGCCATTTCACTTGGCGTTTTGTTATTGCTGATGTATCTAAACCAATAATCGGTGTAGATTTTTTGGAACATTTTAATCTTCTAGTGGATATTCGCAACCGACGGCTAGTAGATAATACAACTTCACTCTCCGCTAGTGCGAAGACAGTGACGAGTTCAGTTCCGCAAATTAAAGCAGTAGTAGGAGCATCAAAGTACCATGAATTACTCTCCCTTTTCCCAGAAATCACCCGCCCTGCTGGTAGCACTGTAGAAACAAAACACTCTACGCTTCATCACATCAAAACAACTCCTGGTCAGCCAATTTCAAGTAGACCAAGACGACTTGCTCCTGATAAACTCAAAATTGCCAAACATGAGTTCAAAATCATGATACAGTTGGGACTAGCACGACCATCATCAAGCAGCTGGGCATCACCTTTACATATGGTGCCCAAGAAAAACCTGGAGTGGTGATTATCGCTCTTTAAATGCTAGGACAATACCCGACCAGTACCCAATTCCGCACATAGAGGACTTTGCCCAATTATTGAGCGGTAAGTGCATTTTCTCTACGATTGATTTGGTACGAGCATATAACCAGATCCCAGTCGCACCTGAAGTCATACCCAAGTCAGCAATAACTACTCCTTTCGGTCTTTATGAATTTCCCTTCATGGCTTTCGGGCTCCGGAACGCTGGTCAGACTTTTCAGCGCTTTATGGATGAAGTAATTCGTGATCTTGATTTTTGTTATGTGTACATAGACGATATCTTAGTCGCATCAGCATCGCCAGACGAACATTCAATCCATTTAAGGTTACTTTTCAAGCGACTCAAAGAATACGGTGTTCTTATCAACACTGCAAAGTGCAAATTCGGCGTACCTCAAGTTAATTTTCTCGGTTATCAAGTTTCTAGTGACGGTTCGCGTCCTCTTCAAGAAAAAGTTGATGCAGTCAACAACTCTTCAAAGCCAGAAACGGCCAAGCAGCTACGACGATTTCTTGGAATGCTAAATTTTTACAGACGTTTCATCCCTGAAGCAGCCAATCTACAAGTTCCTTTAAATGAACTTCTGCATGGAAAGATTAAAGGTAATGCTAAACTAACCTGGAACGAGACTGCAATAAACTCATTCCAAGCATGCAAATACGGTCTTGCACAAGCAGCCGTTTTGGCCCATCCAAATCCAGCAGCGAAATTAGCTGTTGTGAGCGTCGCATCCGATACAACTGTTGGAGCCGCTTTGCAGCAATTAAATGAAGGAGATTGGCAACCACTCGCTTTCTTTTCGAAGAAGCTAAGCCCAACAGAACGAAAATACGGTGCTTATGATCGTGAACTGTTAGCTATATACCAAGCCGTGAAATACTTTCGTCATTTACTAGAAGGCAGATCATTTACCATTTTCACTGACCACAAACCGATTACCTTTGCTTTTAACGAAAAACCCGAGAAGTGTACACCCAGGCAGTTCCGACACTTAGACTTCATTGAACAGTTTACTACAGATATTCAGCACATTTCTGGTAAGAGCAACGTCGTAGCAGATTGCCTATCAAGAGTAGATAAAATTTTTACCTCAATCGATTTTACTTCTCTGGCAGCAGCCCAAGAAGAAGAGAGGTATATTGCTGAGGGTAGTGCAGGGGTACATGACAGTGGGTGGACTGGCAGCAGCGGTGCTGGCAAGGACCTACCCATTGGATGTGATGGCTAGAGCCAGAAATAAACGCTGTAGGGGTGCGACCAGAGAGGAAGTGCAGGAATGGATGGAGGAGGAAATGGAGAGAAAGTGGGAGGGGTATGAGGGCGCGCAAAAAGGAGCGATTGGGAATAGGAGAGATTGGATGGATCGGAAATTCGGGGAGGTGAACTACTTCTTGACACTGGTGTTCACTGGGCATGGGTCGAGAGTAGGGTACCTCCACAAGATTGGAAAAAGAGAGACTGGAGTGTGCGAGAGGTGTGGAGTGGAGGATGATGTGGAGGAACGAGGAAGTGCTGGAGGAACGAGGAAGTGCTGAAGAAGTTGGAGAGAAAACTGGGGGAGGCGGTGTATTGGGAGAATATGGTGGAGATAATATTGAGGGGGGAGGAGGAATGGATGGAGGTAAGTGGCGTAGTAGAGAGCATGGTCAGGGGGGAGAGAACGACTCGATATGGCATGAGAGGTGGGAGTGGAAGTTAGGGAGAAGACGACGATGTGAGCGGAGAGTGTGCGAGGGTCCGCCGCCCGTCTCGAAGTATGCTAGGGTAGTGATTCCGAGGCGGGGGTAACGGCGAGTTTGAGGTGGGTTTGGTTGGTAGGCATCTCCTTGGGGATGAGTCCAACACTGTTTGGGTCCTGGACCCATTCGAACATGAGTTTCCCATCTCGGCCCAAAAAAAAAGCCCAAGAAGAAGACGACGAGCTGAAGACCTATTTAAAAAGTGATTCTAGTATAAAATTGAAGAAGATACTTCTTCCGGGAACAGACGTCTCAGTCTACTGTGATGTTTCAACTCAGACTGCTCGTCCTTTCCTACCCTCAATTTTTCGCAAACCTGCATTCAACTCATTACATCGGTTATCCCATCCAGGTATTAAAGCTTCAGTTAAACTGGTTTCACAACGGTATGTATGGTCCTCTATAAAATCAGATTGCAGAAAATGGACCCGTACGTGTATGCGATGTCAACGTTCAAAGGTATCGCGACACGTGTCCGCACCAGTGGGATCGTTTGCACCACCATCCACTAGATTTGAGCACATCCATAAGGATCTAGTAGGACCGCTACCAATTTCAAGGGGATACAGATACCTATTAACATGCGTTGACCGTTTTACAAGATAGCCAGAAGCTTTTCCACTCGAAAACATTGAGACAGAAACTATTTCTCGGCAGTTCTTCGAAGGTTGGGTAGCACGTTTTGGCGTACCTCTCCGTATTACTACAGACCAAAGACGTCAATTCGAATCAAAATTATTCAACAGATTAAGTAAACTCATTGGTTCAACACACTTCCGAACCACAGCATACCATCCCGCAGCCAACGGTCTAGTAGAACGATTTCACCGTCAACTGAAGGCAGCTATAAGATGCCACGACAACTCAACTTGGGTAGACTCTTTACCCACCGTTTTACTTGGAATTAGATCCGCATGGAGAGAAGACCTAGGAGCTACTTCAGCAGCTCTTGTTTATGGTGAGTCATTGCGTCTTCCCGGAGAATTTCTAACAAAACGTGGCAATGAAGGTAACTTAGAACCAGCTGACTATGCAGAAGAAATCATGCAACATTTCCAGCAACTAAGACCAGTCAATGGGACGAATCATAGTCAGCCACATACGTTCATATTTAAAGAGCTGCAGACATCAACACATGCACTCGTTAGGCACAGCGCATTGAAAAGCAGCCTCCAACAACCATATGATGGCCCCTTTCCAATTATACATAGAGGACAAAAAACATTCACGTTGAGGATAGCAGATCGCAATATAAAAATATCCATAGACCGTCTCAAACCCGCGTTTATTTTACAGGAAGAACATCATAACAGTTGCGGTGAAGATCCTAAAAAGCATTCCAGAACATCAAATGCTTCAGAAGAGAGTTCGAAAACAGTTACACGTAGCGGAAGACGTGTTAAATTTCCAGAACGCTTACAAGTTTGAGTGTAGTGTAGTGTAACTTTTCAATAATTTCTTTAATTTTTTTTTCCTTTCACGTTATTTTCTTTAAGCAAATCACTGGTGACACACTATAAACAATATTTAGAAATGAGTAGTTAAACGTCAGATATAAAAATAGGATGTCAGTCTGATTTTTGAGTTGTCACACTCTAGAAATAAAATTGCTCTACGAATGTCCTTGCTTTTATTGAATCTTTCGAATATATATATATATATATATATATATATATATATATATATATATATATATATATATATATATATATATAGGTCTAACTATCATTGTGGGGGATGCGGCAATGTGAATAAGTGAACTCTTTTTAGTTTGTTCTGAGCTTTCGGTAATTTATTATCACCATTATCAAAGAACTACAAAAGATACATTTATAGATATTTCAAACAGGTATAAATAAATTCAGTTTAAAAGTAAAACATTAATTACTTACAACTAAGCGAGGTTAATCACAATATCTATATATAATATGTATAATATGGAGAAAAAACATGGTATAAGATATAATTTTCTTTTTCAAGAAATTAAATAAAAAATAAAACTATCAAAATTGACATTACGACATCGATGTTAATTTTTAGTAGTCATAGAAATGTCTTTAAATATGTTTAGTATATTAGCAAGTGAAATAATAGTTGGTACGTTAATATAAAGGAACAGAATTCTCATCTTCAATATTTGAATTTTTTGTTTTTTTGTCAAAAGATAATAAATAGCTATAAATTGTACTAAGTTTTTGAATATCAGTTCTTTTATTTAAGCAATTATCTTCTTGAGATATGAATGCCATTTCCAGGAAAATCCTTTTGGGAGTCCTTTGGCAGTGAGGGTATAAAATGCCATTTAATATTTGATTGTAAAAAGTAATTTTTCATTTTTGAACAATCGAGGAGATTTTGGTAAAAGTCTAGTTTAGTGAACCAACGCGGATTTTGATGAAAATTTTTTTTTAAATTAATTCGAGGTCGCTGAACACGAAAATGAAAAAAGAAATCGGCGCTCTCTTACCAAAAACGAGTTATGAATATTTGAAGATGAGTTCAGATCAGCACTGCACTGGTTTTATTGTCATATAATAACTGATTTAAATGATGCATTATAACGTCTACACAATGTTAATTACACTATAATTACTTTTTACGATATTCCTCTCACACACACATTTAAAAAACACTGATATTGATATTCATTCCTTGCAAATTCGTTTTTTAATTCCACAATTATTATATCTTTTGACATTTTCATGTAACATGACTGACATATATGTTTTGGTCTGTTTCCGCTTAGTCGCACAACTTGTACCTAATAGCATATTCAGCCATTAGATATTTTGCCACTTGCATTAGTTGCTGAATATTTTCGATTTCATGATCGTGATATAGAAGATATAAACAAGATGAACATCATGAACATACACCTATTTTTCCGAAATCAGTTATGGAAAAATTGAATGAACAGCCATCAACATACTGTGAGAAAGGCGCGCCGGATCGACGTCGAACGTTGATCCGGCGCGCTCGCTTCGCTCGCGATAATCAATCTACTTCATTATTTCAAACGGAAATCCAATCTAATAAATGTATCAAGATGATAAGAAGCGATTGCGATTCCACTTTGATCTGTGTTAGTTGGTCGGGAAGCGATATTAGTAGAATTTTCAAATTTTATAAAAAGGGGAAACAGCTTTTGATAACCAAAGTCTTATAATATTAGCAGTATGTTCAAAATTTGATTTGGAATTACACCTGCAGTAACTATTTTCGTTGTCAGTAGTGTTTATAGAGGCCGAACAACTGAGGAGGTGATTTTTTTAAAGAATTAATTGATGAGTGCAATTCAGAGAAAAAAAATTGTTCAGCATCCTCAATGATCAAATTGAATGGTTCATTATCCTTCAAATAAATGATAAATATCAACCAAACTTATCTCAAAACTAACCATCTTCCTAAAATCAACATCTCTCAAAATTTGAAAAAAAAAATGTTTCAGCTGTAATACGGCGCTAGCTATCGGAAAAATAGGTGTATGTTCATGATGTTCATCTTGTTTATATCTTCTATGTCACGATATGGTCACGATCATGAAATCGAAAATATTCAGCAACTAATTCAAGTGGCTAAATATCTCTAATGGCTGAATATGCTATTAGGTACAAGTTGTACGACTAAGAAGAAACAGACCAAAACTTATATGTCAGTCATGTTACATGAAAAGGTCAAAATATATAATAATTGTGGAATTAAAAAAAGAATTTACAAGAAATGAATATCAATATCAGTGTTTTTTAAATGTGTGTGTGAGAGGAATATCTTAAAAAGTAATTATAGTGTATTTAATATTATGTACAAGTTATAATGCATCATTTTAAAGCAGTTATAATATGACATTAAAACCAGTGCAGTGCTGATCTGACCTCATCTTCAAAAATTCATACCTCGTTTTTGGTAAGAGAGCGCTGATTTCTTTTTTCATTTTCGTGTTCAGCGACCTCGAATTAATTAAAAAAAATATTTCATCAAAATCCGCGTTGGTTCACTAAACTAGATTTTTTCCTGAACCGCCTTAGTGGCAAGACACACAAATATGCAAATATAACCTTTGATCATTTTCGTAGTTCGAGTTTTGCCATCCTTTAGGTCAAATGGACCAGCGTAATCAAGCGCCACCGATAAAAATGGCCTAGCAGGAGTAACTCGTAATTTTGGTAAATTGCCCATTTTGGGTTCGATAATGTTTGGATTTGCTTTAAAGCACGTGACGCATTTTTGTACGTAAGACTTCACGCATTGGCGTCCGTCTATTGGCCAGTATTTTTGCCTCACATGAGAGAGTGTAGTTTGAATGCCAGCATGTAGCGTTCGTATGTGTTAATGATCGATGACAAGTTGAGTAAATGCGTGTTTCTTAGGGAGAACAATAGGATATTTTGCATCATACGGGAGATCGGAATTAGTTAGCCTACCTCCTACTCTTATTACGCCTTTGTCGTCGAGAAATGGTTCTAGCGATTTCAATTTACTCCTTAAAGAAACGCATTTATTTTTTTTTAAATTTTGCAGCTCATCCTCGAAAGATTCCAGCTGTACTAATTTGATTAATTTTATAGTAGCGATTTGTGTCTCCTCGAGATGCAGATTTCCTGTAAATTTTTGATTTTAATGATTAGCCCTTGTATTGTTCATGAATCTCAAGCAATAAGTAAATACATTAATGAGTCTAATCAATGAAGAGAATTTTTTAAGTATGTCGAATTTTATATTTACAGTGGTTGCAAGTGATATCGGTTTTGACTCGGGAATATCTGTCGTTGATTTCCAACAATGGTTATGCAAAGGCCATTGATCATAATGAAGATTAAGAAATGGAGGACCATGCCACCAAATTTCGCAATGAGACAAGTCTGCCAACTTAGCGCCGCGTGATATAATATGAGCCGGATTGATTTCCGAAGCAATGTGGTTCCAATTCTTTGTTTTTGACAAACGATGAATTTCTGAGACTCGATTAGCAACGAAAACTTTCCAATTCCGAGGTTCCCCATTTATCCAAGATAGTACGATTGTAGAATCTGACCATAAAAATATCTGATCAATCTTTATAGTGAGAGCATCTAGACATTTAGATAGTAACTTAACGAGTAAAAGAGCACCACAAAGTTCCAATCGAGGAATTGAAAGAGCCTTTAATGGAGTGACACGTGATTTAGCACATAATAAATGAGTTTTAATATGATTATTGCCAGCTATGGAACGCAAGTAAATGCAACATGCATATGCTACTTCACTGGCGTCTGCAAATCCATGAATTTGAATATTTACGGCGGATATAACCACAGCTTGCCGAGGGATGTGAATTGAACCTACGAGAGAAATTTCATAATACAGTTTTAACCAATCGGAATGTAGATGACTAGGTAACGTTTCGTCCCAATCGATTTGATTGCCAAAGCTGTTGAATAATGATTTTTGCTCTGATCAATATAGGCCCGAGTAAACCCAACGGATCAAAAATTTTGGCAATGAATGATAGAATCGTGCGCTTAGTAGGCTTGAAATTGTGAGACGTGAGTTGAGCATTATATTCAAAAATATCTAATGATGGTATCCAACAAATACCAAGTGTTTTGGTGGTTGAGTCGTCAGATATTATGAAAGGTGAACTGTTATTTACAAATAGTGTTAAGTCCTGAAGTATGCGTGAATCGTTCGATTGGAATTTTCTAAGTTCCAATCCATATCGGTTTAATATATCGCATATATTTTTTCTTATAATTATAAGCTGAGCTGGGTTTGTGGCACCTGTTAAAAGGTCATCCACGTAGAAATCGGATGTTATTATTCTGCTTTCTTCAAAAAATACATCAGATTTTTCTATCGCTATCTGTTTTAAGCAACGTGTGGCGAGAAATGAAGCTGAGGCTGTTCTATAAGTTACTGTGTTTAACTGAAAATGTTTTATTTGTTCGTCTGGAGATGATCTCCAAACAATCCGTTGTAAATTTCGTTGGTTTTCATCAATTAATATTTGGCGATAAAATTTGCTTAAATCGGCAATCATTACTACGTCATGTTGCCGGAATCGAGTCAAGATCGAAAATAAATCAGTTTGCACTGTTGGACCCACCTTTAAAATGTCATTTAACGATAGATTGGATGAGCTTTTGCAAGATACGTCAAAAACAACTCTAACCTTGGTAGTTGTGCTGTCTGGTTTTTCCACACTATGGTGTGGTATATAATATACTGGAGTCTTTGATACGGACTCACGTGAAATTTCAAACATATGTCCAAGATCTTGATATTCTTTCATAAAAGATGTATACGAGATTTTGAATTCGGGATTATTTCTCAAGCGACGTTCTAGTGAATAAAATCTTTTTAGGGCCGTTTGCTCAGACACGCCTGAGTTGATATAATTTTCCTTTAACGGAAGTTGTACAATAAAACGACCTGATTCATTTCTACGTGTTGTTTGATTAAAGAGATTTTCACATTCTAGTTCCTCTTTAGTCATAAATGTTTGTGGAGTCGGAATTATTTCTTCTGTTGACCAGAATCTTTCTAAATTTACATCCGAAAATAAACAATTTGTTATCATTGCGGTTTGAAATCTTAGCTTTGGATTAACTGATAAATTGCCAACTATGATCCAGCCAAGCAATGTTTTTTGTAGAATTGGTAGATGCTAGCCTAATTTAATTTGCCCAATACACAAAAGTTCAAAGAATATTTCACATCCAAGTAGCATATCCACATTAGATGAAACATTGAAAAAGTTATCTGCTAAATGTAATTCAGAAGGTATTTCTAAATTAGAGATATCAAATGTATCTTGAGGAATACGACTAGTAATCGCGGGCAACACAAGAAAATTCAGTTGAGTTCTAAAGTTTGTATGTTGAGAGGATATAGATATTCGTGCACATTCAGTTATATTCGTATTAGTTTGATTGATTCCTGCTACCGGAATGTTTACCGTATTCGTGTTCATTTGTAATACGTTCAGAAACGATTTAGTCACAAAATTTGATTGAGATCCACTGTCAAGGATTAGTCTACAGGGTATTGGACTTCCGTTTTTGTCGTATGCGTTAACAATAGCCGTGGAAAGTAATATAATTGAAGTCGAGGATTTTTTACAATAATTCGATAAAGCAGTGTGTTGTGTCTGAGGATATTGATGGGCAATATCATCGTTGGAAGAATGACTGCTTGTATTTGCTGTCAAATTATCCTGTGAATTATTTCCGGGTTTCTGATCAATATGAGAGGGTCGGTTTTGATTTGATGGGAAGTGTAGCATGGTGGCGTGACGTTGACGACATATTTTACATGATCCAGATCGGCATTCTGGATATTTGTGACCCGGTCGGAGGCAATTCGTGCAAAGGCGAAGACGCTTTACTTCAGTATAACGTGAATTTACTGATAAAGCCTTGAATTTATCGCATAAATATATAAAGTGAGATGCCTTGCAAAATGGACAAAGCAGTTTGTTTTCACGAGTATCCATGTTTAAGAATGAATTACTACTGTGTGGTTTGCGCAAGTTGGTAACTGCCTTAACATCTATTGCTTCAAGAATTTAGCAACGTTGTGTGATAAATTCCATAAGGTCATTGACATTCGGATTTTCCACAACCGTACTATGTATTTCCCATTCTTTTCTGGACAATGAGTCCAATTTTTCGGTCAATATGAATAAAATAATTGTATCCCATTCAATAACATTTTCTCCTAAAGCTTCCAGAGACCGATAATTTTTGAGAAAGGTATTAAAAAACTGTCTTAACGATGAATGCGATTGTTTTGCCGCACACTGTAGATTCATTATTTCGCGCAAATGAGAAGTTACTATAACCTTTTTATTTTCATATCTTTTTTTGAGTAGGCCCCATGCGGTAATGTAATTTGTAGAAGATATAGGTAACGAAGCAATAACATTAGCTGCTTCCCCCTTTAGTGAGGCTTGTAGGTAGTAGAACTTTTCAACATTCGATACATTTTTGTTTTCATGAATAAGTGCATGGATGTGTCAAAAAATCCCTGCCAATCCCCATATGCACCGGTGAATTCTGGTAATTTTAGAGATGGTAATTTTGCCATGGTTTTTGGCATAGCTGGGGGTATCAATTCAGCAAGTGAGTCCGCTGATCCATTCGAACTATGAAGCAAATTGCGATTTTCGTTAGCGCTGGAGTCTTGTATCTACGATAATAAACGCTGACACATCGCGACGGTTTCATAATATTTGATTTCAAAATTTGACCATTCTACATTTGCTTCCCGTTCATCAAATTGATCGGGAAAATAATCAATGTATATTTGTTCTATTTCAGATTGCACATTTTGAAATTTGGTTAAAAGAGGTTTTATTGTGTCACAACGTATTTTAATGTTTTCAAAGGGTATATCTGCTATATCTATTTTATTTAAAAACGTTTCTAAACGTGTTAACTCATCTTTGAAATGGCCTCTTTCGTATTTTAAACGTTTTAAATTCTGATCAATTATTCGAGCCTCCTCCATTGTTCACAATTACTATTATTAGGTTGTATTTGATATGATGTGGTCAATAAATGATCGATGGAAGAGTTGTGATGGCGTGGTATAATGTACGTGAATGATTAATATTAGTTTTAAACAATATATTAAAATGTATGCCTTTTTAAAAACGTGCAATCACCAGTATATTATCATTAAATGAGTACTAAACGAGTTATAAAATATTGAAAAGATGTAATCGAGACGATTAGAATAAATAGCTAGAAAATCTGACCTTTTTCTACTTGGACTGCTATTTTTCCGTATGCTGATCCGGCTCGAAGGACCAATGTTGCTGGGCACTATCATTCACTCTTCTGTCAGCTTATGAATAATACCCCGTGTATTTTATTAGAAAGTAACTTTTGACAGATTGTGATTTATTAAATTATTCTGACAGACTGTTCACATTTTTTGAGTTTGCCCTTTACGATATAAAAAATAACATAATCATTAACACCCTACTGTACCATAAAATCAATATTGATAAAGGATATTGAAGGTAAAGGATTATCATAATGTCGGATAGTCAAGCACCCATTAAAGCACTGAGCTCTTGTGTTATCAGTTCCAAAATGGTGTGGGAATGCCTAGGCAAATTCAATGAACTAGGCGAGAACAATATATTCACCTTACTGTGGATTCCAGGACACACTGGGATAGAAGGAAATGAAATAGCAGATTAAATAGCAAAGAGGGGGACTGAAACACCCTTTTTGGGGGATGTAACCCCTTTGGGGTATCAGCTCCAATGTAATATTGGAAGAAATAGGCAATGCCGAAAAAAAAAAAAGAGAAGATCTGACCATTGGAAAGATCTAGTAGGGCTTAGACAATCAACGATTCTTCTGGGTGACTACAGCCTGTTGAGATCAAATGAATGCATAAGTCAAAGTAAAACTGCACTAAGAGTTTTAACAGGGATCCTACCGGGACATTGTCGCCTGAATGGACACCTGAAAAAGCTCAAAATAGTGGAGGGAGAGGAGTGTAGATTCTGTGGTATGGAAGAAGAAACCTTCATCCACATATTTGCAGATTGCACAGCAATTCAGAATCCTAGGTCACAACACCTAGGAGACTGGATAGAAGAGAGAGGAAGGGAGCCTGCGGATATATTAAAATCCTCCGGGAAATAGGTCTAAAGGAGCTACTAGTCTCTGACACTTTCCTCAGGAACTAAGTAGAAGTAAGGGGGCACAATTGATCTTTTAGGTCTAAGTGATTGTCACCCCAATATACGGAAGACCAATGTGTGGTGTGAAATTTATAAAGACAAAATAATTGGGCATTTCTTTTTCCGAAACACTCTGAGAGGAGATCATTACTTAGACTTTTTACAAGATGAATTGGCAGATGGTCTAAATGATCTACCCTTAGCTAAACGACAAAATATAGGGTTCCAACAAGACGGTGCACCGTGTCACAGTGGGCATTATGTTGGGGAATACCTCGAGTATTAGAAAAGGAATCACTTTTGGCCCTTGTATAAACTAATATTTCTGTTGTTAAAAAATTGTGTTTTTGTTATATTAATCTAGTAAAATTATGTCATATCAACCTGTTGTTGGTTTTCCAAACAGTCCACCAGTTGGTTGTTTCTGATTTGCCACTCCAAATGAAGTACCTTGACCAAATGTTGATGGGGTTTGTCCAAATGGGGATGGACCTGAAGATGCAACTTCACCAAATCGAGTTGTGCTGCCAAATGTTGCTTGTTGTTGTGGTCCTAAAAGTAAGAAAGCCATGTTATATAATATAAACAATAATCACCACAAATATATACCTTTTCTGTTAGTTGTGTTAATACTTGTAGCAGCACTATTTTTCATCATAGTATCATTTCCTGTGACTTGATTGAATTTAACACTACCAGTACCATTTGCTTGAGCACCAAATGCAGTTGAACCAAATAAATTGATAGTTGAAGGTTGAAATATATTGGAAGTTTGTTGTGGGACTTGTTGGCCAATTAAGCTACGCTGTGTAGGTTGAGCACCAAATCCACATCCTGCTGATTTATTTTGTTGGCCAAATGTTGAAGAGGTATTGAATATGCCGCTAGAAGCTGGTTGCTGCTGTTGTCCAAATAAACCTGTGGATCCTGAAACAGTATAACCTATTGTAGCATATTAAATTTCGGTCGTTAGGAAAAGCCAAGCTGTTGATTAATCGAAATTAAAAACCAAAATTTTCCCAAGTTATCGGAGATATTGAAATCTGATATTTTGAGGTTAGAATGTGAATATTATAACACAATCGTATCAAAATTATTGTTTGATTCGGCACAATGTTTATCTTTCAACAGTAAACTTGGCATTTTTTTACCTCTGGAGCACATTTTTATTCAATTCTATTTGTATTTTTGGAAAACGATTGAAGTTAGAACCAAAACAAACCACATTTGCCAAAGTGCATTCACAAGATTAATGAAAATATTTTGACAAGAAACTAAGGAAAGGAAGGAATACACAGAGGTTTATTCAGATGAAATTTTTATATTCAAGTATATGAAAGCGATTTTATCTGTTTCTGTTTCAATATTAAGGATATAATTACCTAAGCTTAAAATTTTCAAAAAAAACTCAAAATGGAATAATGCAGGGCAACTAGACATAAAATAGACACAACTCAAAATAAATCAGAATGTTTCCACACAAACTGATTAGCTTTCCATACATAATCATTAGGTACATACCTGTATACTGTTAAGTTCTTAAATGTGTAATTACATTTTAATGATTCAATTATTAATTATACTATATTTGGTTCCTAAGTGTAACAAAATTGTCTCTTCCAATCGTCCTAAATACATATAAAAGCTTTAAGATAAGAAAAACCGAATGATCAACAAGATTAATTAATAATAATTTTTTCTTACCTTGACCTTCAGTATTCAAACGTAACTTCCGAATCGACTTTTTAAGCTCATTGATTTCAGCAACTGGAGGATTTTTATTAACTATGGGTTTATTTTTAATTTTCCTAGCTCGATCAGCGTACCTTAGCGTAGATATCGTTTCTTCTAAATTATAGTCTGCCGGACTAACACAAGCTATCATCAGAGTAATGCTGTTACCACCCAAAGAATCTAAAAATAAAAATTATTATCAGAACGAACATGATTATATTAAACATTTGATTGAAACCTTTGAGGAGTTTAGTTAAATTACTATCCCTGTAGGGAATGAATTCATGCTGTCCTATTTCATCACCTAAAGCACTGATAACACGGCGCAACACAAAGAGTCCTTTATTAATTGTGACACTTTCTTTCTTTCCTACAAGTCCAGTCTTTTTTGGCTGTTTGCTTCCCGCCAAGTCTACTAAATGTAGCTTGGCTTGCTTATTTTCATGACTAAAAAGTTATTTTATTCATTTATTTACATGAAAAATTAAAAACACGAGAACAAAATAAAATGTAAATGCGTAGACATATAAACTACATTCGACAAGTTATCAATATAAATATTCAATTGCCTAATAAAGTAAGATCTCACTGATCATAAATAATAATAAGAATAAAATTAACTATATTCTGCTTAGGTTGTAGATACTTACCAGTTTTCTTTGCTATTCATTGCAATATTTACAGTAAGTATTGCGTGGCTTCTCGTGCTATGAGCATTCATAGCTGTTGAGCTCGTTGCTCTTCGAGAAGTACCTTTTTGTAACGCCTCGAATATTTCTTCAACTGAATCAACTTCCACTTCTGTCAAGTTAGGAATATGGATTCCTGAAAACAATTTATACAATAAAATAATATAAAACTGACAAAATTTCATGTTTAGCTTATAAAATGTTTCCTTCTTTACCTTTAGATGTATTTTCTCTTATTTCTAGGGTACACTGATCCCTTGGTTTATGACTCAATAAGTCATAAAGAATTTCCTGACATAGTTCTATAAAAGAGACTGTAATAACTAAGTCAAATAAAAAATTATCTCTTATATAATCAAATAATTCAGTGATTGCTCTTGGTATCACACCCATCTCCCCAACACCCGTGTATGCTGTGCCCATTGTATGGGTTTTTCCGGAACCTGTTTGTCCATAGGCCAAAATAGTTAAATTATAACCCTAAAAAACATTTACAGTTCATAATGAAATTCAATTCGAACTTTTTCTGTAGGAAACAAATACTGAACACCGTTTACACTACCACTACAGAGACTGTAAACAGTTTACAGAATAAGATAACTTGCTTATTGAAATGTGCATAAAGTGTTGGTGTAGAGTAAGCAGTGTTCATTGTGAAGTATCGCCAATAGTTCCAAAATTCTCTACTTAGTAAACAAATACATTTTCCTTGCATTAAAACTTAAAAGTACCTTAAGAACTCGCTTAAGAATGACTAACAAAAACAAAGTTCCTTTTATACCTAATTAGAAAATAATACCTTGAATAAATTTCCCAACAGGGGTTGAACACACCTTTTATATAAGGCATCCTGTGTAGAGCAAGTTGGTAAAACATAGTTAAAAGTATATGCTTTATCTAGAGTTTTTATAACTATTTGCTCATTTTCTTCTATGACGTCCAAAACATCACTACAACCTTCAGATTTTTCATTTGGAACTAATGGTCTGACTCGCACTGCAACTCTTACAGAAGTGTTATCATCCATATTTATAACTTCTACCTAAAATCTTAATTTTAATTATGTGTGAGTAAAGTTTATTGGATTTGTAGACACATACACATTAAATTGTTAGCATTAAGCATTATAATATATTATATCAGGATATTTGGATGCCAAAATAAAAGCCAAAGATTTATCATTTGTTTCAAAAATATTGATTTCTTATATCAGATGGGCTACTTAGGCCGGCGACACATCAAGGAAACATGAAATGTGAAACAAGAAACACGTTTCATAAAATAAGTACACATTGCGGTAATGAGAATATGCACATCAGCAAAAAGTGTTTCATGTTACATTATAGCGAAGCAAATCCTGTAGAAACGGGTTTACATGAAATAGGTTCTGTTCTATATTTTTGTTTCTTGTTGCTCGTTATTTTGCGTTGCAGGCAATATTTGATCAGTTTCAAAAATGAAAGATGACAAAGAATTTATTGTAGTGTTTGTGTCAGTTATTGAAAAACATGAGGTTCTTTATAATTACAAGTTGGAGAAGTATTCTAATAGAAACAGCTTTTCGTCAACTCCCAAAGCCAGTCTAAAATTTGTATCCTTTTTAATTATGTGAGTGTTGGATTGTGTACAAAAATAATCTATCAATTTGTGGGTACTCTGCCATAAATATCTTAATAATACTTGTCACCCTAATAAGAATAAAATATAAAGGTTTATGGCTTCAAGTGCTGTCAGCTATTGGTAAAATATAAACATGTGATAAGATAAAATATTGTCTGTCAAAAATAGTTTTGTAAACAACCTTTATGTGAAAATTATGTATTTTTAATTGCCCTTTGAAATATTTTTAGTTATTGTGTCTCAGTTTAGTTCTCACTCAGAAAAGATCAAGCTTACTCCTGACGATTTTAAAAATATAAATATATTCAAGTTTAAAGATAAACTCTGTGTGTATTATTTATCCAATTTCCTAATAGTGAGGCCCGACAAGGGAAACTAATCTACTAAATATCTGTACAGACATACTATAAAAAGACTGAAATTTGTCTGGATGCTCACGTAATTCTTTTGACACTATATGAGAACCATATTTAACATTTATATGGTTATACGGATGTACCCAGTAACGTAGTTTCTTTCGTTTTGATAATAATAATGTGGTTACAACCCCAACTACTGCGTCGTCCAAACTATCATGGATGTCCATTGCTAACTGAAATAAAATAATTTAATTTGATTCGGGTTTGTGCATTGGTGAGGCACAAACTTTGTTTCATATTTCATGTTTCAAATTTCACGTTTCTAGTTTCCTTGATGTGTGGCATGGCTTACAGTTTTATTTTGAAGGAATGTTTTGAAAAACTGTAGTTTTTGTACTAAAAAGTGGTACTTTCATATCTTGCCAGTTGTCGTTTTTTGTCAACTGGTTATAATGAAGAAAACAAACTTTTGATTATATAGAATTTAAATCTAATATGTTAAGGAAATAAGAAAGTCAAATGTTCCAAGTGGCTTTCTTACTTCCTTCTAACAACCACTTTAAAATTCTAACAACATTTATGACAACATTCAGAAACTTATATTTCAAGTAAGAACCATGTTTGTTAAAAAGTTTTGGTAATTTGAAGATCACATATATTATAATATAAACTTACAAAACTTTGTGCTTACCTGTGAAATGAATCTGCCACCACAATAAACTGCCACAGCTTGCAAACACAGACATACAAACCATAGATAAATACTGATACAAACATAGATGATACCATGATACAAGCAAGTTTTCGATTTTTCTGGAATGTCAAATGTCATGAGTCAAAAGTATTCGATTTCTCAATTCTCGGAAACCCCAACCATAGATGCCAACCGAGATTTTCGGTTAGTGTACGGTTTTACCGTTTTACATTACATAACTCTAAGGCTACATTCGTAATCAATTCGCTGGCCAAGTGGCACTTTGGCACGCAAGTCGGCACGAAATTTGCCATTCACAATAACTTCAAAGTCGACTTTAACGCAAGCGCGTTCGTACCTAAATAATTGTCAGGATTCCTTCAACATATGGTCGAAGCATGATTCTGTCTGTATTTACTTCAGTCTGAGGTTATAATATATAATTTGGATTTGGATTTATTTTTTATAGCAGTATATACTGGAGTTTAGTAGTGATGGACTATCAGACAGATGTCAGATATATCAAAAAACAAATAACAAAAATTAATGCGCATGTCCCATAGCCGGCACGAAGTGCAAGTCGAAGTGAAAGTTTGCAGCTTGCAAACAATTTTGACAACTTCAACTTCAACTCTGACGCCAAACTGCGTTGTGAACGATCACACTGAAATAGATTTGCTTAGCTTGCGTGCCAAAGTGCCACTTGGCCAGCGAATTGATTACGAATGTAGCCTAAGGCTACATTCGTAATCAATTCGCTGGCCAAGTGGCACTTTGGCACGCAAGTCGGCACGAAATTTGCCATTCACAATAACTTCAAAGTCGACTTTAACGCAAGCGCATTCGTACCTGAATAATTGTCAGGATTCCTTCATCATATGGTCGAAGCATGATTCTGTCTGTATTTAGTTCAGTCTGTCTGAGGTTATAATATATAATTTGGATTTGGATTTATTTTTTATAGCAGTATATACTGGAGTTTAGTAGTGCAAGTAAAGTAGAAGTAATGCCGTCCTCCTCCATTTAATTTTTTAATCAGTCGTACGGAAAAATCAAGAAAAACAAACCAAAAACACACAATTCGATGAAAATGTCAAACTATCAGATGTCAGATATATCAAAAAACAAATAACAAAACTTAATGCGCATGTCCCATAGCCGGCACGAAGTGCAAGTCGATGTGAAAGTTTGCAGCTTGCAAGAAATTTCGACGACTTCAACTTCAACTCTGACGCCAAATTGCGTTGTGAACGATCACACTGAAATAGATTTGCTTAGCTGGCGTGCCAAAGTGCCACTTGGCCAGCGAATTGATTACGAATGTAGCCTTTAGGCTACATTCGTAATCAATTCGCTGGCCAAGTGGCACTTTGGCACGCAAGTCGGCACGAAATTTGCCATTCACAATAACTTCAAAGTCGACTGTAACGCAAGCGCATTAGTACCTGAATAATTGTCAGGATTCCTTCAACATATGGTCGAAGCATGATTCTGTCTGTATTTAGTTCAGTCTGAGGTTATAATATATAATTTGAATTTGGATTTATTTTTTATAGCAGTATATTCTGGAGTTTAGTAGTGATGGACTATCAGACAGATGTCAGATATATCAAAAAACAAATAACAAAAATTAATGCGCATGTCCCATAGCCGGCACGAAGTGCAAGTCGAAGTGAAAGTTTGCAGCTTACAAGAAATGTCGACGACTTCAACTTCAACTCTGACGCCAAATTGCGTTGTGAACGATCACACTGAAATAGATTTGCTTAGCTTGCGTGCCAAAGTGCCACTTGGCCAGCGAATTGATTACGAATGTATAGTAAATTTTATACCCATTTAGAATAAGACCATCCTTATTTATTATTAATAAATCGGCTGAAACAAAAAATTACCAACAAAAATGAACGTCGTAACTAATTTATTAGATGTCACGTTTTTGAAGTTACGTCAAATTTTGATTTCATGTTAATGTCATAACGCAAAATAAGATATAAAAATGCGATATTCTGATGAATCCAAAAAACTTATGCTTAATGTAGTAAACTATTTTCAAAACGATTTAGGATCTCGATTTAAGGCAATTCAAAAAGCGTCCGAAGCACTAAAAGTTCCAGAAAGCACATTATATAATCTTGAAAAACCAAACAGAGCTACAGATTTCGAATTTAGAAGAAATATGTCTGCAAGCGTTTCCCGGAGCAAAACCCGAATTACAAAAAATACCCTGCATTGTTTGAGGGAAAAGTAATTTATAAAATGTATGCGCGAAAGGATAAAATCACAGTAGAAACTATTTTACGGCAATTTATCGAAGAGTCTCCACAAACTAAGATTTCCAAAGGTTCGTTATATTTGGGAATTAAAAAAATGGGTTTTCATTTAAAAAAACAGGATGGAAGAAAACATTTATTGGAAATGCCTGCAGTCAGATTAAAAAGAATATTATTTTTGAACAAATACCATGCTGCTAAAAGCGAAAAGCTCTTTACACCTGTTTTTCTGGATGAGACATGGGTTTTTAGTAAAAGCGGGGACAGAAGAATGTGGCAAGATGGTACTAAACACAGTGATTTAAAAATAACTGGAAGTGGGACACGATATGTAATTGTTCATGCCGGTAATAAAAAAGGTTTTGTGGCAAATGCATCGCTTATTTTTAAATGCATTAAAAAAACAGGCGATTACCATGATAACATGAACACCGAAAATTTTGAAAATTGGTTTAAACAGCAACTAATTGTAAACTTGGAAGAACCATCGTTAATTATAATGGATAACGCAACGTATCACAGTCGCCTGGATGAAGAAATCCCAAGAAAAAGTTGGAGTAAAACACGCATGTTAGAATGGCTCAAAAAAAAGAATATTCCTTTTCCAGATCACATTTTAAAGGATGCTGTTTGGAATATAATTGAAAAGCAAGTTTTGCCAGAAAAAAATTATCATTTAGACAAATACGCTGCCGAGCATGGTCATTGTGTTCTCAGGCTACCACCCTATCATTGCCATTTTAATGCCATCGAAATGGTATGGTCAGAAACTAGAAGGCATTATGACCAAGCTATTACGAAAACTGCAAGGTCATCTACAGAAGTCTTAAAAGTATGGAATGACGTTGTAAAAAATGTATCGGAGCAACACTGGCAGAATTACATAAATCATACAGAGAAAATTATTTCTGAAGCATGGGAAGTAGAAAACAAACTGGACCTACTAAACATCGAACCTATGGTGATCTCTGTATCCAATGAATCCGATGATGAACTATCACTTTCCGAAAGTTATTCTGATTTAGAAACTAATTAAACTTTGCCTTGAAGATCATGTTGTCATTTTTTTAAAATCTAGAATTTGTACTTAATCGAACTCTGAATTGCCATATTTTTTTAAGAAAACTATGTATCTAGTTAATAAAACAATGTTTTTAAAATTAGTGCGCTTCTTTTATATTCTTTTATTATGTCAACATCTTTAGAATTTTATGAATTTCATAAAATTAATTTGTATTATTACAAACCGCCACTGATAATATGAAATTTCAAGTCACTACGCCAATGCAATAAGAAATATGTCAAGCATTTGACATGACAAAGGTCATAACCTAATTTTTTTCATGCGGGTTCAGATGGTTCAAGAAGCCGCATACGTTAAGTTACTAAAACGGCTGGTACCTCTAAATAGGTATTAATTTTACTATAGCCTAAGGCTATCTATCTATTTCAGTGTGATCGTTCACAACGCAATTTGGCGTCAGAGTTGAAGTTGAAGTCGTCGAAATTTCTTGCAAGCTGCAAACTTTCACTTCGACTTGCACTTCGTGCCGGCTATGGGACATGCGCATTAAGTTTTGTTATTTGTTTTTTGATATATCTGACATCTGATAGTTTGACATTTTCATCGAATTGTGTGTTTTTGGTTTGTTTTTCTTGATTTTTCCGTACGACTGATTAAAAAAATAAAATGGAGGAGGAGGACATTACTTCTACTTTACTTGCACTACTAAACTCCAGTATATACTGCTATAAAAAATAAATCCAAATCCAAATTATATATTATAACCTCAGACAGACTGAACTAAATACAGACAGAATCATGCTTCGACCATATGTTGAAGGAATCCTGACAATTATTCAGGTACGAATGCGCTTGCGTTAAAGTCGACTTTGAAGTTATTGTGAATGGCAAATTTCGTGCCGACTTGCGTGCCAAAGTGCCACTTGGCCAGCGAATTGATTACGAATGTATTATGTTTCTACGTACTAAATGAAACACCGTAGGTTCGGAATTGAATTATAATTCATATTTTTAGAATACATATTTGACAATTTTTACGATACCTACCGCTGGCTGTCTGACTGACATTTTCGGCAGGGTGACAAATACATAACATTTTCTCTCTTTCATCAAAGAGAATAACAACTCTTACAACTAAAGATTCAGTTTTTGTGGTGCTTGATGAACTCTAGCACTACGTCGTAAAACAGGAGCTTCAGGCACTTGAACTTGAATCGAACTTGGAACGAACATATTATTTTTAGGTATATTACCTGGACTATTCAACACTTCTGTAATATTCTCTTGAACACTGACTGGATTATTAATTGTTGGTGAATTAATTTCGACTAATGATGGAGACATATGTGGTAAAACACTAGTTGAACCTGATTGACCATTTTGTGATTCTGTAATCATACTAGGCTGTTCTAAACTTGAAAATTTTCTGATACTATTAACATGCTTATACATAATTTTATCATCAACTTTCACCAGATATGTCACACCACTCACACATTTTACAATTTCGCCAGGTTTCCACTTATCATAACAATAAGGACCTAGTTTTCCTACTAGCACTTTTTCTCCCACTGAAAATACAGGAGCTTTAACAAAATTGAAAGAATTTTTCGAATATATATTTCCCCCTTTCCTAGGTATTAACAAATCCAATTTAGTTTTTGGTTTAATTTTGAAAATCATTTCATTGGGACTCAAACCAGAGCTAGTAGGAGTAGTTCTATAACTAAATAAAAAATTTACCACCATTTGTTCAACAGTTAAGGTGGATTTTTGCAACAAATATTTATCAAATGCTGTCTTTACAGTATAAACATGACGCTCAGCGCTACCATTCGACTGTGGGTGATAGGGTGGCGCCTTGAGTAAATTAATACCATTTATTTGACAAAACTTATCAAACTCAACTGAGTTAAAAGGAGGTCCATTATCACTCACTATCGTATCCGGCAACCCCATTACAGAAAAAGTTAATTTTAATTTTTCTATTGTCTGTGTAGCATTTGTACCTTTAGTCATAACATGAAGATCAGGCCACCTAGATTTACTGTCAACAATCAATAAAAAATATGTATCATGTTTCTTGAAAAAGTCTATATGTACCCGTGAAAACACATTTTCAGTTTTTGGCCAAGATATTAGGTATTTTTCATGATTTCTTTGATTTAACTGACAAATATGGCAACTATTGACTAACAACTCAATATCTTGTTGTAAATTCGGCCACCATACTACAGACCTAGCTAACATTTTCGATCTCACTATTCCTATGTGATCTTCATGTAAAAGATCCAGAATATATTTTTGCAAGGCTTCTGGTACAACAACTTTTATGCCTTTCATCAAACAGTTCTCTTCCATAGATAATTCATTACGTTTTGAAAAATAAGGCTTTAAACTTGAATCTACTTTATCAGGCCAACCAGTTTTTACAAAATTTATTACTTTCATCAATACAGGGTCTTTACTTGATACTTTAGCAATATCCTCATAACAGATAGGAAGTTCATCAGTACAATTGAAAGCATTTATTGAGCTATCTATATCAGTTGAATCACTTAATGGCAACCTTGATAACATATCTGCTTCAAACAACTGTGATCCCTTTCTATATTCAATCTGATAGTTATAAGCTGACAATATAACACTCCAACGGATTATTCTAGATGCAGACATAACTGAAATATTTTTATCAGGATTAAAAATCATCTTTAAAGGTTGATGATCTGATACTAAAATAAATGGTCTACCAAAAATGTATTTATGGAATTTCTTCACACTAAAAATTATAGCTAAGGCTTCTCTCTCTAATTGCGAATAATTTTTCTCAGCTTTTGACAAAGAGCTAGATGCGAAGCACACAGGCCTTTCAACACCATTTTCTCTATGACTTAATACACCACCCACTCCATAAGAACTACTATCGCATGATATAATTATGGTCTTTCGGGGGTCGTAGTGAGCCAGAACCTGTTTATTTGCTATCAACTCTTTACTTGAAACAAAAGCTTTTCTACATGACTCGTCGAAATCAAAATCCTTATCTTTTTCTAAAAGATTATACAAGGGACGCAATTTAGAAGACAACATTGGTAAAAATCTACTATAATAATTGATTAATCCTAAATAAGCCCTCAACTGGGTTATATTTTCAGGTTCTGGTGCATCATTGATTGCTCGTAGCTTTTCCTGGGTTGGGTGAACACCCTCACTGTCAATTCTATGACCCAAATACTCCACTTGTGACTCAAAAAATTTACATTTCTCACTATTAACTTTTACATTATAGGAATTTAATCTTTTTAATACCAGATCAACATTCTCTTGTGCATCCTGCAACGTTTTTCCTGCAATAAGTATATCATCCAGATAACAGTTTACGTTTTGAAGACCACACAAAATCTGATCCATAACAGATTGAAAAATAGCTGGCGCACATGATATTCCATAAGTTAATCTGGTAAATTGATACATTCCGACATGTGTATTGATAGTTAAGTACTTTTGAAATTCTGGGTGTACTTTTAACTGTTGATAAGCACCGGATAGATCTAAAACCGTAAATACTTTACCACCTGCCAAACTTGCAAAAATATCTTCTGGCTTTGGCAATGGATACTGATCTACATTTACTACTTTATTAACAGTAACTCGAAAATCTGTACAAATACGCACATCACCATCTTTTTTTGGAACCTCTACGATGGGTGATGCCCATTCGCTGAAATTTACTGATTTTAAAATCCCTACTTTCACCATCTGTTCTAACTTATTTTCTACTTTAGGTTTCAATGCGTATGGCATGTTATATGCTTTTTTCACTATTGGCACAACATTATTTTTAATGCTAAATTTAACCTCAAAGTCTTGGATCGGATTACATAAATTTTTATCAAAAACATGTTTGTATTTTTTTCTTAACCCATCCACTAACTTAGATTTTTCTGAAATACTTAAAGATTTTATTGAAAAGTTGTTTTGCCAATCTGGAAATAAAACATTAAGCCAATTCCTACCTAACAAAGGAACAAAATCTTTTTCAGACTCAATTACAGTAATAACCAATTGATTTTTTTTATTATTATTATCTATAGTGACTACACACTCGCCTAATGCTTTTATTGTTTGACCTGACACTGTATTCAGTCTGAAATATACTTGCTTTAATGGTAAATTCAACATTTCCACAAACTTTTTCTTAGAAACAACTGTCTTACATGCCCCTGTGTCAACTTCAAACTGAGTTAGTTGGTTGTTAACTTTCAACATGATGTAATGAGGAGTACTATTACTATTACCGATACATACCCGATTGAGGTTGTATAAATCATTGTTCACATTCTCATCATACTGCACAACATTTACTGTGGTACCAGAATCCTCTGTTTCCTGGACTGCACCTACCTTTGGCTTCGATGGACACAAATCTCTGACATGACCAAACATTTGGCAATTGAAACACTTCCACCTTTTTGCAGGGCATTTATCTTTGCTATGAACTCTGCCACATTTTTCACAACGACTAACATTGAACCGATTGTACCGGTTGTTGTCACCATGCGAACTACTTCCTGCATTTGACTTGTTTTGTACTTTGTAGTTTTGTCTTTTTAGGTAATTTACTTGACTACTGTCATCTGATAAACCTTTCACTTGCTTTTCCGCAACTTCTGATGCTTGTGCTGTTTTACAAGCACTCTGAAACGTCAACTGGAAATCTGCCAACAATTTTCTCTGAATATTTTCAGATCTCAATCCACATACGAACCTATCTCTCAATGCTTCGTCAAGGAATGCTTTAAAGTTGCATGAACTCGCTAACTTACGTAATTCCACTATGTATTCTGAAACACGCTGATCAGGTTTCTGGTTACAAATCTTTCATAGATTTCTGACACTGGAGGAGCATAATGCGATTTCAACAGGTCCACTGTATCTTTATATGTCAATTCTCCTGGCTTTCTTGGTGCAGCCAAGTTTTTCAGTATCTGATATACTCCTGTACCAGCTAATGTTATGAACATTGACACTTTGAGCTCGTCCCCCACTCTATTTACTGCAAATAAATGCTCCATTCGCTCAAGATATGTTTCGAATTCTTCAGCCACGCCATTAAATGGCTCTATATTACCAATCATCGACATTGTTCCAACGTATTAGTACTTGATTTGGTGTTTCTGTATTGAGAAACGACTTCAATTTCAACTCGTATCCGATCTTCGTCGCCAAAATATTATGTTTCTACGTACTAAATGAAACACCGTAGGTTCGGAATTGAATTATAATTCATATTTTTAGAATACATATTTGACAATTTTTACGATACCTACCGCTGGCTGTCTGACTGACATTTTCGGCAGGGTGACAAATACATAACAGAATGTAGCCTAAGGCCTAAGGTATACCTAGTTTAGTGTTTATATAGTTTTAAACTTGTTAAAAGTGCATCGTAAATGGCTTTATCGCTAAAGAAGAAAAAATGTTGTGTCCCAGGATGGATGTACAGATATAATCAGTAGCCAGTATCGCTTTCCAAACCCAAAAAATGAATTGGATGTTTCATGAATGGTTGAAAGTCATAAGAAATGAAAAATGTACGAGTATCGCCCCAGAAGCAGTGCACAAAATTTTTCGTGTGTGTTCCAGACACATTAGACAAGACGATATACTCGAAGTTGGAAAAAGAGGAGTCAAGCGAACAGCCATTCCAGCTTTATTTTTGCAAGGTAAGTAAGTAAGTGTTATTTGGTATATTAAATTTATGTTTTACTATCAAATATTTTTAAACTATGTAATGAATGATATTAATAAAAGATACTCTCATCATAATTTGTGTTTTGATTGATTCCAAATTTTTTCCCATTTGGAGGCTTAGCAACCTTTTCATTACCAATGATTTTCTCAATTTTCCATGCAATATTGTTCGATATTTTGTGAAAATAGTTTATTTTTGAAATTTGTTGAAAATTGTCAATTTTTACATGTTTATTGTGTAAAAACGTTTATAACCTTCTAACGATAAGCAAAACATGTAAATACTGACAATTTTTGACGAATTTAAAAATAAACAATTAACCAAATATTGTGCAATTAACCATTACTTTATTTAAATTTGCCGCCATTTGATCTATTTAAATTCAGCGCCAATTCTTCTCATTGTTATCAGTGGCCTGATATTGCTTGAATGTCTATCCATATTTTTCATTTAGTACGCGGCCGGTCGCAGGCGTCGCTAAAAACCGTCTCCCACTCTCTAACATGGGAGTTGCATTACTATGTGGGGGTTTATTGTGTTTGTAGCTGTCAAGCGGCACGACGTAAAAAAATGTTTTGGTAGCAATTTAGACCATTAAATTGTTGATTTCTACTCGTTGTAGTTGCACGAAAATACCATCTCAAGTCACAACACAGTATATTCTTTATATGGAGGGTACCCTCCATAATTCTTTAATTTTACATAAGTTTTGAGTACCTAACTACAAATGGTAGAAAATTGCTTTTTTGCAAATAAAAACCTGTCAAAAAAATATTCTGACATTATAAACGTCAAAAAAATTTCCAGTATAATTCGCTGTTGGGTACCCTACCCACGAGGTTAGGTTAGGTGAAAAAATTGCCACTAAAATTTTCCTGTTGCCATGGTGATCTGTCAAAAAAACACGTTTTGATTGGTTGAAAATAACAGGTGTGGAATTTTCGGGGGTAATACCACGAGTGCTTAAAAATTACCGATAATTTCCACGAAAGCTTGTTGTTGATAATTCCACTAGTTCGAAGAACGAGTGGAATTAGACAACAAGCTTGAATGGAAATTATCCGGTTAATTTTTAAGCACAAGCGGTATTTAGGGAGAATGTTTCTCGAATAAAAATACATATACTGTATGTAGTAGGGTTACCTAGGAAAACTGAGTCAGTGTCAGCTTGACAGAAACCAATGAACTTTAGTAAAAAGTCAGCAATAAAATATTGAATACACAATGAATATTACTACATTTGGCGACGAGGAAAAGTAGAAAACTATGTCGCAAGAAAATTTGGACACAGCAGGACTATTGGTGCCCAGGAAAAATTTTGCCCGGATAGGGAAGAAGAAGAACTATAGTAAAATTAATACCTATTTAGAGGTACCAGCCGTTTTAGTAACTTAACGTATGCGGCTTCTTGAACCATCTGACATTAACATGAAATCAAAATTTGACGAAACTTCAAAAACGTGACATCTAATAAATTAGTTACGACGTTCATTTTTGTTGGTAATTTTTTGTTTCAACCGATTTATTAATAATAAATAAGGATGGTCTTATTCTAAATGGGTATAAAATTTACTATAGTTATTCATGGACTTGAAAGCACAGAAAAAGAGAAAAAAATGTTTCTTCTTGCTAAGGTAGGTTCTGATGCATTCTAGTTGACCATTTTAAACCCTATGCTGTAACAAATCAAACATATAAGAACCTTGTGGATGTATTATCAAAATACTATGGAAAGAAAACTTATGTCCTGTCGGAGAGAGTGACTTTTGCACTCAGATGGCGTCGTAAAGATGAAACTATAACCAAATTCATGTCTGTCCTACGTGGTTTAGCTGGTTCTTGTGAATTCGGCGACAATTTAAACGAACGTCTACGTGACCAATTAGTGATTGGTATTCATAATTCGGCATGGCAACAAGAAATCATTTTAAAACATACAACAAACCAAGCATCATTAAGCGCAGTAGAAACGTTAGCATTACAACTTGAGCAAGCATCAATACATAGCAAAAGACTCACAACAATGTTTCCTACAGATACAGGTACTGTTAATCGTTTGAATAAGAACCAAAAATATCGTAGTGACTTAAATTCAAACATGGGTAGAACATCCAAACAGACACCAAATATACTTGATAAAAATAATCAGTGTATGTTTTGTGGTAATGCTAAACATAGTGACCGAAATCATTGCCCAGCAAAAGAAAAAAAATGTTCTGCATGCAACAAATTGGGACATTTCGCAAAAGTGTGTATTTCAAGTGGTCGGATGAAGATGAAATATAATAAAAATAATACCAGACACGTGCGAGAAAACAATAAACATATTTCTAACATAGATTCAAGCATTACACACAAAGACAGAAGCCGTAGAAGCAGTTTTTCATCAACAGACAGTTTTTTACGTCATGTGTGTAATATTAAATCACCAAACAAAGTAATGTTAATGGTTATAGTGGAAAAGAGAAAACTTGAAATGCTTTATGATCCAGGCGCTTCACATTCAGTTATAGGACGCTTGGATTGGGAGAGACTTGGTAAACCACGCTTAAGTAGCACAGGAAACTTGTTTGCATATACAGGAATCCAACTAAAAACGTTAGGAGTGATAAATGTTCGTGTATGTGCCTTCAGTAAATCGAAAATGTTACCTCTTTATGTAATTGACACAAATGATTATCCACTTTTTGGTTTAGACTGGGTCTTAGCATTCGATTTAAAACTGCCTCCTGGGTCAAAAATATGTTCACTAAGAGGACCTATATAAAATACGTTAAGACAAGAACATAGAGCAAATTTACTAGAGCCATTAAATTTAAACATTAACAGATTATTAAAAAAATTTCCAGGCTTATTCAATAATAATATAGGAACAATAAACGGACCAAGTGCAAAAATACACATTCCAAATAATGTAGTTCCTAGAGCACTTAGAGCTAGACCAGTGCCTATTGCTCTGCAGGAGCAAATAACAGCAGAATTGAACAGATTAGTGAAAGAGAACGTTTTAGAACCTGTGAATACGACAATAACTCCTGTTGAATGGGCTTCTCCAGTTGTGGTGGTCATGAAATCAAATGGTAGTGTACGCATATGTGGCGACTTTACGGTTACTATAAACAAACACGTCCAAACCGATGACTATCCTCTACCTCGATTTGAAGAAATTACTTCAAGAATGTCTGGTGGCACACACTTTTCAAAAATAGGTCTTAGGGATGCTTATTTACAGCTATCTGTTCATCCTGAATCACGAAAATACTTAGTTATTGCGACGCACAAAGGTTATTTTAGGTATAAGAAGTTACCATTTGGAGTTTCATTTGCACCAGCACTATTTCAAAAAATAATGGATCAGCTGTTATCTGCACTGGATGGTACAGTTTGTTATTTAGACGATATTTTAGTAACAGCAGAAAATAAGGACGAACATTTAAAACGAGTAGAACAAGTCTTAGAGCGCTTACAGTCGGCGGGAATAACAACTCAGAAGTCAAAATGTCAATGGTTACAAGAATGTGTGACATATCTAGGTCATCAAATAGATCAAAACGGAATTCATCCAACGAGCGAACGTATCACAGCCATAAAGGATATGCCAGAACCGACAAATATTACCGAGCTTCGGTCATTTTTGGGATCTATTACATATTATGGTAGATTCATTAAAAACCTGCACACGATTTGTGCCCCATTACACAGATTATTACGCAAGGATACAAAATGGAAATGGACATCCGATGATAAAAAATTTTTTGACACGTTGAAAAACATACTTTCTTCAAATGATACTTTGGTACATTATAATCCAGAATTACCATTATATGTATCGAGTGACGCATCGAACAAAGGTGCAGGAGCTGTATTAGCACATACATATCCGGATGAAACATTGAGGCCCATTGCATACACATCAAGAACATGGTCTGACGTAGAGACTCGTTATAGCACAATAGATAAAGAAGCACTGGGTATAATATATGCGGCAACGAAATTTCATCAATATCTATATGGCAGACATTTTCATTTATCAACGGATCACAAACCCCTAGAACATATTTTTAGTGAGAAACGAGAAAGTCCAAAAGTTGCTAGTAATCGTCTGCTTCGATGGGCAATGATTTTAAACAGCTACAATTACACAATTAAATATACCCCAGGATCTAACAATGCTCCAGCTGACTTATTATCTCGATTACCACTTAATGATCAGTCTGAAAATATTTCACCAGTAGAAGAAATGGGTTTTCCTAGAAGAGCTCATCTTTTGAATCTACGCTTACAACAATTACCACTGACATCCAGTGAACTAAAGAAATTATCATCCAAGGATGGTACCCTTAAAGATGTAATGAAATTCATTCGTTCTACTTGGCCTTTAAAAAAAAACTTATCAGACGAAATTATTCCCTACTACGAGAAACGAGATGAACTGTCCTTTGAAGAGGGGATAATTCTTTGGAAAGGAAGAATCTGTGTACCAACGACATTTCAGAGACAAGTTCTGAGCATGCTTCATGATGGACATCCAGGAGTTACCGCTATGCAATCCATGTCTAGATTACATGTTTATTGGCCACATATTGATAAAGATATTGAGACGTTTGTGAAACAGTGCACCGCTTGTCAACAATCACGTCAAAATGAAGAAAAGATTCACATCGACTTTGCAGGGCCGTTTCAAGGGAAAATGTGGTTGTTGGTGGTTGATGCATATACAAGGTGGCTGGAGGTAGCTCCTATGACTTCTACCACATCATCAAATACTATTAAGGTATTAGTAGAAATTTTCGCACGGTTTGGCCTGCCTAAATTTATTGTATCAGATAATGGACCACAACTTACATCTGAAGAGTTTGAATTGTTTTGTAAGCAAAGAAGTATTGTGCACATTCGAGTAACGCCATATCACCCCCAATCAAATGGGCTAGCTGAAAGAATGGTAAAGACATTTAAAGAAAGAATGAGCATCATGGATGAACCAGATCAATTTTTACGCCTTCAGCAGTTTCTGTTTTCATACAGAAATACAGTACAGCGTTCTACAGGAAGAGCTCCAAGTGAGTTGATGTTTGTAAAGACTCCTAGCCCATATAGCACACAACATCCAATGGATATCCATTTTAGGTCCAAATCATGTCCAAATGTCCATGGACATTATATGGACGTTCAGTGGACGTGTATTTCTGGATATTTCCTGTACGTTCAGAATTGTACGTCTTATGGATATCCAATGAACTTATAAAACTGGACATTTTCTTAAACATCCATATTTGTGTGTTTATGTATGTCCATACTATGTACAGAACTGAATCTAAATTGTACGTGCACAATCTGTACGTTTATGTACATCCAATGGACGAACAATACTGTATCAACCAAGACCATTCATAATTGTACGTCTATGATAGTCCAGTGGATGTACAATATTGGACCAAACTAGAACGTCCATAAGTGTACATTTGGGATCGTCCATAGGATGTACAGACCTGGATCTAAATTGTACGTACACAATTTGTACGTATATGTACATCCGATGGACGAACAATATTGTATTAATCAAGTAATTCATAATTGTACTTCTTTGTTTGTCAAGTGAATGTACAATATTGGACCAAACTAGAACGTCCGTAAAGTGACGTATGAAAGACGTCGAATAATGTCAATAATTATCGTTTTGTACAGAAGTTTATCTCATTCCAGTCAATAAAAGTTTGTAAACGTGGATATACTGAAACTGGATATCAGGCTGGAAGCTGGGAATGTTTGTTTTATAAAACATAAAAAGTTGGTAGAATAAACAATTACAATAAATGGAAGTTTAGAAATAAAACGCATGCGTACTTCAAGTTTAAGCAAGGGATTTTCAACCTTACCAAAGTCCAAACTTGAAGTGCGCATGCAAATTTGTCAGGGACTTGTCACTAGTCACAGATAGTCTCAGCTTTCCGTGATGAACAAGTTGGTGGTAATGGCTAATTGTATGGCACATTTATATATTTATTTATATATTGGCATGGCAACACATCACAGATCACCCACGGAAATGGCATCATACGTGTTTCCATATGTAATAGTGGAGTTAAGCGATGGTAGTGTAAGTACAGTGCTAGATAAATGGTTTACTCCCGAGCGGTCTCAAGTGTATTGGCCACCATATGCATCTAAGCTGCAATTTAACTGCGCGTTAGCTAGAAACGAAGAGGTTAATTCAACGTGGGCATTATATCCCGTCAAAAGGTGTTTGTATAAAACGGGTAAGTTAAATATATAATACGTACACTTCAAAATGATAGTTCAAGGAACTTATAGTATTTTACTATAAACTGGGCTGTAGGATTTTTGAAATTTTATTTTATAATAGTATTAGTCCAATGTTTCCACGTTCTAATTTTAGATAACCTTCCAAAAGCTCAACAAAAAGAAAGAAAAGCAGAGGAAATATCCAATTTGAACACTTCTGGGGATGAAAATATCGTTAGAAAAAGGGTTCGCCCTAACAGATTTTGTGTGATTCTGATTATTCTGACGACACTCAAAGTGGTCAACACGAACGTCCGCCAAAAATAAATTTTAAACGGATTTCCAAACAATGTACGCATAAGAATGATTGTTTTGCATATAATATTGTCTTATTGTAATTTATGTTTATCTAAAAGATGGTAATTTTTAGGTCCAAGTATAGTGGGTCTCAGTCAACAGTGGATATATAGGTATACCATATTTAGGAGATCAGACAAAATCATGTAATAAATGTAAGTGTAAGAGTATTTATTTAGTAACTATCTTTTATATAGTGTGGGAGATGGTAGGTAATTTCATTTTTTGGTTGTTTAGATTCACGTCATGGTTTTCAGTCAAAAGTAGATGTATTCCCATGCTCGAGTGACTTGTCAGAATCAGTTTTAAATGATTCAGTAACAGAAATGAGTAGATCTGTGACAAGTTCCACAAAAAGTGATATTGGTATGTACCAGATTTTAAGATATTGCACATTATGGTTCCTTTTCTTTGATGAACATCAACAAGAACAAAAAAACCTTGATTATTTTCATTTTTTAAACACATGTCATTACTAGAAAAACAAATACATTACTTACCATATTTTTGTTAAAAGCAGTATAGTTAATATAGTATTTTATGTTTTACTGAATTTGTGTAGGATTTATTATTTTGTTTATTAAGTTTTTTATTAAATATTGATATATAGTCAATATAGTATTTTATTTATATTAAGCTTTTCATTATATAAAGGATATCCAGAGGACGTCTCATATGGACATCCACTCGAAGTCTTAAATTGACATTTATTAACAGCTTTTTAATGTATACGTGCTTTGAACATATCCTAAATGTAAGTCCGCTGAACATTCTAAATGTTCATCCACTGAATATCTTGTATGTCAAACAGTTATGAGGTTTGAATGTTCGTTCATCGGAAGTCTGCAGTGGACGTCCATCGGAAGTCCTCAATGGACGTCCATAGGATGTTAAATCCAGTGAGGTTCGGACGTTTATTGGACGTTTCTATGTACGAGACTGGACGTTCATTGGAAGTCCATAGGATATTAAATCCAGTGAGGTTCGGACGTTTCTATGTACGTGACTGGACGTTCATCGGAAGTCTGCAGTGGACGTCCATCGGAAGTCCTCAGGGGACGTCCATCGGAAGTCCTCAATGGACGTCCATAGGATGTTAAATCCAGTGAGGTTCGGACGTTTCTATGTACGAGACTGGACGTTCATTGGACGTCCATAGGATATTAAATCCAATGAGGTTCGGACGTTTCTATGTACGTGACTGGACGTTCATCGGAAGTCTGCAGTGGACGTCCATCGGAAGTCCTCAGGGGACGTCCATCGGATGTCCTCAATGGACGTCCATAGGATGTTAAATCCAGTGAGGTTCGGACGTTTATTGGACGTTTCTATGTACGAGACTAGACGTTCATTGGACGTCCATAATCTTCATCTTGTATGTCCGTTGGACATCCAGTGGATGTACATGTGCTATATGGGAGGTGTATTTTTGATCCGTTAAAACCAGATATACAGAGAAATATGGAGAAAGAAAAATGGAATCAAATAATGAACCACGATAAAGCCACAAAATCTACACAATTTGTGGAAAATGAAACTGTCTGGATTAACAATCCATTGACAAGAGGATCAGAGGCAGGTAAAATTGTTAAACAAACTGGTCCTTACTCTTATATTGTGAATACAGAGCTGGGTCACAAAAGAAAATATGCAGATCAACTTCGAACTCGTGATTCATGCGATGGATCGGATCCGGAGGTATCAAACAAAAGAAGCGATAATCAGTTTCCACTTGAAACAAACAAACCTACAAAAGATGAATTCATGTCAACGAACGAGGAAATTAATCGCAAAACCGATCACCACTTGATGAAACTGACCAAAAGCCCGATCCTCAAACCTGTGAAGAACATATTCAATTTCAACCTTCGACCTACGGAATGAATACTTCAGTCTATAATACCGAAGTTTCGACTCCTATGAAACTCAAACCAGCCAAGAAATCCGCCTCGGAAAATTGTATTGCCTTCAAGATATCAAGACTAGTTTTTTTTTATTTGTTTTTTTTTCACGTTTATTCAGGTTTTTAGTTTTTGAAATAATTGTTAAATATCATTTAATATTGCAGAAACCTATGTTATTATTTTTTTTTGGGGGGGAAGGGTATTAATGTAGTAGGGTTACCTAGGAAAACTGAGTCAGTGTCAGCTTGACAGAAACCAATGTACTTTAGTAAAAAGTCAGCAATAAAATATTGAATACACACTGAATATTACTACACTGTATATCTCCACTATGTTCAGATAGATAATGGATACTGGAGTCCATCGATCGAATTAGTACTTTTTTTCGTCGCAAAATAACATAAATTGTCTCCATACACTATTCTTACTATTTTCCGTGTTTTTGAGTACACTTTTAATGACATTTTTGAATGGAATATTCGTAGAAACATGATTCATAATTGATGTTTTCTTGCAAAAAAAGTCTGTCAAAAGTTTGACATACCTCTGCATGATATTTGTAAATTTAGAAGAGTTTTTATCTCAATTCATGTAATTATATGTGGAACCGCTGGTCCTTCGAAGAAGAGTTTATATAAAGCACAGTTGTCTTTAGAAATTACATTAGATTTTATTTCACGACCTATTGAAATTATTTCTGAGGTATAGATAAGTCAATGTACGTCTCTAAACGGATCAACAATCAATAATATTTTGATGTTTAAGACTGCAAAACATTGTGAAATTTCAAGGTCCATTTACAACAGTAGATTATAATTTTGATAAAGATGATTGTGAATAAAAATTATTTTTTATATAATAACATTGTGATAGAAATAAAATGGGATTTAGTGAGATGCACACTCCAGGAACGGTTTTCTAAGGAAAGCGCCTTTTTGCTTATTTTAGAAATAATATAATAAAAGGTGTTTGTTACTGTTTTGTAAGAATGATTACCTAACCTAACTACATATATTATATACTCACAAAATGTATTAAAAATGTTTCACTAGGTACCTCCATAAAAAGTTTCTAGTGTTTAACATATCAAAAATATTATCAATACTTTATATATTTTATAGTGATAATGATGTATTCATTTAATACATTTCGTATGAAGTGATTGGTATATTATATTGGTTTTGGTGGATTCAAGAAAATATAAAATAAACAAGTGATACCAAAATATTTATTTCAAAGACTTTTTAAAATACAACAATCAGTGTACAATAGGATTACAGCAAAAAATGTACAATTCTGTTGTGAAGCCTTTTTATAAAAAATGGAAAAATACATTCGAGTTGAGACATTTAAACTTTATTACTAAATGATGTGACCGTGTTAATATTAAAAAAAAATTACATAACATATGTACGCGAAAGGTATATTGTACGAATAATTATAGAAATCAGAAAATGATATCCACCCACAAAGGTGCAATACAAGCATGACATATGAATTATTACTCTGCCGATTGAATAAAATTAATAACTATTTAAGTGTTCGCATCACGAATTTCCTTACCAAACTTGGACCACTTAATTTTATGGTTGTCTTGAGCTGGGATGACTGTTACCACATTGTCGCCAAATGATAATGTTCATCACCAGCAAAAGTTAAGGATTTAGAAGGAGAGTACAATCATTTTATGAAAACGCATTTAGTTGTTCAAGTTTGGTTAAGAAGTCGAATACATCAAACATAAAATTGTAATATTGATTTCAAAGATATTATTGCCGTGCAAATAGTACCTATTAATTATTTTTTTCCTTTGTCTATTTATTTTTTAACGTTTTCAGACTAAATAATATCCCTTAAACCCTAAACAAACACTTACAAGAGGAGAAGAGAAATAGTGGGAAATTATTTTCAAATGAATAATATGGCGATTTGACAATAGAAAAAAAGTTAATATCTTTCAAGAAATCTGATATATAATCAATTAAGGAATACTTGATACAGTTGTATTAGAAAGAGATTATCAAATATCATAGATTGTCAAATTAAAGCCCACGCCTATCAGCTGCATTATTGACAAACTATGACATTTTATAACCTCAAACTCTAATAATTCCAGACTTTAGTGATTCTGAGACCGGGAAAATATAATAAAAAAGCAATATTTAGTAATTTCTTAATCATTATTTCCGGCAATGTTGTTTTGGAATTTTTTAAAAAAATATAAAATCTTCATTTTCCATTTAATTTTTTTTACATTATCGACACTAGTACAAAAATAATAGCACTATCTAGTTAGTGGCTACTTTTCACAGAATTTAACAGGTACTAGGTTTTAAATACGATTTTTCGTATTCTCAGATCAATTATTCAAATAAGCACGTTACATTTTTTCTATTTCCTATTTTCCTATTACGAATACAACAATCTAGTCGCCAATTACTTAGATGTACTGGACAAGTGAGATGCGATATCGATTGTTTCATATCGACGGCTATTGATTAAGCATATGCGAGCAAACGCGCAACCAGTGTAAAACACTCAGTAGCGTGCAAGCTGTAGTCGTGTTAGAAAGTTTATGATGTGTGTTCAAAGTAAAAACAAACGTAAGCACCTTATTTACTTTCGTCTTTTCTCCTAGAAGAAAAACTTATACTAAATTCACCTGCAAATATTTTCACTGTTTTCCAAGACATGCAATTACATTTCAGTTTTGTAATAAGGTATAAACAATAGTAAACTACATAGGTACTCTTTAAAAATGTTTTAAAATATAGTTTGCTATTTTTATATCTCATCACTAAACTATAATGCAACAATTTCACAGAGTACGTATTGAAACTATAAATATAATTATACTTAGTTAAACACAGTTAATCACCATACAATTACGTTCATTTGCTATCGAAAATATTGGAAAACTATGGTTTTTCGGCAATACTAAAATTGTAAATAGTGTAAGGTATATCTTTTGCAGGTGGATCTTAGTAGCAGAAAAAAATGGACCTCACTTTTCTACCTTGGCGCATAATTACTATTTTGTACATTTATTTTGTTACTTACTATAATAATTAATGAACGACTTGAACCGACGCCACTGCCTATCATAATTTATTCGTGTGACGAATGGTTGTCGGTCGGGCAAAGTCATAAGTTCGCTAGGCTCATTTTAGTGCATCTAAGTAATTGGACACTACTGTATCAAACTTACTATGTTTTTTTTTAAATTTAAATTGAATATATTTCCCAATATTAAATAATAATTATTATAATGATAAAATGAAACATGAAATAACCTATAACAAAATACAAACATGAAAACCTAAAGTGGCCTATTAAACAGTTTTCTATTATTCTCCAAAGATGAATAACATTTCACAGTTGTGTCTACAATAACTCCATGTAAGATACAGTGCTGTAATGCAAAATTAAAACAAGGCGACTTTGAAAATATACAAATTTTTCAGGAAATTAGTCAATGGGTGTTGGATATTTTTAAAAAAGCTACTGAAAGTCAAACGTAGGTTTTAATAAGTGCTAAGAAATGGGGAAGAAGAAAAAAACTCCATAGCTTTTGATTATTATTTAAATATTTTGAGATGGAGCAGATAACCGAAACATCTGAAATTATTATTGGATGTAGTGGCTGGATGTCTACCTACTGAAAATTTTCTGAACTTCCCTCAGAAATACTGGAAAACAATTTAAAGCTCATAAATAGAATTTATTAAATTTTTCAAGATGGAGCAAATAACCAAATAATATGACATAATTCTTGAAAGTACCGATTGTTACGAATTAGGTAGGGGTAAATATATTTTTGTATTTTTAAAATCATTGAACAAATTTAAAAACTCGGAAATATATTTTTTCTACAATCATTAATAAAAGTGACGTTTTTTTAATCGATTTTCGTACATAAAATATGTATTTGTTAAGCAGTTTAAAAAAGTGACATTAGAGTGAGATAACGTGACATTAGGGTGAGATAATAGTATATTGTATAATTAGTGGGAAAAGCATGATATTCCCAAACGACTGTGATAATTACCAGACGAGGAGCGTAGCGACGAGTCTGGTAACACAGGAGTTTGGGAATATGCTTTTCCCACGAATTATAGATACTATTTTTTCTTCGATCGTTGATTTACATTTAAAAAATTAATTAAAAAATATTTCATTCAAGATGTAATCAAGTAAGTTTAGATAGGTTTCTCTATGTTCATATTGAAATATAGAAGTGGTAACCATAGATGTTTCTTTTATTTCTTTTATAACAACTTTATCAATATAAAAATTAAAACCATACTTTGTTTCATTTTATTGTAATAATCCATTTGTAACATTACCGAACGCTACAGCAGTGCGGTAAGAATATTACCGCAATGTTATTTTCTAATTGCTTAGCAACTGCCCACTATTCTGGAATGTTGAGCTTTGCGCATTGAAAACAGGTCAAAATAGTGTCACTTTTCCCACGATCGGAGAAAAAGTAGTTTTTTTAACGCTTATTTTAAATATTTCCGCTAATGGCTCTGCAGATTGCACTCATCTGACATTTTACTTAGCGTTTTGTCTTCATGACAAACATAAACATTCAAATCGACGCCATTTTTAATCCATTTGCTTGATTGTAGAAAAAATAGTGTATGCAACACATGCATAAAGTGTCTTTTTATCACTCATGGAATTGACGCATTCGCCTGCGGCTCATGCGTCAACTTTTCCACTCGTGAAAAAAAGCACCACTTTATGCTAAAAACGGAACTACCGTCCATTCATTAATAAAAATTAGCGAAAAAACATTTTGGTCAACAAAAATTATATAATCGAAACATGCTTCATTAAACAGTCTCTTTATCAACTATGCGCATTTTTTTAAATCCATCCACTCCCTGCTTCCGGGAAGAAAATATAATTTTTAACACCCTAAAACACAACGAGGTAAAATTTTCAGAAACGGACTTCTAGGTACATATATTTGAACAGTTCAATAACCAAGTTATAAAATATTTCTTAGTGGTGAAGTTACTGAAAGTATGTTGAAAAAGATTTAAATCTTTATATACCAAAATCTAGGAAACAGCTTATAAAATTATCAAATAAAATAAATCAATAACAAACCACAGAACAGAAATATAACAGTTACCACTCTGCCGGTTTCACAAATTACATTTGCATCATGTTATGTTTATATTTTAAACTGCTAGGCTGTTGAACTTATAGCGACAATTAGACCTGCGTTACCGAGGAAACCTTTAAAGTAATCAAATATTTGTCAATTTAATTTAAAAATTGCGAACTTTGTGGTTGCTTAGTAGTTATTTTGAAAAATATAAAGTTAAAAATGTCCGATTTCGAGTTTTCACTGATTCCACCGGAGTTAGTAGAAGCGTCACAAAAATTAGTATCAGCTAAATCGTGGAAAATTTACGAAGCCGAGTTTTCAAGATTTATGGAATGGAAAATGAAAAAGACATGCAGTTCTTTCTCGTGGACATTCGAAACGCGCGTATGATAGTGTAAAGTATGGGTGTAGTGGTAGTGTCAATATGTTTTATGTCAACTGTCAGAAATGTTAGTCTCTATAATCAGCCTAAAATAAAACAAGTCGAACTAAACATATGGTATTTTAATAATCAACGTAGTTATGATTTCCTAACTGCTAAATTACTAAATAAACAAGCGATACGAACATAATAAAAAGAAAAAAAAAAGATTTTTATCATTCTGTATTCTTCTTTTTAGATTCTTGAGGCTACAATAATCTTAAGCCAAATTGTATATCCGTGTCAAGCATTCTTCAATTTCGAACATTTTATTTGGAACTATTAGATAACATTTAATGTATATCTGATTTACGTGCATAATTTCACCTTTTTCTTTAATTACACCCAAAAATTTTTTGTCCTCCGAATACAAGAAAGCTCTTGGCTTTACCCCTTCAAATTGTTGATGTAATGTAATCATCCAATATGGTTCGTTCCACAATAATTCTACGTTAATGAAAACGTTGGACACCAAACATGGCATATTTATAGGAGACTTAGTTATATCCAAACTGAGAAAAATTGGGGAATTTACTGTTAGAGTTATTAACGGGTGAATTTCAGTAAAATGTACTTGAGATTCATGTAATTTTAAAGTATGAGTACATTCATATATCGGGCATAGTTGAAGTTGTTGTTGATTTTTACATGTTAGTTCGTGAGCATATAAATCTTTACATGAAAAACATTTTCCACATTTCCAAATGCAATAAAAAAATATATTTAGGAACTGGTCTTTAGTAATAAATATTTTGGTAGGCAACTTTTTCAGTAAGTATGAGCATTCATAACATAATAAATTGTATTGACCATTCGGCATCTTTGCAAAACACACTTTATTATAAAATTCACTATTATGATTGTCAATTGAAAAATAATGAGGTGTCACTAATGAACAATTTAAACAAGTTAAATTTAAATCCATTCTCTTATTGTTGATAGTTAGGGTAATACCAGTTTCTCTTCTAATTGTTGGCATTAAAGATGAATTATTGTTCAACTGTTCACTCAAGAAAATTTTTCTGTTTTGGAAATACAAATTTTTAGACTTGAAATATTTTAAAAACGTACTAGTTGTATTTTGATTAAGCCTTACTCGTTTGGCTGGCATTCCAAAAATATATTTGGTACATTGTATAATGTTAAAAAAAACTGTAATATTTAAAACTTCAACATCAACATTTATTGAAACAGTAGAACCCAATTCTGCATCTGTTGGAAAATTAAGACATGGGATATCTATTTCTGTACATGTAACCCCATCACTAACAAAAAAATTACCCTCAAAATTATTATCTAGGTTTCCTCCCAAATGCAACAAATTAATTTTTATCTCTAAAACTTCACGAGTATCACTATTTTCATAAATTTCACTATGACCCTCAGACAAATGCCGTCCGGTATTTTCAACACTGATTAAAAATAAATCATCGTCAACTTTGTAAAGAAAATATTTGTCAATTTCCTCAAAGATGTTGATTTTAAAAACGGGATACTTCAGAACTGAAGTTTTATGTTTGTTATAAAAATGATACATAAATAAAAAAGTAGATATCCTTTCAGGATTTATACATATAGGACAGCCAAAATAGTGGTGGCTACATCTTTGCTCATGCTGGATTACTTGAGAAGGCACAAGTAGTTCTTTGCAGCCGTCGAATCTGTTAATGCATCTGACAATACTTCTTTCGATAATCAAATTGTAAAGAGAAAGTGTACCTTCATCCTCATACCTTGTACATCTGCCGCATTTGATTATTCCATGAGAATAAATTTTAACAGGTAAAACCGTTAAATATTTATTACATGAATTGCATAACTTTTCTTCAATAATATTACTGGGTATGATGAAATCCATATTTGGGCGAATGTTTCCTAAAATAAATAGATATAAGTGATAATTACCAATACAGGTTAAAGTAATAAGCAAATTGAAAATATTTAGACCATGCAATGTTCTGTCACAGCTGGTATGTAGTTTCATCGTTTATACAAAGATCCCATAAGCTTTAATATTCATATATATTAAGTCAATCACAAGATAGGTCACTTACTATTTGGTCTAGCCAAAATATTAAACATCAAGCAGGCATCACATAAAATGTAACTTCTGTCATTCTGACGATGATATGTCAATATCGAAATAATTATCAATATCTTAGAGTTTTCATATTTTTTTCATTAAATAGTGGAATTAATTAGAAACACTTAGTTTCATTTAAAAAAGTAAAAACAAAGATATTTCAACAAGCATAAGTAGGTTGAAGGCTATATCTAGACAACAATTTCTAGTTGAATTTTCTGCAACTTGATAGACTTTTCACCAGCATATTGGGTTGCATTGCAATAAATTGTATTTAATCGGTAAATATTGGCTTTTTTATTTATAGGGTTCGGTTTTTGTGAAATTTTACACATTTCGGTGATTAAATGTTAAGTTTTCATAAAAACATACATTCTCGTAGATAAAAGATAATCATGGTATGTATTCTCTGCAGTCACTGCCCTCTGACTAATATAGGACAAATCAACTGCAGTGTACAGAACAGACTTTCCGAGCATATTCCCTATCTATTTTTATGGACCCCTCTTCCAATTTGAAATTCATTAGCTTTGCTATATAATAAGGTAGGTCCGGAGGATTTGGGATCTTACAGCCTGATGAAAATGACAGATTATTTAATTAAATTGTTGAAAAATAGAAACCTTATTGTTTGATGATGATTAAGGAGGGATAAGGGAGGAGTTATGGGGTTGTAGACAGTAGTTACTAAGCAGCCTACTCCGGTCTCGCTATTGGAAGCATCAGGATTGAGTAATAGGCTATAGTAGATTTTGCTCATCATTTATAGAAAGTCTTTTCATTCATGCGTTCAGCGTTATTCTGACGGGTTTTATTAAAATGCACGCTCACTTGGCGGCGCGGCGCGTATTTTGTCACCACAGTAGCTTACATGTATTTAAACGAGAGTCCGCACACTTAAGCGAAGCGGTGCGGCGCGACAAGATACATTGTCGCTTGCATCTCCTCCGAAGCATTCAGGCAGCGCGACGAGGTAGCAAAATTCATCTTCGGAGCATTTCGGAACCTCCAGTAATGTACGAAGAGGCATCTAAAAGTTCGTAAAACTTTTCTTCAGACACCCTAAAGTAGTTAAAAAACGTTTTTTTTATCCCGCCTCAAATCTGAAAATAGGTGGTGGAATTCCCCAAGCTCTTTCCTCCTTCTGTTGATTTCATGGACCCAACAAGACCTTTTTGATTTTTTCTCCTGCTCTTCTGCACTTAGCAAAGCGGAAAAACGAAAAAATTTTCGTCGGATGAACTACTTGACATTTTGCTGGTTCGAATGTAACTGAAAACTCAAAAAGAACGCACCGCTTAAGTATGCGGATTCACCGATAATGTAGTGTCGCGCCGTGCCGCGCCGTTTAAGTGAGTGTGCACCTTTATAATGGGCGAGGGATGGTATTATAAGGACTATTTGTGTTTGAAATTAGTAAAGGATAAACTTTTGGGGTTGGATGAAATAGTATATAGCTGCTTGGGAGAGAAGGTCTTGGCGCCTTATCCATAGGGGTGGTTCATGTCCCCACAATGAAGGCTATCTAACACACTGGAGCGGAGCGGAGCAGAGACATAGGGTTGTATTATATAATGAGTTTAATGTATTCAACGTAGATTTAGATGCGGACAAGTGGATGAAGCTCCCGTAATCAGTTTTGGAGCGAATGTGAGCTTTACAAAAAATTAATTGATCCTTTTCATCTGCACCTCATTGAAAGTGGAAAAAAGTTTTGATGATATTAACTATTTTAGCATTGTATAACTAGACCTACTTAAACAAAGGTGTAAGAGATAAAATATATATATATATATACAAGGACAGGAATATTGGGGAAGCGGCAAAATTGTAAAATGAGTACTCTTTACACTATTTTCCAAGCTTTCGGAATATCTTTATTTCCATTCTCAAGGACAGCATTCGAGATTGTATTACAAGTTGTTTCAAATGGTAAATACATCTAATAATAATAATTTTGATTTGAATTTTTTAAAAAGTAAATGTCAAAATGATGTCAAACAAAATCGTTTGCTTATAGAAAAAGAAATAGTATATAATTATAACTAACTTATATCTAAAAATATCAAGATTGGCTAGGTTCGTCTTCTTTTTTTTAAATTTGTTTGATGTTATTTTAACCTCAAATGTTTGAAATAGACGAATTTGAAATTTGATGACACTCATGCTCCCTATCAATAGCCAAAAGGTAGTAATAAATATCACTCAAATTTTTATGATCACTCTTTCTATTGATGATATTTTGTTCTTGAGATATGTGAGCCATTTCCAAGAAAAGTCTTTTTTTGGTATTTGATTGTATATCTAAAATACTGACAGAATCAAAATCCATAATATGGTCTTTATCAATTATATGTTTTGCCAAAGCACATCTATAGGGATATAATCTGGAATCACTTTTATGGAGAGAAATTCGGTTTTTTAATTTTTGGCTAGTGTGACCAATATATTTATCCTTGCAATTTCTACAAGGGATACAGTATACTACATTTGAAAGATTAAGAATATCAGTTTTATCTTTAACTCTTGTATAAATTGATTTGATCGTTAAACATGTTTTATTTGCAATTTTTATGTTAGTAAGTGGTTTGAAAGTTCTAATTAATTTTGGTGTAATTTCTCTAATGTATGGCAAAGAAATATAGTAATAGGGAATTTCAGCATGTTCTGAAATAATGTCCAAATTTGGAGAGTTATTATAAAATATGTTTTTTATCAACTTGTTTGGATCTCCATTATCTAAAAATAATTGATGAAGGATTTTTAAGTTTTTTTCATGAAATACAGGATCTGAAATATTAATTATTCTATTTTTCATTTGCCTTATCAAATTAACCTTCATATAATACTTATGATATGACCAAAAGTTCATGAATCTTCCAGAACTCATTGGTTTCCTATACCAATCAATAGATAAAGTGTTATTAGAATTTCTTATCATTCTAGTATCTAAAAAAGGTATACTTTGTAATTCGTCTTCCTTCTCTATTGTGAACTGAATGTGTTGATCATAGTTGTTAAATATTGAAAGAACTTCATCTACTTTATTATCTGGTAAAGCTAGAATAATATCGTCAACATACTTTTTTATGAAGATTAAATTGAAAGGCAATATTTGTATAACTGAGTCTAACAAATTATCCATAACGTAACATCCTATAATTGGCGAGATTGTTGCTCCCATTGGAGTACCAAAAGTTTGTTTATATATTTGATTATCAAAAGTGAAATAGGTATTTTCAAATAGAAATGTTATGATATCTTGGAAATATTTCTTATTTATTTGACATTGTTGACTACTTTTTTCCCAATTTTTATCGATTGCCTTCAGAGCTGAATCTAAATATACATTACTAAACAAAGATACAACATCTAAACTACAAATAACATGGTTGTTTGGTAATTGAAATTTATTAAATTGTTTATATACTTCAAAAGAGTCTTTGATGTAGTATTTTGTATTAAGATCATAAGCTTTTGTTAAAATTTCTGTAATATAAGAGCCTAAAAAATTAGTAGGAGTACATAAAGATGCAACTATGGGTCTAACTGATAAAGTTGGTTTGTGGATTTTAGGAAGACCATAAAATTTCGCAGGTATACCATTATAACAAGTAAGTTTTTCTTTCGTAATTTTATCTATTTGTTTAGTATTATATAGTTTTTTAATAATAGTGTTACATTTATTTTGTATTAATAACGTAGGATCTCTTTTCAATCTGATATAAGAAGAACTATTATCAATAATTTCTAAGGAAAGTTCAATATAGTTATCTTTTAACATGATCACAGTACAATTACCTTTATCACTGTTAGTAACAACTATATTAGGGTGCAACTTAAGAAATTTTTTTGTTTTGTAATATAAATTACGGAAAAAAGAACTACTCGATTTTTGGTGTATATAATTCGTGATAATATTAGTGGATTTTGAAATTAATGTTTTCCTTAAATTTTCATCTGATGTTTGTGAAGTAATGTATTCAATATCTGTTAGTAAATGTCTTATCTGAATATCTTTCCCGAGAATTGGCTCGATACTAAATTTTGGTCCTAATGATAAAAAACATGAAATGTCATGTGGAATTTCAATATTAGTTAAATTTTTAATCCATTTGGGATTAGTATTTAATTTCATTTGGAATTCTTCGTCTATTAATTTATTTAATTTCTTGATATTATTGTTTAAAAAAAAGAAGACGAACCTAGCCAATCTTGATATTTTTAGATATAAGTTAGTTATAATTATATACTATTTCTTTTTCTATAAGCAAACGATTTTGTTTGACATCATTTTGACATTTACTTTTAAAAAAATTCAAATCAAAATTATTATTATTAGATGTATTTACCATTTGAAACAACTTGTAATACAATCTCGAATGCTGTCCTTGAGAATGGAAATAAAGATATTCCGAAAGCTTGGAAAATAGTGTAAAGAGTACTCATTTTACAATTTTGCCGCTTCCCCAATATTCCTGTCCTTGTACATTATTATTCGGCAAATATCTACTATAACTATATATATACATATACATATGTTTAATTTATTATTATGTTTAATTAATGTCAGGAAATATTAAAAGTTTATTCAATTAAACATTAACTAAGTTTAATTTGATTGATCTAATTGAAAACAAGATAAAACAATATAATGAAAATCGATTTGAATGAAAATTAGGAAAACAATATAAATGTAAATAAAATATTCGCAATGTACTACAAACAATATAATATTACTAATCACTTTATTTTTCATTACACCTCGTAGGTAAAAAAAATATACAATAAGTACATTATCAAATACATTTTAATCAAACAATACAACCCTGTAAACTTTAGAAATAAGGTTGTCTAAATCAGAGTTGATCAAATTGACTATATGAAATATTGATTGATAATATTTAATTTATTTAAAGAAATGACTTGATTGCGAGATAAAACAAATGCAAACAATAAAGAAAGAACACTCAGTGAAAAAGCTCACCTGAATAACTTGCAGTTAAATCAGCCACAAATTCAAAATTTCTAACACTAACAATAATTTCTCGAACACTAATCTGAACCACAATCTTTAAACACAGTCAATAACCACAGATTACTCATGTCAATAACAGAATGCCTTGAATAATTTTTACTCAACTTGAGACATTTTATAAAAGCCCCAAATTCCGGCGTTTCCCAACTCGTGCCCGTTATTACCTGGCCCCGAAGATCACTGACCAACTCGTGCCCGTTCAAAAACCAGGTAGAAAATTAATACACCAACTCGTGCCCGGGTGCATCGGAACTGCGGTTTTTAATTCTTATTTATTATAATTAAATATTCAAGACCTACATATACAGTTGTCATTTATTTGAAATAACGCAACCATTTTCCAATATCACTTGATTTCGTAATTCGGTCCGCTGTCGAATCTAACTGGGGTTGGGGTTAGATTTTGTTAGGTTGGTCAAATTAAACAAATAGTAGGTATATGGGACCCAATTCCGAAATCGCACTCCGAATTTTTCGTAATTCGGTCCGCCGTCGAATCTAACTGGGGTTGGGGTTAGGTTTTGTTAGGTTGGTCAAAGTTCTCATCTTGTAAAGTGCGTGTATTGATATTGTTTAAAACTTCAAACACCTTTTCGGCATTTGATGGAAGTTTTGGAAACTTTTTACGTTTTTCATAATAAATTGTGTACTTCAGGAAAACCCAATTTAACAATAATACCTGTTCCTATAGATGGGATGGTAATTTGAACAGGTAAATTTTTCAATCGAGCACGAGTTAGGTATACAGATTATTGAGACCTTTACTCTTGTACCTTTTAAGGGATTAGTGGGCACGAGTTGGGATGCGCCCCCAAATTCATTAGTAATCATAAATCAACTGTTTCCTTGGTGAGAAATATGAAAACGTCGGGTACGTGACAATTAAGATAAACAGTCGGACACCTGTGCTTAAGAATTTCTTGGTTCGCCTTTCATAAGAGTATCGATAAATACATTTTAAAATAACAATTTTTGTCAATTACTTACAGTAAAACAAAAATAACACTAAAGTATCCTATCTCTAAACTGTTAAATAATTTTATTTAAAATCATAGTTGATGGTAAAATTTGTACAATTTTGTATGGTCAAACCCGGAACGTCATTTCTTTTCAATAAATTCTCCGTTATATTAATAGTAGAAGTTGAGGGTTGATTCATATTCATATACTGTTATATTTCATATTTCTAGAGTATTATATTTATTGGACAAGGCCCATTAATATGTCACCTTACTTTATTTACTAGACAAGACCCATTAACAAACATGTCACTTGAATGTTGAACCCAGTTTTGTTTATCTCATCTCCTGTAACCCCACAAAAACCATCTTTATAGCCTTCACTAAGAAAAGAAAACTCAACCTCAAAACCAGTAAACTGGCAGGGAGAAATTGGGGTTGTAGCCCAAAAATTCTGAGCTGGATGTACCTACACTGCAATACTGAGACCAATCATCACTTATGGAGCCATTGCGTGGAGTAGTAGAACTAGCCTATTGACGACGAGAGACAACAGACAACCACCCAAAATTCAAATACTAGGTATAGTAAATTTTATACAAATTTAGAATAAGACCATCCTTATTTATTATTAATAAATCGGTTGAAACAAAAAATTACCAACAAAAATGAACGTCGTAACTAATTTATTAGATGTCACGTTTTTGAAGTTACGTCAAATTTTGATTTCATGTTAATGTCATAACGCAAAATAAGATATCAAAATGCGATATTCTGATGAATCCAAAAAACTTATGCTTAATGTAGTAAACTATTTTCAAAACGATTTAGCATCTCGATTTAAGGCAATTCAAAAAGCGTCCGAAGCACTAAAAGTTCCAGAAAGCACATTATATAATCTTGAAAAACCAAACAGAGCTACAGATTTCGAATTTAGAAGAAATATGTCTGCAAGCGTTTCCCGGAGCAAAACCCGAATTACAAAAAATACCCTGCATTGTTTGAGGGAAGTAATTTATAAAATGTATGCGCGAAAGGATAAAATCACAGTAGAAACTATTTTACGGCAATTTATCGAAGAGTCTCCAGAAACTAAGATTTCCAAAGGTTCGTTATATTTGGGAATTTAAAAAATGGGTTTTCATTTCAAAAAACAGGATGGAAGAAAACATTTATTGGAAATGCCTGCAGTCAGATTAAAAAGAATATTATTTTTGAACAAATACCATGGTGCTAAAAGCGAAAAGCTCTTTACACCTGTTTTTCTGGATGAGACATGGGTTTTTAGTAAAAGCGGGGACAGAAGAATGTGGCAAGATGGTACTAAACACGGTGATTTAAAAATAACTGGAAGTGGGACACGATATGTAATTGTTCATGCCGGTAATAAAAAAGGTTTTGTGGCAAATGCATCGCTTATTTTTAAATGCAATAAAAAAACAGGCGATTACCATGATAACATGAACACCGAAAATTTTGAAAATTGGTTTAAACAGCAACTAATTGTAAACTTGGAAAAACCATCGTTAATTATAATGGATAACGCAACGTATCACAGTCGCCTGGATGAAGAAATCCCAAGAAAAAGTTGGAGTAAAACACGCATGTTAGAATGGCTCAAAAAAAAGAATATTCCTTTTCCAGATCACATTTTAAAGGATGCTGTTTGGAATATAATTGAAAAGCAAGTTTTGCCAGAAAAAAATTATCATTTAGACAAATACGCTGCCGAGCATGGTCATTGTGTTCTCAGGCTACCACCCTATCATTGCCATTTTAATGCCATCGAAATGGTATGGTCAGAAAGTAAAAGGCATTATGACCAAGCTATTACGAAAACTGCAAGGTCACCTACTGAAGTCTTAAAAGTATGGAATGACGTTGTAAAAAATGTACCGGAGCAACATTGGCAGAATCATACAGAGAAAATTATTTCTGAAGCATGGGAAGTAGAAAACAAACTGGACCTACTAAACATCGAACCTATGGTGATCTCTGTATCCAATGAATCCGATGATGAACTATCACTTTCCGAAAGTTATTCTGATTTAGAAACTAATTAAACTTTGCCTTGAAGATCACGTTGTCATTTTTTTAAAATCTAGAATTTGTACTTAATCGAACTCTGAATTGCCATATTTTTTTAAGAAAACTATGTATCTATTTAATAAAACAATGTTTTTAAAATTAGTGCGCTTCTTTTATATTCTTTTATTATGTCAACATCTTTAGAATTTTATGAATTTCATAAAATTAATTTGTATTATTACAAACCGCCACTGATAATATGAAATTTCAAGTCACTACGCCAATGCAATAAGAAATATGTCAAGCATTTGACATGACAAAGGTCATAACCTAATTTTTTTCATGCGGGTTCAGATGGTTCAAGAAGCCGCATACGTTAAGTTACTAAAACGGCTGGTACCTCTAAATAGGTATTAATTTTACTATATATGCATTAAAGGAGCAATGAGATCGTGCCCAACGTCGGTCATGGAAGTGATTCTCAACCTCACACCACTACATATATGGTGGTGGAAAATGTTGCAAAAAGAACAAGATACAGACTAAGTAAAGAGGGAATCATTTAAAAAAAAAACCTTCTCACTTCTTAAAAATCAGAAAACCTGGGACATGCCACAAGATGGTATAATGAAAAAGTTACGGAATTAAGCAAGAAGAAAGAATGGGATAGGAGTGTATGGGCCAGGAATCATACACTCCGAAAGCTTGGGAAAACCCCAAGTATTTTTCAAGCCAAAAATCACGCCATAAAAAAGTGTGCCCAGTTCAATATTGATAAAGGATATAGAAGGCAAATAATTATCATGATGTCGGATAGTCAAGCAGCCAGTTCTTGTGTAATCAGTTCCAAAATGGTATGGGAATGCCTAGGCAAACTCAATGAACTAGGCGAAAACAATATCGTCACCTTACTGTGAATTCCAGGACACACTGGAATATAAGGAAATGAAATAGCAGATAAACTATCAAGAGGGGGACTGAAACACCCTTTTAGGGGCCAGAACCCTTTTGCGGTATCAGCTCCAATGTAATATTGGAATAAATAGGTAAAGCCGAAAAAAAGAGAAAATATGACCATTGGAAAGATCTAGTAGGGCTTAGACAATCAAAGATACTTCTAATTGACTATTACCTATTGAGAACAAGTGAATGCCTAAGTCAGAGTAAAACTACACTAAGAGTTTTAACAGGGGTCTGAAAAAGCTCAAAATAGTGGAGGAAGAATGTAGATTCTGTGGTATGGAATCCTAGGGCACAATACCTAGAAGACTACTGACCGAGACTTTCCTCAGGAACTAAGTATAAATAAGGGGCACAATAGATCTTTTTTGGTCTCAGTGAATGTCACTCCAATATACATACATACATACAAATTGGTTTATGCATGGAAAGTGAAGTTGGTTCAGGTTGCTTGATTTAATCACACCAAATGCTTCTGGAAAATGAGTTCATTGTTTACAGTAAAACGGTTTGTAATATTTGGGAAATAATTGCTATCTTGGTTCTCAGCTATTTGCCAAGATAGCAGTTGCTTAGATGTAGGTATGGCAGAGAATGTGCATGTGGTGATATTAAAGTGGGTGTTGGCTCTGGTGTTCAATAGAGAGCTGATAGTGCAGTTCAGTCTACAGTGCAAGTCTCCTCCTCCACAATATTTTGTGAATCATAAAACTTACATTACAACAGGGTCACAGAAAACAGTCCACCCCGATATTTGGCAGTATTCCTTAGATTTTAAGGAAATTAGGAAACACGTCGATTTTTGTTCTAAGGGGGACACATTTTTACGATACAGGCATCTGCCATTTGTCAAGCCCCTCCCTTTCACTTCACCAACCCCTTATTTTTAAATAGGGAATATACCATGTGCGGCACATCATTAGAAAGGCTTTTAGATGGAGTATTCAGACATAATGATCGTCCACGATTTTTTTCGATATTTACACCATATTTGCAAAAAAGTCTTAATTAATTGAAAGTACAACACCTCTTAAAAATGAAACGCAACGCCTATGGTTTGCTAATGTCTAATGTGTCATTTTTTGTGTCACATCATAAAAAAATTAAAACAAATTTGCAAAAACAATATGATAATTATTAATTGTAATACTATAACGAAAATTAACTAAATTAGAAGTTATGATATAATAATATTGAATTAATGAATTAATTAATAATTTACTTTTGATGTGACAGAAAAAATTACACATTAGCAAACCATAGGAGTTGCGTTTCATTTTTAAGAGGTGTTGTACCACAGATTACAATCTATGGTTGTACTTTAAATTAATTAAGACTTTTTTTGCAAATCGTGGACGATCATTATATCTGAATACTCCATCTAAATGCCTTTCTAATGATTCCTTATTTAAAAGTAAGGGGTTGGTGAAGTGGAAGGGAGGGGTTTGACTAATGACAGATGCCTGTATCGTAAAAATGTGTCCCCTTTAGAACAAAAATCGACGTGTTTCCTAATTTCCATAAAATCTAAGGAATACTGCCAAATATCGGGGTGGACAGTTTTCTGTGGCCCACGCTGTATTTTTAATTAAGTATATTCAGTAACATAATCATGAAAAATGATAGATGGCCACAAACTGGCAAACATAACTTAATCTAAATTTGATTGATAAAGTAGTTACCTACCTATAAAGCTTTTTAAACATTTCTTTTGGAAATAGAATACCTACACAAACACTATTGAAGTTTATTACTTAATCTTTGTAGAAGCTCAGTACAGTCTGTACATTAATAATTATTGAAGTAGCTTAGTATATGAATCAACTAGGGCATATTCCTTTCAATATTCAAATTTTCAAAAATTTAACAGCCTTATTAATAATAAAATTTAGATCATTCTAACATGACTTTAAAACTAAATTAGTAAAAAGCATATTAATAAATACATTTAACATCATTTTAACACTAGAATTATACTTAATCCTTAGTAATAAGTTGGGTATGTTTCAAGTTGACCTAACTTTTTTGGTCAAATGTTAGGGGGTTTAATTGTTCCTTTGTGATTATAATAGAAACATTTTTATACAGGTAAGTTGGACTTGATTTTATACAAAAAAATTCAGGTTAGACACTTTTACCATCCCTTATAGCTGTATAATTAAACAAATTAGAAAGTTATTTGTAGATGTAGATTCTGAAGATGAGGATTTGCTAGAAAATCCGAGACGGAATGAGGAAAGAAATCTCTTAGGTGCCACTTTCCGACAGCAGTATATACCTACAGAGATATTTTAGAAACCACTAGATAATTTTTTTTCATTTTCATAAAGTTGTTCCTACTAAAGTTGAATGAAAAAATTCATGAATAATTTTTCATTATTTTCATGATCAATGGATCAATATAGGAATTGTATTATTTTTGCATTTTTCTAAATTCATATTTTTTGACAAGATGAAATAAGACAATTTAATTAATTTGTTTAAATCTTCATTATTATTTTTGAACTTTGTCAGTATGGATCTTCATCAAGTAAAAGCCTCATCCATTCAATTAATATTTTATGTTTTATTTTTGTTGTTTGTGGGCACAATTTTATGAACTAAATTTTTATTGCTCATTGACAAAAATGTAAGTTTTAAAACTCTATAGTAGACATAAAAGTTTTTATATTGATTCACTGAAAAGAGAACAAAAATCTCCTACATCAATAAAATTAAGGGTAAGAATCAACAGAACACCAAAGAAATTTTACAAAGAGAAATATGAGTGAATATAGCTCTTTATGTATTTTACCATGTTGTCATGTTTATCTTATAAAAACATATTGTTTGTTACATGTTTCTAAGTATTCAATTATTAATATGATTTGCTTAGCATGCTATAAGTAACCATCAGTTAGTATGCTGTTATCGAGTTCATTATTAATAAAGCTGTTAGTTTTTAGCTACTGTTAGATTGAAATTGCTAGTTATTTTGATTGATGTACCAACTTAAAAGTAAGATTGAAACAAATTAGATGTTGTAGCCATATCCACATAATAAATTAGGAATAATATAATCCATCAACAATATACCTATTAAAGTTTCACTTATTTAAAAAAATCGGTAATTGTGCAAAGCATGTGCTTCTCGTATTTGACAAAAAATGTTGTGGCAATCTATAGGAATTGCTTTTATAATTAATGTGTATAAAGTTAAATTTGTCGGAAAGGTGTATTTTACGGGATAGGGAGTGAATAGGGTGGGGTAAAAAAAATGAAAAAAATTAGTCTTAAAAAGCCCAAAATAATAGATTTCTAAGTAAAAATTCCAGCCAGAAATGTTATTAGATTTCTAAGTAAAAATTCCAGCCAGAAATGTTATATTTACAGTGTTGCCAGATTTCTGAATAATCCAGACCTAACCCAACCAAACCATACCTAATCAAAACCAACCAAACCTACTATAAAAATAGCAAGGAATGAAATTTTCAAATAAATATTAATAATAAGTTTTAGAACTCTCGACTATACACCAATCAAATATATTGCAAATTATATTACCTATTTACATTTTTCGTAAAATAGCTTTTGCATCTTTTTTTTAAATTTCATTGGAATAGTGGATTATTCAGAAATCTGACAATACTGTAAATATATGATTTTGGGCTTTTTAAGACTAATTTTTTTTCATTTTTTATACCCCACCCAGCTCCCCTATTCACTCCCACTATCCCGTAAAATACTCCTTTCCAACAAATTTAACTTTATACACATTAATAATAAAAGCATATCCTATACAAAATCGAGAAGCAGGTGTTCTGCACAATGACCAAAAAATCAAGCAGAATTCATAACTTTAATAAAAAATAAATTATGTGCCCAACAGAAAAACTTTTGCAACAAACTTACCGGTAAAAACGAAGGGAGACTAGAAATCTATGGCTGTATTCACTAAATAATGATTATATCAAGATTTTTTAACTATTACCACTATTGATACTCATATAGAAATAGTTGCAACGTTTCAACAAAAGACTTTTATTATCCAATCCAAATGTCTATCTCCGCTCGTCTATCTATCTCATTTTATTCAAGTGATTGATCTCTGGTGATAACTGATAACTCTGTGATTCACAGAATACGTACAAGACAAAGTCAGAGAGCAAGTTCGGTAAATATTTCCGAGATGCGACGAATTTTTTTGTCACGTGGTAACATTGATAAATTACTGGCCATTTTCTGGCCAAAAATGAAATGTATCAACTGACTGATCAGAGATAATATAAGTGTTGCCAACACTAAAATGTGAAATTATACGATTGGGGAAACAAAAAGATACGAAATTATACGATACAGAGACAACCAACTGCCTCTGACGATACTAAAAAAATCGAGCCCATCGATTCATCGAAAATATTTGAAGGTCACAGCTGAACAGTCACCCAGAACCGGTTTCAGATTATTTTTATAAAATTAACTAGCCATGAATTTACAAATCCCGATTTTCATGGGAAAATAATATTACACTTTATAAAACAAAATTATTATAAAAATACACTGAAACAAAACCCAAAGCAATACAAATAAGTGTCACAACGATGCAGGCGATTCTGAACCCAAATTGATATATAGTTTTTAGTACAAGATCGTCTGTTGTGTACCCCTTTTGCGTACATGCGTGTGTTCGATTCATCGATTCAGTCATTCACCCATCGAATATCGCGGCTATTATTCGAAATCGAAACATTTTTGTTTTTTAATTTCATCATAATATGAAAAAATGGTATTTGAAAGATAAATGAATAATGCAAAAATATTCGATTATATACGATCGGCCACTGAATATCAAAAAGTGGCCACACCATCCAAACTAGTGACATCTACATTTGGAGGCGGAACTACCAGTATTTCTAAAGGTCAGATTCATGCTTAAGGTTCAGATTCATGCTAAAGGTTCAGATCAAGGCTAAGGGTTCAGATCCAAACTAACTCCTTAATTTAAAAAGCGGGAAATTCAAAAATAAAATTACGCGGGATTTTGTGTGGGAAATTTAAATAGTTGAATTCGTAATAATTCTGTAGTTGAGAGCACGTAAAACGAAGTGTCTGAATGAAATTATACCTTAATTATCAAATAAAACCAATAAATAACAAATTTCACATGAAAAATATAACTTATATTACTCGACCAGTTTTACAAATTACATTTGCATCGTCAGTAGAAAATTGTTACTTATTTATTTATATCAACTAGTTGAATTTACTCCAAACGATTAGGTACACATTTAATTTGTGCAACTGATTGATTCTATCGTAATACATGTTATATTTTTGTTGTGGAATTTATTGATGATTGATGATTTTCTTCTATAATTATGGAAAGATCACATACCTCTGGTAAGAATTGAAACAATTAATTTTTTATACCTGTTTTTATTCACAATAGGTATTTCAACACACAAATAAAATTAAATCACTGGAGGAAGAAAAATTACCAGAAAGAAAGACAAACAACGAACAACGAGCAGCGAAGGACCAAGGACGAGACGAGACGATCATGTGACCACTTTAAAGAAAGCTCTCGATCTCAGGATGTTGTTGCCGTCGCCATTACCGTTCCTGCTCACAGGGTAGACACTTATAGGAGAGGCTAGAGGCTCTAGGAATACCAACGTTGCCAATACCTTCTTCAATTATTTTCCTTGCCTTTATCGATAAATTAACCAATGATCTGTTTTATCATGGGTTTAATGGGATTATTATTACCTAACCTAACCTAACCTAAACAGATCATTGGTTAATTTATCGATAAGGGCAAGGAAAATAATTGAAGAAGGTATTGGCAACGTTGGTATTCCTAGAGCATTTAGCCGCTCCTGACACTTATATGGCCAAGATCAAACCACGTTTTTAGTTTCTTCCAAACGAAGAGATGGCGCGAATAACAGGGTCTTGTAGCTATGCAATTTGTTATATAAATGTTGTAAATTTTGGTTGCATACCTGCATTCATAACCTGTATTTCTGGTTTCATTAATGAATTTATTTTATGGTATATAAAGTATTTTTTCTACACCCACATGTATATTATCTATTTTCTGCACAATTTACAGAATGTAAATGTAGGCCATTCCGGTTAACTGAAGGGATATGATTTCATATACATCCTAGAACGTATATGAAATCCACCAATCAGCATTTGCGTTTAGTACCCGCCAACTAATCTTTTTTCAATTTCATAGAAACGTCAAAATAACTTGTCAAAATATTTCTATAGTTTTTAAGAAAAATATTAGTAAAAATGAGTGATTCCAGTGATGAATCAATAAATAATTTTCCACCAGATATTCGCTTAGCCGCAAAGGAGACGTATAACGTATAGAAACAGAATAAATTGAATATTTAAGGGTACTCCTGACAAACGTCAGTTTTTATGTAATACATTTGACTTTATAGATAGACGATTAGTATATTAATCGGTAGTCCAGTGGTAAGTATCCCAGCCTCTCACGCGGTAGATCAGAGTTCCATTCCCCGTTGGGAAATTTTTTTTAAATTCCAATTTTATTTCTAAATAATAATAAAATAATAATAATAGTAAAATTATTATAAATTTTTAATTTGAAGTTATATTATAGGTTAATAAAATTTTTATTTTCTAGATTTTTTCTTAAGTGGGTCGTAGAAAAAATATACTGTTCGGCTCGTGTGGATTGTCCATATCGCTCTCGGACGATTGAGCACTCCGCCTACGGCATCGTGCTCAAACTTCGTCCTCGTGCGATATGGCCATCATATCCACACTAGTTGCACAAACTACTAGATCTATGAGAGTGTCTTTCATAAGATAAACATATCCTTTCGACCCAGAGTGATTTTTTATATTAATTGTATTGTATTTTGTTGTTTTCTATTTCCCTCACATTTTATTGGTAAGTACTTTTACAACTCTTATAATATATCCATAAATTTAAAATTTACATGGAAATAAAGTGCAAAAAGTGCCTAAGTAAATACTGAATTCTACGAAAATATTAACAAAAGTATTGAATGAGTTTACTCACAACAATCATTCCTAAACTATCTTCTAGGTAAATAGGTTTAATAAGGGAGTTGGTATCTATTTGGTCGTTAAGATTACCTGAATACATATCCGTTTTTAATTATCTCAAGAGCTTCTAAACTTTTGGAAGCTTGAATAGATGAGACTTTTACTTGATGAAGATCCATACTAAACGATGAAATAAAACAATTTAATCTCCATTATAATATATTATAATGGAGATTTAAGCAAAGTAAATTGTTTTATTCCATCATTTGGAAGCTCTTGAGATAAATAAAAACAAATAATCATGTAATCTTCTTAACTTCTAACAGTCTTATTAATAAACATGCAGTAACCTAAGACTAACTTTATTCTATGGTTAAACCATTAGTTTGACAGATAGTCCCTGCTGGAGCAATACTGGAAAAATCCCATCGGCTCCTGGTGCCTTCAAAGGTAGCTCGTTTTAGCTTTTCGTTAACAGCGAAAAAATAACCACAACTGCGTCAAAACGTTACGGATGTCTGCAAAATATCAAGTTCTCTGGATAATCGTCTAGAGTACTCAAGTGTGGATTGTCTTCTAACAGGACACAAACATGATTAAATTAAATCTTTTAGAAGCTCTTGAGATAAATATAATATTGTAACGTTTATTTTAATTTATATTTACAATTAATTTATATTTACAGATTTATATGTAATACGGTCCTTATTTAATGATTTATCTAATACACTTAACACACTAATTATAATTTATATGAGAGCAACTTAACTATCGACACTGACTGATTGACTAATTGCCTGCAGCGATGCTTGTGGCCTATTTATACTCGCGCGCCGTAATTCTAGAAACTCTCGACGTTCTGGCGGATGCACCGGGTGTTCTCGATGTTTCGTATTTTGGATGCTTCTCGAAAATTGGGCGGAGGAGCCATAGTCGTCTCATACGGGGATTTCACTGGGGGCACTAAGTGAGCATTGTAGCGTACAAAGCACCTAACCGGTGAATTGATACGCCTCAAGGTCCGGAGTTAGTTTCGAAGTTGAAAATATACAAAGAATTGATGATATCTTTTAAAAACTTATATTTTTCAATATACTTTGACAATCTGTCTCAAAATTAAGAATGACAAATATTGACAACTACTAGTTAAAAATAAAATACAAAGTGTCAAAAAAATACACAAACACTAGCATTTTCCAACATACTCCCACCTTGTGCCATGCTTCCAAGTGGCACAACTTCTTAGGAAAATCTACGACTCAAATCTCGACGGGGGCTTAACTTGTCTTCCATATCTTGTAACAATTGGGGTTCTGCTTTCCCTAACGGTAGTTATTTTTCTTTCCCTCATCGTTGAGTCTTCTTCAGAAGTATTAGACTTAGGCTGTTCGTTCTCAATATCTAACCTTTCTAAGTGTCTTTTTTGCAGTTCACATCTCACCGAAGTATCTTCTTCGGCCTCGATTTCAAGGGGATAAAGTCTTTGAATGGGTCTCATCAGAGAACCCGTTGAAGTACGAACTTTCACCAGACGAATTTTTCCATCTTTTCCGGGAAAAATATCTTCTACTATACCAAAAGGCCAATCAAGTCTCTTCAAATGTTCGTTTTCGATAATCACAATGTCTCCTTTAATAACTTCTCTGGATGTTTTTCTTTTCATGTGCAAAACTAGCTGGCTCAGGTATTCTTCCCTAAATCTTTTTCTTAAATTAATTCTTATCTTCTGAATGTATCTCAGATGCCTTTTAAGAGATGTGGCATCAATTTCGTCCATACAAGGTGTCCCAATTTCCTTGACATCTTGAAGAAACATAGACGGGGTTAGAACAACTAATTCATTTTTCGTGTCTGTAATATAGGTGAGGGGCCGTGAATTTATTAGTGATTCACATTCGCATATAACTGAAAAAAGCTCTTCATAGGTCAGACAAGCCTTTCCAAGTTGTTTCTTTAACAACTGTTTCAATATGCCTATCAGAAGCTCCCACCATCCGCCACACCAAGGAGATCCAGGAGGGTTAAATTTCCATTTTAACCACGATAGGAATTCGTCTTTCATATTTTCAGGAACTTTCGCATCCCATGATTTCTGAATCAATAATCGAGGAAAAATTATAACTGGACAACAAAAACCAACAGGATCGAAAAGACGTTGTGTTAAAGAAAGAATTATTCTTTTTGTGATCATATCTGTATTAATATTCCTGAAAGGATCGAAATTCATTTGAAGAGTATCTGTCTCTTTGTTCCAATGAAGGCCTAAAACAGTAGTCAAATTCTCATCACTATTTTCTGTTGATTCATTAGTCATAGTATGCTCCCACCCTCGAAGATCAAATTTACCTTCTAGCATCAGTTGAGTGGATTCCAAAATAAATTCATTGAGATCCTTTTCATTATCAACACTGGTCACACAGTTATCTACGTAAAAGCTATTTATCAATTTTGTTATCACCCAATTAGAAAATTTCAAATATCCTTCCGGCTGTTCAAGAGCCTTTTCTAAATGATATTTAATTACTGCTGCCAGTAAAAAAGGACTAGAAGTAACTCCGAAAACAACTCTTGCATTACGATAACATTTCAAACTACCTTCCTTATCAAACAATAAGAATCTTAAGAAATCACGATCGTTTTCATTCAAACTTATTTGTAAGAACGCTTTTCTGATGTTTGATACAACACCAATCTTATGGAGTCTAAATCTAATAAGAATCGATGGAATGAGTTCGATAAAATTTATTCCTTTTTCTAAGCAATGATTCAAGGAAACCTGATTTCTATCCCTAGCAGATGCATTGAAAACAGGCCTTAATTTAGTAGTGACACTATTTAATTTTACCACATGTCGATGTGGCAAATAGAAACCAATCTCCTTATCAATTGGAGATATTTCTTCAATTACGCCCTCGTCCTTCCATTCACTTATAGTTTTATCATATGAATCATAATAACCATCTTTTTCTAATTTCTTAATAAGATTATCTAGTCGTTTTTTGGCCATATCGAAATTATTAACAATTGGAGGATGTCCATCAATCCAAGTCAAACCTACTTCATATCTTCCTTCACTGTTGATACAAATCGACTCTAGGAAATTTTCCATTGTATCTTCTTCTATCTTCTTTCGCTGATTTCGTTTCTCAGGATCCGTAATACCCAACGTTTCCAAGTCCCACAAATGTGAGATATCATTATTGCAGAAAAAAGAAGAAACCAACATTGAAGAAGCATATGAATTTCTATAATGGTCTCTGGGAATTTTTCCCATTACAACCCAATCCAAAAGAGTTTCCATTGCTATCAATCCACATTGCAGAGAATATCGTTTCCCAGTAAAAAGTTTTCCTGCAATATCAGCTCCGATTAAAATTTCCATTGGACCGTCGTTCCTATCTGAGATCGAAACACCTAATTGATGAAGTTCGTTCATCCACGGACCTTCTGATGCGGAAGCGACGTGACTACAAATCAATGGTTGATCAAGAGCATCAAAGTTACAAATATACTTCTCGTTCAAAATTTTCAGAGTAATTCGATATCGATTATGATGGCTAGTTTCCGAATTTGTTCCTCCAAATAGAGCATGAATTAATTGTTCTGAACCCAAAGCTTCGTATCCCATTTCAATCGCAACGTGTTTCACAATATATGATCGTTGTGATCCAGTATCAATTATTGCTCTAACCAATCGAGTTTTAAAATTACTGCTTAGCTGCACAACAAGTGTTTGAAGGATAATTTCATTGTGATACGTGGTGTTTGATAGATTATCAACAATCCCAGAAGCATCATTCGTGGTTAAAATATTTGATTCTAACAGAGGTTTTTTCTTAGAGCACATGAGAGTAGCATGTTTCTCGTTACATTCAGAACACCTAATATCTATTTTACATTTTCTAGCTAGGTGTCCAAATCTCAGGCATAAATAACATCTACCGTGATCAATCAATACCTTCCTTTTCTCATCAAATGATAGCTTTTTCATCTCATCGTCGTCACAATCTGAAGAAAGATGGAATTTCTTGCAAAAAATATATTTGGGACATTTATTTTTGTTAATTAATCCGGTTGCAGTAGATACAGAAGGTAATTTTGATTGATTTTCTCCTTGCTTTCTATTTTCATTGCCAAAACCAGATATTGCCAATGAAATTCTTTCTTCGTTTTCAACTTCATTTTTGAGAAAATTCATTAATAAATCTAATCGATTTTTCGAAAATAATGATACATCGTATTTTTCACTGCGCTGCCATACCCTCAGTAAACTTTCTGGTAAACATGATTCGACAAGTGGATAAAGCATTGCTGCACAGGTATCGGAATTTACCTACTCCCAAAGTTTCAAGTGATCGTAATTGTGATTCGATTTGATCATACAGATAACTGAGTTTGGATTTCGAGTTAAAATTATTTAAAATCAATTTTAAAAGTTGTCTCACATAAAATTCAACCAATAAATCGTCCCTACCAAAGCGGGATTTCAAACACTCGATGACCTTTGGGTAATTTTCTTTGGTTGGAGGATAACTTTCAACAAGTTGACGAGCACGTGATTTTATAGAAGTTGCTTGAATAAGGTATTGAAATTTGTCCTCGGTGGGTATAAATTCATCTTCATGTATGCGTTTAAATTGGCTCCAGAATGATAACCAATATTTTATATCACCATCAAATTTTTTAAGTTCTATCAATGGCAATTTCACTCTACGTTTGCTATGACACGAATGATTTGAGTTAGATAATTCAGATAGAGCATCCTTATTCAAACTTCTTTCTACTTTAGCCTTAAGTCTATTATACTTCCCTAATATTTCATCCGCTCTAGAAGTTTCAGCATCAATGTCCTCGGCAGTCGTATCATCTTCTAACATCAGGTTCAACATTTGCTTATCAAGTTCCATTATGATTTCTATCTTCTGATCCAAAACTTTAAGATTTCCATGTAGATCATCAATGTCATGATGCGGGTCCAGTAATAGTTTCATCGACTCTTCATATAATCGTTCGAACGAAGTTGCCCCCTCCTTAAGAGACAGTTCCTCCTGGAACTAACTAGGAAACTGGAACGAGACGACTGTATCGGCAACTGGTCCCCTTGTTGCATTTTCCAGTTGTATGGAAGTAACATGCGACCGTCTTCTCTGTTGGCTGTGTCTCCCGAGCATGGCCTCAAACTAGTACCTGCACTTCGGTGTCTCGGAAGATTACTTCTACCATGTTACGGATTATTCGCCAATCTAAATGCCTACATTCAATCTTGGGCATGGCTAGCCTATACACGTTCAATGCAAGCACATGCTCCCTCAGGCTTCGTAATGCTTCCCAGACATCCTCGTACGTTGGTCTTTCGTCGAAGGTGTTCCTCATCACTAGGTGGAAATTGTAGCGGGAGCCATTTTGCAGCTTCAAAGCTCTACCGGGTACTGGTAGCTGGTTTACCAAAAGTCGTGCGCCACTCTTCTTTATAAACAGAGATGCCAGTCCGCGCGCATCGGTTACGCTGGCAGGGATGTTTATTGCCAGTGAGTATTCCTCCGGAACGGTAAGCAGGTCTTGTCGTCTCTCAGTGGTGACGCCGAATCTTGCTTTTCCGGTATTACCATAAGCACCCATGAACTCTACAAAAAGCAGGATCGGCTACTTCCTGAAGCTGGTTTACTTCCTCATCGTGGTCACCCTCGAGTGGCGCTAATCGGTTACGGTGTACCACCTTTTTGCTTTCCATTTGGGATCTTGCTGATACGATAGATGACATCGTTGATTCTTTTCTTTACGAGGTACGGACCGTCCCAAGCTTTCTGCAACTTTGGAGAAAAACCCTTTTGTCTTCTTGGGTTATGCAGCCAGACTTTGTCTCCTTCGTGGAAACCTCCTTCCGTAGCTTGCGTATCGTACCTTTTCTTCATCCTATCGCTAGCGATCTGAAGATTCGATCGAACCAGCTCGTGTACGTCGTCCATTCTTTTTCTCAGCTGGGTCACGTAATCTTCACCAGCTACGTCTTCTCCGGGTCGGCATCCAAATTCAAGGTCGCAGGGTAATCTCATTTCGCGTCCGAACAGAACTCTTGCTGGTGTTTGGCCGGTAGACTCATTGATGGTGGATCTGTAGGCCATCGCGAATAGCGAGAGATATTGGTCCCAATCTCGCTGATGGTTAGATACTACTTTAGACAGGTATTTGCCAAGGGTTCTGTTCATTCGCTCTACCATCCCGTCCGACTGTGGGTGCAAAGCCGTAGTTCTCGTTTTCTTCATGCCGAGCTTTTTACAAACTTCCTGGAACAGCTGGCTTTCGAAGTTTCTGCCCTGGTCGCTGTGTATTTCCAGGGGCACTCCATATCGGCAAATGAACTCATTCACAAGCACGTCGGCAACCGTTGCGGCTTCTTGGTTTGGAATGGCATACGCTTCTACCCATTTTGTGAAGTAGTCCATCACCACCAAAATGTACCTGCTGCCATTTGCTGTCGGTGGAAACGGTCCGGCAATGTCCAGGGCAATGCGTTCAAAAGGGCTTCTGACATTGTACTGCTTCATAGGAGCCTTTCTTCTCCCGTGCGGTCCATTGGTCGTAGCACAGGTAGTGCACTTCTTACACCAGTCCTTCACATCTTCGGAACTGTGCATCCAATAAAACCGTTCTCGCACTTTCTGGAGGGTCTTCTTCACACCTAGATGTCCTCCTGGCGGACTGTCGTGTAATTTCCGCAGTACTGCTGCTATCCTTGTTCTTGGAATCACCAACTGTCTTCTACTTTCGGAACCCTCATCGTTCTCGATTACTCGCTGTAGCAAACCGTTTTCCAAAACCAGCGAGTCCCACTGGGCCCAATACGATTTCATCGTTGGCGAGTACCTTGAAATCTCCTGCCAAGTAGGTCGACAGTTCTCCTTTTTCCAATGTCGGATTTTCTTCAAGTCGGGATCGTTCTCTTGTTCCTCTTCCAACTTTTCTGGTGTCCATTCGTCGGTGGTCACCGTGGTTCTTCGAATCGAATAGCTTCTGTTTTGCTGCAGTGAGAGCACTCTGCAGGGCATGGTCTTCTAGAGAGGGAGTCTGCATTTCTGTGGCTTATTCCGGCTCTATGCTCAATAGTGAAATTATATTCTTGGAGCCGCTCGATCCATCTAGCGATTTGACCTTCAGGGTTCTTGAATTGCATAAACCACTTAAGTGCTACATGATCGGTTCTGATCACAAATTTCTTCCCATACAGATACTGATAGAAGTGCTCCACGGACTTCACTACTGCTAGGAGCTCTCTTCTTGTGACGCAGTAGTTTTGTTCTGGTTTGGAAAGGACTTTACTAAAATATCCCAGAACTTTCTTTTGTCCTCCTTGAACCTGTGATAGCACTCCTCCAATTACAACATTGCTAGCATCAGTATCTAGTATGAATTCTCCCTCTGGTAGTGGATAACCGAGTATAGGTGCACTAGTCAAGTGCTTCTTCAAGGTTTCGAACGAAGTTTGGCAATCTTCGTCCCAGCGAAACTCCCTTGCTTCCTCTGTCAGTCGTGTCAAGGGCTTAGCGATATCTGCAAACTTCTTTATAAATCGCCTGTAGTATGTGCAGAGTCCAAGGAAGCTTCTAACTTGGTGCTTGTCGGTGGGTCTTGGCCACTTTCGTACGGCAGCAGCTTTTTCTTCGTCTACAGCTACACCATCCTTGCTGACTACATGGCCTAGGTAATTGACTTTGTTTTGAAATAGTTGACATTTCTTGGGGTTGAGCATCAGTTGGGCAGCTTGCAACCTTTTGAAGACACCTTCCAAATTCTCTCGATGTTCTTCGAATGTCCTTCCCAAGACTATGATGTCATCAAGGTACACTAAGCATGTCTTCCAGGACAACCCTCGCAATACGTTTTCCATCAGTCTTTCGAACGTTGCTGGGGCATTGCACAGCCCAAATGGCATAACGGTGAAATGCCATAGACCAGATCCGGTGGTAAACGCTGTCTTTTCTCTATCGGCTGGATCCATTTCTACCTGCCAATATCCAGACTTTAGGTCCAAGGTAGAAAATAATTTGCTACCGGCCAGCGTATCCAGAGTGTCGTCGATTCTCGGCAGAGGATAGCTATCTTTCTTTGTAACATTGTTCAACTGCCGGTAGTCCACGCAAAACCTCGTGGTTCCATCCTTCTTCTTTACCAGAACTACCGGAGAGACCCAAGGGCTGGTGGAAGGTTCTATTACCTTGTCCTTTTCCATCTCGCGAACTATTCTCTCCGCTTCCTCTCTTTTGGCCTGTGGTAGCCGTCGAGCCGATTGTCTTATCGGTTTAGCGTCGCCGGTGTCAATTTTGTGTTTGACAGCAGATGTTCTTCCTGTCTTTCCTCCTTTTGGTACAAAAAGAGATCGGTATTGTAGCAAGAGTTCTCTGATTTTTTTCTTCTCTTGCAGGCTAAGGGATTGTCCAGCCACTGCTATCATTTGTTCAAATTTATTGTTGGCATCATTGGAGGTTGTTGTTTGATGAATTATCGACGCCACTGGTACGCAAGTTCCAATTTTGGTATCCTTCTTCATAGTTATTGGATGGTCATTTACATTTATAATGCGTACAGGTATTTCTTCGGCAGCCATGACTAACCCTTTTCCAACCAGGATTCCTCGACCAACCTCTTCATCGTGATTCCATGGTTCCATCATGACCGGTGTTCCTTCTTCGACGGTTCCTTGTAGCCTTGCCACAGTGAAAAATTCACTCCTTGCGGGTACAACTGTATCCTCCTGTACAGCTACCTGAACAGTCTTATCCTCGTGTGGGTGAAGGAATACCTCCTCAGAACCTACTCTAATCACTCGGTTCTTGAAATCTAGGTGGAAGCCATGTAGGTTCATAACGTCCATTCCGAGTATTATGTCCTCTTCGATATCAGCGACAACGACAGTGTGGGTGAACTTCTCTGCGCCAATTCCCAATTGCACCGGTAGTTCTCCATGGACATTGGCGCTTCCACCTGTGGCAGTCCTGAGTCGCAGTCTAGTCGGTAAAATTCTTTTCCGGGTGTTGACAGTCTCGGGGCGAATAATAGTCCTCGTTGCTCCAGTGTCCACCAATAGTGTATACTTCTTTCCATTAACTTCACCATCCACGTATACACTATTGTCGCGACATTTCAGAGAGGCTATTAGGATGAGAGGGTCTTTGGAAGGTCTTCGGGTCGAAGCTGCCCTCTGAAGGTCGACCTTTCCTAGTTTTCCTGCTGGGCGTCTTCGTTTGTAGCAGTTCTCGGTCGCTTGCACGAACTGCGTACATGTCCCATTTCTCCACAATTCCAGCATCTCACAGCTTTCAGTTTTCCATTTGAGATGCTTTTCATCATGTTGACAATCTGGTCAAGCTTGTTCTCAACTTCTTCGTCTGCTACAGCCCTCACCTTGCCGTATACTCCGGAAGCCTGTGTGGCTGCTTCGTACTCCAAGGCTGCAGAGAGTACGTCGACCAGTGTCTTATGCCGAGCCAAGCGTAGAGTTCTCTGCATTTTATGGTCACGAACTCCGTCGATGAATGTCTGTACCCCTAAACATTCCATGACATTCTCTGGTGCCGATGGATAGGCGAACCGCACCAACCTCGCAATGTCTGCTTCGAATTCTTGCAGAGTTTCGTCGCGTTTTTGTTTGCGGTTTTTCAGCTGCGATTGGTAAAGATGCTCCAGGTGTTCCAGGCCATATCTCATATTCAACCGCTTTTTGAGTTGTTCAAAATCTTCGGCCTCTTCCACTGGAATGGTCTGGAGGATATCCATAGCGTCTCCTCTAAGGGCAAGAGTTAAATTTAACGCTTTTTCCTTCTCACTCCAGTTGTTTTGATGAAATTTTGTTTTTTATATCCGACATATTGTTTTCCATGTCCGCCGAAAGTTTACTTTCCATGGATGAAATTTCGTTTTTTATATCCGACATTTTGTTTTCCATGTCCGACATTTTGTTTTCCATGTCCGCCGAAAGTTTATTTATGGAAGAGGTTATAGAGGCGGACGCTTCGTCGGTGAATTCGAACGTTTCCGGGTCCAATCCATTGTTAATCATAGCTTTTTTTAGTCGTTCCACTAACACTGACTTGACTCCATTTGTATCCAGTTCGTAATCCTCCAACTCTCTTCGAAGCTCTGAAACTTTTAATTCACAAATTTTCTTCGCCATCTTCCTGTATATTTATTTATTTATTTTTTAACCCCACACCTGACACCAATGTAACGTTTATTCTAATTTATATTTACAATTAATTTATATTTACAGTTTTATATGTAATACGGTCCTTATTTAATAATTTATCTAATACACTTAACACACTAATTATAATTTATATGAGAGTCACTTAATGAACACTTTATCGAGGCGCGATTAATTTCCTCCGGTATCGACACTGACCGATTGACTAATTGCCTGCAGCGATGCTTGTGGCCTATTTATACTCGCGCGCCGTAATTCTAGAATTCTCTCGACGTTCTGGCGGATGCACCGGGTGTTCTCGATGTTTCGTATTTTGGATGCTTCTCGAAAATTGGGCGGAGGAGCCATAGTCGTCTCATACGGGGATTTCACTGGGGGCACTAAGTGAGCATATTAATGCAGTAGCTCGCGTAACAATATAAATCCATAATAACATAAACTATAGACATCAAAAAATAATAGTTCAATACTATTATAACGCTTTACAAAATTAGAAAAATAAATTTCCAAAAGCAGACCGTCCACTAAGAAGCAACAACTATATACTTCTCGGGCTATATGCCCCGACAGACATTGAATTACATTTCTAAAGTAAACGGGGTTGGTATATCTGTTAAGATAGAACCGACCATTCTGGTTTGCGATTAGAAGGAATAACATCACTTGTAGATCATGCTTTACTAATATGACAATTATTTACAGGTAATTGTAATTAAGTAAATAACATAAACTATGTTTTTTTACATTTCCATTGTATCACAAAGAAAAATATGTGTATGTATATTTATATTTATTAACATTATATATTATACTAGTTTTAATTTATAATAACTTGAAATATATACATTAATATTTATGTAGTACTATTATATACCTGTATTTAAAGGAAATTACACCAATAAAAATCTTCACAATTCATTTATATTTTCAATATCGTTAACATAAATGTAATAGCAGATAATGGACTGTATATTCAAATTTGCCGCCACTTTTTCAAATTAGTTTCTTCCAAACGAAGAGATGGCGCTGAAATTCAGGTTCAGACCTTAACATTGGAGTGTCCTATCTATCCGTATATGTTTTATCTATGTTCCCACTCCCGTTGCTGTTTGACTTAGGTAGGTGATCTGTGGTTTGACTCAAGGCGGGTCCTCATGGGCGGATTTGAAGCGCACTCAATTTAACAGCGCAATACGTTCGTTTCAGCGGACTGGATCCTGACGATCTCTGTTTATTCCGTTTCAGCGTTCAATTTGTTTTTTGTTTACAAATAGAGAGTAGGTAAAGCTGGGTAAAGCCTTTGTTGAAAGTTGATTGATATTGTATTTTTTATTATGTATTCAGCTGAATACTTATAAAATGGAAAGCCATGTACCTAATAGTGAGACAATTTTGTATGCAATGGGTGTATTGGCAATAAAATTATCGAAATGTCCTTCGTGGCGAAGGCCTGCCATCAAACAGAATCTGGTAAAGTTACATATTTAATTTATCAATTGCAAAAAGAAAAATAAACTACAGTAACTAGTGGAAGAAAGAGATTTTGGGTAAGAGAAATATTCACAGAAGAACAAAGATTGCTTCAAGGAGCAAGCAATAATTTAATAGAGTTGATGAGAAGATCCGATAGAGAGAAATTTTATAATTTTCTAAGAATGTCACCGGAAACATTTGATAAATTATTGTGCACAGTTGAACGTTTCATTACAAAACGGACTGTCATCAGAGAACCACTTGAGCCAAAGCTGCGACTGGAAATAACTTTACGTTATTTGGCGTCAGGAGACACCATGGTATCCCTATCCTATTATTTTAGAATAGGGAAACAGACTGTGTCTACAATTATAGCAGAAACATGTGAAGCCATTTGGAGAAGTCTAAAAGAAGAAGTTTTTGTTGAACCTAGCGCTGAAAACTGGAAGGAAATAGCCAGGAACTTTGAGCTGAAATGGCACTTCAAAAATTGCCTTGGTTCAATTGACGTCATAATACAGGTAATCATCTGATATAAAATTTTTTCTTTGTTACCTAAATATAACTTTTTTTCAGGCTTTACCTAAATCTGGATCAAATTACTATAACTATAAAGGGATGCATTCCATAAATCTTATGGCAATTGCAGATGCAAATTATAAATTTATTATGGTGGACATTGGTGCACCTGGGAGATTAAGTGACAGTGGTGTTTTTAGGAGAAGTGCAATGGGTCAAGGTTTTGAGCAAAATCTTTTCGATTTCCCACCACCTGAACATAATATGCCTTATGCACTTGTTGGCGATGAGGCATTTCCCCTCACATTTTACCTAATGCGGCCATACTCTCGTAGAGGAAATCTTGACTTGACTCAGAAAGTATTTAATTATAGACTTAGCAGAGCTCGAAGAGTTGTAGAGAATGCTTTTGGGATTTTAGTGGCTAAATGGCGGATTTTTCGGAAACCAATTCATGCAAGTGATGCCACGATAAGAAAAATTGTGCAGGCTTGTGTTTGCTTGCATAATTTTTTGTTATCTCAAAAAACTGAGAGCGACAGTATTATCAATCCTGATGATGAATTAGTTTCAACAACTGAAGGTTTACTTGATATTGGAAGTGCTGGATCAAACACTTTTTCGCAAGAAGTTGGAAATGTTAGAGATAAATTCAAAGACTATTTTTGCGGACCTGGTGCTATTGAATGGCAATGGGAAAAAGCATTAAATAATGATTATTAATTTTTCATGTCTAGGCAGCAACAACTTATTTACCGAATAAAGCAACGAGTACTGAGTGTGTAATTTTATTTAAAAATCCAGCGAAGTGCTTTCGGCTACAAAGCCATTTTCAGAGCTGTCATAAAAAAATGTTAAATGATTACTATTTCTATGAACTCTTGATATGTACCCCGTATCTATTTATTGAACAGATGATTATTATTAATAGATGTAACGCGAGCGTGGCACTTTATGTTGAAGTTGTCATCTGTGTTTTATGTAGAACGTGGAAATAAAAAATCTTTCATTTTTCTAGTTTAGTTAAAGAACGTGTTTAATTTTCACCAATTTCACCCAAAAAGTTAACAAAAAAAACTAAAGGTTTCCAAACGACATTACCTAACAAAGTAGGCATGTGTTAAATTAAATACATTACATAAAACTTCTAATTAAAAAGATATATTAGGTTATTAAAAATTGTACCCTGTAGCAAGGGTGTACAAATTAAAGTATCACCTGTTTTGAGTTAAAAATACAATTTAGTTTAAAATTGTATTTTAAACTCAAAATGTGATACTTTAGTTTGTAACCCTTGCTACAGTTGATACTAGTGTGTACACCACATTCAAATTATTACTAAATTTACATTTATTGGGTATCTAAATTACATTCTGTCTCGTAAACTAAATTCATAATATTGAGCTCCAACTTAAACCGTTCCCTATATGGCATTCTTCTAAGGCTCTCCCTCAATCGAATTAAGAATCCATCGACTCCATCTGGTGGCTTTGTATCTTTCAAAATTGAAGCAATTTCTTTCTCCAATACATTTGGATCTCCCTTCTTTTCTATAACAATACAAAACAATAAAAATGCTAAGCAAAAAGATATATTTATACTACATTGAGGATTATGACTTGCTCCATTTAAAAGTTTAGAGTTTCAGTCATAGTCAAGGGCTAAAAACACCAAATGAGTAATCAGTGTAATCACCTTGTAATTCAGAAAATATACATACTTTTGCATCCGTCTTGTCTTGTAGAATCCTCTGAAGATATCCGTTTTGTGTTTCGTGGAGTAAATGTCGATGTGTCGGAAGTTGTTGGAGACAACAATCCAGGATTTGTTGATGGAGGTGGAGATAACATGTGGCTTCTTTCTGCCAGATCTGTGTCATTTATAACAGTAACTGAAGATACTGTCCTAAAACAGAATTGATTGAAAATTGATAAAAATATTTTGAATCAGAAATATTAATAAAATAACCCTTCCCTATAATCTATGTTATTTACTTTTATATTGCTATATATTGTGATAAAGTGTATCTAATTGTAAATGAATGAAAGACGGTACCAATAAGTTTTACTTACTGTTGGTCATTACTACCGTCATCCACAAATCTCATCATTTCATAGTGACTAAATCCTTTAGTAGGAAATGAAGTAGCTTGTGACCCACTAGGCCTATACTCCTTCATTTTTTTCTTAGCTCTATTGTACCTGTCTCTGAGGTATTTCCATTTTTTTTGGATATCCTCTAAACTTATCTTCCCCCCTATAGTAGATTAAAAATCTCCACCCATAAAGCAGCTTTTTTTGCTGCTGTTTAATTGTGTGGACTGTAACACTTATTTTTGCTTTTATTTTAAATAAAATAGATCGATATTTTTGTATTTTTTAATGTTAAATTTTGACAGGTGCATATGTATGTGACAGGTTTTTTGAACGACTTTTTTTTGTTCTCGTTCCCTGGCAACCGCCACTCTCGTCGCCGGCGTTGCCGACTTTATCAATTTTCAGTGGAGTCTGGACATGCCGCCCGCCTTGATATGTACGAGGAAAGTATAGTGAAAACCAAATAAAGTTGCGTTTACGTCACCAAGGTCGTATTTCTATCGCAGGTGTGGCTACATTTCTATCGAAAAGTACATATACTTAAATTTGTTAATTAATCGGTTCTAAAGATAACCCAATCAATAAAAAAACTTTTGTACCAAAATAATGTATAAGCAATATAGCTTTATTGGGTTTAGACGTCCCTCGATGTAAAAATTTGTGTTAAAATTTTTATAAAGAAGCCTCCAATTATTGACGGTAAAATAGTCACTGCCAGAAATAATGTCATGTTGCCGCGTTCTTTGTGACTTTTCTACTCGTGTAGTGTCATCGATTTTGAGGTTATAGTTACGTGCTTTATAAAATTTTCTTGTGACAAATATTTATAATCAAAACTGTTTTTTTCAAAACAACGAAGCATTTTCTTCTGTGATTGTTAAAATGCCCAAACAGCTGAATAGCCGATGCAAAGAACTTGTGGCTTCATTAGTAAATTATTTTGAACAAGAAAGAAATAATAATGGCCCTTTGTTGCCCTTAAATGCTGTACAAGAGGTAGGTAATATGTGAATAATATATCCTTACTTTACTCTACGAAAATTTCTATTATTTTAGCGTGTAGCTGCTGCTTTAAAAATCAGTGTAAGAACAGTAAGCAAAATTTGTCAAACTAAGAAAAAAGGTGAAGAGTTTGAGTCACCAAAGAAAAAACGTTGCGCTCATAAACGAGTAACAAATACAGAAACTTTAAATACAAGCTCTATTCGTGATACCATTTACAACATGTACCAGAGAAGTAAGTATAATTACGACAATTGTATATTTAACATATTTTTATTTCTGTATGCTTTCAGAACAGCACATAACGATTCAATCATTGTGGTCCCAACTAAAAGAAAAAGAATTATTTAATGGTAGTACCACTTCTTTGAATAGATTGCTCAAAGAACTTGGGTTTAAGTGGATGAAGGATAATCCACGACGAGGACTTATGGAATTACCTAATGTTGTTTTGAAAAGAGTAGAATTCTTAAGATATTATAAAGAAGCGAAGGACGAAGGTATATACCAATTTGTGTTCATCGATGAAACCTGGATATTTCAAAATGGCATCATAGGTCATTCATGGCAAAATGAAAATATCAAGAGTGTTAAGACCACTAAAACGGATGGCAAAAGGTTTGTTGTATTGCAAAACATAAGTGGTTAATTAAACATTATTTAAATAATATTATTACAGATATATTATACTCCATGCTGGAAATGAAAACGGATTTATTGAAGGTGCTGAAGCAATATTTTGTTCAAAAACCCAACTTAATGATTATCATGGGGAAATGAACCAGGCAAATTTCTTGAAATGGTTTGAATATCAGTTGCTGCAAAATTTAGAGAATCCTTCTCTAATTATACTTGATAATGCACCTTATCACAGCATGTTATTGCATAAAACTCCAAATACAGGATGGTCAAAATGTGCTATTCAGGACTGGTTGACAGAAAAAAGCATTCCCTATTCTCACATGATGTTCAAAACAGAACTGTTGCAAATCGTTTCTCAGTAAATATACAGATATATTCTTACTTATTGCCATTTATTTTAAACATTTTTTTTTTTTTTAGAAATAAGCCACCAATCAAGTATATAGTGGACGATATGGCAGAACAGTATGGACACAAAGTTTTACGTCTTCCTCCTTACCATTGCATATTCAACCCTATCGAATTAATTTGGGGCATATCAAAAAATTACTACAATAGGCATACTGGTAGGGATGGTAACAGTGCGAATAACTGCCTGAACATGTGGCACGAGGCACTGCACATGATAACTCCTGATATGTGGAAAAATTCTATACAACATACTGAAAAAGAGATATTTAAATGGTATGAGAGGGAAAGAATATTTGATCGTCCAGAAATTATTCCGATAGTTATAAATTTTAATAGTGAAGAGAGTGACACTGATGTTGAATCAGATGAAGAAATTGAACAAGAATTTGAATCTGCCTAGTTTCATTTCACAATATGTTGATTTGTTTAATGTTAGTTTTTGTCTTTGAAAATATGTTCATTATTAAACATATTTTATTTTATTGATTGTATTTTTATTATATTTATTTATTAAAAGATTTGGTAACTCAGTAATAACCTTACAACTTTTATTCTAGAATTCCTTACTTTGTGAAATCTATTTATAAATTTAATTAACAAAAAACGTCAATGAAAAAACTCCACACTATATTAAACGAAAACTATCAAACTATCGATAATTTTGTAGTTTTTATTTATAATATTGTGGAATTTTCAACTTTTATGTTTTTTGTTGACTTCAGTTATTTTCTGTTAATTTCCATATTTCGTGAACAATTTGACAACGCTGCAAATGTTCACAGTGATGACGTAAACGCAACTTTATTTGGTTTTTACTATACATTCAACAACTAATTGTAAAAAAGCTAGCAACAAAATAATAAAAACATAAGAGCTAATAATATGTGATAATAATTGTCCATAGTTCAATGGGTACAACGCACAGTTTCGATATGGGTCTTTTAAAAGTATTTCCTGTAGACACTCGGACTGTTGCCACTCTCACTATATTGTCTGTCCCGGGATGAAGTGCAACTACTCGTGCCAGCTTCCACTTGAGAGGTGGCTGGTCGTCTTCTTTAATTACTTATAGACTGTCAATCTTCAGGAGGTTGGTTACATTTTTCTGCCACTTTTGGCGTGATTGAAGTTCTGAAATATATTCGCTCTGCCATCTTTTCCAGAAACATTGGACGGCTTGTTGCTGCTGCTGATATTTATTAAGTCGGTTCACTGGAACCTGCCCAACGTCAGGATCCGGAATTGCAGTCATTGGTTTACCGATTAAAAAATGGCCGGGGGTGAGTGGGGTATAGTCATCTGGGCTAGAGGATAAGGGCGTAATAGGTCTGGAATTGAGGATGCTTTCAATTTGAATTAAAACAGTCGAATAATCCTCATAGGTCAAATTCAAATTTCCTGTAACTCTTTTCAAATGAAACTTGGCGCTTTTGACCCCTGCCTCCCATAATCCGCCAAAATTGGGGGCATGTGGCGGTATAAAGTGCCATTGTATACCTTCATTACTTAATGAATCGTTAATTTTATCGGATGAGTCCTTTAAGAAATTAAATATCTCAGACAGTTTACAGTTTGCTCCTACAAAGTTAGAACCGTTGTCGGAATATACATGTTGAGGCTTTCCTCTTCTTGCTATGAATCTTTTGAACATTGCCATAAAGGCTTCGGTAGATAAATCTGTCACCAAATCAAGGTGAATGGCTTTTACCGACATACAGACAAATACACAAAGGTATGCCTTTATTAATTTTGCATTTCGTAATTTCCGGTCCTTTATTAGAACAGGTCCGGCATAGTCAATTCCGACATTAAAAAATGGAGGAGTTTGCGAAATTCGGCATTCTGGTAAATCTCCCATAAGGGGATGGAATGATGATGGTTTGACCTTAAAACATTGTACGCAAGCATAGGTGATTTTTCGTGCAGCGTTTCGACCAGCTAAAGGCCAATAGGTGTTTCTTAAGGATGCTAATAATTGTTGGGGACCACAGTGGTGTAGACTTTTATGTTCATGACTCATTATTAATTTAGTGAGATTGTGTTTAGGATCTAACACCATTGGATGTTTTTTGTCAAAGGTAAATTCCTTGGAATTTCGTAACCTGCCGCCTACTCGTATTAATTTATTCTCATCCAAAAATGGATTGAGCATTGTTAGACGACTTTTACCTGAAACACTTCTCTGGTTGCAGAGATCATTAAACTCCTTAGGAAATGACTGGAATTGCGCTAGTTTTGTTAAAACGGTCATTGAATAATTTAATTCCTCAACTTGTAAGGGTCCAATTTTTCTCAAAGGTTTAGGAGTTTTTGAGTTATTAAAAAATCGAAAACAAATTGAAATTACTCTTTTTAATTTATTGAGGCAAGAAAAACGCGTAAATAAATAATAATCGTTGTTTACTGTCACATGACAAGTAGGTTTTGATTCAGGTAAGTCCGTTAACCTTACGTTATCAACCTTCCATTCTGACTCATCATTCAGGAGCCACTCAGGGCCATGCCACCATAGATTTGATGACACTAATTCTTCTGCACTTATACCGCGCGTAAGCAAGTCAGCTGGATTGTGTTTAGATTGTACATGATGCCAATTCATTGGTTCGGTCAGAGTTTGAATATTTCCAACTCGGTTGGCAACAAATGCTTTCCATTTGTTTGCCGCGCCGCGTATCCAGCCTAAAGCTATAGTCGAATCGCTCCAAAAATATTTTTTGTCGATTTGTAAATGAATGGAATTTATTATTTCCTGACTTAAGTTTGCTAGTCTCGGTAAACTGACTTGTTTGATGGGTGCGACACGTGTTTTTGCCGTCAATAGTTGCGTTATATATCTTCCGTTACTATCACGTGATCGTAAATAAATACATGCGCCGTACGCCGCTTCGGAGGAATCTGAAAACCCATGAAGCTCAATAGTAATTGATTTTTCAGACAACGCGAATCGAGAAATTTTTAAGTCATTTAGACTAATTAAATTGTTGCGAAAATTGTTCCAATCAGTTAATATATCCGTGGGTACGACTTCGTCCCATTTTATTCCCGCTTGCCACAATTTCTGTAAAATAATCTTTTCTTTTATTGTGATGGGTGATAATAATCCCAACGGATCAAAAATTTGAGATGAAACGGATAGAATTATACGTTTTGTAACAACTGTAGGGCATTCTAAATCAATAGAATATTGTATGGTATCCTTATGCGAATTCCAATATAGCCCTATGGTTTTACTAATTTCGTCTTGATTTAAATGCAAAATATTCATAGTACACTCATCGTTTATTTCGAATTTATCTAAAAGTTCTGTTCTATTGGTTAACCATTTTCTTAATGTAAAACCCGCGGATTTTAAAATATTGGTAACATATTTTTGAATTGTTAAAAGTTCCTCTATAGAATCGCAGCCCGTTAAAAGGTCATCGATATAAAAATCGTCTTTTATGACTCGTGTGGCAGCGTTATTTTAGTATCTCTTGCTAATTGTGAAAGGCATCTAGTCGCTAAAAATGGTGCTGAGCTGGTCCCATACGTCACGGTTTTCAGCTCATAGCATTGAAACTCATCGCTTGAGTTTTCACGCCAAATTATTCTTTGCAGACACCTTTGCGATTCGTCTATTAATATTTGGCGGTACATTTTCGAAATGTCTGCGCTTATTACGTATTGTCTTGATCTGAATCTTGATAGAATTGCGAACAAGTCTGATTGTACCGTAGGTCCGCTGTATTGCGCGTCGTTTAAGGAGATTCCCGTTGTAGTTTTTGCACTGGCGTCAAATACAACGCGACATTTAGTAGTAATGGCCGATTCTCTTATAACCGCATGATGAGGTAAATAGTAAGTTAACTTTTGAGTGTCATTGTTTTCAGATATTTTATACATATGGTTTAATTGTTCATACTCCCGCATGAATTGCACGTATTGTTCTTTTAATTCTGAGTTTCGCTCAAGTTTTCTTTCTAACGAAAGAAATCGGTTGACTGCGGAATTCCTTGATTCCCCTAAATTGTATATTTTATCATTTACTGGCATTCTTACTACAAATTGACCGTTAGAATTACGTATAGTGTTTTGTGTAAAATGCTCTTCACAAAATTTATCCGAGCATGACATCACCTTACAGTTCTCATAGTTTTCTAGTTGCCAAAACTTGGCTAACTGTTGCTCTATTGTTATTTTTTTGTAAATTGTTTATAGCCCCACTTACTATCCATCCTAGCATTGTATTGTGTAATATCGGCAAATGTTTGCCCAATTGAATTTGACCCACTGATAATACTTGCCAAAATATGTCACAACCTAAAAGCATGTCAATTTGTTTACTTTTGTAAAATTCTGGATCTGCTAACTGGATATTTGAGGGTATTTTTATTATTGATTTGTCTATAGTTAGAATAAGTAAATGTTCTGTAATTTTAGTTTTGTAATTCAGTTTTGTAATTTGATTGCAGTGAATTTAATTCTATGTTGACCTTGTTATTTGCGAAAGATAATGCCTTACCAACGCCACTAATTGCTAAATTAAATTTTAATTTATTTAGCCCTAACTTATCACAAAACTGTTCTGTTATAAAATTACACTGGGATCCATTGTCTAGCAGAACGCTTTGTGATCCTTCACTTGGACCATAGCCGTAGCCAAGAGGATTTGCGCTGGGACCAGAGATTCAATAACGTGCATTGATATATTAGTTTCATTACCTTTATTCTCGATTGATGTACCTGCTACTTCTGAGGATTGTGATTGATTGTAATTCTCAGTATGTGGTATTGTATTGTGCTTCCGGTGGCACGTTTTGCACCCAGAATACTTGCAATCTTTTGAAAAATGTCCCGGTCTCAAACAATTTGTGCACAACTTTTTTTCGAATACCCTTTTTCTTTTTTCAGAAACTGGAATTTTTGACAATGTTTCACAATTGTATATATAGTGGTCCCCTTTGCAAAAATAGCATTTTGTTTTATTGACTTATATGTGAGACTCCTTTCCTTGGAACCTTAATTTCACTCTTTATTGTGTCCCTAGAAGAAGAGCTTTTATATTCAAGTTTTTTCAGTAAACCTAACCTATAAATTAAAAATGTTTCCATATCGTTCATGTTTGGTTTGTCTCCCGCTTTTTTGTATATTTCTCATTATTTTTGTGTTTCGGTATCAAACTTACTGTTTAATATATATATTAAAATTGTATCGACTGATGGTTCCCCAAAACTCTCCAAAGCTCTTAAGTTTTTTGTGGTATTCAAATAAAGATCTCTTAAACCCCCACTGTCCTTATTTGACATATATGGTTGGTCAAAAATTGCTTTTACATGGTTAAAAATAATTAAATTGTGATTCTCATAATATTGACATAGTAATTTCCATGCAACGGGATAGTTAGCTTCTGTTTTTTGTATACCACTTACCAATTGTTTGGCTTCTCCTTCTAAGGAAATTTATCGACTGTACCTATATGTAATTTGTTGTGAATCATTTCTGTAAACGCATCACGAAATTCCAACCAATTTTCAATATGGCCGTCAAATATTGGTAATCTAATTTTTGGAAATCGAGAATCATGATTTGACGTAGACGGTAAAAGCCTAACATCGCCACCGTTATTATTTGTATTAATAATTTCTGACTCCTTTATTTCCGCCACTGGTAATCCAATATTGTTAATGGCTTCCGATATCTTTGTTGCGACACTAGCTTCGCTTTTACTAATATTTCTACCTTTTTCTGACCTTTTGCTGGTTGTATAGACACTACCTTCACGTGATTTATCAGAAGTATCTTTTATTTTTAGAATTTCCTTTAATTTTCCGATTGTTGTGAAATAATTGTTTTCAAAGTCTACCATCTCCTCTTCTTCCTTAGTTAGGAATTCATCGTTATCTATTAATATTAGCTCAATTTTATGTTGAACCTCCTCAAATTGATCCAACAACGGTTCTGCCTTGCTTACTTTTAAAGCTATTGTACTGAATAAAGTGTTATCTTTTAATATAAGTTCTTTTTCAAACTCTAAACCTAGAAGGTAATTGTGTAATCTAGTTATTTTACTTTTTATTTGTCCTCTTTTTAGTTTTAATTCTTTTAATTGGACTTCCATTTTTTTTGGAATCGAACTTATAAAGTTGAATTCCAGTAGAAAACTAGATTGATTAAATAAGTACCTATGTATCTATACACTTTTAATTGTAATTTATTAAGCAGATAAATATGTGTTTTAAATTTAAATGAAATTACTTGTTAGTAATACTGTATTGTTGTTATACCTACTTTTGGTATTATATTACAAATACATTTGTAATTATTTACTTAATTGAATTGTAATCACCCTTATAATTGTTAATTGTACCTATTCAAATCCTAATCAGAAAATATCGACTATAATAATTCAAATCTACAGTGCATGCATAAATTGGAACAGACTTACAGGAAATCGGTACTTCTGCCATATATTTTTCAAGCTGGAACTCCTAACACTTGACCATGCGGCGAAATTGAAGTATGATGCACTATAATTGTCTTGAAGTGATTAACTGATTACTATTTTAATCCGATCGAATGACCATGTTTAATTGTGTGGACTGTAACACTTATTTTTGCTTTTATTTTAATTAAAATAGATCGATATTTTTGTATTTTTTAATGTTAAATTTTGACAGGTGCATATGTATGTGACAGGTTTTTTGAACGACTTATTATCTTTTTTTTTTGTTCTCGTTCCCTGGCAACCGCCACTCTCGTCGCCGGCGTTGCCGACTTTATCAATTTTCAGTGGAGTCTGGACAGCTGCTGTCCTTTGGGATAAAGGCAAACTATGATTGTAAAGAGGTGGCCTATCCTGAATTAGTTTTATCAAAGTTTCATCTCCAGAGGCCTCTGATAGGTCAGGATTACCTACTACTGCATGGCCTTGCTGTTTTTGCAATAAAAAAATTAAAATTTTGAAACAAATGTGAAACAAAAAGGTTATATAGGGATACAACTGCTTATACTGTTAGGATCAGGCATCAGGTTTTATATCTCTTACCTATTGTCATAACTTTGTTTTGGTCTTCTGCCAGGTCATGCTCGCCTTCAATATAAATATCTTTTAAACACTCGTGCTCTAGCAAGTTGTCACAATATGAGTTAATTAAAAACCCACAATATCCACATTTAAAACAGCCATCAAACATCCGCTAAAATAAAATTAATTTATGTTGAGAATAAATAAATCCGCAAAACCTCTACTATTACTCACCTGATTGCTTGCCATTTTTCAAGCTTCAATACTATAAAGTAAATCACACTGCAAATCATATATAAACAGAGATATAAACAAAAATTTAGGTTAGGTCAACAATGTTGCAAGTGTTCGCTAATGTCATAAAACGCCAGGATATGGAGGGTAGAAGGAAGGAGCACCATCTTGTATGGGTGACAAGCTGAAAAAGTGTCCACCTGTAAACAGCAAATTATAATTCGAAGATTCACCGAAATGGCGCTCGTGTAGCAAATGGAAATGATGTGAATTTAGGGTTATAAACCGAGTGAAGTGTGCTGGGTTGAAAAATTTAGTATTTTTCGTGACTTGTGTAATTGAGAAATATGCAGTATTTAAAATCTCAATTATTTACGTAGTATTTTCTTTTTTAATTTTGTATCTTACTCTAATAATTCATGGCGCTGTTTTTAAAATATTTCCACTTGCTACTATGGCGCCACCTTAATTTGCTTCCTTTCGATGGACACTTTTTAATACATTGAGATGGTGCTCCTTCCTTCTACGCTCCATACGCCAGGAGTACGCCGAAAACTAGGGACAAACTCTACTTTTCAGCGGACTTCAGGCGTACTCTGCGCGGTTTAGTGGCAGCGCACTTTTGACAGATCACATGATCATTTCAACCAACCACATCATTGAACGCCAGTGCGCTCTGCTTATAGTCCGCACATGAGGACCCGCCATCAGTTTTAGGTCAGAGTGACCAACAAAAAGTGGTTTTTATGACAAGAATGACAGTTAATGTCTTCCATTCAAAACATGCGATTTTTGCAGGTTTTTTATCATTACGAACATCTATATTGATTTATTAAAACAATGAATACACCCTCGAAGCGTAAATTTTAAAATTTAAAATAACGTTTTAGCTGAATTCTCAATGCATCGGTGGCCAGTAATTCTAGGAACTTTCGGCAAATCACCATTTCATTTCTATCATTATGTCACTAGTTATGTCAGATGTCAGTGTTATTTGTTTTTGTTGATATTCGTTTAATCCTTCATGTTTATTTTCCATACTTTTGTAGTAGTTCTAGTTAGTTGTATCACTTTATTCTTCTGATTGCTTTTTTCACTAACATCTGACATAATTAGTGACATAATGACAGAAGAGAATTGGTGATTTGCCGAAAGTTCCTAGAATTACTGGCCACCGATGCATTGAGAATTCAGCTAAAACGTCATTTTAAATTTTAAGATTTACGCTTCGAGGGTGTATTCATTGTTTTAATAAATCAATATAGATGTTCGTAATGATAAAAAAACCTGCAAAAACCTTATGTTTTTAATGGTAGACATTAACTGTCATTCTTGTCATAAAAACCACATTTTGTTGGTCACACTGACCTTAGACTGAACTCCTCTATTGCCGTTGACAGTGTCAATTTATAAACCTGACGTTTGATGTTCGCCGCCGTTGTGTTCTATCACAAAGCACAAATCATCAAAAATAAATCTCAATCAAGCTACTCAGCTTTTAATAATATATTTAAGGTTATGTTAAACCCACTAAAACCCGATTCTTGTCAAACGACCAGGAGCCCAATTCTTGACATCACTCGCTATCGAGCGAATTCGCAGTATAACGAGCAACGGTTAGCGAAGACTTTACTGCAATGCAATTCTTGAGGTGATTCGTTGAAGGGTGTCCTTATGCGAAATGAGAAATTTGGCAATACCGTAAATAAAGCGTTCTCTCTGCTTGACGCTGTCAAAATTTTCCAATTTTATGGTTACGTTTTATGTATGTCTCTGAAATGAATCGAAACAATATTAATAATGAATTACGCGGACGCGGAGTGATAGTTGGAATAAGTATTTGCAAGGAAAGGATCAAACAATAGGTGATAACTTCACAAATAACTTCGAAGATTCCGTGGAAGAGTGGAATAAATTGGCAAATATTTTAAATGGTATTCCAGGAGGAGAAAATCATTCATTGTCGTAAACGGATTCGAAGGATTGCGCGGAACCCGGAAATTTTGATCTATTTCCGCCAACTCTAAATTTTCCATTAACTATACGCTTGCTATCACTTATCACTTTCAGTATAAATATAAAAATTGGTTATCACGTACAAAAATGTGCTCGCTGCATAACGAACACTATCAAGCGAATGCGCAAAGCAGAGAGCGCTCAAGAATAGTATTTTAACGAATTCGTTAGGAAGCGAGTAACCTTGAGTGTTGCGAACGGTCAAGAATTGGGGTCCTGGCTTTTTATTGGTTTAGATGCGAACGACACAAACAGCGACACTTAAAACTTCGTATAATCAAAACTTTCCAATACTGAATGAATTTTCACGCGTGAAAGTACATTTCGATGTAAAATTTCACGCTCTACAACATTTATTTGAAACTTTTTTTGCTATTGTTTATAGTTATGGGAATAATTGCGAAAAACATGAATTCCGAACAGTTTTTCCGCGATTTTCACTATTTCCCGGGCGATGAGTCCGCCCCGAATATGTTCATTCGATTCCTCATGCCCAAATTGACTTTATCAACCTGATCGGGGCCTTCTAGCACAAAAAGTCAATTCACGGTCTTTTTTACTGGACTAACAATACATAGGGTCTAAATTTTCTGGGGGAATAATGAAAATATAGTTTGAACAATTTATTCATTTATTTTAATACAAAACTATATGGAACAAAATGAAATGGAACTCTAATAAAATGGAACGTAAATTATTTTGGAACAAAATGAAACGTAAATTATTTGAAAAACAACAAAACCAATTAATATTTATTTATTCTTTTCTTATTAGCGTAATCGGACCTTAGTTCGTTTAGATTTTTCTGTGCTTCGAATATTATGTTTTCTAAAATTTTCACGTTTTCTTCGTAGTACGTATTACGAGTTTCCAAGAAAGTTTTCTTTTTTTCCAGTTCCAATAAACACGGTTCTTTTGATATATTATTGAACTTATCCTTTGCTTTTTGTATTTTTATTTTCACCGCTGCAATTTTTTCGTCCAGTAGCTGATTCGCATCTAGTTGTATTTTTTTTAACGCAACTTCTTTTTCTACAACCAGGCGGATCTTTTCTTCCATTTTTGCTTGGTATATCTATAGAAAAAAACGTTACGTACATAAAAATATCAAAAATTATCTACATAATATATCACTCTATATACCTACCTTCATTTTTTCGCTATTTTGTATGGTTAATGCCAATAAAGCATTTTCAGCAAAGCTTCTCCTCTTTTTTATATCATCCAATTTATTTTTATATTCTTCAGAATTCAATTTGACTTCCGAGTCTGCTATACATTTTTTAACATAATCAGTTTTCGCGTTTAAATCATCAAGTCTTGATCGGTCCTCCTTTACAGCTCCTTCTAATTTCTGTATATTTACAGTTTTTGCAATCTTATTTTATAGCGACTCCATTCTCCAGTGAGACCATTCTTAAAACAATTAGGTATCAATAACAAATAATCTAGCTTTATATTTGAAAAGTGTAGATGGAAAATTTATCAAATCTAAAATCAAAAATCTTCTACAGGAGGGTATTATATTGAAGAAAGTTGTTCTCCTTGGAGAGCGCAAGTCTTGATTACTTCCAACAGTAATCATAGTTGATTACTCTCAAACGGTAAATATATTCACTTTACTTAATTACAGTTACCTGTAAATAATTGTCATTTTAGTAAAGCGTGATCTATAGACGTCAAAAAATAATAGTTCAATACTGTAAAGCGTTTAATAGTATTGAACTATTATTTTTTGACGTAAATAAATTCACGTCTCTAGAATAGATCAAATGATTCAGAGTATATCTCAATATACATTTTTCAGCACCGTTGATCTTCAGAGCGCTTACAGTACACTGCTTTTGAAGCTTGTGGTCAGCTTTACCAGTATACTAGAATACCTTTTAGAGTAACAAATGGAGTTGCTGGATTTCAACGAGTAATCAATAGCATAATACAGCTAGAGGATCTTAAAGATACATTTGCTTATTTAGATGACATTACCATTTGTGGTAAAACTCATGAGGAGCATGATTTTAACTTGGACAACTTCATCAAAATTGCACAAAAGTACAGGCTTACGATTAATAACTCTAAATCAAAATTCTCTACTAAAACAATTGAACTTTTAGGTCACATTATTGAAAATGGCACTATTAAGCCTGATCCTGATCGTATTAAGCCTCTCGTGGAGCTTTCAGAACCCAATGATCTCCCATCTTTACGAAGGGCATTGGGTTTGTTTTCTCATTATTCACAGTGGATACCATGTTTTTCAGAAAAAGTGCATCCTTTAACACACTCAGAATTGCCTCTTTCCGAAACTACAAGAAAATCGTTCACTATCCTCAAGGAAGATCTAGCTTCAGCAATACTAACGTCCATAAATGAAAATAAAATGTTAACTGTAGAGACTGACGCATCCGATTTTGCAATAGCTGCGACCCTTTCCCAATCTGGCAAGCCAGTTGCCTTCTTTTCAAGGACTCTTACTGGTAGTGAAAAGAATCATTCATCTGTCGAAAAGGAAGCTTATGCGATCGTCGAATCTAGACATCTGTTATTGCCTAACTATTTTCAGTTGATTACTGATCAAAGAAGCGTATCTTTCATGTTTGATAACAGGGCGTATGAAAAGGTTAAGAATGATAAAATCCTACGCTGGCATCTAGAAATGTCTCCCTTCAAATACGACATTATCTTTCGTCCTGGTGATTTAAATCGAGCTGTTGACGCCTTAAGTAGAGTTAGTTCTTCCACAAGTAATCTAATTAAGCTCTCTAAAATGCACGTATCACTATGTCATCCTGGTATTACTCGCATGTACCACTGGCTCAGGTCAAAGAATTTACCTTTTTCACTTGAAGAAGTTCGTAAAATAACTAGTTCTTGCCGCATATGCAATGAAATTAAACCCAAATTTTATAAAGTAAAAAGTACACTCATTAAATCTACAATACCATTCGAGAGACTTAATATAGATTTAAAATGCCCCCTTCCAACCTTTTCCGGAAAACCGTATATTCTTACGGTTGTAGACGAATTCTCCAAATTCCTGTTTGCTTTTCCTTGTTCTAGTACAACTTCTTCTGAAGTTATCGAGCATCTCAAACAACTGTTTTTTCTATTCGGTACACCTTCTTATATACACACTGATCAAGGTTCCTCCTTTATGTCCCGTGAAATTAGAACTTCTGGCAGTTGCTAAGAGCAGAACTACTCCATACAATCCCTGTGGAAATGGCCAGTGCGAACGCTACAATGGTATTGTATGGAAAACGATTCCATTGGCCCTTCAGTCTCGTAATCTTCAGATGAATCAATGGGAACAAGTACTGCCTGAAGCTCTTCACTCTATCCGATCATTACTATGCACTACTACTAACTCTACACCTCACGAAAGAATGTTCACCCATCCGAGACACTCAATGAACGAAACCTCTCTTCCGACTTGGCCAAGTACTGGTCCCGTTTTAATGAGAAATGTTAATCGGACAAGCAAGAGTGATCCCAAGGTTGAAAAAGTAGAGCTTGTTCATATGAATCCTTTATATGCTCAAGTACGTTTATCTGATGGAAGAGAAACCACCGTATCTCTGAGACATCTAGCTCCTCTTCACGATAATGACACTCAACAAGTTTCAGAAGAAGATTCCCTCTGGCCGCTCAAGATCTACAAACAATGGCTGAGAATGAACAACCCCCAAAAAAATCCACGAACTATTAGTGTTGACGATGCTGTAACACCTCAGTAATACTGTAATACTGTACCTCACGTGCAGGACTACGATAACAGTGGACCTACTAGAGCAAGAAGACCTCCTGTATTCCTGAAGGATTACATTCATTAACTGAGGCGGGAAGAATGTAGTATATATATAGTTAGTTTACTTTCACTTAAATTGTTACTATGGGCTTTTGTCATGTTTATTTTTATTAAAACTTATCGTGAGAGGTTTCCTTCATTTTATTACAATAAGACTTAAACAACTTAGCATAGCTCCCCTATATATAGAATAATCTGTCTATAACTTACCTTTGCCTTTTTGCTTCGCACTCTTGCTGTAAAATGGTGGCGATAAAATTTCTAACGATAATAGCTCGTTCAGCTCGTTCTGTTTTTAATTTTATTTCGGTCAATTTCGTTTCATTTTCTTTCAGTTTGTTCTTCAATTTTTCTTTTTCTTCAAGGAGTTTACAGTTCAATTCTTGATGTTTTTTACATTCTTCGAAACGTGCTTTTAACGTTTCCAAATAATTTTTCTTGTTCAAGAAAGCAGGCTCAGGCTCCACGACTTCAGATTGCTTTTTTTCCATAATTTTGTAGTGATGCAAGCAGTAAACACTTTCGAATGAAGATTCTTTATAATTACTATTTTTATATTATATCGAGAAGTAAAGGATAAGTTTAAATTTGAAAAGTCACTCTCAGTAAGGACGCTACTTCAGCCAATGTTACCAGCCCAGCCTGGTTGTCTCTGCCAACGGTGAAAAAATAAACTCCCCTTGTAGACAGCAGAGATTTGTATAGATTTGATTTCCCTTGGCTGCCGATACTAAGTCCATTCGCCAGCTTAAAGAAATATAGAATGGTAGTGCAGCTTCATTTAAAACTGAGTCGTGAGTTGACTTTAAAAAAACAAGGAATTTTTCAGTTCCTACCAAAGGTAATTTAAAATATTTGAGGATAAAGTAGGAATAAAAATGTCATATAGGTTTGAAATTACACTACTTGTGAGAAGCACAAGTACAGGTTTAAGGAAACTGAGAATTCGGAGAGAACTAACATCTTAATAATAATGATTAGATTTGTCTATAATTTATTACAGACTTATGTGCATTTATTTCCCAAGTAACAGTTTGATTCAGAACAGAACAAAAAAGGCAAATAGAAACAACAATTATATTAGCTATGGTAAAAGTGGAATTAAATATTTAACAATAATACACAAAATATCATATACAACAACCGAAACAATACAAAACTTATGAAATTAAATACTTATATATAAGCAATCGTTGCCCATCATGGCTGGAAGTTATTCCCTTTATCGGTAGAAAATATAATCAACCGGTTAAAATATTCACAACCGATGGAAAATATTCCCCACCGGTGGAGGAAATCACAGACAAAACCAGAAAATGCGCCCCCCCTGAAAGCTGGATGTTCTCTACCGGCTGCTCTAAGCCAGAGTTTCTCTTTACTCTAGCAAAGTGCAGATATATACATTTACAAACAAGATAAAATAAATGTAAACTTAGTAATTATAAAAAAAGATATGTTTAATATCAATAAAATATTAACATTTACATTTTTTTTATAAGAGCCGAAAAATTGAAACATGAGTTACAACATAAAGATATTTTTACATACAATATTTTATAACTAAAATACTAATACCCCTAAATCTACACTACTTTACCACCCTCATGCACATTTTAAACCCATGCAGCTAAGAAAAAATCATGCAAAGAAAAACTTTACCAAATATTAATGAAAATTCTGTAGCTGCAAAATGCAAAGTCGCTTTTGTACCCTAAAAAATCCTTCCCTAATAAGAATTCTAAAACAAAAAACAAAATTAATAAGAAAATTTTTAATGTAAGCCCTAGGACAAAAAAAAGTAAAATTATAAGATATGCCTATCAGCAAGTTTAAATATATGCATATATTCCAAATAAATCCATCCCTAAAGAAATTCCTGGATCAAAAATCAAACAAAATTAAAAATGTACAAAACATTAAATGACATCTTGAAGCCTGTAAGAGGAGTGTTAGTAATGCTGAAAAGGAAGCGCTGAAAAAAATGGTTAGTAATAAATTGCCAAGAATTGCCATTTTGCATGTACCAACTTAGAAATCTACGATATTTTGATAACCCATACTGGGCAACTATTCCCCCTACTTGTCAACCCATACCCATTCGACAAACGGAAAACACTTAAGCGTACTCGCCCATCTGGGTGACTGCTCGTTTTGGAAGCGAGACTTTCGGACACCCTAGGTAACGAGCACTTTCTCACAGTGTGATACTGCGTGCATCCGTGCGGGAAATAGTCAATCGCAAACAAAAAAGTCGGTACATGTGGCGTACTTAACAATTGCAATGAAAAATAATTCACAAGAAAGGACAGAAAAAAAAACAGAACAAAAAATACGAGGAACGACATAGCTTACCTATGTCTTTTGAAAAAAGTACCACTTTAAAAAAAAGGGCTGGATAGTATTTAGAAAATATGAGGAACGACATAGCTTACCTATGTCTTTTGAAAAAAGTACCAACTTATTAACGAAAGGCATAGTATTTAGAAAATTTTCGGATTGACATATACCAACTTAGAAATCTACGATATTTTGATAACCCGACACCAGTAGGTGAAACAGGACAGAAAAAAAAAACAATAAAAAATACGAGGAACGACATAGCTTTTGAAAAAAGTACCAACTTATTAACAAAAGACTGGATAGTATTTAGAAAATTTTCGGATTGACATAGCTTACCTATGTCTTTTGGAAAGTACCAACTTATTAACGAAAGGAATAGTATTTAGAAAATATGAGGAATGGCATAGCTTACCTATGTCTTTTGAAAAAAGTACCAATTTTTAAAAGAAAAGAAGGATGATACTGAGCGATATGATGTCATTTGGTAGAAATTGAGAATTACTTTATACTCATACTCCTTTGGAGTAGACCAATACTTTACGAAACCTAAAACAAAGAATAAAATAATTATTAAAGAACGATTCCAAATAATTTTACTAAACTAATAATTTTAAAAAATCATGTTTTCTGAAAAACAAAACATTTGCGAGGAAAGAAAACAAAGACATAACAGCTGTGCACAAGTTAACCTCACATTCTATTAAATGGATTGAGATTTAGTTATAATCAAGTAGGCTCTGTTTTTTGCTACCTTGGTTAATAATGAACAACTTTACCACCTCAACAAAAGTCAATAAAGTTAGGTTTAGAGGCTAGTAGTGAAAAAATGATATTTTTATTCCGCACAAAACTCAATCTAGAATAAAAGATTTGTTATTAAATAAATTTCAAAATTTCAACTTTACTTAAACGGAAATTGAAGTGACAAGGTCGACTTTTTAATTTGGTTTCTTGTACATACTTGACGAGTATCGCACTGATGATGGCTTAACAGCCGAAAGCGCTCTGCAATTTTCAAAAAATTAAATTACTTCACACAGAATACACTGTTTTCTTGACTATGTGATTAACCGAAAATTAATGACCAGAAAGAAGAGAACTTCAAAATTATCTACGTTATTAGCAAGATAATGAACCATTTTCACATATAAGCAAATCAGCCAACATTCTCAAATGTAACTGCCCGCACAGGTCCAAATAATTTTCCATAAAGCAGTGTTCGCTATAATTATTCAGTGAGTAAAAAAATGTCAACACCTATTTAGAAGAAACATCTAATCTTTTTATTTCATTTAAAGTTCTGTTAAAGTGGATTCAAAGATAAAATGGATTATTTAAAACTTTTGCTGAAATGAGTTTGAAATAATTTTGTTACTAAAAATATTTATTTAGAGTATTTAGAATTAAATTTTTTTTTCAGTATTTATAACTATATGGATCAATACTTCAGTATGTCGATGGGTATCTCCACCCCTTTGTGAGTGTAGAATCGTAAAAAATGGATAATTTTATAAACTTTTTATTCTCTTTTTGTTCCCAGGAGAAATGGTAGAGAAAAATGGAAGATGAACTTCAGTTGCTATGTATTGATAAATATGAAGACAAATACATTAAACATAATGTAATAATAATTTTATTTATTTTTATAGAATATTTTTGATTTGTTTCTTTTCAATAAAAACATACCTACACCAATTTTTGCTGTTATTTTTTTGAATGATTAATAAGGGTCATTGAGAAAGCAGACATTTTTATAGTTTACCTAATTAATTAGCATTACTTTCTGTATTATAATTAATATAAAAACTACCTACTTACTCTGTACTTCAAATTTGTAATACTACAATAATTAAACAAACATATTGCCTAAATGATTTGTTTTTGTTTTCAATAAAAGAAGACATTTTTGCTATAATTTACTTGAATAATTAAGATTAAGAAGAGTCAATGGAAAAACAGGCATGTCCGTTCATTACAAACTGGAGGAAAACTGCAAAAAGTATTTATAATATTTCGATACATCACCTTGAAAAATTGAAGATCAAAAATATATAGGCAACATTTTTATTCCTGTGTTTCGAAAATAAAAGATTACAATAGTATATAATAGTATAGAATAGAATAGAATACGAAATGTCTATTTTGGTCAATTAGTAGAATGCAATTATTACTATTACCAAAGTAGTTTTTCTCACTAACTCGGGTGGTCGATGTATGTATGCTGATGCAGTCTATGGTTGTGTACAGGTCCCCGGAGGAACCAAAAGGCCCCGATATGGGGATCATCAAATATCAAAGGCACTTTATTGTGTGGGATCACTAGCCATTACTAAAAATATTTGTGGTTTATTTTACACCTATAGGCACGAAACGCGTTACTTGTGATGGAGCACATGTGGAGTAAATATAAAGAGCATTTACGAAGCACAAATTTACTTTTTCAGCATGAAAATTATTTTTTTCTACGACCGTGTGTTTTAACCCATTTTCCCGCACGCATTTTAGTTTTGAAAGTGTCACTTTCCCGCACTAGTGCGGGAAAGTAAAATTATGCAAATTTTGACCTTATTAGATAGTTTTTTACTTCGGAAGTTATAACTATTGTTACAACAGGTAAATAAATATTTACGAAATAGTCCATCAAATAAAATCTACATCTTTTCTAGCTTTTTGTTGCATTTTTAATTTTTTGAAAATATAAAATAATGAAGATATTTTTATATAACCCTGTACATTCTTTGAAAATTTCTGATTCCAAAAATCATTCGTCAAGATCATTTGTTTTATCTGAAGAAATAAATGATGGAACCTATTTGAAGCTGTACAGAAAGTACGCAAATTTACGACCACCTACCACTTCGCACCGCCGCTTTTTTATTAATTATGAGAAAGGAAAATGATCAGTTCAATGCGTTGGCGTAAACACCTTTGGTAAGATGCCAGCAGAGATTGCTGCATATTTACGCCTACCTAAACCGGAACGTTATACAGGACACAGTTTCAGACGTTCTTCGGCAACGTTCCTAGCAGACTCCGGCGAAGTAATAACCAACATAAAGCGCCTGGGTGGTTGGAAGTCTACCTCTACTGTCGCTGAGGGCTATTTGGAGGACTCCGAGAATCAGAAGAAAAATATATCAAATAAAATTATTTCATCTACAAATGACTTAAAACCATTTGAGATTTCATATTTTCAGAATGGAGTTCTCTAGGCTTTCTTTTGGGGATCAGATCATGGCGTTCAAATTGGTGACCACGAATTGTCAAAACTGTCAAAAACATACCATCACATAATGGCTAATATCTTTTTTATAACAATATAAAACTTAACCAAAATACCTGATCCCCAAGACAAAGGTCCAAGTTATATTGTGTTAAAATTTCAACACTTAATTTTACTGCGTTCTTTAGATTTGTTGTTTACAAAATGACCTAAATTTTGTTGCAAGTCAGGGGTGCCAACTGTTTTGAGCTGTCTAATTTGGGAGCGCGCTCTTAATTCAAAATGAAGTATAAATCCGCTCGACATAAATATGCTAATACATCTAAGGTGAAAAATAATTATTTTCTGTTATAAATGTATTAATTTTAAAAAGTTTAATTGCATAAATACCTACATTTATATTTTTAAAATATCACCCACGTTTATTTAACTTTTCTATTTCTTTTTGAAAACTTATTATTATAATCTAGTAAAACACTTGAAATATATAATACCGTTATACATTATTTCAGTTTCTTCCATTTTCGGAAATAATATCTAAAACATCGACGTTGACATTTTTCATAAAGTTTCACATGAATACACTTTGGAAACTGGAGAAAACGAAACTTTCTTCCAACAGACCATAACAAAATGGAATGTTATGAATTTAAGCCAAGGATATGAGAGATATCAAAAAGAAATTCGACCCTACATCTATATTACTCTACCCCAACTACTTCTTGTTTGTAAAAGAACATATTCAAGGAGGCGATCCTTTATAGATAGATAATTTATTAGTCTTTACCATCATATACATGACATAAGACAAGTCAGACACAGTATAAAAGTATAGTTAAAAAAATTAAAATTAAAATGCATGCAGGCAACAACATAAAACAAACATTTGGTATAAACAAGAATATAAGAAAATAAAATAAAAAGTTACATTTTTAAAGTCTGAAATACAAAAAGATCCAAAATTAGGTAATGAATCAAGAGATGTTACGCCAACTAACAAATTCATCTAGCTAGTAAAAACAATGTTGTATCAGAAATGTTTTAATACTAGTTTTAAATTTTTTGAGATGGTTTATTTATTTGATATAATCTGGTAATCGATTAAAAAATTCACCCCCGGCATATGCTGGCGACTTTTTTAATTGGGAACGATTAAATTTGTTTAAGTGAATATCATTCTTAGATCTCGTATCGTGATTAAGGTAAACGTATTCCTATTATCGGCACTTTTAGCACCTTACATACCCTAGGGATCATTTAAATTAATTTAATAAATATAATACCCAGACCACCCACATTCTAATTATTGATTTGGCTAATAAAAGGTATCATATAACGTACGGTATATTTATTTATACCTAAAGTTCATACATAATATTTACAAAAGTAACTAAATACAAAGTGTGCTGTGCACGTATTATCGGCATCCTAAAATAAATTCATGTTCTAGTTTTCGGCACATATAAGATCCTTTTATCGGCACAGAAGTGGATAACTCAGACTTTATCAACTAATAAGTAAGTTTAGCTAAGTATCCATTCACTAATGAAGTATGGCAATATTCGTTTTATAAACATTAAGCTTAAAATAATAAGAACGCATTTTTTTAAAACTAAACGTAAAATATTCGGCATTTCATTGGTAAACATTTGAATTATGAAACATTAATTTATTGGTCACTCTCTAAAGGATCATCATTTTTTTATAAACCAAGACAAGTCTCATGGTAGTGTTTTAGACAGGTAGAACAAAGACGCATGTCCAGCTGATCTTCAGTGTCGCACAATGCACAATACCAAGATTCATGAAGGTTTTGATATTGAAGGTTCAGTGGTTAAAAGTTCAGTGCCTTTTTTGGAGAAAAGTTTCTTGGTAACACTAATTTATTCGTCGCCCTGCGGTTAGAAGTTCTTTTAGTAAAATTTTGTAAACAGCAATTTTTGCTTTTGTTTTTCTTCTCTTTCTTTTTGGTTCACTTTTGCTTCCTTTGCATTTTTAGTTGTTCCTCTTGTTCTTTCTTTCCTTCTTTGTTTTAAGTACCTATTGTTGCCACTGAGATGAAGCTGCTACAGTAGTTACTTTATCCTTTATACCTTACGCTTAGAATTATTTTCCTTGGGTGAAGGCCAAAACCAATTTTTTTAATGGGGTCGGGATATATTCATCTACAGCATTTTGTGGTATTGGCGACAACTGTTTTTTCAAAAACAAAATAACAGGAAACTTTTTGAGCAACTAGCCAAAGATGAAATATGTTAGCGATGTACTCAAGGAAAGTTTCACCAGCCATCCATCCATTTTCTGACTTTCCGATACCCCAGTGTTCTGGTATTTTTTCAGCAACTTTTTTGTAATTAAAAACGATCATTGGTGGTAAAATTTAACCGGACGCACTACAAGTAACCAAAGTCGTTAGACACTTCTTCTCATAATTGCTTACAAATGAGTAAACAGTTCTATCACCCCTTTTAACTAAAACTTTGTCTCCTTTGGGAACAAAAAAAAGTAGTTCCAACACAATTGAATACACGACCAGGGACAAGAGTTATGTTGAAATTGTTTGAATCTTCTAAGAAGGTTCCTACTTCGATAAACCACTGACGAATGCGATTTTCTGTAAGGCTGTTTCTAGCAAAAGTAAGGTTTTGGGAAAACCTTCTTCTTGATGTCTTTTCAAAAACAATTTTTACCGTTTACGTCTAGGCCTACTGTCTGTGAAATTATTAGTCCTATTCAGTTCTTTAACCAATAGCTGAACACTATCTAACAACATTGTTTGCAGGAAATCCACAGGCTGCAATCCGAAATAGCCATGCAACCAATAAATTTTCTTCTTCACGTGTTAGTATGGTTTCTGGCCCACATTTCTTCACTATAGCCGTTCTACCTTTTACTTTGTCCTGTAGAGTCGACCTGGGTATTTTATATAACTTGCTAGCTGTTTTAAATGGCATTCCGGATCGAATAGCGTTAACAGCTTCCTTTAACTCTTCAACGGAATAGAGAATTCGTTTTTTTCTTTTCCATTTTGGGATAATTTTGATATGAAAAAGAAAATTTCCAATTATCGGCACATAAATGTATGTTTCATCGGCAGTATTATTATGTCAAAATTAGCTTAAATTCTAATAAAAAAAGGGGTGCCAAAAATTGGTAAAAAATATCATGGATTTATATTCCATATAATGACCAAACATTTCTTATGGTACGTTAAGAGCTAAAGGTAAAATTTCCTAAATACAGTCTAATACATATAACCAATTATCGGCACATCCGCCGAAAATTGGGTCATCGACTAATATTTATGTACCCATTATCGGCACCCATAAAATACCTAAAAAGGGTGAATAAAAACAGTTTTTCACAAATAAATAATAAAAATAATAACTCCTAATCATATAAAACCTAATTAAACGTTTATACGAAACATTAATCGGTAATTATAACATGATATGTCTTACCTGTTTCTTAACACGTGTACCAAGAAACGCGACTGACCAGTTTATTTTTGACAGTTGTTATTTCCGATTCTGGCCGACAGTTGTTCGACTGTGAAGAGGCGTAGATAAAGTTTCGCCGAAGTTTTCGTGAAATACTTTTATTTAACAATCTTGCGATAGAAATCTTATTTTTTGAGGTTATGTGGAATTAGTGCCGATAATTGGGGTGATGTCGAAAATAGGAACGTTTACCTTATGTACTTATGTCACTATTTTTCTGAAGGTTGTTTTTGTTAATAAAGGTATAAATTAGAAGTTTGTAGAGATATATGCCTGTGAATGTCAGAATGTTATTGCTTTTAAAGGTGCTCCTTCAGGACTCCTTGTAGTCTAAGTCAAACATCAAACGAATAAATCTCTTTTGGAGAATAAATACTTGCCCAATTTCGCTTGCTCTGCCCCACACAATTACATTGCAGCCTATCGTAGAATATATGAGTGCATAATACAAATTCAGTAAATAATCTTGATTTTAAACTATTAAAAGCAAAATATAATTTGTTTAATTTTTTACATAAACAGTCAATGTGATTTTTAAAATTTAATTTGCAATCTAATTCCATTCCTAGAAATTTTGTATTTTCAGAAGTGTTGAACGTGCAATTATTAAAATCAAAGACAAGGGCATTGTCTTCTTTGAGTGGGGATGTGAATTGAATAAAAACGGTTTTGCTCTCATTTATAATAAGGTGATTTCTTTGACACCAAGAGGTGAACTCATCTTTCATGATTTTTCTTATTTTTATAAGTAACTCTCCTAAGCTATCGGCTGAAATTATAATTGAGGTATCATCTGCATATATAAAAACACGTCCGTGGGAGATTTATAAGGGTAGGTCGTTTATATAAAGAAGAAACAAAAGTGGTCCTGGGACACCACCTTCATCTGACAATTCATCTTCGATCTGCACCCTGAGTGTTCTGCCAGACATGTAGGAATTAATCCACGATTGGATTGGACCTCGAATGCCCATAGCTTCTATTTTTAGGGATAAGTACTGGGGATTGATAGTGTCGAATGCACGAGTCAGATAAAAAAATATTCCTACTAAGTATTTGTTTTGGTCAATGTTTTCATTAATATATTGTACCAGTTCAGTTGATGCAATTTCTATTAAGTAATTTTCTCGAAAACCAGGTTGTGATGGGGTTATAATTTTATTTTGATCTAGGTAACTAATTAGCTGACTGTATACAGTTTTCTCAATTATTTTAGAGAACGAGCAATGCAAATGAATCATTCTATAGTTCGACACATTGTGGCTCATTTTTTTAATACTGTGTGACGTGTTTCACCTACCCTTTGGATTTTACCAACAGGGCACGCCACTTTTGACACCTTCGAAACCTTACACTTTCTCGGGCGCCAGATTTGTGACGTGGTTAACTCCACGGCCCCTTGACTTCAATCGTCAAGAGTTCCAGGTAGCCTCAGATGGAGGCCGGGCCGGGCCGGCCGGGTTAGTGATCCTTACTGGTCCTGAAACAAAAGTTTACACTCCTGGCCCACAATGCGGGGAAGCTGAATTCGTGCAGCTAAGCTATAGGGAAACTCTACACCCTACAGCAGGTCAGAAAAATACACAGGTTCAGTTAAGTTTTATTACACCTACCCTCAATAGTATATACAATGGTTGTGGCTGTTTGAAGACGTTATAATAATAATAAAAAACCACTATTATACAAGAAAAAGCGACAATACCCTGTTATCCAAAAAGCACAGATATGTAAGCATGCAAGCCAACTATATGTACATTAAACATGCGTAAATAAGAGACGAAGCGGGCAGGACATAAGTGAGAGTGGTTTATAAGCATAAAAATGTTACTTAAATTTTAGGGGTCTTTTCACTAAGCAAGTTGATAATTAAATAAATACACCGGATAATATGTTATTAGATGTGCTATCACTTTTGATGCACCCTGTATGTAGAATAAATATTCATATATAATCTTTATATTTGGTGGGATCGAGAGAAAGAATACGAAGGGTTTTCCGGTTCGGGAATTACAAAATGTCAAAGGAGCTTTATTCGGGAATACTACAGGATCCGGTCCTTGAATTAAAATATCAAAGGGCCCTGGCCAGACGCCTGGCACCCCTCAAGATTTCAATTTAGAACGGCTTTATGAATTAAAAGATCAAAGAGCCCTGGCCCAGACGCCTGGCACTCCTCAATATTTCAATTGGGACAGGATTGGAAATCGGGAAATAAATACCAAAGGGTTTTCCAAGAGGTAACTGTACTCGAATTCGGTGTTTATTTGTTATGAAACGGAAATACTGAAATTTCCTGTAAAATGAAATTAAACCCGGAGAAAATATTTATATTTAAATGATTTTTACATATAGTCAGAGGGTATAACGGGTTATAAACAATATTAAATGAATGATATATTTTAAAACAAAATAATTCTTAACGCAAAAAAACCTCGTTACACTGGTACGATTTTGCTCATTTTGAGTTTAGTACGAAATTTCCCTTGCACCACAGATATATTTATTATATGGGCTAGTTGATCAGATATGGTATCTGCGCATTCTTTCAATACCAAACAGGAGATTCCATCAAGTCCTGTCGAATATTTTTTATTAAGATTTAAAATTATATTTTTTACGTCATGTACATTGACTGGCATAAGAAACATAGAATATGTATCCTAGATGTCGTACATAAACCGTCAGTAAAGTTACATTCACTAATCTTATCACGAACGTTGCAAAATAGCTGGCAAAACGATTGGTAATTTCACTTTTATTTGTAATACTTATTCCTGAATCGGATAGTACTATTTCTGGTTATTTTTTATGTCTACCAGGTTCAAAAGAGACTTTGCTTTATTGTTAGAGCTGCCGATAATTTTGGAATAGTGAAGTACAAACCATTTTGTAAGTTGATTTCCTTATCAGAATTACAAGCGTCCACCCATTTTTGTCGGATAGCTTCATCCTTTGTGTAACGTTAATTTCGTTCACTTTACTTTCCTTCACTTAATTAATAATAAATTATCGTGTGGACGGCGAATAGCCAGTCCTTTCTCATACCCTACACCGAGAAATGTTTCAAGGCTGAATATATTTGCTGTGGACGAGAGTCGAAATCAACGTTTCTATACGGGCCGATCGAGTTCCGTCAGTCGTGAAAATAGTCACTGCTATTTTGATATTCCCACTTCGACCTCGTATCTCTTCTTCTACCACTTAATAATTAAATATGAATTAAGAATTCACTATTGGAATGTAAATTCCTTTCCTGGTCAAGGCGTCTGAGCTTGACATGAACATGAGACGTAAGTCTGTTATCTTTCATATGATTTCCTGTATTTAAAGAATGGCGGAGAGGTTTCATTCTTCTTTGAAGCCTTTCTATCTTATCGTATCTTATCTTTAAGAAGTGCATTCATTTGAATGGTAAGTTATTTCGCTTAAATCAAAGAATACACCATTGGTGTGTATTCTTTGCTTAAATGTATAACTATAACTATCCTCTCTTAACAGTTTTCTACTTTCCTATCTTTATTATGTAGCAATGTCGTTCCAGTGCCAGGAATATATATCGATATGATTTTGTGGTTTTTTTTGTCTTTCATATTTCTTTAATATTATCTTTGAATATATTTCAAACCTTTTTTAAAATATATACATATTTAAAATATGTATGTATTTACCGGTGTAGAATCGGTTAATCGATTTTAGGGTTTTTTTATTTGCTTTCTTTGAGTATTTCTTTTATCTAAAAATACAGGATGTATGAACCACGTTGTCAAATAATTTTCTTTAACAATGTAATATCAAATTAATAATTTTCTTTAACATTGTAAGATCATACTTCAGACATCCTGGATTTTGCTAAATTGGGTAAATTTGTTCCTGATACTAGAATTGTTCTTAGCACTTTACCTGGGACAAACTTTACCTGGACCCAAACTTTACCTCTGGGACAAACTTTACCTGGACCCAAACTTTACCTGGACCCAAACTTTACCTGGGACAAACTTTACCTGGGACAAACTTTACCTGGGACAAACTTTACCTGGGACATTTTACCTGAGACACTACCTGGAACTTTACCTGGGCCAGGACTTTTACCTGGAATACTCTACCTGGGAATATTATCTGGGACAAGATATGTAACTTCAAAAGGACACCAAGGACACCATCTCCTCACCATCACTCCAGGAAAGTAATATATATATATTTCATCGCTTCTTCAACGACGTCAATAAAACTAGTTAATTTTTTTTACGTTGTTTAATTGTTTGTAACAAAAGTCAATATACAACTTGTAAATTTAATAACGTTGTTCATGAAGTTTATTTTCCTTTCCAATCTTACAGGATTTGTCGTTATAATGCTGATGTGAATAACAAATAAGCTAGTATTATTCAGGGTGGCGCCCACTTACCTTCCTTAACTTCCATAATTTACCTTTATCTAATTTCAGTACCTTAAATAAATTCCAAGTAGGATTACCCGAGAACCGGTAAGACTACTCTCTGAATTTGTACTAGTTTGGTCTTAGAATCTACACCTGAGGTGCTCTCTAAACTGAGTAGCCGTAACATTTGGGAATTGAAAATATTTGAGATTTTAGGATTTTTTGTGGCTCCATTCCAGTTGTGGCAAGCGGCCACAGAATATCCAGGCATAATCGTTAATTACTATATACACTTCTTAAAGTAACAAATGATCAAAGGTACATTGTGCTTATAGCACCCGTTAAAAAATAACTAATTTTGAAACGAAAACAAGAGACAAAATCTTCATGTAACAATAAAAACACTTTTACTTAATTTTCTCACAAAATAAAATGTTCAGAGTTCACAATTTATTAGAAAAATAATCGATTACGAGTAGTATTGAATTATGTAGGTTATGGCATTCATTCAAAACATTAAACATATGATTGGCAATATGGCGTCGTTTTGGAAGGTGCGCAGAACATGACCGAAATTCGTCTTCCGAGGGAGCACACCATAGAGAAATAATATATAATGAGAGTTGTCGTTGCTGTAGTAACCGTTGGCATCGCGTTGATCGCAGCGCACCAGGAAGGGGTGTCGGAACTAATTTTAACAGGCGGGATATTTAAATCTGGTAGTTTGGATTATGGGTAGCAAATTTTACAATTTGTCTTAAAATTGTTTATTATATAATAATTTCATTACAAAAAATAAAATTTTGCAATGAAATAATTATAATTAACAAACAATTTTAAGACACATAATTTAGATAAATAAGAAAACAACATACATTTAAAATTTTTATTAACCTGCACATAACATAACAAAATTAACTAAAATATTTGTTTATTAAATTAGTACGATTATTCTATATACATTATCAACTTTCATTAATTAAAATTCTTATTGTATCTTTGGATTAAATTATCACAGATCACTTACAATAAATTGTACATTAGTTAAATGCTTATTTTATAATATATCTGATAAAACTGTATAACATAAATATTCTATCCTAACTAGAAAATTTGAATTAGTATCACAATATTTTCACTAAAATTACATTATATTTAAGAAAGCTAATCCAATATCACATCAAATTGCACATTATTTTAAAACAAAACAAAACAAATATTTTAATAAAAAGGAGTTAAAAACTAGATTTTCGATTTTCATGGACCATTAAGACAAGAACAGGTCTGAAACAAAAAAAAATTAAACGCAATGCATTTTTACAAAAAAAAGGAATTATTGTTGTTTGTTAGTCCTCTTACCATCATTAAAATATTTTTTAATTAATAAGGGGACGAAAACTTTTATGAGCTGAGAATATACATATGATTTATGTTCTTGACAGGTGAACCAACTAAAATTAATATGACCTTTTGCAAAGAGTTCAGTTTTTTCAATAATATTCTCTACATGACCTAAAAGTGGTAAAATATAATATACAATATCATGCAGCATTGAAAGAAATTTAATGACTTCCCTTTGTACATAAATCAGACTTGTTTTATCATCATTTTCTTTGAAGGAAGTGAAACTATGGTGAACGTCTAAAATGTCTGTCTGCAAATTAGCCTTACATTCTTCGCAATACAATTCTTCTTCTTGGGAGATAGATTACTGACTCTAGTTTCATTTATTTTACTCAAAATACTTAATTCCAAACATTGTTTTTTGGGTACATGTTCAAATTGACTATCATCAATATTAGAAAAACTAAGCTTTCTTTTTACAGGCAAAACGGTATTTTCAAAAGCTTGGGTATTATTATTATGTTCAACTACATTTGGTGGTGTATGATGTAAGGGTTACAAAGGTAAAGCAAATTTAATAAGAATTTTTTGTAATGAACTTGTGAATGCATTATCATCAAAATGAACTTCACACAACCTTTGATCTTTGGATGTATAAGGAAGTTCTAAAGATTTTGTACCACTGTTCCCTTTGATTAATATCAGATGGAAATTTGAAAAATGTTTTATTCTTACACTCCAAATTGCGAAGTGGCCAAAAATATTTATTATTACAATTTTTTGCAATACAACTATGACGAATTATACCTGGTGATGACATTTTAAAGGTTCACTTACTTTTATTTCCTTTATTAAAACTAAAACCCTAAATGAATTTAAAACTAAACTAATCCTAAATACTACTCACTCTTGCCTCACCATTAAATAGCCATTTGCAATTATAATTTTTGACACTTTCACTTTCACTTTGACAAACACAAGCCAGATTCACACCCACCAATGTATGATTTATTTTGTATATTTTCATTTTTAATGACTTAAAAGTTAATATACTAGGATATTTTATAATATTTATCGACATTAAAGGCGATATGTTAAAGTGTAATGCAATTTATAATATTTTAAACTATTTTATTCTATTTTGCTTATGTAAAACAATCTTGTAGTTCGCGCGACGGTAGCGACTCGATGCGCGGGTCAGTTGAGCAGAAACGTTATGCCTTATACCGGCTATACTTCAATCCGTCTCTTTTTTTTGTCTATGGAGCACACCTTATACTGTAGCCCGTTCAGTATTAAAACCGTTGCACGTCACATCTGTCATATCTGGACTATGTTGCCAAGCTCTTGAAATAGAATGAGAATCTAGTATGTGTCAAATGAAGTTTATCAAATATTCTAGGTTAGGACTAGGGATATTCGATATACATCGATGCATCGAAAACATCGATGTTTACAATGCGATATATCGAATCTGTAACATAATTTGTAATTGTCAGATGTCACTTGTCATTGCCAATTGACAGACGACTGAAGAAGCCCCGCCATTATCTTGTATCCCGCCGAGTAGGCATGTTGTGTTGAAATAATAAAAAACTAAAAGTAATAACAATCGTTTTAATAAGGTAATATAAAACGATACATGGTGTCAGGTTAGTGGTTCCGACAATTGAAATAACCACGCTTAAGATGGAATTTAGTTCGTTCAAACCACCCAAAACTATGGTATTTGATATCAACCAGCATGGTAATCTGGAAAATTTTATAAGCAGTTTTAACATATACCTAAAAGCAACAGGGCTAAGTGAAAAAGATGATGCAACCAAGGTAGCTATTTTATTGAATCACGCCGGCGAAGAGGCACAAAAAAAATTTAAGACTTTCTGCCTAACAGAGGTACAAAGAAGCAAATTTGACTCAGTTGTTGAGGCTTTTAGAAATTACTGCAAGCCCATGAGAAATGAAACATATAACAGATACCTATTTTTTACAAGAGCGCAACAAGAGGGAGAAGACATTGATCATTTTATAACAGAAATAAAAGTATTAGCATCACATTGTAATTTTGACACTCTTGAAGACTCCTTAGTTCGTGATAAAATCGTAAGTGGAATAAAAGATCTATCATTACAGGAAAGATTGCTTCAGAATCCAGATTTAACGTTGAAAAAAGCTGAGACCTTATGTAGAGCTGTAGAAGTAAGCAAATATCAAGTTAAGGCACTAAGATGTGACAGAGAAGTGGATGTAATTAAACAGAGAGGCAGTAATAATAATTTAAATAAGGAATATGACTGTAACAAATGTGGAAAAAGACATTCTAGAAGAAATTGTTCTGCTTTTGGTAAAATATGTAATATTTGTAAAAAACCCAACCATTTTGCAGTGGGCTGCAAGCTAAAAAATAGAAGAACTAATGCATATAATCAACCCAGTACTAGCAGTAGGTCTAAAGTAGTAAGTAATAGAAACATGAACAGGAACAAAGGATATAATGTTGATGAGATTGACACTTCAAGTGATGAATCTCTATACATTGACACATTGTATGTAAAAAATAACACTAATATAGAAGGTAATGAAGTTAATAATGTAGAGTCTAGTAAACAAGTTAATAATATGTGGACAGTAAATGTAGTAATAAATAATTTGAATATACCTTTTAAATTAGATAGTGGTGCTAACTGTAACTGTTTGCCATTGAAAGTATACAAAAAACTAAATGTTGAAGCAAAAATTTCTAATGATCTAGTCAATGTTGTAAGTTATGGCAACAATAAGGTTAACACCATTGGGTCTATTATATTGAAATGTTATGTGAAGGGTGTTAAGTGCAACATAAGGTTCATTGTTGTTGATGTTGACAGTATACCAATTTTAGGGTTAAAAGCTTGCATGTCGTTAAATCTTTTGAAAAGGGTTGATACTGTTTCAGCAACTACTAAACATGAATTTATTAAACAGAATAAAGACATTTTTGAAGGGACTGGTAAGATTCCCTATAAATATAAAATAATACTTAAAAAAGATGCAATTCCATTCATAAGCTCATGCCGTCGTATACCTGAAACAGTAAAACCTATATTAAAAAATAATTTAGATGATCTAGTTAAACGGGATATAATCTGTAAAATAGAAGAACCAACTGAGTGGGTAAATAACATAGTCATTGTTCAGAAACCAAACAACCAAATAAGAATCTGTCTGGACCCTCTTCATTTGAATAAATCAGTATGTAGTGACCAATATCCAATACCAACATTAGAGGAATTGGCTTTAAAATTAAGAAATAAATCTATTTATACCGTTATTGATTTAAAGGAAGGATTTTATCATGTACCACTTGATGAAGAAAGTGTCAAGTTGTGTACATTCACCACTCCCTTTGGCAAATATTCTTTTAAGAGGCTACCATTTGGGTTAAACGTTAGTCCTGAGGTTTTTCAAAGAGCTAATGAAAAATTATTTGGTGATCTTGATATTGGCATTTACTTTGACGATTTCATAATAGCATCAGATAATGAAGAAGAGCATGACAGAATCCTAAATGAAGTTGTTAATAGAGCCAGAAAGTATGGGATAAAATTTAATAAAAGCAAAATCCAGTATAAGGTAAGTGAGGTTAAGTACTTGGGTCAAATATTTACAAAAGAGGGTATGAAACCAGATTGTAATTATATAGAGGCTATTTTGCAAATTGAAGAGCCTAGAAATAAAAAAGAGTTGTTAAGAATTCTGGGTATGGTTAATTACTTAACAAAATATATACCAAAATTGTCTGATTTTCTTTCTCCCTTGAGGAGTTTATTAAAAAATAATGTTCCATGGAATTGGTCTGTGGATCATTCTAAGGCATTAGATACCATTAAAAAATTAATTACAGAAATTCCAAATTTAAAAATATTTGATTCAAATGTAGAAATTGAAATACAAACTGATGCAAGTCAACATGGCTTAGGAGGATGTTTACTTCAGAATGGACAGCCAGTGGCATTTTGTTCTAGAAGTCTGACAGAAACTGAGATTCGTTACCCCCAAATAGATAAAGAATTACTAAGTATTTGTTTTGCGCTACAAAAATTTCATAACTTTGTATATGGAAGACATGTAAATATTAAAACTGATCATAAACCACTTGTTGCCATTTGCAGCAAAGATTTTTATAAAGTAAGCAATAGACTACAAAGACTAAAATTAAAGTTATTAAAATACAATATTACAGTTTCATACTTACCAGGAAAGCACATGTATATTGCTGATCTCTTGTCAAGATCATTTATAAAAGTAAAAAATTGTGATGTACCAACCAAAACTGAAGTTGTACATTGCATGGACATAGAAATTCATATGTCAGAGCATAGGCTTACTGAATTAAAAAACGAAATTAAAAATGATTCTGTGTTGAATGAAGTTTTGCAATATTGCAATACTGGCTGGCCAAAAAAATCTAACTTATGTAACAGTAGTACAGAGTTGATGACATATTATAAAATTCAGAATGAATTATCTGTAAAAAATGACTTAATATTCTACAATGATAAAATTGTTGTTCCCAAAACCCTTAGAAAATTTTTTTTAGCCAAACTACACAATCCAGCACACTTGGGTATTGAAAAAAGTAAAGCTCGTGCAAGAAAACTTTTTTATTGGCCAGGGTTGTCACAGGACACTTATGATTTTGTATCAGAATGCTCTACTTGTTTAAAGTATAGTAAAAATCCTGTAAAAGAACCTATGATATGTCATGATAGACCTAATATTCCATTTTATAAAGTTGCAGCTGATATTCTAACTTATGGTGGCAAGGATTATTTATCTATTGTAGACTATTTTAGTAGTTGGATTGAGTTAATACCGTTGTCCTCTAAAACAGCCTCTGAATTAATTTCCAAACTAAAAAATATTTTTTCCACTCACGGTATTCCTGCCATTTTTGTTTCAGATAACATGCCTTTTAACAGCATTGAATTTAAAAAATTCGCAAACGAATGGAACTTTAAGTTAGTAACAGCATCACCAAAATATCCCAAGTCAAATGGGATGGCTGAAAGATCCGTAGGAATTTGTAAAAACATATTAAGAAAATGCAATGATAATAATAGTGATATACAACTGGCACTACTAGAATACAGGGCAACACCTCTTTCTGGGTTAAATGTATCCCCATCCGAATTAGTATATAACAGGTTAATACGTACAACTTTACCAGTGACTAATAAAATGTTATTACAAAAACCAGAAATTAACATTAACAAAATTAGAAATCACAGACAGAGAAATAAGTTTTATTATGATAAGCAGGCAAAGGAACGTAATAGCTTCCAAAAAGGGGATAATATAATACTAAAAAAAGAAACTCATTGGGTACCAGCACAAATAGTAGATAAAACTGAACATCCGCGTTCATACATTGTAAGAGACAAATGTGGAAAACAGTATAGACGAAATTCGTCATTTATTAAACATTCTCCTATTCCATATGTAAATGAAGGTTCCTCGCAAGATTATTTTATTGAAAATTCAGACATACCACAAATGATATCTAGTGAACCTGATGCTGAACAAAACTCTTTATTTACAAATGTTCATTCAAATGATAATAATAACTCTATACCGACTAATACAGTTTCTAAAAATGATGTTAGAACTAAATCAGGCCGACTTGTTCAAAAACCTATTAGATATAGAAATTAGCAATTAAGTATTTTTTTTGTAAAAGGTAAAAAGGGGAAGATGTAACATAATTTGTAATTGTCAGATGTCACTTGTCATTGCCAATTGACAGACGACTGAAGAAGCCCCGCCATTATCTTGTATCCCGCCGAGTAGGCATGTTGTGTTGAAATAATAAAAAACTAAAAGTAATAACAATCGTTTTAATAAGGTAATATAAAACGATACAGAATCGATCCGATGTTTTGAAAAGCTATCGATATACTCGATATATCGATGTTTTTTCATAAAACATCGAATCGATGATAACCAATTAATTTCACAAAAACTCAAGTTTGACCACTAAAATTTTACTTAAAATCTTTCTTTCTGTTTGTTTGTTTTAAAATAGATAAGTTTATTAGGCCTGTTTGCGTTTGTGATTTGTGACATCTATCAAAACGCCATGCAAATCTGTCAAAATGACCTGGGCGAGCCGGCTCGGTCAGCTTGTACTAAGGCCGTATGCCGAATTCGGAAATTATGTTGGCAACACTGCCCAAGAATCAGTGACAATAAAAACTGTTTTTCTACAACTTCTATGAAAAGTGACGTATTTTTCATACCTTACTTAATTTCAAAACCAAAATTGCTCATACTGTGAGAAATATTATTTCTCACGGCACTTTGTCCACGCCACATACATTTATATGGAGAATCAAATAAAATCGACAAAAACTTAGTAGGCTACTGTCATCTTTCAATACCTACTTAGATGTCACAAAACTGTCAGATTAATTAATATAACGAAGAATTTCGTGAAATTTCCGGGTTTGACCATAGAAAATTTATATAATTTTAAATAAAATAATTTAACAGTTTCGAGATAGGATACTTTAGTGTTATTTTTGTTTTACTAACAATAAAAATAAATATTAAGTTACTTTACTTGTATTCTTTAAATTTGTGCAGTTGTAGAAAAAGTATAGTGTGCAACATGTGGGGAAAGAAGGGGAAGAAACTTTCCCCACTTGTTGCACAATATACTATTTTGCTTGTCGTGTCGGCCGGCGAGCCGAGCCAGCTTCTATGCCTTCTTTGTTTAAAAACATTGAATTGCATTTGGTTGAAAGATTAAAATCTAAACTTAAATAAAATAATGCATTTAGCTCTTTTCATAACCGTCATATACAAAAATTTTGACTCTGAAAAGATGACCTGTTTTGAGATGTATCAGTTTTCACATGACTACAGCTTTGTAATATAATGTTGGAAAAGTACTCGATGTTTTCATCCGATACATCGAAAGACATCGATGTACAGTTCCGATTGATCGAATCGAAAAAAACATCGATGTTTTTTCAAAGAGGACACCCCTACCACTGAACCAAATAAACCATTTTAATCGCGGCAACAGCGCGCATTTTTGTCAGCATATAAAGTTTTTAGTACGACTGACGTTAGTTTGAGTTTAATATTTAATTAACCTACGAGTTATATTTGATATGAGATTAATTACGAATCCTTTCTTCGAGCATATTTTTATATTTTTTGATAACATGCGACCTACAAATTTTAATATTTATTGAGTTTAGAAAGGCTAAACTTAGTGATTGACAGCAGCAAACGAATGACATAATATAAACGAACGTCTCTTTTTCGACGCTTTGATGACGTGCAACGGTTTTAATACTGAACGGGCTATACACTGTGTCCGTAAAGTATGGAACAAATTCATTTTTAGCTAAACAGACCATTTTAAGAAATAATCCTGAAACACGTCGATTTTTGATTTTAATTTACCGTATTTTAAAATAATAATCTAATATACAGGGTGAATTACTTTCGAGTAATGACGTCACCGTCATTTTTTTTAAATGGAACACCCCCATTTTGTTTCAATTTTCGGATTACTCTAGCTGAGCTGATTCCAAAAATGTATCACATGTTGATTCCAATTGGTACAGGGTGAACAAAAATACTGACAAAAATAATGACATTTCACAAAAAATTAGACGACTATGTTTTTTTTAAATTGATAAGAAATAATTTCTTTCATATTCTGTCTGCTAGACCACAAGTACCAAACATGTTTGGAAACAGCTCATTTTTATTAATCTAAAAATGTAACAAACTACAGGGTGTTACATTTAAACCAATTGCCGCTAGACAGTAAGTATTTTTGATAATATTGTTAATTTAACTAATAAAGAATGTTACGCGTTACTTTATGAGCATACACAAAACTATTGTATTTTTGTCCACCCTGTGCCAATTGGAATCAACATGTGATACATTTTTGGAATCAGCTCAGCTAGAGTAATCCGAAAATTGAGACAAAATGGGGGTGTTCCATTTAAAAAAAATAACGGTGACGTCATTACTCGAAAGTAATTCACCCTGTATATAAGATTATTATTTTAAAATACGGTAAATTAAAATCAAAAATCGACGTGTTTCAGGATTATTTCTTAAAATGGTCTGTTTAGCTAAAAATGAATTTGTTCCATACTTTACGGACACAGTGTATAATATATTTACACCATGCTTTGGTGATAAATTTTCAGAAATGTCAATTGCCAATCATAGATTAGTACAATAAAATAGAGATGACACTCTATACGAAAATATTGTTAGATGCTGCCATCTATCGAAATCCTACTCCCTATTAGGTATGCAACCAAATGTTCATTACAACGTCTGTCAGGTTGCATATCTTTTTGGTGCTTATAGTCGTAAAACGAAGTGTCTAAATCTAAATGAAATTATAAAATCAATAAATAACAAATTTCATTATAAATATATAACTTATATTACTCGACCATTGTTACTTGTTTATTTATATCAACTAATTGAATTTACTCCAAACAATACAAATTTAATTTGTGAAACTGATTACACTAGCATACCTTTATCGAGTGGTCAACACACATACCCCCTACCAATAGCGCCATCCAGCATACGTCAATACATAAACCTGTGCTCCAGAAACATCCTACTAAATCTACTCGTTTCTTTCTATTCCAGTGTGTCCTGAAACCCAGTAGAGTAGCGATATTGTTTTTGCCTCTAAAATAATTATTTAATCACTTAAATGAGAAATTTACGTACTACTTTGAGACATTTGATATTATGCTCTTTCTCGTAATTTATTCAGATTTTACTTAATTTAAAATCATTTCTTATATTTCCCCTATGGCTTTTCTATGGCTTTTCTATGGCGACCGCGGATGATCTTGATTCATATTTTTTTGGGTAATGTGAATAAAAAAGGACAAATATATGAGTTCCATCGCTTTATTTCGTATTGTGATCATGTGAGAAAATATGATTTATGTTACTTTTTTAAAGTGCTATTTTTTCCAACTGAATTCATGCTTTCTTCTTTCGAAACTACAGTTTCATTTTAGAAACAAAAGTGTATATTGTGAAAGATAACTTGAGTACCTAAAAAAAAATAAACAGAATTGAATCAATTTTAAGTAGAATTGACGATTTTATTACATAAAAGAATATTCATACAGGGTGAGGATGTATAGGCATCGAGTACATAGCTCCATTTTTAATTGAAATTTTTCACAAACTAGACAGTGGATCAATTCAAAAATGTGCGAGTCTGATCATGAAGGCTGTTTTTGCACCATGCTAAAATTTCAGGCGATTCGATAGAAACTACAGACCCACACAATTATTTTAAATACATATATATTTTATTATACTTTTCACGTCACTTAACCTACATTTTCTTCTACCAATTTCGTATAATCTTTTTTAGAAATATGGGAATGTGTAAACATGTTCAAACAAAAGAAGTCACTGCAGGTCCTAATGGAGCATTTTGTAGTTTGCCGTGTATTAATAGAAGAGGTAAAATAAAAGTCCATTCATGGGACTGCCGATAGAAATGAAAACATCAATAATTGAATCCCTTTTACAAATTTTATCGTAAGCCCATCGTAAATGGAATTTTTTATAAAAAAAGTACACATATATACACAGTATAATACATATAGCGTGACGATGATTTATGCAACATTATATACGCTTCATTGTTAATCGTGTTGCATAACCAAAAGTATTGTGTGTTGCATAAAAGCGTGACGAATGTTTTTTCTTCACTCAAAAAAAGTACTCAATGCGCCTAAACAAGTTTTCACTTCAATGAAAGAAAATATCTACCTGATACCGTTCAAAAATTACAGACCTTTGACAGACACACAGACAGTGGAGGCACGTTAATAGGGTCCCGTTGAGCACCCTTTGGATACGGAATTCTAATTAAGTAGTTATTTTAAGGCCAATAGAGACTTTTAGCTTGTCTTAAATTTCTCACGTATCCGTATCCGTAACGAACTGCGCATGTGTAGTCCCGTTACGTCTCAGCCGATACGATGCGTTGAACGTATTGTTACGTCACCTACTCCGTATACGTAAACGTATCCGTATCCCGACCAAAATCAGTATTCTGTGCTGTTAGTGCTATTTTACATGTCTTCTTCTTCTTTGATATTGGTTTGGTTTAATTATAACCCAACATATTTTGGTAATGCAAAATATGCATCAAAAATAGGTCGTCCAAATCATCATCGTCCTCATCTAGCAGCAATGGATTATTTAATATCGCCCCCATATTACGTTTTTACAAAAATATAAACAGACAAAATAAAAAAGTTTTGAGGTTATACAATTAAAAACAGAACGAAACGATACGTTTTCTGCTAAAAAGGTTTTCTTGACAATTTCTTTACGTCAACGTAACTCCAATACGGATACGGATACGTGTAAAAACTTATGACAAGCTAAAAGTGTCTAATAACACCACTTTCTTGACCGACTATACGTTTTACGACGAATCTGGGTTACGACAAATCTGGAGTAGGTACGTCGGGTTCGGATCACGAAGAATACGGAACAAATCACCATAATTTTATCAATACAAGACAAAATATAAATATGTAGTTACATATAAATACTTTAAAGTTGCAAAGTATGTGACATAGATAAAGGATGCGTTAGGTTAGGTTGAATTACATGGTATGTGAGATTGCGGTGTATGCGGACGACGTGTGTCTGGTATGTAGTGGGGGAAGATAAGACGGTGGGGTTGTTAGTGAAGGGACGGAGCAAGACGAGGGAAGTAGGGGTGATGGTGAAGGGAAGGATAATTCGTATGGAGGAGTCTGTGAAATACCTAGGGGTGTGATTGGATAGTCAATTATCCTTCAAAACTCCTGTGTTAAAGGCGACAGAGAAGGGTAAAGTGAGGGCAGCGTGGCTTGGGAAATTGATGTGTAATGTGAAAGGGCCAGGAGAGTGGAAGAGGAGGGTAATTGGTAGGACGTTAGAGCAGAATATGCTGCACGGTGCGTAGGTGTGGGGTGAATGCGAGGGTTAGGCTACTCCTGCGGGTGCAGAGAGGGATACTTCTGAGGGTGCTGCAGGGGTACAGGACAGTGGGTGGACTGGCAGCAGCGGTGCTGGCAAGATCCTACCCATTGGACGTGATGGCTAGAGCCAGGAATATACGCTGGAGGGTTGCGACCAGAGAGGAAGTACATGAGTGGATGGATGAGGAAATGAAGAGAAGGTGAGAGAAGTATGAGGGCGCGCTATAAGAAACGATTGGGAATGGGAGAGATTGGATGGATCGGATATTCGGGGAGGTGAACTACTTCTTGACATGGGTCGAGAGTAGGGTACCTCCACAAGATTGGGAAAAGAGAGACAGGAGTGTGCGAAAGGTGTGAAATGGAGGATAATGTGGGCATGTGTTTAAATGCTGGAGGAACGAGTAAGTGCTGAAGAAGTTGGAGAGGAAACTAGGGGCGGCGGTATATTGGGAGAACATGGTGGAGATAATGTTGAGGGGGATTAGGAATGGATGGAGGTGAGTGGCGTAGTACAGAGCATGGTTAGGGGGAGAGAAGGACTCGATATGACATGAGAGGTCGATCCTGAAATTATATTGGACGATGGCTATCATGAAAATGATCTGGGTCGTTATGTTGGGTTGGCTACCCAGCTATCGACGGAAAAGAAGAGGGAGATGTCACAAAATCCTTGGATCCCGCCCAGAAATTACGATTTTGAAAGTGATGCAAGCCATTTGAAAAGAAAATTTAATCATGCTTGGTTGGAACAATATGCACCATGGCTAGTATATTCCAAGCGACTAAAAGGCGCTCTTTGTAAGCATTGTGTTTTGTTCCCTCCGCCCATCAGCACTGTGAGAGGAATTTTGGGATCATTTATGGTCAGGCCATATATAAAGTTCAAAAATATGCATGAAGACTGCCGAAAGCATGCAACGACCAACCTTCATCTAACAGCGGCAAATGCTGCGAAAAATTTTCTTGAAAATGTTCCTGTAGACATCCAACTACAAAGTGGACACCAAAAAGCAATCGAAGAAAACAGACAAATATTGTCATAAATTATTTCTTGTATAGTATTTTGCGGTACACATGATATGCCTCTTAGGGGAAAACAAGCAGATGAGGGTGTTTTATTAGATTTATTGAAGTTGAGAATCAATTCAGGGGACGGCAAATTAAAGAGTCACCTGGAAAAGTGCCGTCGCAATGCAGTTTACACATCGCCAAAAATACAAAACGAATTGATAAATTTATGTGGCGAAGTTATTAAGGAGAATATAATAAGTGAGGTTCAGAAGACCATGGCTTACGCAGTCTTAGCTGATGAAACAGCAGACGTAGCTGGGAAAGAACAGCTGTCAATAGGCGTGCGGTTCTACGACGAAAGCAAAAGGAAAATCAGAGAAGAATTTGTAGGGTTCGTTGAACTAAAAGCACAAAATGCTTTAGCAATTGCCGAAGCAATTTGACAATTTCTTGATTAGTTCTAACCTCCCAACCAAAGATTGCGTAGGGTTTGGATTCGATGGCGGTTCTACAATGGCAGGGAAAGAAGGTGGCGTACAAGCCATTTTGAGAAAAAAATATACTCGTGCTTTATATTTTCATTGCTCAAGTCACAAACTCAACCTTGTTGTGAATGATGCGAACGCAGTGCCAGAAATTAGAAATACTATCGCCACTGTAAAGGATGTTATAACGTTTTTTAGAGAATCGACTACACGTCGAAACTACGCTCCAAACCTATCACGATTGTGTGAGACGAGATGGTCCGAAAAATATAAATCAATTAAAAATTTTTCTCAACATTTCCCAGAGCTTGTGAAAAGGCTTACGGGTTTATGTCTGATGAGCGTACATCGCAATTATTTAAAGGAAAAGAGTGATTTTATTGAAAAGACTGTCATAGACAAATTTTCGGCAAACCCGAGAAGATTACTGTTAAATTAATATATATATATATATATATATATATATATATATATATATATATATATATATATATATATATATGTCTAACTATTATTGTGGGGGATGCGGCAATGTGAATAAGTGAACTCTTTTTAGTTTGTTCTGAGCTTTCGGTAATTTATTATCACCATTATCAAAGAAAACTAAGCGAGGTTAATCACAATATCTATATATAATATGTATAATATGGAGAAAAAACATGGTATAAGATATAATTTTCTTTTTCAAGAAATTAAATTAAAAATAAAAAAAAAGAAAATTATATCTTATACCATGTTTTTTCTCCATATTATACATATTATATATAGATATTGTGATTAACCTCGCTTAGTTTTCTTTGATAATGGTGATAATAAATTACCGAAAGCTCAGAACAAACTAAAAAGAGTTCACTTATTCACATTGCCGCATCCCCCACAATAATAGTTAGACCTAACTAGTATCGGCAACGAACTATTTCCTATATATATATATATATACAAGGACAGGAATATTGGGGAAGCGGCAAAATTGTAAAATGAGTACTCTTTACACTATTTTCCAAGCTTTCGGAATATCTTTATTTCCATTCTCAAGGACAGCATTCGAGATTGTATTACAAGTTGTTTCAAATGGTAAATACATCTAATAATAATAATTTTGATTTGAATTTTTTAAAAAGTAAATGTCAAAATGATGTCAAACAAAATCGTTTGCTTATAGAAAAAGAAATAGTATATAATTATAACTAACTTATATCTAAAAATATCAAGATTGGCTAGGTTCGTCTTCTTTTTTTTTTTAATTTGTTTGATGTTATTTTAACCTCAAATGTTTGAAATAGACGAATTTGAAATTTGATGACACTCATGCTCCCCATCAATAGCCAAAAGGTAGTAATAAATATCACTCAAATTTTTATGATCACTCTTTCTATTGATGATATTTTGTTCTTGAGATATGTGAGCCATTTCCAAGAAAAGTCTTTTTTTGGTATTTGATTGTATATCTAAAATACTGACAGAGTCAAAATCCATAATATGGTCTTTATCAATTATATGTTTGGCCAAAGCACATCTATCGGGATATAATCTGGAATCACTTTTATGGAGAGAAATTCGGTTTTTTAATTTTTGGCTAGTGTGACCAATATATTTATCCTCGCAATTTCTACAAGGGATACAGTATACTACATTTGAAAGATTAAGAATATCAGTTTTATCTTTAACTCTTGTATAAATTGATTTGATCGTTAAACATGTTTTATTTGCAATTTTTATGTTAGTAAGTGGTTTGAAAGTTCTAATTAATTTTGGTGTAATTTCTCTAATGTATGGCAAAGAAATATAGTAATATGGAATTTCAGCATGTTCTGAAATAATGTCCAAATTTGGAGAGTTATTATAAAATATGTTTTTTATCAACTTGTTTGGATATCCATTATCTAAAAATAATTGATGAAGGATTTTTAAGTTTTTTTCATGAAATACAGGATCTGTAGAAATTGCGAGGATAAATATATTGGTCACACTAGCCAAAAATTAAAAAACCGAATTTCTCTCCATAAAAGTGATTCCAGATTATATCCCGATAGATGTGCTTTGGCCAAACATATAATCGATAAAGACCATATTATGGATTTTGATTCTGTCAGTATTTTAGATATACAATCAAATACCAAAAAAAGACTTTTCTTGGAAATGGCTCACATATCTCAAGAACAAAATATCATCAATAGAAAGAGTGATCATAAAAATTTGAGTGATATTTATTACTACCTTTTGGCTATTGATAGGGAGCATGAGTGTCATCAAATTTCAAATTCGTCTATTTCAAACATTTGAGGTTAAAATAACATCAAACAAATTTAAAAAAAAAGAAGACGAACCTAGCCAATCTTGATATTTTTAGATATAAGTTAGTTATAATTATATACTATTTCTTTTTCTATAAGCAAACGATTTTGTTTGACATCATTTTGACATTTACTTTTTAAAAAATTCAAATCAAAATTATTATTATTAGATGTATTTACCATTTGAAACAACTTGTAATACAATCTCGAATGCTGTCCTTGAGAATGGAAATAAAGATATTCCGAAAGCTTGGAAAATAGTGTAAAGAGTACTCATTTTACAATTTTGCCGCTTCCCCAATATTCCTGTCCTTGTACATTATTATTCGGCAAATATCTACTATAACTATATATATATATAATATTTTGTTTTGTGTCATAATCAAACTAATTAATAAAAGTCAATTTTCATGATTTTTTTGTTTCAATATACCTGACCGACCATCTTCTCGAAACAGGTATGAGCTGCCCCCCCCTAGCTGAAATCCTGGGTAAATCGTTCAGATGTTGACTGGGTTTGGGAAGATGATCAAGAATCTGCGTATAAACAAGTAAAGGAAGCCCTTGTTAGTGCTCCTGCCTCAACATTGTATGACACAACCAAAGACACAATGCTCTCTGTTGACAGTTCTTCTTATGGATTAGGGGCTGCTCTACTACAAAAACAAGCAGATGGTGTATACAAACCTGTAGCCTATGCCTCACGCTCCTTGAATTCTTCAAAAAAACGTTATGCCTAGATAGAGAAAGAATCTCTTGCAATATCCTGGGGCTGTGACAAATTTTCAAATTTCACAATTGGAAAAGATATTATTGTAGAGACGGATCACAAACCGTTGGTTTCAATTCTCAATCAAAAAGAATTAGATCCTTTAACTCCCAGATTACAACTTATAAAGTTGAGACTAATAAAATATGGTTACAATATCCAGTAGACTCCAGGTAAACATTTGGTGTTGGCTGATACACTCTCCAGAGCCCCGATAGAATATTGTGAAGAATTTTCAGAAGAGGTAACAATATGTGCAATCTATCATCACAAATTTTCCATAAACGTTGAAAGAGATAATTGAAGGTCATCACCAACATCCAGTTTGTTGTGAGCTGATAAAATACTGTCAAACTGGTTGGCCATCGCGGCACAACATATCTCAAGAGTGCACTATATTGGTCTCATAGGCATTCAATCACATTGCAAGAAAGTATTCTGATGCATGAAAGTAGAGTAGATGTCCTCAATCATATACATGAAGGACACCAAGGGATTACCAAATGCTGAGCACTAGCAAATCAAGCAGTTTGGTGGACTGGCTTATCCACTCAGCTAAAGCAAATTATGAAAAATTGTGCAGCTTGAATTCAGCATCAAGGTGATAGGACAGAACCTCTGATCCCAACAGAATGCCCGAAAGACCATGGCAAGTGGTAGGCACCGACTTATTGAAGCTGAATGGACAATGGTATGTTATGGTAGCTGTTTATTATTCTAGATATATAGAAATTGCGAAGCTAGAAAATTTAATCTCAAAATCAGTTATTACTCATTTGAAATCCATATTCGCTAGACATAGAGTTCCAGAAACAGTCAGATCTGATAATTTTCGACCACAGTTGTATCAGATTATGAAAAATTTGCAAAGAGTTGTGGATTTCGTATAATAACTTCTAGTCCAAAGTACTCCCAGAATAATGGTTATCAGTTTCCGATGGTTATCAGTATCCGATGGTTATCAGTATCCGATGGTTATCAGTATCCGATGAAGACAGTGCCCTGTTATTTCCATACGATCGGAAAGCGTAGAAATGCGTCCAGTTGCCGATATAAACATCCAGTCCCCGGCTACACAGGAGTTCCAGGAGGAACTTCCTATTAGGAGGGGACAATGCTACGAAGTCACCAACTCAACTCAACTCTGTCACTAAACTATAATTTTGGCGAATGTGGAGCGTCTGTTCTCGAACTGATGTCCTCTAGATTTTTCTGGTACGGCAGTGTTTTCAGGAGTGTGGTAAATTCAAGAACCTTCGAGAATTAGTGGATTATTTAAGGTGAATAGTGTAATATTCAAGTTGTAAAAATGAATTAGAACTATTATACCGAGTGTAGTAGATATAAAGTAAAGTGTGTATATGAATTAAGTTTAATACAGTGTGTAAGTATTTCTATAAATAAATTAATAGTATTTAGCCATAGTAGTGTGTATAATTTTATCCCACAAGTAAAAACTATCTAAATAAATAAGAAACACATTACAATATAGCCAAAAATGTGTATCGAGTATATTATTTCATAATTGTTAGGTATGGATGCTATATTGAGTTTCGGATGTATCAGTAGGTTAGGTTAGGTTTTTGATGAGTGGGTCTATAAGGCCCTCCACTGCGACTCGCAAGAGTCTATTGTGGCTCACACCTATTCAGATTTCACCAAACAAATTCAGCTTCTTAACAAAGCCAATTCGTTTATTTGGTGAATGATATTTCAGGTCCGAGGGCGAGAGAGAATCCCTGCCAAACATCAGATACCTGATTCGAGCCGCGGCGGGACAGGCACAAATTATATGCTCTGCTGATTCATCATCTTCCAGACAAAGACGGCAGGTCGGATCTTCCGACAGTCCAAGTTTTAGCATATGATGATTCAGATGACAGTGGCCTGTTAAAAGACCTGTTAGACAACCTAGGTCATGCCTGCTATAGTCTAACATTTTTTTGGAGACATTTTTCGAAGGATGTATGAAAGCCTTTGAATGAACCAATCCTGGTAAATTATGCCAGAAGTCTAAAGCTCTTCTTGCCGTCCAGGTATTCAGTGTTTGTTTGGCAAAACTTATTGCTATGCCAATTATTGGTTCTGGTCCGATAGAAACACGTACGGCACCCTCCCTTGCAAGAGAGTCTGCCTTCTCGTTTCCTTCCATGCCAGAATGGCCAGGGATCCAGACCAGCAATACTTTATTGAGTTCTCCGATTAAGGAGTCTTCTTTGGCAGTCTAAAACCAATTTCGACGTAATGCTAAATCTGTTGATTTGCCAGTTTGATGAGCATATTGGTGGATGCTCAGGGGGGAATTATATAAAGCTACCCTCCTGATGTAGCAATCCAGTGCTTTTTCAAGTCCTTTAAGCAGGAAAGATGTTAGGCTAATTGGTCTGACCGATTTAGGGTGTGGGTCTGTGCGGCCCACTTTCGGTATATATACCACCCTAGCCGTCAACCAACTGGGTGGTATGTAATTCCACGCCAGACTAGCTCTATACAGTTTAATGAGGATGGGTAAAAGTAATTCCAGTCCGTTTTGCAATCTCGGCAATCGACTCTTTAGAGATAATCTTGTGGATTCTAGTACTACGAGGTATATCAGAAATACTCTCACAGAACTTTTTCCAAGACTCCCGCTTCGCCTTTCTGATTTTTTTATTGTAACTTGTTAGAGTAGTTCTATAAAGCTCCCGGTTGCCTGACTCTCTAGCTCGGTTAAATAGTCGTCGAACTTCTTTTCTTCGCTTTTCTAGGCATTTGTTCCACCAAGTAGAGTTGCGATTATCTCTTTTAGTCTTGAGTGGACAGTTTTCATGATAGGAGAAGATCACTGCTTCGCGAAGTTTTTCCGCTGCAGTATCTATCCCATCACAACTGTTAATTGTGGTGAAACCATCCTCAATGTACAGTTGAAGGGAATTTTTATATCCATTCCAATCAGTAGCTTTTGAGTCGCGATATTCCACTACTTGCCTCTGGCCTATTTCAATGTTGAATTGAATATGTCTATGATCTGAACACGAAGGTTCAGTAGATACAGCCCAATGCTGTATCTTATTGCTCAGAAAGTTTGAGCCGATAGTTAAGTCTAATACCTCTGATCTGCTTCTAGTTACAAAGGTTGGTTCGGAGCCTTTATTAATAACAGATAGCCCTTCCCCTAGTATATAATCGAAGAGTAACTCACCTCTGCGATTTATACTCGTGCTGCCCCACGATGTATGGTGTGAATTGGCGTCACAGCCCATGACTGACTGAAGTCTGTTCTTCTTGCTATAGTCGATTAATCGCCGTATAGCAAGAGGGGGTACAGTATCCATGTCTCCTGGGAAGTATGCAGAGCAGGCGACTATGTTTGTCATACCATTCTTCTCCGGTAAGTACATCTGGATGGCTACTACATCTGGAGTGCAAAAGCCTGTAAGCCAAAAATAATGTATCAGTAACCTATTTCTAAAAAGGATATACACTGCCGAGCAAAAAATTGTAAGTGTATGCCTTCGGATACCGATACGCTGCCCTGACTCATCCCAGACATTTTCGATGGCATTCAAATCTGGACTGCACACTGGCCAATTAAACCTCCTAATTCCTACTTCATCTAGATATTCACTTACAATCCTGGCAGCGTGTTGTCTTGCATTATCATCCATGAAAATGTCTTGCTCGCCCATTGTGACCATCAAAGGCACAACATTATCTTCCAGGACCTCCGTTACATATCTGTGAGTTGTTAGAGAGTCATTTGTTATGTATTTAAATTATACACTTTTTAAGGCTAACTGGTTTAGTATTAATTACTACAATGCACCACAAATATAAACCTACAAAAGCCCTTAACTATTCCATTGACATAACCCATCATCGTTATCAAACTCCATTAAACCGGGAAATCCTCGTGACAGATAAGCAGTCCTGCCAAATAATGATGGGGTGTGTTCACAAACATATCACCATTCTCTAAGAAAACCAACTCTGTACGTGCTTCTGAGGTAGTATCTGCCCAAACCATAACATTCCCACCACCAAATTTACGTCTATGGTCAATACAAGCGGGAAATTAGTCAACTTAGTATACCTACCAGTAGTGTAGTCAAACATATTTTATAGTGACAAAAACAAAGAAATGAAGTGTGCTAATTGTAAACATCCAATTGAGGAAGGGAGTAACTCTATTGCATGTGTCAGCTGTACATAGAAATTGCTCAGATCTTAATGCATCTGAGTTAAAAGTAATGGATTTGAAAGGTAAAAGGCAACTAAGATACTACTGTGAAGATTGTCGAAGTGGGGTAAAATTGATTCCAAAACTGCTTAAGAAAATTGACGAAATGCGGGATGAAATTAGTAATTTAAAAACTCACTTGCAAAAGTCACTGTCTGAATAAAATGTAATAAGAGAGATTCATGAACGTCAAAGAAGGGCTAACAATATCATGCTCTATAATGTATTAGAGAACAATAATGTAAGTGATGCTGAAAAAGTAAAGGAGATAGTTACTGAAATAACAAATGAAGAAATTAAAATAAGAAAAACTTTACGAGTTGAAAAGAAAAACAAAAATGGTGCTCGTCCTCCAAAAGTTATTCTACAGAATTCAGATGAAGTAATGACAATTATGAGAAACAAGAAACACATTAAAAAGGAAAGGAAAGTCTTCATAGACTTAGATATGACAAGCATGCAGATGAAGAATATGAAGAAATTGAAAGAAGAATTAAATGAAAGAAGAGAAGGAGGGGAAGAAGTTTTTATTAAATACGTGCGCGGTGCTCCTCAGATTTCATGTAAGTCAAAAAACTAAATGATATTTCGAACTATATTTCGGTGTATTATCATAATGTGGGTGGTCTTAGAACAAAAAGATCAAACTTCAGTCAAGCAGCACTATGTTCTGTATATGATGTTATAATAATTGTTGAAACGTGGTTAAATGAAGATTTTAAAGACTCTGAATTGAATTTGCATGACTTTGATATTTTTAGATTAGATAGGGACCTCGTGGTGACCGGAAAGTCGAGAGGTGGTGGTATTTTAATAGCCGTCAAAAGTAAGTTGTCCGCGAAAGCAGTCACAGTATTTCCAAGTTCTATTGAACATCTTTACTTTAGTTTGAATATTAATAACCAAAATGTCATTATAGGCGGGGTTTATTTGCCTCCTTTGTCTGGTGAGGATGAATTTATGGAACACGTTGGTGTTATTGAGAATGTTTGTGATAATTATACGAACAGTAAGCTTATGATTTATGGTGATTATAATTTGCCCGAGGCCAACTGGTCTAATGATGAATTTGGCTTGAAAGTAAACTGCCCTGATAATTCTAAAGCACTCGTATTATCAAATGGTCTGGAATTCTATCATTTGTTCCAGATAAATACAATAGCAAACAGCAGAAATGTATATCTTGATCTTATATTTTCCAGTTTTAGCAATATAAGAGTTTCAGAACCTATAGATCCTCTTTTTAATAATAGTATACACCACACTGCTGTTTCCTTTGATCTGAAACTAAGTAATGAATCCAATCTAACTTATGAGGAATATTTTCATGATTTCAAACGAGGCAACTATATAGGATTAAATGATTACTTAGCTCAAATAAACTGGGATTTGTTATTAAATAATATAAATGTAAATGAGGCTGTTGATTATTTTTACAGCATTCTTTATGAGGATATAAATAGATTCATTCCAGTTAAAAAATATAAACCATCAAATTTTCCATACTGGTTTAATTCAGAACTTGGCATTTAATTATTGAAAAAAAGAAAATACATAAGCTATACAAATCCTCAGGTGACCTTACATATTACTATCATTTTGTACATCTTCGAGAAGAGTGTTCAAGACTCGGAAATGATTGCTTTAATGATTATATTCTAAAAACTGAGAATAGTATTTTCTCAAACCCAACTTTCTTTTGAAAACATGTAAATAATGAAAAAAACTCTTATAAATTACCTTCATCTATGGTTTACAAAGATATATTGGGGAATGACAACGATAGTAAAGTAAATCTTTTCGCGGAGCACTTTTCAACTGTTTATTCTACTGAAAAAGTGAATCAAATTCCAGAATATACATATATACGTGATAGCTTCAATGTTAGTTGTTACACTGTTAATGTTAAGGAAATCATAGACGCCATTATGAGAGCTCCAGGGAAACTTTCTTATGGTCCTGATGGCGTACCACTTTATGTATTAAAAAAATGCGTTTTTACTCTTGCTAAGGCCATTCATAATATTTTCAATTTAAGCTTAAAACAGGGCATATTTCCAGATTTTTGGAAACAAAGTTTTCTTGCGCCTATTTGCAAATCGGGTAAGAGAAATGATGTTACAAATTATCGTGCTGTGGCCTGCAATCTGAAATACCAAAGCTTTTGGATTCCCTAATCTCTAAACAGTTGTCTTGGGACACACGACATATAATAAATTAGTTCCCAACAACATGGTTTCTCATACGGTAAATCTACTGCCTCCAATCTACTTTGTTATAAAAATTACATTATGACAGCCTTTGAAAATAAAATTCAAGTTGATTCTATATATACGGATTTTACAAAAGCTTTCGACAGAGTTAATCAGGCATTGTTACTGTCGAAATTATTTGTGATGGGTATAAGAGGAAGTGTATTTGCTTGGCTACAGAGTTATATCTCGAACAGATCGCAAAGTGTTAGATATGCTGGTTCCATTTCATCGGTAATAAATGTGTCATCAGGAGTTCCGCAGGGATCACATCTTGGACCAATTTTATTCAATTTGTTTATTAATGATGTGGTGGAAGTTTTGTCGGGCAGCTGTCACTTGATATTTGGTGATGATCTCAAGATGTTTAAAAAATTAAAGATTTATATGACGTCATTATGTTACAGCAAGATCTAAATAATTTAGTTCATTGGTGTGATATTAATATGATGGAATTGAATCAAGACAAATGCTACCAAATTACATTCTCAAGAAACTCCAACTTCCCCACTTTTAACTACAGCATAAAAAATAAAAATCTTATTGTAACCAATGATATGAGAGATCTTGGTGTTAGGTTCGATTCTAAATTGACATTTAAACAACACATATTGGAAATTACATCTAAGGCGAATAAAACGCTAGGCTTTATTATCAGGACGTCTAGACATTTTTCAGCAGAGGTCTTAAAATTATTATATTGTTCATTAGTCCGTAGCATCTTAGAGTATAATTCAGTAGTTTGGTCTCCACATTTTAATACTGATGCACAGTCAATAGAAAGGGTCCAAAATAGATTTTTAAGACAGTGTGCCTTCAAATTGGGAATTCGGGTAAGCGATTTTCACATCAATGAGATGCTGACTCGTTTAAATCTTCAGTCCTTAAGAAATAGGAGAATAGAACTTGATTTATGTTTCTTACACAAACTACTTAGTGGTTACATTAATTGTCCTGACTTATTAGCTCTAATCGAATTTAAGGTAAATAATAGAAGAACCCGTAACACTGAATTGTTTCATATTCCATTTCACCAGACAAACTATGGCAGGAATGATCCTATAACTAGACTGTTAAGATCTGCCAACAACTATCAACACAATCTCGATATTTTCGACTCTGCGTTGTCACGATTTAAAAGTCAAGTCAGGGGCATTAACTTTACATAATCATGCATCTTGATTTTGTTATAAATATTTTTAGGTGTTAATTACTTCACCTTGTACAGCTTTTTAAAATCTTATATTTTATTTCATAGCTTTTAAGTTTATTTATGTAAATCTATATTTAAATTATGAATGCTAAGCATAGTATTATTATATTATTATAAATTGGTTTATCCGTTAAATAAATAAATAAATAAAATAAATAAATAAATACAAGCGGGGGCGTATCTTTCTCCGGGCCTTCTCCATACTTGTCGACGTCCGTCTGGTCCATTGAGGCAAAAACGCGACTCATCTGTGAAGAGTATCTTTCTCCAGTCATCATCGTTCCAAGACAAGTGATTTTGAGCAAAATCCAATCTTGCAATTCGATGCTGGCGGTTCAATGTTTGCCCTGTAGCCATCTTTCTGTAAGATAATCCATTAGCACGAAGCCTTCTTCTGTCTGTAAATTAATATTTATAACTTTTTGAAGCTGATTTCACAGCAAAACCGCAAAAGCTGTTCTATTCCGTAAACTTGACATCAACAAAAACCGATCATCTCTTTGATTCGTGACTCTTTTTCGTCCAGATCCGGGTCGTCTAGTTATTAGACCATTCTCCTGGAAGCGTTGGTACTCATTTTGTACAGCACAGAGGCTCTTACCAACAATTTTGGCGGCTTCACGTTGTCCTCTACCATCTTGTATCAACGCTACAATTCGTGCAATGACAATAGGATCTAGAGGCATTGTGGCGTAGTAAATAAACACTAAGAACAATGAAACGTCACTGTACACAATAAACCATACACATAAACAAATAAGTTTTTAAGAAAAAAAAATTTAATTGAAAAATAAGCAACGAAATATGAATTTTTGTTGTTTAACAAAGGTTGCAAAATACGGTGTCAGAATGTGACAGACGCCAACTATGATAACAAGTAGTAGTCCAGGCAACGAAAGAAAAATAGAGGAAATAATTCATGTAGAAGCCAATTTTGGCACACTTGTGGGGGAAGGTGTTCTTAACAACATACTAAAAGTGCTGAGGAATGGGGGTGAAGCTAAGAGTGGGATGGTCTTTAAAGGTTTCTTTTTTTTTAGTTTTTCGTTAATAACTCGAAAAATACTGCCTCTAGCGAAAAAATGATAATATACTAAATTAATCTATAAAAAAGGTTCCATACACTTTTTTGCTAGGATCAATGCTTAAGGAGATATGGAGGGGGAAATGGAAAATCCCATCATCTCCCTTGACCTAGCCCCATTGGATGGGTGGTAGGGGGTTGCCGAGCCACTGTTGTATCTTTAAGATAGTAATGAGACCAACGTAAGAATTCATCACAAATTAATATTTGTAATTTAAAGAAAGTAGTAGGTATTTAAAGCTACATGTAAATGGATTTACCTGTGGATATACTCTGAGCGAGTGTTGCTTTGTAGCTCCTCTGGTTGGAGGAAGAGTGGCCATGTCTGATTTGGGCTTCGTTGACGCTTTCAAAAATGTCGAGTACCGATGTTCGTTCAGGTTGTCTTGATGAGCAGGCGCTTTGTATACAGCCAAAAAAAGCTACTCGCCAGCCTGTTCAATATCCTCAGGTGATGCTGAGGGATCCTTGAATATTGTTGAAATCTCTTGAGTAAGGCCAGGATTTACTGTGAACTGCTTGGTCTCCACATTCCCACGGCCTGACTTCATGAAGTACATATTGATTGATTGAGGTGCCAATCCAATGAGGAGAACTATAAAGTCCACATCCTCCCCAACTACTACTACAGTTTCATCCAACCCGCACCTCACAATAGTGCCGTCAGCATTCCCTGTAGCAACAGTTGTTTCAATCCCAGCTGCTGTCATTTTCTCGCTGAGCAAGTTGATCAGCCTTGTTTTCTTCCTTTCGTTGGCCGTGCTTTCATGAAAGTTGATGTCAACAGAAGTTTTTGTGATCCCTCTTCGCTTCTATATATGTTATATAGTTATATTTCTTAGTGTGGCATAAATAAATTGTTTGGTCAGTATATTCAATTTCAATGAACTTTGTTTTTGCTTATGTTTATATTTTTAATACCAGCAATTGTTAAACTTGTTAGTCAGTCTAGAATCTACTTTCGATCTTGTAACATATATTGTATTATCTCAATAAATTAATCTTTTTAAAAAAAGCCTTTTCCGTGTGTGAAAAGTTAAGTGGCGCAGTCAGTAGGATATGTTAAGCGGGCGTTAGCGTAAATAACCCACGGTTCGTTTCAACGATTTGTTAACATACCCAAAAAAGTGAAATTTGGGACTCTTAGTTGAGTGAACTGAGTAGCTCAACTAGAAGATAGTTCGACCTGTTAAGAAGAGGAATTCCAAACGAATATTGTCAATTCCCTGCTTACAAATTCGACTAGATGGAGAAAGCAGTCCTGTTTCTAATGTAAGTACCTTATGTCGTATAGAGATAATAATAATTTATTTAATTCAGGAAGCTCTGAAAATTCTGATTCTGATTTAGATTCTGACTCACAAACTAATTTAAGTAAAGAAATAAATTTTAAATTTGTAAAACCCATAATTAATTTAAATACAAATTTTAAAATGCCTACAGATAACGTAGTACCACAATTAAAAAAGGAATATTTGGATTGAATAGATGAGGCTTTTACTTGATGAAGATCCATACTACTGATGAAATAAAACAAATTAATTTGTTTAAATCTTCTTTATTTATTTTGAACTGACGTTCAAATTAAAATTAGTGACGCGTTTCGCTACACAGTAGCTTTTTCAAACTAGTGAAGCTACAATGAAAAACTTTTAATTTATATAGTGCCTTAATACGGAATTCTAAGATATTGACAAAAGTATTAAAAATGGGGATAAGTACAAAAAGTGCCTAAATACGGAATTCTAAGATATTGACAAAAGTATTATAATATATTTAAATAGGGATAAGTACAAAAAGTGTCTAAATACGGGATTCTAAGAAAGTTACAAAGGTATTGAAAAAAGGTATCTGGGAAATTTATCAACAACTATCACATTTTCTAGGTGAAAAGGTTTAATAAGGGAGAATGATTGATATCTATTTGGTCGTTAAGCAGATTACCGGAATATTTGTTTTTGTTAATCTCGAGGGCTTCTAAAAGATTTAATTTAAAGGATTTGGGTTCTACATGCAAAATTTCAAAATTTGAGTCGAAAGTGTGTTGGTTTGTTAATAGATGATTTGAATAGTTGGAATCTAATTTGTTATTGTCATAGCTGCGTTTGTGTTCTGAAATTCTAGTTTTAAAGTTCCTAAAAGTTCTACATTTTTTCATAGATTCGTTAATCTTTCAAATACAGTTTTTTCAGATAAAGAAACTCAATTATTGCAAAAAGGTTTTAAACATAATATTCAACCCACATGTTCATTTGATAACTTCAACAAACTAGGTATAGAAACAGAAATTAACTTATAAAATTTTCCAAATAATTCCAATCTAAAACATAAAGCTTCCGATATTATTAAAAAAGAATTCGTCAATTTTAACAAACCAAACTTTGAATGGGGTCATTTTCGATAATTTTTTTATTTTAGTTTTAAAAAGTTCTTTACTCGAAAAGACAATTGCCAAAAAATCACAATTTTATCCAACCGATTTCACCCTCAAATTCAGTGTTAAAATATGGCCAGCTTTGAAACGGGGCGTGTCCAAGTTGTGACGTCAAATCAGCCTACTGGCGACGAGCCCGGCGGCGGCGGCTTGCGGCTTCATAGGCAGAGTACATTTAACGTGTGAATGTTGGTTTAATTCGGTATTTTCGGCGAATTTTGCATGTTAGTTGACGTTTATGTTTGTTTTTAATCAATAATAATTATAAAATGAGTGACAAAAAGAGCAAATACAAGTATTGCTTAGTACCAGATTGTCAAAGTACAACCGTAAAAACTCCTGAAAAACTTTTTATTTCGTTACCTAACGATTTGAAGGTTAGAACACTTTGGCAGAAAGCTATGCGACGTACTACATTTGTTTCTAATAAAGGATCAAAGTATTGTTGTGAAGATCATTTTGATGTAAGTATAGTTCTTTTTAATACCTATATTATGACTAATAAGAGAATATCAAATACATTTCGTAAATCATCGAACGAATCTAACTTAGGTACGAATATTTTATACCGGTAGGTAGGTATCTGATAAAATCGAAAAAAACTAACCAAATTTTAACCTTAATGTCTTTTTCCAAAATTATAATAATTTAATAAATTTAATGTAATTGTAATGTAATGTAATCACCCAAGGCTTTCGACTGTCAATCGACAAGCTAAAAATCTAGTCGATACATTATTAACTTCTACGGAAGAAAATAACGTCGGAGTCGGATCAAAACTAAAAATATTTAGTTTTTCCGAAAATAATGTGTTACCTACGCATAAAGACAAATCTACTCAGGTTCGCATAATTTCAAATAAAAGATCAAAAGGTGTTCAGTGGAATTTACTTGATAAAAAGGACTTGAAACGGAAGCATGCTGAGGATAATCAGGTTGGTCATCGGAATTCATTCAACTCGCTCACGCCTCCCAAGAAAAAAATATGCGTTTCCGAAGAATTTTCTACGTCAGAGTCTTCATCATATCCAAGCTTATCAGGATCAAGTTTCTCTGGACACCTTTCAGTTAATAATTTTTGGAATGAGAAAGAATATATTGAAAAAAGAGCTATGTCTCTTATCGCAAAAAAACCCAAACTATATATAGGAATATCCAATTACTCCATGTTTATTATTGACATGTTATGCGAAAAATGCAGCTTACCTCGGCTAGATGTTTTATTCACGCTCAAAAAATTAAAACTTAATTTATCATATCAAATATTGGCGGACGACTTTGGTGTATCAGCTAGTGCAGTGTGTAATAAAATACAAAATGTCCTTCCAAAACTTGCAATTGTTCTTGGACCTTTTGTACATTGGAAGAGCGCAGAAGAAGTTGAAAAACTTCTTCCAATACCGTTTCGCCGTCGGTGTAAAAATGTTATTGGCATAATTGATTGCTTTGAAGTGTCCATCCAAAAACCGACTGATCCGATATTACAATCCTTTACTTGGTCGGAACATAAAGGCTGCAATACTATAAAATACCTTATTGGTTGCACCCCAGATGGTTTTATTTCTTTTATCTCTGCTGGTTTCGGAGGCCGTATAACTGACAAGATGATAGTTGAAGAATCCAATTTTTTAAACCTACTTGAACCAGGAACGCAGATAATGGCTGATCGTGCTTTTAAACGTCTAGAGGAACAGCTGAGAAGGTGTAAGAGCACATTAGTAAGACCACCTTCTGTGTCAACTGGTCAAAAGTGTTCTAAAGAAGAGGTCAAAGAAGCAAAGAGAATAGCCAGTTTACGAATACATATTGAACGTATAATTTCCAGAGTTAGAGAGTATGTGATTTTAGAGCCACAACTCTTGTGTTCATTCTAGTTTAATAAAGTATCTAGATTTAGCAGCAGAAATAGTATGTGGTTTAATCAACATTCAAAATTATATTGTTAAATAGTATCAAGGTCTTTTAATAGACAAAAGAAAACGTTTTTACATTATAAGTTATATGACAAGCTATTATACATTTTTAATAAAAATCATATGCAATAAAAAAAGTAGTACAAATTAGTGACATTGAGTTTTCATTGTCTGTATTATATATCGCAATGGTACCTAATCTAAAATGTTCTGGAGTGATCTTTGCTTTAACAAAACAATAAGATTGGTCTTGTTTCACCTGAACATAACCAATGGCGTTATCACCATAAGTCGTTCTTGCAGATTTGAAATGAAATTGAGCCTACTATATCCAAGTACATAAAAAAAAATCGCATAACATGAATTGATAAGACTGATCTTAGTGTTTGTTTATTCTTAGAAAAACCCTGAGTTTACGCCAAAAAAGCAGTGATATGGACAACCAAATGATAACTCCAACTAATTTGTATGTTAGAATGTGTTCTAGGATTAGATTAAAATATCATAAATAAATATGCGTGTTTATTTTTTAAATTTTATTCGCCTGCTAATAATTTGTACCCATTTACGTTTAAGATAACGAAAACGATTGCGAACACTTACTTTTCCATTTTCACACCTCTTAATTCTGCACTGATATAGTCCTTATTTTGGTTAAAATACTGCATAACCATTATTACATCCACCATCGGCAAATTGCCAGAATCTCCTTTTGAAAAACCTTTTTCCAACGAGACCATTTCGGATGATTAGATTTGCGTACAAAGCCGTTCTACAAATTAATTATTACACTATAGTCTCTACGCCTGGAACCTCGATATTGCCGAGCTCCACGGCTGATGTGACGTCACCTTGGCGCCTTTCGTTCAAGGGGCGGAGCTAACTTTACATTCTAATTTCTCGGATAGTTTTGATTCAATCGATTTAATTTTTTCAGGATAACTATAAATGGAGCGGATTTATTGAAATTTTAACCAATAATGTAAAAATTTAATTGACCTAAATGTGCCCATTATCAGTCGCGAAATCTATTCAACAAAAATCAAATTCAAATAGTCTTATTTTTACTAAAGCAGATAAAGTAAATACAGTAATAGCATTACATAAAGATGATTATATATTAAAAACTAACAATTTTATACAGACAGGCAATTTTGAGATTCTTAAAAAAGACCCAACTAGTAAATTTCAGAAAGAAATAAAATTAGCAGTAGAGAACGCGAAATCAATAATTAGCGACAAAGAAAAATATAAATTAATTTTACCCAATCCTCAACACCCTGAACTTTATTCTTTAATGAAACTCCATAAAGAGGGGTACCCTATTAGACCGGTCGTTTCTTTTTTCACAGCACCTTCATTTAAAGTTTCAAAGATTCTCATAGATATAATTTCTAAATATTGTTCTTTCAAACCTCGATTTTCTATTAAAAACTCAACGGAGCTAATTAATAATATTCAAGATATAAAATTACCTCACAATTCTAAATTCATATCGTTCGATGTAACTCATCTATTCCCTAGAATACCTCCTAAAGAAACTTTAACTCTTGTTGATAATTTGCTGACGTATAATAATGTTAACCCTATAATTCATGCTGACATAATAAATTTATTAAAAGTTTGCTTAAACCAAAATTATTTTCATTTCAATGGAGAGATTTATAGTAGTAAAGATGGTTTGATTATGGGCAACCCCCTCAGTCCCCTATTAGCTGAAATTTTCATGGATAATATAGAAAAAATAATTCATAAACACCCCCTTAGTAAAAAATTTATGTACTGGCACCGTTATATAGATGACATTTTAGCGAGCTTCACTGGCACTACTAGACAACTAGATAGCTTCATTACTTATATTAACTCAATTCATAGCAATATAAAATTTACCGTAGAACATGAAGAAAATAAGTCTATAAACTTTTTAGACCTTACAATTTCAAATATAAACAATAAACATGATTTTTCTATATTTCGCAAACCATCACATACAGACATTACAATCCATAATAGTTCGGTCCACCCATTTAGTCATAAATTAGCAGCTTTCAATAGTATGATTCACAGACTTTTAACAGTCCCATTAAACAATAATAATTTCAACAAAGAACTAAATATCATTAAACAAATAGCAGTTAATAATAATTACGATCCAAACTTAATTGACAATATCATAAATAAAAAGATAAAGAAACGCACTTTAGAACAAGTATATCCTTCAGATAAAAATAAAAATAATGTAGCGTTTATTCTATGTAGCGTTTATTCTAATTTATATTTACAGTTAATTTATATTTACAGATTTATATGTAATTCAGTCCTTATTTAATAATTTATGTAATACACTAAACACACTCATTATAATTTATATGAGAGTCACTTAATAAACACTTTATCGATGCGCGATTACTTTCCTTCGGTATCAACACTGACTGATTGACTAATTGCCTGCGGCGATGCTTGTGGCCTATTTATACTCACGCGCCGTAATTCTAGAAATCTTTCGGCGTTCTGGCGGGTTCACTGGATATTCTCGATGTTTCGTATTCTGGCTGCTTCTCGAAAATTGGGCGGACGAGCCATAGTCGTCTCATACGGGGATTTCACTGGGGGCACTAAGTGAGAATATTATTGCAGTAGCTCGCGTAACAATAATCAATTGAAAAGTTTAACATACTTTGGAACACCATCCTTAAAAATCAAATCATTTTTAGAATCTTTAAATATGAATATTTGCTTGAAAACCGATTACAATCTATCTAAATTCATTAAAAATAACAAATCTAAATCCTCAAAATTAAACAAGTCAGGTGTTTATAAATTAAAATGTGGTAACGACAACTGTGACAAAATTTATATCGGTAGAACTTTTAGGAACTTTAAAACTAGAATTTCAGAACACAAACGCAGCTATGACAATAACAAATTAGATTCCAACTATTCAAATCATCTATTAACAAACCAATACACTTTCGACTCAAATTTTGAAATTTTGCATGTAGAACCCAAATCCTTTAAATTAAATCTTTTAGAAGCCCTCGAGATTAACAAAAACAAATATTCCGGTAATCTGCTTAACGACCAAATAGATATCAATCATTCTCCCTTATTAAACCTTTTTACCTAGAAAATGTGATAGTTGTTGATAAATTTCCCAGGTACCTTTTTTCAATACCTTTGTAACTTTCTTAGAATTCCGTATTTAGGCACTTTTTGTACTTATCCCCATTTTTAATACTTTTGTCAATATCTTAGAATTCCGTATTAAGGCACTATATAAATTAAAAGTTTTTCATTGTAGCTTCACTAGTTTGAAAAAGCTACTGTGTAGCGAAACGCGTCACTAATTTTAATTTGAACGTCAGTTCAAAATAAATAAGGAAGATTTAAGCAAATTAATTTGTTTTATTTCATCAATATTTGGATATGATCCCAGATTTCCACGGCGATAATGCCTTATTACCTAGATTTATAGAAATTTCAGAAAAAATAGTAAATAAATTTTATAATCCGGTAGATATAGGAGATTTTCAAAATGAATACTTAATGTCTAGCATTTTATCTAAAATTAAAGGTCAAGCAGCGATAATTATTTCTGCACGTAGTATAAGAAATTGGCAAAATTTGAAGGATGCTTTATTAAATACTTACGCAGATAAAAGAGATGTTTACACGCTAAGCATAGACATTTCGGAATTAACACAAGGAAATGAATCACCTTTTGAATTTGATAACAGAATACAGCATCTTTTAAACTTGCAGACATCACTATTAATGACACGATCAAATGCCAACGAGCAAGTCATATTAGGCAATTATTTTAGGAACTTAGCACTTAGAGTATTGTTACGTGGATTAAAGGAACCGTTGGACACTTTAATGCGTACCCTAGTGATTTGAACACAGCCCTCAATGTTCTAACGAATGACTTTCAAATATATTTAAATAATAATATTAACAACTATTCAAAAAATTCATTTATTGAACCTAGGCCAAAAAATTATTTTGTACCACAAAACAAAGTTGATTTCCAAAATAATCAAATACAAAGACCCACATATACTCCAAATTCACCACAAAATTATCAGCCCCAATTTAATAAAAATTTTAACTCTAGTAATAGTCCAGCTCAGACACAATTTACCAGAGGTTTTAATTCAAATAATTTACCTAGTACAAGTAGAGCAACAAATATTCAAACTAGAAATACTAACGTTTTCAAACCGAATCCAAACCAAAATTATCCAAAACCTACTCCAATGAGTATAACTACAGCGAATACCTATAATCCATTCAACGCTCAAAATAGAAATAATGGGCAAAATCAAAAACAATTTACAAATCAAAGAAGAAATTTCATTTCTGAAGAATTACATAATATCGACAATACTGAATGTCATATTGAAGATGAAAATCGTTTTTTAGAGGAAGCAGCCTCGGACCACAACAGAAACGTAGAACTATTTAATTTTACTCATTCTGAAAGTGAATTACCGTACATTATATTTCCCGAACAAAATTTAAGAGTTTTAATAGACACCGGCAGCACAAAATCTTTTGTAACTCCGGAAATTGCTAAAAATTTTTTTCAAAATCTAACATGCAAAAACCCTTCAAAGTATCGTCAGCTCTCGGTACAAGTCAACAAAAATATTGTACAGCAATTCCATGTTCAGAAATATTTAATATAGGGAATAAAATTAGGTTAGAATATTGTATATTTAAATTTCACAATCATTTCGATTGCTTATTAGGGTTAGATAATCTTAAAAAACTAAATGCAACAATCGATTTAGTGAATAATATTTTAATTACGCCTAATAGTAAAATTAAAATAAGAGATTTTAAAATAAACTGCGAGAACACGAATTGTATAGTAGTGGCTCCACGCACAGAACAAATAATTAAATTAAATATAGAAAATACCAATAATGGCGATATAATTATACCTTATACAAAAATAGGAAAACTAGAAATTCCGGAATGTCTTACTAAAGCGGAAAATAGTCAGACTTTATGCACTATTTTAAATCCGTCCGAGTCATATTTTAAAGTAGATTTAAGTGCTCCTATAGAAGTAGAATTGTTCGACGAATACGAACAAAACATCATTCCAAATTTTAATGCAATTTATGCGGAAAGATTTAAATTTGATATAAGAAAGGTTCGTACAGAACACATGAACAAAGAAGAGCGCGAAGCTATTCTTAAATTAATAAAAGAATATTCCGACATATTTCATGTCGACGGTAATCAGCTAACATTTACAAGTAAAATTAAACACCAAATAAGAACTACCAATGAGTTACCTATTTATTCTAAGTCATATAGGTTTCCCGAAATATATAGAAAGGAAGTTCAAAGTCAGATAAAAAATATGTTAGATCAAAATAATATAAGACCTTCATGCTCACCTTGGTCAAGTAGCATTTGGGTTGTTCCAAAAAAATTAGATTCTTCAGGTAAACCAAAGTTTAGAGTTGTAGTAGATTATCGCAAGCTTAATGAAATAACCTTAGGAGATAGATATCCCCTACCTAATATAACTACCCTACTAGACAAACTAGGTCGTTGTCAGTACTTTACTACCTTGGATCTTGCCTCTGGATTTCACCAAATTGAGGTGGCTCAAGAAGATATTCCAAAAACGGCCTTTACCACAGAAAATTGCCACTGGGAATGTTTGAGAATGCCATTCGTTCTGAAAGAAGCCCCTGTAACCTTTCAGAGAGTAATGGACAACATTTTAAGAGGTTTTCAAAACGAAAAATGTTTAGTATATCTCGATGACATTATAGTTTTTAGTACAAGCTTGCAAGAGCACATAAATACTTTAAAAGAAGTATTTAAAAGATTACGTGAATCTAATTTCAAAATACAAATTGATAAATCTGAATTTTTAAGAAAAGAAGTCGCTTATTTGGGACACCTCGTAACTCCAGAAGGCGTCAAGCCCAATCCTGATAAAATAAGTGCCATCCAAAATTTTCCGATTCCAAAAACTATCAAACAAATTAAAGCGTTTTTAGGATTACTTGGATATTATAGGAAATTTGTTGCAGATTTTTCAAAATTAACCAAACCATTAACTAACCGTTTAAAGAAAAATGCCGTAATTAACATTAACAATACTGATTATATTAATTGCTTTGAATTATGTAAAAATATGTTAATAAATGATCCCATATTGCAATATCCGGACTTTTCTCAACCATTTAATCTCACGACAGATGCGAGCAACTTCGCTCTAGGCGCTGTCCTTAGCCAAGGAAAAATCGGATCTGATTTACCTGTAGCATATGCTAGTAGAACACTTAACGATTCTGAAGTAAATTACTCAACAATTGAAAAGGAACTCCTTGCAATTGTTTGGGTCGCAAAATATTTTCGCCCCTATCTCTTTGGCAAAAAATTCACTATCGTAACTGATCACAAGCCGCTTCAGTGGCTATTTTCCTTAAAAGACCCCAGTTCTAAATTAGTTAGATGAAGTCTGAAACTCGAAGAGTACGACTATGATATAGTTTACAAAAAAGGTGCATTAAACACCAATAGTGACTGTCTGTCACGCATACAACTAAATATAAATGAAGTTAATTCTTCTGAAAATAACCCCAAAAATTTACTAGACTATATGGAAAAATGTAATGACAAATTTGCAAGTACTTCTAAAATTAATAATGTAGAAACCGAGTCACTTATCGTAGAAGCAGAAGAAATAAACGACGACATTGACGATGATAACAATACTATTCACACTAACATAGAGAATCCTGTAGTAGGAATACCAATTTCGGAATCTTCAGTAAATATAGGAAAAAATCAAATAATAATCTCTGAAGTAAATTTTGAACCCGCAACACCAACGATTGAATGTAACAAAAAATTAATCGATATTCTCTTAAACAAAATAAAAGAAATCATCCAAAATTATCATGAAGGTACACGAAATCATAGAGGGTTAGACGAAACTGAAAATAATATAAAAACACGTTATTATTGGCCAAATCAAAGATCGTCTATTCAAACCTACATTAACGAATGCGAAATATGCCAAGCAACAAAATATGATAGGAAACCTTTGAAACCGCTTTTTAACGTAACCCCAACAGCCGTTAAACCTTTTCAAATAATTCACTTAGATACTATAACCCTAGAAAACACAAAATTTTTAACTATCATAGACTCATTTTCAAAATACGGACAACTTTATAAACTAAACTACGCTCAAGGCATAGAAATTGTTAATAATTTAATTAAATATTTCACCCTCCACTGTATACCAGATCAGATAATAGCTGATAACGGCACAGAATTAAAAAATAGCGTAGTTAAAGATTTATTAGACACTCATAAAATAAAGATACACCTTATAAGTTTACAGCATCCGGAATCAAACGGCATTGCAGAACGATTTCACTCGACAATTATTGAACATATTAGACTTCTAAATAATCAAAATGAATTTAAGAAAGAACCCATTGAAATAAAAATTAATTATGCACTTTTAGCATATAACAGCATCCACTCTGCAACCAAGCTAAAACCATACGAAATTATTACGGGACATTTAGAAATTAATTCTTCTTTTGACTTAGATATTGATAGGCAGCTAGTTAATAATTATATTCACAATCATAGAGACAAAATGAAATTACTCTATTCTAGAATAAACACAAAAGTACAAGAGACTAAAGACAAAATTATCTCAAAAGCAAACGAAAATAGAGAAGAATTGCCAAACCCAATACCTACAAAGGTATCTATCAAAAATAAACAAATTCAAAGTAAAACAAAAAATAAATACCGACCTGAACAGATTAAAAGTACTAATAAAAATCATAAAACTGCAAAAATTGTAACCAGACACGTCAATACCACTGAAGATATTCACTTATTAAATATAAAACGACCTAAACAAAAACCATATACTTTTATTACAGATTCGTCTCAATCGGACAAGCAACAGTAGAAATCAAAGACATCAGTCATAATTTAGGAATTTTGCCTTTCCAAAAAATAAGATTTAATTGCATATATATATATATATATGTATAATTGTGAACCAATAAAGTCAAAGTTACCGGAAGATGAAACTTTCGATGGACTAATAACACTTTAAGCTACTCATTTCTCTGCAATTAAATCTTATTTTTACTCGACGGAAAGAAACTCTATTGGAAGCAATCATGAGAATATTATGGGTCGATTATTTGGAGAAGATGCAAAAATTGACAAAGTAACTTCACAAACCCAACTTAAAATTGCTTTATCAAAACTACAATTAAGGAAAGTTATGGTGTAATTTCTGTAAAAAAAGAACAACGAATAGAAGCGAATGCTCAGCAACATTTTATAAATACAGCAGGTTCGTCTAGAAGTTTTAGCAAAAATCCCTCAAATAACCATGGATTACTAGGAAAGTGTTTAGTTTGTGGACGTTAAAATCATTTAGCCAAGGATTGCTTTTACAGGAATAGTTATTGTCATAAATGTTGTATCAAAGGACATCTAGCCCTTCAATGTACGCAGATAAAAGAACATTTTTTTGTCATAAGCAAATAATTCAGCTCGCTTTTTGCCATTGTAGCTTCACGTAAAAGAAGAAGATTTTACAAACAAAGAACCTTTTTCAGATTTTGAAAACTTGTCTATTGATGACACCGAGAATGATAAACCCTTGTTTATTAAGTACTTGAAAAACTACCCATTAGCTTTGAAATTGATTCCAGTTTTGCTCATTCCGCATTTTCAGAAAATTTTTTTAGAGAATCTTTTAAAATTAAATATTTGTATACTAATAATTCATCTTGAAGAGATTATATGGATGTATCATTTCAGTTATTATTTCTCAAGTAAACGGTCTCTGTTCTTTGAAAAATATTTTACAAAAACTTTGTAAGGCGTTATAATACAGGGTCCGGCAGTGAAACGGCAATATTTAAAAAAGTCTCAAAATCTCAATTATTAATATTTATTAAACTTTTTTACCCAAATGTAATATAAATTAGTGGAAATTAATGAGGATATATGAAAATGTTCATTTTTTGAAAACTATATCTGTAAGATGGCGTCCTTCGTTTCGAACACATTCTTGAAGTAGTCTTTTGGTGAAAGATCCCATCACTCTACGTAGCATATCCAATGGCATGTTATTGATCTCCTGTAGGATTCGCTCCTTCAGTTCGTACCTAGTTCTGGGTGGGTTTGATTCAAAAACCTTTAGCTTTAGATAACCTCACAAAAAAGTCAGGATCCGCAAAGTCTGGTGAACAGGCCGGCCAAGGAATGTCGCCGTTCTTACTAATTAAGCGACCAGGAAACGCCAAATTCAGCAAGTCCATCGAAATGTTAGCAGTGTGGCTAGTAGCACCATCTTGCTGGAATAATGACCGATCATTCACGTGTTCGTCAAGAGCAGGAAATGCAAAGTTCACCAACATCTCAGCATACCGTTCAGAGTTCACTGTTACAGTGTTATCGTTTTCACTTTCGAAAAAGTACTGACCAACCACACCTAGAGAAGACGTTGCGCACCACACAGTTACCTTTTGTGAATGAAGAGGCTTTTCTTGAAGATTACGTGGGTTATTTTCACTCCAAAACCGAAACTTTTGTTTATTGACATACCCACAAAGATAGACATAAATCCATAAATTATGGACCAATTTGTCCATCTTGATCAATTACATTTGTCAACTGTTGACAAAAACGTACTCGGCTAACGTAGTGATGAGGTTTGAGAGCTTGGACTCCATGTATCTTAAATGTATGAAAGTGGAGATCATTCTTCAGGATCCTTCTTGTGGTTCGGTTACTAAGACCGTACTGTATGCTGTGACGTTTTGCAGATTTCCGTGGACTTCTTGTTAAAGCCTTACGCACCCGATTAACATTCACGGGAGTACGATCCGTCCTTACACCACCTCGTTTCTTGGTTACACTAGCAGTTTCTTCTTCAATATTTCTTACCCATAGATTGATGGCGTTCGCTGAAGGTACAGGATCACGCGGCAACAAATTGAACTCCCGTCGGAAAGCACGTTGATCACAAAAGGATCAATAATTGTTAAAATTTTGAAAAATGGTTAAAAATTGTCAAAATTTTGAAAAAATGGACAATAATTGCCAAATATGTTAATATTTTTTAAAAATTGTCAAAAATGGTCAATATTTGTCAAAGACGGTCAATAATTGTCAAAATTCGTCAAAAATGGTCAATAATTGTTAAAATTTTTGAAAAATTGTCAAACATTTTTGAATATGGTCAAAAATTGTCAAAAATGTTTAAATATGGTCAAAAATTGTCAAGAATTTGGAAAAAATGGTTAATAATTGCCAAATATTTTCAAAAATTTGAAAAAATGGTCAATAATTATAAAAAACTGTCAAAAGTGGTCAATAATTATTAAAAATTGTAAAAATTTTTGAAAAATGGTCAATCATTGTCAGAAACTGTCAAAAATTGTCAAAAGTGGTCAATAATTGTTAAAATTTAGAAAAATGGTCTAAAATGGTCAAAATTTTTGAAAAATAGTCGAAATTGGTCAATAATTGTCAAAAATGGTCAATAATTATTAAAATTTCTAAAAATTGTCAAAATTTTGAAAAATGGTCGATAATTGCCAAATACGTTAAAATTTTTGAAAAATTGTCAATAATTGTCAAAGACGGTCAATAATTGTCAAAATTCGTCAAAAATAGTCAATAATTGTTGAAATTTTTAAAAAATTGTCCAAAATTTTTAAATATGGTCAAAAATTGTCAAGAATTTGGGAAAATCGTCAAAAACTGTCAAAATTTTGAAAAAATAGTTAATAATTTCCAAATATTTTCAAAAATTGTCAAAAGTTTGGAAAAATGGTCAAATTTTTCGAAAAATTGTCAAAAATGGTCAAAAATTGTCAAAATCTTGAAAAAATGGTCAATAATTATAAAAAACTGTCAAAAGTGGTCAATAATTATTAAAAATTGTAAAGATTTTTGAAAAATGGTCAAAATTTTCGAAAAATTGTCAAAAATGGTCAATCATTGTCAGAACCTGTCAAAAATGCTCAAAAATTGTCAATAATTGTTAAAATTTGGAAAAATGGTCTAAAATGGTCAAAATTTTTGAAAAATTGTCAAAAATGATCAATAATTGTCAAAACTGTCAAAATTGGTCAATAATTGTCAAAATGGTCAATAATTATTAAAATTTGAAAAAATTGTCAAAATTTTGAAAAAATGGTCAATAATTGCCAAATATGTTAAAATTTTTGAAAAATTGTCAAAAATGGTTAATAATTCTCAAAGACGGTCAATAATTGTCAAAATTCGTCAAAAACTGTCAAAAATTGACAAACTTTTCGAAAAATGGTGGAAAATTCACGAAAAATGGTCATTCTATTGTGCATAAGAAGCAAGCTTCTGTCGGCGGTCCGACGACCGCCCACTTTTTTATTATTATTATATTATGGCAAAAGGCATCACAAAGTGCTGTGACAATTTTGAAAAATGCTGTCGTTAAAGCTGAATGCGATAGTCCGGAACTGGATATACATTTAATAATTAGCAGATTTCTATTTCTTGGCCATCACCTTCGTACTTAAAAATGGAAAAATCAGTATTAGATAAACAAAACTATTCTGAAATTTTGTTATTTTGAGTAATCTATGTGTTGTGTTTGTGGTGAGAGTACTGAGTACCTATATTATTATTTTAACTTATCAAGGGATTTTAATATTGCACGTTTATGTTAAATATTAAATAGTTACTTTAAGGTTATAATGTCATCTTCACAAAGGACAAGGAGCCGCAGGTTTAATATAAAAGTCGAAAAAAGATTTAATGATATTGTTCAAATAATTCATTCTAATGTGAACAGTAATCCGTTGACCAGGGGTGTAGTGGTTAGTAGTGAAAACAGTTCTCAGCAAGAGATAGTAGTGCAAGACTCGCCCCAACAGCAATGTTCTTTAACCCAGCATCACGAATGTCTGTATTTGCCCCATCAGGAACCATGTCGTCCAGCTAATCCAACAACAGTCTCACAAAAAGATATTCCATTGGAATCCAAATTGGCAGCTTGGTCAGTTGAAAACAATATTACATTATCTGCGTTTAAGTCATTGCTGACTATTTTAAATGAACATGATAAAACACTTAATTTGCCAAAAGATCCTAGGACTATTCTGTGTACTCCTAAAGTAACCACTTGTGAAATTCTTGGAAAAGGCAGCTACTACTACTTTGGTATTGCAAGTGGCATTAATTCACAAGTTGATAAATATAATGTTGAGGTAACAAACAACAGCATATTTGATTTAGCTGTAAATATTGATGGTTTGCCTCTTACGAAGAGTACTAACAGTTCCTTTTGGCCTATACTGTGTGAAATTAAATCAATTTCAAGTTTGAAAAACAAAGTATTTCTTGTTGCACTCTATCATGGCCCTGAGAAACCTTCTGATGCTGACAGGTTTCTTCAAGACTTTGTTAGTGAAGCAAGAGATTCAGTAAATAATGGCATTAAAATAAGGAATACATTTAATTGTACTTTAAATATTCAAATGCTTATTTGTGATTCACCAGCAAAGGCATATGTTTTAAAAGTAAAATCTCATTCTGGATATTATAGTTGCACAAAATGTACTATTGAGGGTGCTGTAGTAGATAGAACTGTATGTTTTGTGGAAACCAATGCTACATTAAGAACTGATCAGTCATTTCGGGAACAACAACAGTCAGAGCATCATTCGGGGCAAACTGTAATTCAACATATTCCTAATTTTAATATGATTAATCATGTTCCTATAGATTATATGCATTGTGTTTTATTAGGAGTTACAAAAAAGTTATTATGTGGAAAAAAATATGGCTGGGTATTCGGAAAACCTCCCTACAAACTAAGAGCATCTCATATCATCCAGATGTCTCAATACTTACTTAGTTTGAATAAATTTATACCTATTGAATTTTCTCGTAAATGTAGAGCAATTTCAGAATGTAAAAGATACAAAGCTACTGAATTTAGGTTGTTTCTTCTATATACTGGTGTTTTAGCATTAAAAAATGCATTGCCATCCAAAATATACAATAATTTTCTAACTTTTAGTGTTGCTATTTCAATTTTATCAAATAATGAATTGATATATAATGAAAATTATATCACATATGCTCATACTTTATTACTTTGTTTTATAAATAATTCTTTAAAGATTTATGGACCTGATTTTATGTCTCACAATGTGCACAATTTATCGCATTTGAAAGATTGTGTAACAGAATTTGGGATTCTAGACAACTTTAGTGCTTTTCCCTTTGAGAATTACATGCAAACATTAATAAAAAAAGTTCGTACTCATGCAAATCCATTACAACAAGTCATTCGTAGAAGTAAAGAAGAATCTTTAGTTATTAACTCCAAAAGTGTTACTTATGAGAATAAGTTTCTAAAACTACATTCAAGTGATCCTCTTCTGAGAAATTGTAGTTCTCCTCAGTATAAAGCACTAGAAACCCAAACTTTTTATTTAGATGTATCAAAACCTGCAAATAGATATATAGAAACAAACCAAGGAAAGGTTTATGAGCTAGCAAATTTTGTAAAATTTGACAAGACCATGGTGGCTGTTGGATATGAATTCAAGAAATGTGGTGATATTTTTCAAAAATCTTGTTCTTCATCTATCATTAACATTACCTTTATTAGGAAATTCTCAAATAATTTGCAACTTATATTTATTGATGAAATTAAAAAAAACTTATGGTATTGCCATTTGAAAAAAAGTTGGTTTCTTTTCCTCTAATACACATATAATACTTTATCCTGTTACACTGGGTATAGTAAATATATGTAAATTATTGTATATTATGTATTTAAAAATATAATTTTGTCTAGAAGTGAGTGAATGGAACATTGTAATATTTTATTTCATTTTTATGTTTCTTTTTCCAACAAACTGTATAATTAAGATGTATATTAGAAATTATTTTTTACTATTAAGGCTATATATCTTAATTGTTAATTTTTGTGTACCTATTTAATAGTTGACAAAACGGTTTAACAACATTTATTTGCATGTTTGACATTTATATTTTCATTCTGTACATAGATTATAAAATGACTTGGTTGATAGTACATTTTGTTGGAGATGAATCGGTAGAATACGTACCAGATGTCTGGTACATAGAAAAAACTAAAGAATGCTTCTGGCCACCCAGAAACATCTCAAGGACGAAAATGCAACTGGCAATTAAATCAAAGTCTATGCCAGATACAGACTGGCATGCTTATCCTGTGAGAATCCTTGGCAAATGTGGTAAGATTTTAGTCAATAATAGTATGTGAAGTATTTTTCATCAAAGTTCTTTATTAAATACACTTTCTATTCAGATAACATTGAAGAGGCAAGGAAGAGGGCAAAAAAAGCTGAATATTCAAGCAATTTGTCATCCTGTGATAATGAACTACGTCCAAAGAGAATTTCTAAAAAAAAAGAGATACAAAAATACGTCGTCCTCGTCAGGTCCTGAATCTTCGGATTCAAGTGAATATCCGCAATTTGGTAAATCAGGTATGTTTCTGCATTTAAATACAGATACCAGCTAATAATTCAGGTAAATTTTATGGTTACCAGTGTGCCAATAATTCTATTGTTTTAGGGTTAAATAATATAAGCAGAGATGAAGCAAGGGATGAAAAAGCAAAAAATAAAACGATAATTTCCACTCAGGAGATTCACACTGAAGGTAATACAGTAGATAGACATCATTATCTTCAAATGGTGCTTTGATTTTATTATGTTTGTTCTGGAATCAACTATTTTATGTTTCAGGAGGTGCTACTACAAATGCCATTCAATTTTCAAGTTGTAGGTTTCAGGGTCCTGCATTGTTTCCAGGTAGTAACAGTAATAATTTAAATGATTATTATAACCTACATATAAGTATGTAATATACAGTGTGGTAGTACAACTTTGCTTAATATCAAACAACGCAGTAAACCTTTTCCCTGACACCCTACTAAAATGCTGTCGTGATAGTGGGACAGTATGGCATTGCTTGATGTTGAGCAAATTTGTTTTGCCATACTGTATATTATTCTCTTTCTTCTGAAACTGTATCTGTCTTTATTTCATATTTCAGAGAGTGCTACTGTGAGTGCAGTCCAACCTATGCAACCTTTGGTAATTCCAGATAGTAATGGTAAAAATTTAAATCCTTACAGTGACCTACTTGGTTTACTACTATTAATTATTTACTATATTCATATTTAATTTTATTTTCAGAATTCCGTACAACAGTTCTAAAAGAAGTAAATTTAATAAATTCAAAATTAAATTCTTTGATAGAATCGATGCAGCTGATTCTAACTTTAAATGATACCAAGCGGATAGTTGGTAAAAAATCAAAATTTATTGAAAATGTTTTACCAAAATTCCCTCTATCTGAGGAAGCCCTGCAACAGCTGGAACCAGATCTATTACAGGATGAAAACATGGAATTATTGGTAATATATTTTCATAAATAACTCACTCATATAAACAAATTAAATGCATCTTCTATACTTTTCAAATTGCTTTTAAACATTTTTTAACTTTGGTTGGTAATAATTTTTGACAACAGTGGTATAAGTGAAGCATTTTACTCAAATGCATTAATGGCATAATGTTTTTAATTATTTGACTGCATAATTTTGGTTACAAGACTTGTTTACAATAGTCATTTTTTTACAGGCTGTGGAATTAAGCCATGTGGGTGAAGTAACAGTTAAAGATGGTACAAGAAAACTTATGTACAAACTTCTAATAAATGAAGTAGGTATAAAATATTCCTGGGAAGGAGCCAAAAGGAAAAGCTCCATTTAAGCATCTCAATTTGGCCAAAGTTATAATAAGTAAGATCATTTTTCTTAATTTGTTAAAACTACTAAAATAACAAATATACGCAGTCTCAAAAATAGGTGTTATCTACTACTGAACCAAATTCAGTTTCATATATAATAAAAGGTAGACTTTTAGTAGACACTTATTTTTTTTGTAGGAAGTGTGAGACTGATGTTCCCCATGAGCACGGAACAAGACATTATTGCTGTCATAAAACTTTGGCTGGTGAGAGCCAAAGATAGAATGAAGTCATCCAAGGAACCTGCTGAAGATATGGGTGCCCAATATAATAATGAAATTTAATTTTTTCTTTTTTTTTCTAAATTGGAGTTTATTTTGTTTTCTTATGTATGTTTTATATTATGTTGTTTTAAATAAATAAGAATATTATTCTAAATATTGTTTTCTTTAGTGGATGCAGCAGTCCATCTGGTCATCGCCTTTATTAATATTTAGCAGAATTAATGCAAACATATTATTATCAAATTAATTTAAACAAACTTAATAATTTATATATATATATAGTAGTAAAAGATAGTCTCGGCAGAATAGTTGAATACTAAATATTTTGAAATATCGGGGATTACAGAGAGTGTATATTTATAACTACTGGCTGCAATCCCCAATATTTAAAAATATTTAGTATATATATATAAATATACAATCTTTGTCTACAATAAAATGGTGGAGGCGGCGACAATCTAGGGACAGATTTAAGGTATATAACTGGTATGTATTTTGCAATAATTCTGGACATTTTTAGAATATGAAGGGAATGTTCATGGAGAGTAATTTCTTAGGGGATATACCTGTTATATAACATGCATATGTAAGGGATATTCCGAATATCCCTAAAACATGCTACACATATCCACAGTGGTACATAGGGACATATTAGGTACATACCAGGTACTAGATGTGACATACAAAAGACACAACCCTAGCAAGTCCTAGGGATATACATAATGATATTTATGTACATTCTAGGAATGTACCTTGGACCCTTTAGAACATTCCCTGTACGTTCCTAGGATATGAAAATGTTACTTGGGTAAAGACTACTTTATAACGGTACCTAACCTCAAACAACATGCAACGAAACAAATTGACTTGCCACAATCTAAACGAAATTATTTCGAAAGGAATCTACTTTGGGACTCAAGTATCTCTTCTGATAATGAAATAAGAAGACGCCCTAAAATATGTAGAGCACGCAACCGGTATTGTGAAGAGTACGACAATTTGTCTTTTTTCGAAAGATTTCGGTTAACAAAGCTGACAGTTTTACATATTATAAAGCATATAGGACATCGCCTGCCTTGTACAAATGGGGGTGGACCCATGCAGCCAATGCAGCAATTACTGTTAACCCTAAGATTCTATGCATTCAATAATGCCTTTTCAAGTTATACTTCTAATGCGACTTGCAACAAGGTTGCGTTAAACGTTTATCGCAAGAAAGAAAGATACACAAAGGTAGAATTCGATATTATGGCAGTGTAAGTACTCTTTTTAAAAAGTAATTTATTAAGAGATTGTAATTTTGAAATTTTTTTCACATGACCAAAATATTCGGCATGATAGTGTAAGTATACTTTTTTCCTTAAATAAAGTAACTTATAACATGTAATTCAGAAAAACTTCCTTTTTTGGAATTTTCTTCATATGACTAAAACCTTCGGCATTCAATGACAGATGGCAGTGCAAGTATTCTTTCTAAAAGGTAATTTTTTAGTTTGATTTGATAGTTGGGATAAAGTATGGAACCAAGTAAATATCTTTTAAACGAAAAGAACGATATTTATGAAAATTTGCAGGTAAGTGCAATGGAACAAAATGCATCTGATGTACATTTTTTTGTTAATAATATACTTCCGGTTTAACCGGAAATGCCATCAACTTCTTTAATTTAAATGGGACAGCCTATATATTTTTACAGATTTTGAAAGAGCTTTTTATTTTGAATTCATACATACTGAGTTTAGTGTAAAAAAAATTGTAAAAAAGAGGAATATAGCACTTTAATCAGCCTCCTTTGAGTTTTTTGCATTAGAGCAAAAAACTATTTAGATAAACTAATTGATGTTGTTTGTATGCATAGTACATTGTTCTCCAAGTGTCAAATTCTGATTGACGGAAATAAATTTTACAATTTAGAATGGTTCAATTAAGTGAAAAAGAGCGTATTGAAATTTTTATGATGATCGGTTATGGTGATCGTGTTAGAACTCATGAAGAAGTGTGTCAATCCTATATCACGCTCAACAGTAACTAAAACATTACAACGTTTTAATACAACTGGGATGGTAAAAAATTTGCTAAAACCTGGAAGACCGCGGACTGCAACGAACGAAACTGTTAAACAAAATATTGCAATCGATTTAGAAGAATCACCTCAAACTTCCACCACAAATTTGGCACTAAACCATGGTATCAGTCGACGTTCTGTAGGAAAGATATTAAAAAGTGAAAAGTATCATCCGTATAAGGTACAGTTGGTTCAAGAATTGTCAGACGATGACCGACGGCTAGAATTTTGCGAACGGCTAATGGACATCTGTAATGTCGACGATCATTTTGCTTCTAACATAGTTTTTTCCGATGAGGCAACTTTTTGTTTAAATGGAACAGTTAATCGCCATAACTCAAGGTATTGGTCAAATGAGAATCCTCATTGGATTCATGAAGCACATACCCAGCATCCACAGAAGTTAAACGTTTGGATGGGAATTGTCGAAAATAGGCTTATAGGCCCATTTTTTATTGACGGAAACTTGAATGGTGACAAGTATTTGAATCTACTAAATAACGAAATTATTCCTGCACTTCAACAGAATGGGCAATTACCACAAAATATTTGGTTTCAACAAGATGGAGCACCTCCCCACTATGATAGACGGGTTAGGGATTTTCTGGATGCGAATTTTCCGAATCGATGGATTGGACTCGTTCTCCGGATCTTAGCCCGTTAGATTTTTTCTTTGGGGTTATCAAAAATCACGTGTTTACGTTAGATGACCAACAAACTTACAGGAATTGAGACAAAGAATTATTGATGAATGTGAACTAATACGTGGAGAAGTCTTGGAAAGAGTGACTCAAGAATTTGTTAATAGGATGGCATATTGTCAGCAAGTAAACGGCGAGCATTTTGAACATTTGAAGTAATTTTGTTTCTCATTATTCTAAAATAATGAAATGTACACCTATTGTACAACTAACAGTGAGTTATTCCTCTTTTTTACAAATTTTTTTACACTAAACTCAGTATGTATGAATTCAAAATAACAAGCTCTTTCAAAATCTGTAAAAATATATAGGGTGTCCCATTTAAATTAAAGAAGTTGATGGCATTTCCGGTTAAACCGGAAGAATATTATTAACAAAAAAATGTACATGAGATGCATTTTGTTCCATTGCACTTACCTGCAAATTTTCATAAATATCGTTCTTTTCGTTTAAAAGATATTTACTTGGTTCCATACTTTATCCCAAACCTGTATAATTTACTTTAGTTATCATAATCCCATTGGAAATGTTATAGATTAAGATATTTCTCCACTCGAAACTGATAATTAAAAGATGCGATCAATTGTGAATTGAAAGCAGTATTAATAAAGTTTGTCTTAAAGAAACAATACGATTTCACTAAATAGCTATTTGTATAACAAGGGAGGAAAGTGCTACTTTTCCTCCCGAGGATGAAGTTAATCATTCAAGGGAGGAAAAGCCACTTTACTCCCATGTTATACATATGATTTTTCCGCCTCCCTCAAATAACAAGACATTTTTAAATAATTTATTTATGAAAGAATTAGAAAAAAAAAATTGTCCTCGCCGGAATTTGATCCAACACCTACATGCCTATCACGAACAGTGAGCTGTGCTCCAACGCATTGCGCTATCGAGACTCGTAGGAAAATTTCGCGGAATCATGAACATAATGTATTGCTGAAGTAAAATTATTAATGTGAAGATCGTTAAATTAAAATAACAATTTACTAATTTCTTCCATTTTGCAAAATACTGATATAATAGAATATAGTTTAGGTTGTCAATGCTGTATAAGTTATTTCATTGAAGACGTACCATAACCTCACTTTTACTTTTCCTCCCTAGGTTAATACTGGTTAAAATTGTCGAAATTTTTGAAAAATTATCAAAATTAGTCAATAATTGTTAAAATTTTCAAAAATGGTCAAAAATTGTCAAAATTTTGAAAAAATGGTCAATAATTATAAAAAACTCTCAAAAACGGTCAATAATTGTTAAAAATTGTCAAAATTTTTGAAAACTGGAAAAAATTTTTGAAAAATTGTCAAAAATGGTCAATAATTGTCAGAACCTGTCAAAAAGCTAAAGAATTCTCAAAAATGGTCAATAATTGCTAAAATTTTGAAAAATGGTCAAAAATTGTTAAATATTTCAAAAAATGGTCAATGATCGTCAACATTTTTGAAAAATTGTCAAAAATGGTCAATAATTGTTAAAATTATGAAAAATGGTCAAAAATTGTTGAAATTTTGAAAAAATGGTCAATAATTCTGACTGTCAAAAATGGTCAATAATTGTTTAAAATTGTCGAAATTTTTGAAAAATTGTCAAAAATAGTCAATAATTGTCAGAAACTGTCAAAAATGATCAATAATTGTTAAAATTTTTAAAAATGGTCAAAAATTGTCAAAATTTTGAAAAAATGGTCAATAATTATAAAAAACTGTCAAAAACGGTCAATAATTGTTAAAAATTGTCAAAATTTTTGAAAACTGGACAAAATTTTTGAAAAATTGTCAAAAATGGTCAATAATTGTCAGAAGCTGTCAAAAAGCTAAAAAATTGTCAATAATTGTTAAAGTTTGGAAAAATGGTCTTAAATAGTCAAAATTTTTAAAAAATTGTAAAAAATGATCAGTAATTGTTAAAACTGTTAAAATTGGTCAATAATTGTTGAAATTTGAAAAAATGGGCCAAAATTTTGAAAAAATGGTCAATTACTGTCAAAAATGGTCAATAATTGTCAAAAATTGTCAAATTTTTTGAAAAATGGTCAAAATTTTTGAAAAATTATCAAAAATTGTCAAGTTTTTTGTAAAATGGTCGATAATTATAAAAAACTGTCAAAAATGGTCAATAATTGTTAAAAATAGTCAAAATTTTTGAAAAATTGTCAAAAATGGTCAATAATTGTCAGAACCTGTCAAAAATGTTCAAAAATTGTCAGAAATGGTCAACAATAGTTAAAATTTGGAAAAATGGTCAAAAATTGTCAGAAATTTGGAAAAAATGGTCAATAATTATCAAAAATTGTCAAAATTTTGAAAAAATGGTCAATAAAATATAAAATAAAACTTAGTAGAACGTACTGGGCCTAATGTAATTCCCAGCTTCGCATTCTATTGCGCGTATTGATGGTTTTCCCAACCTTGCATTCTATTGGGCACAAGAAGCAAGGCCGACGACCGCTCACCTTTTTTTTTCATCGCAGGGTGTTAATTATTATTATCAAATAGACGTGTTTGTAACATGCAGCTTGTTACGTTGTTCGTTTCAAAATTTTTTCATTCAGTTAGTTTTAGTGGCGTAAAATTTAAAATTTCTCATATGCAGCTTCCTTGTCGCATTAGCTACTCCGAAATAAAATATTAATTTTCATCGAATTTCTCTTTAACTTTTATCCTTAGTTATTCGAAATTTTAATTCCTTGATTGGAATTCTTGCTTTCCTCTTTGTTTATGCTATTTTTAAAATTAAAGAAATTAAAGGAAATAAGTTTGACAACACGGTAATGGGCCAAGAATTATTTCTGCTAAAAATAATCAAGGTAGTACGGCAGTACCGAACAAAGTCTAGTTCGAAGCGATATTTCAATATACGGTCGCACGAAAAGTTACACAAAGCAAATTTAAGATTTAAAATTTTATTCGGTTGATTCCAATTTACTGCTCGTGGTTGTTACTCCCCTGATATTCTTTTTCTTCCATCCTTGCTCTCTAACCCCCCTTTTTCTGGGGTGTAGGAGAGCAGATAAGAAAGTTTCAACAACAGCAGATCGGTAAGTTTCTTTTTATCATTTAAATACAGTCCAATCTTCTTTTCCATTTAATTTTTGAGTTACGCGACACTCTTACTGCCACCAATGAGGTAACAATCAAATTGATTTTGAATTAATTGAGTGGTGAACAATTTTTTATCGTCTGGCTGCTCTGCAGCCAGCAAGCTCTAGGCAAGTTCAAGTTTCAGGCAAGTTATTTGCTGAAATCTTATTTTTTTTTCCTGTTTTCCAATAGCTTTATGTGAATTTTTGGATAGATCAATGATTATTTAAATATTCTCAGCAACCTTTGTATTGATTATTCAATCACTAATTAGTTTGAATTTGTATTTTTAAGTAACAAAGTTCACATTTTACAAGGTATTTCTAGCTTTCCATCTTTTGCTTTTTTTATTGCTTCCGTTTCGATTAAAAGTTGGTGGCGTCCAATTTAATATTAATTACACACTCCGTCCACATATAAGATTGTTTAATTGGAGCCGAATTCAACTCCCTGAGGTGGAGTGCTCTAGCCAGGTGAAGAATGATTTACATGTTTCAGGATTTTATACAAATACTAGAGGACCCGACAGACGTTGTTATGTGCTAACCTCTTTTTGATAGAAGGAATATATTTCCTGGAAATTCGACTTTCCTGATTTTTTTTCCTTCCATTTTTACGGGCAAACATATTTTTTTGTGAGAATTTGACGCGTTTTTTCGAAATTATCGTACCAAAAAAACTCCTTTGCGAAAAGTCACAAAGTCGGATCTACCGAGTTCAGTATTATCACGATTGCAGCACCACCGAGTGGAACTAATTGCGAATCTAAACCATCCAGTTACTTACTCAAACACAAAAAATTTCATCAAAATGGGACCAACCGTTTAGGAGTTGTTCATTATGAACCCGATTGAAGCAATCAGGAGAATCGTATCTATGATATTTTGTATACAGGATCATCCGAAAGTGAAGAGTAAGAGGTTAGTTCATAACCGCAGGGTTGAAAATAGAAGAGTATTTTTCGGCCCTATGGAAACTTCATCGGTAATGTCTTCAATGATGTTTCTTTGAGGGTATACATTGACGTTTCTGTTTTCTAAACTTTTGAAACTTATCGTCAAAAGTATGGAAGGGTGAAGGGTGTCATATTGCGAAGAGGTGAAAATAGAGGAGTGATTTTCGAACGTTATTTATATAAAAAATACGCATATTAAAGAGTCGAAAAATACTCTTTTTTGAATTTGACCCGCTTTTTGAAATGATCGCAACAAAAAAAAAACTCCTATGCAAAATGTCAACAAAATCGGACTAACCGCTTAGGAGAAGTTCAGTACGAACCAGTTTGCAGCAATCAGGAGAATCGTATTTATGATATTATGTGTACAGGGTCATCCAAAAGTGAAGAGTAAGACCACAGAGTTGAAAATAGAAGAGCGTTTTTCGGCCCTATGGAAACTTGAAGCGCCACCTACTGGGACTAATTGTGAGTCTGAACCATCCAGTTACTTACTCAAACACACAAAATTCCATAAAAATCGGACCAACCGTTTAGGAAAAGTTTACTATTAACCAGATTACAGCCCCACCTACTGGGACTAATTGTGAATCTAAACCATCCAGTTACTTACACAAACACACAAAATTTCATCAAAATCGGCCTATACATTTAGGAGTTCTTCATTATGAACACGATTGCAATGCCACCTATCGGGACCAATTGTGAATCTAAACCATTCTCGAAACCACTTGAACACACACACAAAATTTCATAAAAATCGGTCCAGCCGTTTAGGAGGAGTTCAGTGACATACACACGTACACTAGAATTATAAATGCATATAAAGATGTACCGGAAACTATTCTTCGTAGAAACTTGCGTTAAGAAATATTGTGAGTAAAGTGGCCAATAGAAAATTTTGGGAATAATTTTGAAGTCTTCAAGATGGCAGCCAGGATACCTATTTTGAATATTTTATATGGAGAGTTTCTCATTTAAATTGAATTAAAAAAATTTGTATATTAAACTTACGGTTTAGCAGCATTTTTTTGCTTCTCATTCGACTTTATCTAATTAAATAATGCAGGTGAGTATAAGAATTAATCATTATCAATTATTCCATAAATTAGCAATTCAAAATTAAATGGGCGGTCACAGAAATCGTATAGCATGAATTTTAAATAAGATAAATACAAAGATAGTAATTTATGCGCATTTATAATGCACTTACATGCATTTGCCCAAGTAATTAATATACAGTGCGTCCTTAAAGTAACGCATACATTCAATATTAGCTAAATAAACAATAATATTAGAAATTCCCGAAAAAGGTCGATTTTTTATTTTAATTTACTATTTTTTCAAATTATAATCCAATATACAGGGTGATGTCGTCATCACAATTTTTTATACATGGAACCCCCCATTTTTTTCAATTCAATTTCAATTTACAAAATACACTAATTCCTGATCTGATCCACCTTTTTCCTGATATTCAAATACCCACTAATTTAGACCGCAGAATTTGGTTCCAACAGGATGGCGCACCGCCACATTTGGCAGTAACTGTGCGCGATTTTTTAAACAGAACTTTTCCACAACGGTGGATAGGAAGAAGGGGACCAGTGGAATGGTTCGCTAGATCACCTGATCTGAGCCCATTAGACTTCTTTTTATGGGGTTGTGTCTGAGTAATTGATGTTTGTATTTGTTTAAAAAATCAATACATTTTTATTATTACAATAAATATTTATTATGTATACTTCATTAAATACAACGAAAACTAAATTAAGTGCTCAAATTGTTTACCTTCAGCTAAAATACAATGAGAAAGTCGTGCCGCGAACTCTTCTCGAACCTGCTCTATAACTTCCGGAGTTATTTGTGCAACCTCAATACGTATCCTTTCTTTGAGTTCATTGATATTTTATGGTCTATTCTGGTACACTTTACTTTTAAAGTTACCTCCATAAAAAGAAATCAAGAGGAGTCAAATCAGGTGAACTAGGCGGCCATTCTATTGTTCCTCTTCGATCTATCCACCGATTTGGAAAGACGTTGTTGAAGTAGTTGCGCACCAATATAGCATAGTGTGGAGGCGCACCATCTTGCTGCAGCCATGAATCGTTTCTGTCAATTCATTCAGTTCTTGTACTAAACTTACTTTGTAGGGATGCCACTTTTCCTTCTTTAGCTTTTTAAGAATTGTTGCATGGTCCATGTCATTATCTAATACTACTTGCCTTTAACTGGTATGGGGATTATTGTAGTATAAGAATAAATATATTTAATAGCATTATCATAGAAAGGATGGCCGTTCAAATTATATTACACTGTATAAATAATTATATTTAATAAACATATAGTGACATTAAAATTGGTATAAAATAAAATAGTTATTATTATTGTTTTCTAAACAAAAGATGAATGGTCGGTTCGATCAACATTTTGAGTTTAGTTTAATTAAGATATTGGAGGGAATAAACTAGATAGATTGGATTGACTTTTTTTATTTCATACGTTATACCATTATTACAGTTACAAATCAAGAATTAGGACATAACTTCGGAATAATCCCTTATTTTCTTAGGATTAAAATAAATAATCTTAGATCAGGTGAATATCTTGGATTAAAAAAGGCGTGCAAATGAAATTTAATCCTTAATCCAGTGTTAAGCAGTAATCCTGGATTACATAATGCTAGTCCATTTTCAATTGGACATACGCTTGGAAGTTGTGCTGATTTAGATTTGTCTTTGAAAATAAATAAACACCTTTAAATACATTAGGATTTTTGAGGTTGGCATCCCCGGAAATGATGTCGACAAAAAATATTGCGGATTCAAGATGGCCGATTGAAGCTTTTAAAAATAAATCATATCTCGACTATTTTTTAACCAATTTTAAAGAACAAAAAAATATTTTGTAGGTACTATACTGCTAAATAAGAAAAAAAATTTATTAAATGAATATATGCAAAACTTACTTTTAAATAGATCAAATAAAAGTAGAATTTAAAAAAAATTCCACTTTATTCAGTACAATTTTTTGGCCCATAAGTAAAACACTACTACAGGAATGTATAAATAACCTAATCCATGTAAAAACAAAAATCTTTACTTAAAATAAACTACTAATATCATTATTATATAATTAAAATAAATTACAATAAATTCGTTCATTAAGATCACTTCAGGTATCTGAAACAATAATAAAATTTGTAAGCTCTTTGTTCTATTTACATGAGTTAACTTAAGTTACGAAACGTAAACCGTCAACGTTAATATTATTTTTAGTCTAATAAGCTTTTATACCAGATCTTATAAATTAACACAAATTGTGAATTAGATCAGATTGTTTGTAACCTTAATGTAATAAACGTCTCAATTTTGTAGTTTTTCGTTTTTTTAAAAAGTATTTTTCGAAGTTAAGGAACATTTTTGGCGCAGTCAGTAGGATTTTCGGAAATTAAACGTATAGTACGGGTGATTTTTCGTTTCAACGATTAACCGAAAATTTGAACTTTAAGTTATCGGTAGTTCGAGAGTATATCGAATTGTGAACTGTTAAATCCGTTTGAGTGAATATCGATTGGATTCCGATAGTTCCAGACAACCGATCACCAGCTTCGAGGAAGAAAGAAAAACAAAGATTACAGCCTGGGTACAAAACAGCATCGTTTGGACCTTTAGGAATTAGAATAAGTTAGAAGTAAGAAGATGAGAACAGTAATTCTATTGTAAGTAAGCTCAGTTATTCCCTAAAATTCCTTTTTTTCCTCTGATAGTGAAAACATATATTTTACAGATTTTTATGAGTGATCAAGAGATAAATCAATTAGAAAGTTTATTAAAAAATAGTTTAAGTTTAGTCGATACAGATTCTTCAGATAATTTGATAGAAAATTCTTTAGATTTAGAAAATTTTATTGATAATTTAAATATGACTACGCCAGCAGTTAATTATTCATTGCTTAAATTATATTTAGACTCTATTCCATGTTATGACGGAAACCCTCATACTTTAACTATATTCATAGGAAATTGTGAAAGTCTCATTTCAGTATTCGCTAGTGAAATTGATGTAGCTTTGAACACATTTTTGTTAAAAGCTATTATTGGTAAACTTACAGGGCGAGCTCAAATGTTAATTGGTTCCCGAACAGAGTTAAGATCTTGGAATGCAATTAAAGATTCTTTAAATTTAAGTTTTGGCGATCAACGGAATATTGATTGCCTAGTTCAAGATCTAATTAATTTAAGACCATTTAAAAATGAACCTCCCTATAACTTTGGCATGCGTTGTCAAGACGCACGCAGTTTAATTTTTTCTAAATTAAATTCATCCAGTGATATTAGTGATAATGAACGTAAAATTCATCTTGAAAATTACGATAATTTAGCTTTAAAAACTTATATACAAGGTTTACCTTTACCATTACAAACAAATGTTCGATTACGATTACCAAATAATTTAGAAAAAGCAATGAGCTTAGTTATTGAAGAAGAAAATTTTATGTATTCAACTCATAGAAATAATAACTTAAACTCTAACAATACTTTTAGACCAAGTTTACGAGTAACACCTGCTAAAAATCCCAATTATCGACTACCAACTCCTGCATTTTCACCAAATTTTAGTAATGTACAATCTTATCAATCAATGCCACAATTACCTCCTCCAATTTTCCAACAAAATCCCCTACCACGTCCACCTTTTATGAATTCGAATCAATTTAGACCAAATTTCCAGACAAATAATAATTCCAATTGGCGTCCCAATAATAATTTTTCTAATCAACGTCCCCCTGTTTTTCAAAACCTAAATCGTCAACCGAATCACCAAAAACCAAATAATCGACCCAACAATCTCCAAAATTATAAATCAGAGCCAATGGACACTTCTTCGGGAAATACTAGATTCCAGCCTAAAGCAAACTTTATATCAACCGAACTTTATAATCAAACCATTAGTAATCCAAACCAATATCAATATATGAATGATAATATTAAATCTAAAAGTCAAATTGAACCCCAAAATCCAAATCAAGAGGAAAGTTCAAATGGCATTGATCCTTATTCTTATGAACCAGAAATTCAATACTCTCACGATTATAATAATTATCTTTCTACATATGTTAACAACAGTGTAACAGATTATCAAGAAATAGATACATACGATGACCCTGAACTTCTAGAAACTGCAACTCAGGATTTTACCCAAGTCACACACTCACACAACCAGACATAATACTTTTGAATGCACTTAAAGCAAATTTACCTTTTATCAAAATTCCAGAAATTAACGCAAACTTTTTAGTTGACACCGGCAGTTCAAAATCTCTTATCAATCCAGAATTAGCTTACAAGTTTTATAAAAATCGCATTTTTAAAGAACAATTTAATATTCAAACAGCACATAACATCTCTTATCATGACGAGGTCGCTTACATTCCTTTATTTAACATTTTTAACTTAAAAGAATTTCATAAATTTTATCTTTTTAAATTTAGTAATAGATTTGATGGTATAATTGGTGTGGATCTGTTAAAACAATTGAATGCCAATATAAATGTTAATCAAAAACAAATAATTACTCCAAACGCAGTTATTCCTTTAATTTTTGACTCAAGTAATGACCACACTGATATCAAAAATCATTCTATCATTATACCAGGTCGTTGCCAACAAGTTGTCAAAATTCCGGTAACTGAATCAAATGGCATAGGTATACCTGAATATGAAAATTTTGGAAAAGGTCTTGAAATGCCAAAAGCTTTAGTGAATATTTTTAATAACTTTGCAATAACAACAATTATTAACAGTAATGAAAATTCAGTTAAATTAGATATTAATGAACCTTTCAAAATTGAAATTTTAAACTTAGTTGAAGTCAATTTTTTCGAAAAAATGGATATTGATTCCGATTCTCAATTATCAATTTCACAAGATAATAAACTTAAAGCAAATTTAAAACATCTTAGACATTCCCATTGTAATGATGAAGAGAAAAATGCTATTAAAAATCTTTGTTTCCAATATCGAGATATATTTTATTGCGAAGGAATACCATTAAGTTTCACTAATCAAATAAAACATAAAATAAATTTGACAGATGATAGCCCAATTTATGCAAAATCTTATCGATTTCCCGAAATCCATAGGGAAGAAGTAAATAGACAAATTACAAACATGTTAGACGAAGGTATTATCGAATGTTCCACTTCCCCCTTCTCTTCACCAATTTGGATTGTACCAAAGAAACTAGACGCTTCAGGCAAAAAGAAATGGCGTTTGGTAATTGATTACAGAAAATTAAACGAAAAAACCATTCAAAATCGATACCCAATACCACGAATACACGAAATACTAGACAGATTAGGTAGAGCAAATTACTTTACGACACTTGACCTTGCTAGCGGTTTTCACCAAATCGAAATAGACCCACAAGACGTTGACAAAACTGCTTTTAGCACTCCCCAAGGACATTTTCATTTCAAACGTATGAGTTTCGGACTTAAAAATGGTCCATCGACATTTCAAAGTGTCATGGACAATGTATTACGAGGACTGACAGACGAATCTTGCATAGTTTATTTGGACGACATTTTAATATACAGTACATCCCTTCAGGAACACATAGAAAGACTAAAATCCGTATTTAATAGACTTAGACAGCACAATTTAAAAGTTCAACTTGATAAATCTGAGTTTTTGCAAAAGACAATAATGTATTTAGGACATGTAATCACCCCCGATGGCGTGAAGCCAAACCCAGACAAAATTTCTGCTATAAACAATTATCCAGTTCCTAAAACCCAAACAGAAATAAAACGTTTCCTAGGACTTTTAGGCTATTATAGACGTTTTATCCCAGACTTTGCTAAGATTACTAAACCCTTGACAAAATGTTTGAAAAAGGACTCGAGAATTTTACATGACGATGAATTTATAAATTCCTTCCAAATTTGTAAGGAAATACTAACTAATGACCCCATTTTACGATACCCGGATTTTTCTAAGACATTTATACTTACAACAGATGCTAGTAAATATGCAATCGGTGCGGTTTTATCTCAAGGAAATGTACCTAATGATAGACCCATAGCATTTGCTTCACGAACCCTAAACGAATCCGAAATAAATTATTCAGTTATCGAAAAAGAATTGCTTGCCATTGTATGGGCATGTAAACATTTCAGGCCATATTTATATGGAAGACAATTTCACATTTATACAGATCATAAGCCCCTTTCTTGGTTATTTAGTCTCAAAGAACCTAACTCAAAATTAGTTAGATGGCGTTTAAAACTAGAAGAGTTTGATTACAAAATATTTTATAAAAAAGGTAAATTAAATTCTAATGCTGATTGCTTATCCCGAATTCCAATCAATGCATTAGAAACCGAATCAGTAATTAATAACCCCGGAAATTCACATGATGACATTCTAGATTTCTTACAGCAACTGGCCGAAACTATTCCAACAGACCCTCAACCTTCTACTAGTAATACAAACCCATCCAAAATAAATATTTTATCTGACATTCAAATGCAAAAACCCACAAACACACAAGAAAATGACGAACGTAATAGTTTAAATACACCAGAACCCTTTTGGACAAAAAATAACTGTGACGACCCCGACGACTCTGACGACTCTGAAACAAATCATTCAGCAACTGAAAATACTAGTAACGGTATACCGATTCTTGACGAAATGATAAATAATAAGGTACACCAAATTTTTGTTTATCCAAATTTATATTCAAAAACAGATGTTTCCCATGAAACATACGAAAATCAAAAAATAATGAAAATCAAAATTCCTGAAATAGACAATGAAAGCTTTATTTTTCACTTTATTGCTGAATATACAGATTCAAGCAATACTTTTTATATGTACTTCCATAATGAAAATTTATACCGTGATTTTAATAACGTTTATTTAAAACATTTCTCTGCAAATGGTCCAAAATTAATTAAATGCACCAAATTAAAGAATACAATTAAAGATAAAGAAGAACAAATCATTTTACTAAGAAACTATCACGAAGGTAAAACTAACCATAGAGGAATAAATGAAACTTTAGAACGACTACGTAATCTTTACTATTGGAAAAATATGAAAATTACAGTAACGAATTATATTAATAGCTGTACCATTTGTCAAAAGAATAAATACGCCAGACAAACTCCCTATGTTCCTTTAGTGTTAACAGAAACAGCTAGTAAACCCTTTGAAATTATTCATATGGATGTTTTCATCTATGACGGTAAAAACTATCTAACTTTAACCGACGCTTTTACTAAATTTGCTCAAGCTATCTTTATTCCAGGTAAATCTGCAATACTCATTAGTAAAGCACTTATTAAATATTTTGTTTCTTTTGGTGTTCCCCAATTAATAATAGTAGACAGAGGCACAGAATTTAATAACGAAACAGTCAAAGATCTTTTAGCATTACATAAAATAAAAGTACATTTTACAACACCAGGGCACCATGAGTCAAATTCAATAGCGGAAAGATTACATTCTACTCTAGTAGAACACTTACGACTTTTAAGAGAAATTTACCCAGACGAAAATGACTTAATGGACTATGCAATAATTGGTTACAATAATTCAATACATAGCTCCACAAATTTCACACCATTCGAACTTACCTTTGGACATACTCATTCTAGAAACCCTAACGAAATATTTCTGACTCAATCATTTTATACCGACTACGTAACCAACCATAAAGAAAAATTAAAACACCTATACAAAGAAGTGCAAGAAAACTTAGACAAAAGAAAACAGAAATTAATAGAGAAAACAAACACACAAGGTGACATAAACCCAGAATTTAAAATAGGTCAAACTGTATTCAAACTTAACCCCAAAAATCGAAATAAAAAAGATAAAAGATTTTTAGGACCTTACAACATAACAAAAATATTAGACAGAAATAAAGTTGAAATATCTAGAAAATTATTAAAAAGGAAAAAACTAACATTAGACAAACAAATAATACATATTAAAGAACTAAAGAAACCTCCCGTTGCAGGTTCCTCTTCTGGACCACCGTCGCAGGACTAGACACACCCAAATTTCACAATCTAAATGATAATCCTGGACTTTATCCCCTCCATAAAGGAAACGCACAAATAAAATCAAACTATTGGACGTTTATACAAATATTTGATATTACAAACATAACTAAAGAATTTCTTGTATTAAAAGAACAATTCAATAATATTTATGACTCCTTATCGAAATCTCCTAAAATTTATAACTTTACTGAACATTTTAAAAATTCTTATCACATGATTCAATTTATCGAACATAAAATATCCCTCCAATTAAATCAATTAAACCCATTTTGGAAAACTCGATCACGAAGATCATTATTTGACGGACTAGGATCTACAATAAAATTCATAACAGGAAATTTAGATCAAAATGATGCAAAACGATATGATGAAGCCATTACATCTTTATCCAACAATCAAAACCAATTAAAATCTCTTATCGAAAATCAAATTACTTTACTCCAATCATCCATTAAAAACTTTGAAAATAATTCTAAAATCTTAGCTCATAACCAATTAATATTAAGCTCACGTATTAATTATTTACAAAACTTAATTAAAGGTTTAAAAATTGATAACGAAGAAACTTATCATTTTTTTGCAATAGAGCAAATCGCTTCACAATTTTCTATTAGCTTTCAAATAACATACAATATACTTGAAGTAATTGAAACAGCTATAAGCTTTGCAAAACTTAACACTTTTCATAATTCTATAGCTGATCCCAAGGACTTATTTTCTGAAATCGTAGAAGTCAGCAAAAATATTGACAGCAATAATAAATTCCCAATTGAATTGAAACTGCAAAATATTTTATTATTTGAAAAAATCATTGAAATTAAAAGTTATAGTAACGGTAACAAAATTATGTTCATACTTGAAATACCTATTGTTGAAAATTCAGAATATAGTTACTATCATCTTTATTCTTTACCCACTCCATCAACACAATCCTTCAAAACCATTATACCAAAGTCAAAATTTATCCTTTTAAATGAGCAATACTACGCCTTCTCAGACTCAAATAATTGTGAAGAAATATCTCAAGAAGAATTCCTCTGCACAGATCTTCAGAAGCTAACAATGACTTTACATGTACCTTGTGAAATCCAACTTATTAAATATTATCAATCAACAAATACATGTCAACAAATTCCAGCGGAGATCAGTAATACCAAAATTCAGAAAATAGAAGACAACCAATGGATAGTAATCACTCCATCTCATGTGGTGGCTTCCCAAAAATGTGGTAAAGTAATAAACAATATCCCATTGAACGGTAGTTATATAATTGAACTAAATAATCAGTGTGTAGTTTCAATAAACAATATTACATTAAAGACTTTTGCAAGTAAAATGCCAAAATATAAAAGTGTAGAACTCCCCAAGTTACAATTTTCAAATGAAAATTCAAAAATGAACTCTTTAAACTTAAGTAAAGTGCAAATAGATTCAGTGAACTTAGACGAACTCAGTAATATTCAAAATGTGCTCCAAGAAGACAAAATCAAACTAACAAAATTAGAGTTACCTCCTGTACATTTTCAAAACATTAGCTTCTACACTATTTTATTATATGTTATAGTTTTTTCAAGCATAGTTCTACTAGTTTTCAATAGCATTAGAAGAAAACATAAGCAAACCAGTCAGAAAAATACAAAAAACCAGGCAACCAAGGACTTCAAGAATTTTCCAGTGATTTCGAACTCTGAAGAAACTCCATAGTTCTCTCTTAGGCCGGAGGAGTTACGAAACGTAAACCGTCAACGTTAATATTATTTTTAGTCTACTAAGCTTTTATACCAGATCTTATAAATTAACACAAATTGTGAATTAGATCAGATTGTTTGTAACCTTAATGTAATAAACGTCTCAATTTTGTAGTTTTTCGTTTTTTTAAAAAGTATTTTTCGAAGTTAAGGAACATTTTTCTTACCATAATCACAATCTGAGTCGTCATTTTCGTCTAGTAAGTCAAATTGTATTGCTGTTGAAACCAAATCTTCTAAATTTTCACAACCGAATTCTGTGCAAGAACATGTTTCTGCACAATGAACATCATTTTTTCTGCAGCCACACGCTTTTGTAACGCAACCTTTTTTGCAGGAACAATGTACTAGTTCTAATATTCCTTCAAGAGCAGGAAGTTTTGTTAAGGCAATAGGCAGGTATGATCCATCTTACAGTTTTTCCCAACTAGACTTTCTTATTTGTGGAAGGTCTTGTTTACGTAAGTGGAAATTCTTCCACAAAAATGCGATGTACTTCGCCCTGCAATTCATAATTTATCCATTCATCCATAATTTGAATGTATTTCAAAATTACTTACCGAACAACGTGTTGTTGCAAAGCGACATTAGTAGGTGGTAAGTTTTCTCCCAGCTGTTATATTACTGAATATAAATACCAGCGAATTCGGCAAACAAATTTTGTAAGACTGTCAATAAGTTCTTTTGACGGAGATTGTGTTAATCCCAGTTGTTGGAAAGCTTTGATGATATCATCATTTTCCTCGCACTCTAGAAATACTTTCAAGCAAAAGTCTTTACTTTTTTTGAAAATTTTTCCTGTAACATCATTTCCAGTGAATGCATGTAGTCCCAGCAACGCTCTGCCAAAAACTGCTCCTATTGACTCAATGACATCTCCAATTTTGATCTGTCGTCTTTTGGTATCTCTTCCAGTAATAAACTTGGTATTGATTGGCAAATCAGAATGGTAGTATAACAGTAAAATAAGTACATCTGTGTCAGGACTGTCAACTGTAAGATCTATATCACTTCCATATAGTTTGCCTAAGAGCAATGAATGGTAAACAAGAAGCGTATCAGCTTCTTCATGGTTATTGTCTAATAAAATATCACCTAAAATATTGGGACTGTTGCAGTAGGTCTTATTATTATAAGAAATAATAATAGTTTCTATTTTGGTAGTGGGCTCGGAAACGATGTTATATTGGAGAATTTTACTACCTAAATATGCTGTCAATTCTGACTTGGTCTTACTGCTTGAAAGAAAGTACTTTAGGGTTATATTTTTCAACAGAGTATTCTCGGTAATATGATAATAAACCTCTCCGACTTTATTGCGTTTTTCTCTCATATATGTCTCTATAGAATTTTCTATGTATACGTCAAAAATTATATGTATATTACTGTATGACCTACATTTTATTTGATCTGTTAAAAACTATTTAACTGGTATTTTAGACATTCTAAAGAGCGAAAAATCAGTTAAAATTTGAGTAGATACACTGCTACACACATTATACGCGCTTCTTTGAATTAAAACAGGGTCCGTGGGGGAGCAATGGGGGTGGGAAGAAGGCAAGTTAGGTTTATATGAATTAGGTACGTGCTAAAACTATTTCACCCTAATTTGTTTATAATTACTGTTTATTTGACGATTAAACACGTTTATGATGCTTGCACATCTAAAGAAAAGTAGCTGTACTTTTCTCAAAATTTGTTTGCCAAAATGCCAACCTCACGAAAATGGATCCCCAGATCATCCTTTAACTGAATTTAATCACAAAAACATTTCAGCACAAAATCCATGCGTGGCCTCTTTTTTGGCCCATTGAAAGTGGACTATGCGGTGCAAATTATCAAATTTTTAAATATTGGCGATATAATTGATCGACAAAGTGAAGTATGACAAGTATCTTATTATAAAAATGGCGCCTTTCAGACATGCGCATACAAATAAAAGGATAGACATCTTTGCTTCTTGTTTGCTGGTGTATTCTTTGATTATATTAAAATTGTAAATATTTTTAATCATCTTTCTTGAACTCCTTGATAAAATTTTTTATCTATTCATCTAAAATGATGATTTATTTTGCTAATTTGAGGATAAATATGTATTGAAACAATAATTATAATGTTATTAGTAAAAAATATTTATTAAACATAGATAATTTAAAATTATTATAGTCAAATTGTTCACCAGTTTACTAATTTTCATTGAGCTAATACTTTTTTTCTGCATCTTCTTATAAATTACTGGTTCACTGTGTATTTCACATCCATTTTCCTTACAATCTCCCAATTTTCCAAACAGTGTACAGAAACTGCCAACACTTATGTTTTTGAAAGAAAGTTTCACACATTCTTTTTGTTGACAATATGTTTCAAAGAATCCATATTTACCATTATTTGACAATTGTTGAGTTATATGGGATTTGAGTTTATTTAATACCGAAAAATTTGAATCTGCTAAATTTCTAGTTACATCATTTGCCGGAATGCAAAGTGAGTTATTTTTTGAAAAACAGCAAGTTCTGCAACTGGTTCCATTATTCACAGTTTTAGGGCAAGGGCATTCTTGTAAACCAATTCTCGTACATTCTTCGCTATGGCAAACAGTTTTATAACAGTACCCGTTAATACCACAAGGACAGCTCGTTTGGTTATTTACGCAAGGACATGTTCTATCAAAATTGGTACAATTCTAAAAAAATCATAAATATTAGAGAGATATTAATAAATTATTTCAAATCAATTTAGTTTCTCACCACGCCAAATTTTTGTAGATTCGCATAACGGCATTGAGATGTGCAACACAATCCTTGCGAAGGATGACATGTATACCCTTGATCTCTCTTAATTTGACAAGCATTAGGTCTTCCGTGTGGTATACAACATACGTCAAATAAAAGACAATCTCTTATAGTTCCACAATCGCATTGTTCAGTTGATTCTTTAATATCTGGAAGTAACCAATTTTTGTTTGTAGTAAGAAGTAAAAATTCTTTCGGCTTTGGATATGTGATATACAGATGCATTCAAACACAAACGGATCATAGGGATTTTAAGCATTGTATCAGAACTGCTTTTGAACTAGTCGACCAACATCCAGCTTCACCAGATTAAAAACACGATTATTACAATCGTTTATTTGGACACCTATAACATATCTCGTACAATTCCCACCACTCCGTATTCTCAACTGTGGGCGGTCCTTAATTAGCGTCAGATAGTCAGTAAACAGCAGTCGGTAGATGAGAGCGTTGCTTTGTTTCAATTTAAAGAATCCTATTTTGTTTTATTTACGAATTTATTTTTATTTTGAAAGCCCTTATGGCCAAAAGAAATCAAAACATATTATCTTAACTCGAAACATTAATTGTTAAAGAGAATTTAACAATTAATTTTCGATTTTAACAACATAAAAAGTAAGCATATTGTTTCAATATGTAGCGACGTTTACTACCCCCATCAAATAATTATTCAATACTAAATCGCAGTTTGCACACACCTCGCACATAACTGACAAATGTTGGAAGGAGAAGGGGGCGGGCTTTCTTACATTGGTTCTGAATCCAACTGTCCAGATCAATACTTGATATTCATTGAAGTGAACTTATAGAAATGTTTTGTTGGTGGACTATTTAGATCGGAGAATACACTAACTCCCTATGTTCCGTTTCTGTTTGAATGTATCTGTATATATGTAGGTACATACTGTTACCACAGTAAGGTGTATCGTCATCATCAAAACAATATCCTTTCAAGCTCATAGTTTTCAGCATCGACTTTTTACTACAACTCGAAAAAATAAAATGTTTCCTATTTTCATCCAACGGGGTATGCGGTGACATTATATAACCGTCGCAATCTCTAGTTAAATCATGATCGGATCCAAAACTGTGGCCCAATTCGTGACATAAACTCAAATCAAAGATGAACTGTGGTACGTTTCTACCTAAAATCGAGAAGAAAAAAAAAGAAATGGGAGTAGGAAATACACGCCACGAATCTCTACACTGCTATCTGTATTGGGTCGAGCAATACAACTAGTGATGAGCGATATTTTACAAACCGTTATTTTTTCTAATACGAACAATTCACAGTCAGTCACATTTCCTACAAGCAAATCTAAAGCGCGAGGTGATCACAGCCAGCGAAAACGATAATGAATTGAATGAATGAATCGAAATATTCGAAATCGAGCAAAATATTGACCTTCACTGCTCTCATTCGACGAAAATTCGTCAACAAGATCGGATTTTATTTTGTTCATTGCTGTGAGATTATAAAGAGACTGTATACTCATATTTTGTATTCGGTATATTGTTATGGTATGGTGACTCGGATATCTATTTATGATACCGATGTCGTGATCACGTCACGTTTTAAAAAAACTGATATGAAAAAATCACGATATCGCTCATCACTAAATACAACCCTAGCGAAGATAAGGAAGGTGACCCTTTTTGTGGAGTTGTTTACATATTTATAACGTATTCAGTATCTTAATGTTCGTTCTTGAGAAAAAGGATAGTTAGTCTATTTCTGGCATTTGTAGATCACGATAAGTAATTGTACTGAATGTTAATTTCGCATGGTTTTGTAGATAAACCATTCAATTTGGAGGTGTCGTTTTATTAAATATCTTATATAGGCAAAATTTGGAATTTAATAGGAAATAAGCGTTTATAAAGATGATTCTGAATTATTTTAAGATGCTTCATTTCTCTTGAACATTTAATGAACTATGGGTTATTTACGATAAAAAGACGATGACGTTGCAAAACAAAATTTTGTGACGTTGCAAAACAACTAGAGTTTTTCTCTAAGAAAACTAGAAAACTCAATCTAACAGTTCTTCTTTTTTATTTACCTGTGCCTCGTAATCCATGAATCGAAGGTGTTCGTTTACAAATAAAAGGCTTGTATAATAGTCTCAGCTTTATTCACTAAGTACCTATTTATGTGGAAAATGTGGATACGATACAAGAAACACTAACCAATCATTCTATATATACAAATATATCAAATTTCATTAACCTAACATTAAAAACATTCAATCTTCTACATTTAATGGCCGCTTGTGCCGTTTTTTCATTAAACACTGATAAGCTAATCACTAATTATCTTTTAATGGTTGTTTAATTTTTTTCCTCAGGATCTTATTTTCACGATCAAGCAATTAACAGAAAAACGTCATATGCAAAATAAAAAACTATATCTAGCGTTCATAGACCTTGAAAAAGCTTTCGATACAGTACCCAGAGTAAAAGTATGGAGCGCCCTGAAAGAAAGAGGAATACAAAATGTTAAGAATTATCTAAAACTTATATAGAATAAATATTAATTATGTAATAAGAAATAACACAAAATCAGAGGGATTCCAAACAAAGACAAAGAAGAGGACTTAGCCCAACCCTATTCAACGTAGGGGAGAATGTTGTTCCTTGAGAACATTGTACCTTGTAACACTTGATATTACCCCAATAGGTGTCGCGATCTAGTGGCCATTTTACTCAGGGAATTGTTCTTGAACTGTACCGGCTTAATCAGTGTGTTTTGGTCTGTCTAGCAAACAGTTTACGGCGTGTTTTGTTAAAAAATTTATTATAACTTTTATACGGCACAAGGTAAGAATTTTCTTCTTTTAGAGTTAGGATTATAATACTTATGTACTTCGTTCAAGACGTTTACAAGTTAACAATGTGCTTATGAGGTGGTTATTAAAACGTTTTATAGAATAGCGTCGGCACTTGTACCTTGAAACACTCGAATAATTCATTACTGATGAAATTGGCACGTTAAATTGTAAAATTATTAATTGTTACATTGCTACTTTATTTCAGAATTCCTGTATAATGCCAAGAAGTAAAACAGGAGTAAAATGACCACCGGTTAACGCAGAAAATTTTAAGCAAGCTATATTAGAAATCACTAGTGACCATGAAGATAAAATGTCTTTAAGAGAAGCTGCTAAAGTCTACAAAATATCAACTGATACTTTGTCACGACATGTTAAAGCACACCGTAATAATAACGGGGAAGAACTTATGTACAAAAATAATCTGGACGTAAAGAAAATTTTTTCATCAGATGAAGAAAAAAGATATTATCACTGTTGCAAAAAATTATGGATTAACAAAAAAAGGTCTTGCATCTAAATTTGCAGAAGCAAATAATAAGAAAGTGCCACAAAACTGGGAATAGGAAAAACTGGCAGGAGAAGAATGGATGCTTCACTTTATGAAGCGGCATCAGAATGAGCTATCGATAAGAAAACCGGAAGCGACGAGTCTGGCCAGATCAACTAGCTTTAATAGATCCAACGTTAACAAGTTTTTCTCCAACAAAGAGAACGTTCACAGACGATTTAACGTTATTCCCGCAGGGGGAATTTGGAATATAGACGAAACTGGTTGCACAACTGTTCAAACACCACCAAAAATAGTAGCACCCAAAGGTATAAAACAAATAGGAAGCAAGACATCAGCAGAACGAGGACAGCTAATCACTGTAATCTGCGAAATAAGTGCTACAGGAAATCACATACTACCCTTTATAATTTTTCCCAGAGTCAATTTTAAAGAGTATATGTTACATGGAGCGCCACCTGGTACCCTAGGCTCCGCAAACCCATCTGGTTGGTCAAATGATACCAATTTGTGAAATTCATGGAGCACTTCATTAAACATGTAAAGCCCTCTAAAAATTTTAACCGATACGCCAGAAATGGAAGAACTCCTTTGCAAAAAGCAAGTAAAACAAGAAAAGGAAGAAAATAAAAATAAAAAGTTGTTTAAACAAAATGGAAGCAGGTAACTACAACGTTGTTTAGGAGACGCTCCAGCAGCAGTAGCAATCACGATGAAGTTTTCTCCGAGGAAGAAAGCGATGTTGATGGAAAGACACTTAATGAAATATTATCAGATTCCTCAGAAAATGCCAACGATGGTGACATAGACCTAGTACCGCCAACATGGGATGACGTGGAAATTGGAGATTTTGTGCTAGTCTCTTTTAAAGGAAAATTTGAACTGGTTCACTATGTGGGTTGTATACAAGATTGCCTTTCTAGAAATGAGTTTTCCATAAGTTTTTTAAGAAAAAGGTCATCTCGGACATTTCATTATCCATCTGTGCCAGATGTAGCAACTGTCAATATTGGAGACATAGAGGTAAAACTATCCTACACTTCAAGAACAAAGGACTTTTAATTTTCCTTTTTATAAATTTAATACCAAATAATATACTGCAAGCGCCAAACGTGATGGCGAGCGATCGCGCAGGTATAGACTCTCCCAACTAAATTACTATTGGATTACTATAAGCCCCTTGCCGGTCAGTGTCGTACCTATAATTAGTTTTAATTAGGGTAGCAAATGGAACATGATTTATTTGTAATTTCTTTTCATATTTTATTCAGTATTATAGGTAGTAGTACAGTTCATTAAAATGTTATATAATGATACACTTATTAAAAAATAAACTTTAATCAGTCACTATCTGAATACAAATTTTCTTCATCTTCACTGCTGCTTATAATCACTGGATTTACCTCTGTTTGAACATCTGTGAATGTTTCATTTTCCCAATATTTCCGCTCTATATCTACTACATGTCGGCAACGCTTTTGCCATTCCTCGGAAGTGATTTGATCAAACTCGTACTCCGCCAGTTTCCTCACATCTTCCAACTTGAAAGTTACATTCTTTTGGGACACATTAATTCTGACTTGGAGTGGAAAATTTCACTTGCAGAAATTAACTGCTCCCCTTCTTTAACCACTCTTTCAATGGTTCTTATCGGAATACCTAATACAAAATAAAGATTTGTGTTGAAATAGTGTTTCAAAGTAGGTACAACAGTCTCCCCTACACATGGACAATATAATCAAGAAATGCGAAAGTAAAGTGAAAAATTTGTTCGTAGGATATAAAAATTTAGAAAGAGTCGAAATATCGTACGGAGTTTTTGCAGACGACGTCGTAATAAAGCAAGTAATGAGAAACAACTTGAAGACAATCTTAATATATGGAATAAAACAATGGAAAAAGAAGGAATGAAAATACATACTAATAAAACTAGAATATTGATAATAGGAGACCAGATAATACAAAAACTTAATTATTATTAATTATATTAATATTAAAATAGACAATGTAAAAATTGAACAATCTGGAAAACAAGAAGCTGGAATCAACGAAAGAATAAGTAAAACAATAAAACTTTATTATGCCATGTCACACTGGCAGCACAGGAGCTAAAACATATAGTAAAAGATTGGAGAGTTTCGGGTGAACCATTTCTCTTCGATCATAGCATCATAACATTCAAGTTAGAACTAGACAAACCTGAGGTGAGCCCCAGAAGCAAACCAAGAAAAACAGACTGGGACAACTATAACACCTGTCTGAAAGAAAACCTGGCACATATACAGAGAAAAGGGAGGGCTAAGCACCATCTCGATCTGGAAAATGAGCTTGAGGACCTGAACAGGGCAATAATCCATGCATTTGTATCGAGCTGCCCTTTTCAAAAACAACGAAGCAGCAGAGATGCTTCCTGGGGGAATAAACATCTGTCAGAATTAAGATCTCAAATCCGGTACCTTTTTAATAGAGCAAAACTCACCGGAGACTGGCAGAGATTCACCGAGGTGAGAAACACCTACTATAAGGAAATTAGAAAAACTAAAAGAAATAGCTTCAGAAAATTCTGTGAAGATATAAACACAACACCTGCTGCGGCAAGACTTTACAAAGTCATGGCAAAAAGTAGGGTCAACACAGATATGGCTTTGAGGAAGCCAGACGGTAAATATACCGAAAATGAGGAGGAAAGAGTGAGACTCTTACTAGAAACTCATTTTCCTGGGAGTAGCCCAAATAGGGGAAATAGTCCTCTCGAAGGTCATAACAGATCTTCGAGAGAAAGTTCTACAGTTGCTAAGCACATTTGTAGTAACGAAAGGCTCTCACCTTTCAAGGCACCGAGAGCCGATAGAATTTTCCTATCATTGCTCCGGCAAGGACAAGACGAATTTATACCACAATTGGTTAGGATCAGTCGAAGCAGCTTAGAACTGGGTTATATGCCAGAAGCATGGAGAAGTGCAATAGTAACATTTACTCCAAAAGCTGGAAAAAGGGACACAACAAACCCCAAATCCTGACTGAAACACCCTTATGGGGGCCGGAACCCTTTTGCGGTATCAGCTCAGAAGAAATAGACAATGCCGATAAAAAGAGAAGATTTGACCATTGAAAAGATCTAGTAGGACTTAGACAATCAAAGATTCTTCTGTGTGATTACAACCTGTTGAGATCAAATGAATGCATAAGTCAAAGTAAAACTGCACTAAGAGTTTTAACAGGCATCCTCACGGGACATTGTCGCCTGAATGTGCACCTGAAAAACCTCAAAATAGTGGAGGAAGAAGAATGTAGATTCTGTGGCATATAAGAAGAAACCTCCATCCACATACTAGCGAACTGCACATCAATTCAGAATCCTAGAGCACAACACCTTGGAGATTACTGGGTGGAAGAGGGACATTTACCTAAGTTAAAGCCCGCAGATATCCTAAAATTCCTCCGGGAAATAGGACTGAAGGAGCTACTAGTCTCTGAGACTTTCCTCAGGAACTAAGTAGAAGTAAGGGGGCACAATAGATCTTTTAGGTCTCAGTGAATGTCACCCCAATTTACATATATACATGCCATGAATCGAAAATTCATCAATAGAAAAGAGATTTTAAACCAAATTAAAGTATTCAAAACCATATATAAACCAGTATTAACATATGGATGCGAATCGTGGAATCTTTAAAATGCACAGAAAAGTAAGATACAAGCTGCTGAATTGAAATATTTGAGACGTAAGTATAATAAGAGTTGCTGGGAAAGACAGAATTAGAAACACACGTACCTATAAGAGAAGATTTAGGAATAGAACCTATAGTACAATTTATAGAGCAGTAGCAATTAAGTTGGTGGGGACATATGCAACGAATGAATAACAACAGACCAGTAAAACGTGTATACGAAGCGAAATCGCAGATTAGAAGGAAGAGAGGCAGACCAAGACAGATATGGAATACAGTGATGGGTAACATATTACATCATAGAGGCAAGACATGGAGAGTGATTGATCATAATTATTTAGTATGTCGTGCATTAAATGTAAGCTAGATATCAAAGGCAATGATTAGTGGGCTTGCGATGGCTGCAGTCAAAATATTCATCATCAATGTGCTAATCTTACAGCATCGGAGATCAGGGTACTGGAATTAAAGAGTAAAGAGTACTTAAGCTGTTTTGTGAATCCTGTGAGGAAGGAATTCAAATGATTCCTGTATTGAGGAAACAAATTTGCTCTCTAGAACTAAAAGTGAAACAACTGATTGATAAATTGAACTCACTAGAACTGTCCAGTGGTAATACATCAACAGATCTCGATACAATCATCCAGGAAGTAGAAGAACGTGAATTCCGTGAAAACAATATTATTATTTATAATCTCCAGGAATCCAACTCAAGTATATCCTCTGTAAGAGTTGATGAAGATATTAGCAAAGTTAAACAAACAATAAACTTAATTGACCCCAGCATTAATATTAAAAAAGTTATCAGTCTTGGTAACCATAGGAACAATTCGTCACGTCCACTTAAAGTTATCCTTGATAATAAAATTGCGGTGTTGTCTATTCTAAAGAATAAAAATAAACTTGCTACGTCTGCTGTAAAACTTAGCTCCGATTCCACCTTTCTACAAAGAAAACATCTTAAGGAACTTCAAACCGATTTAGCGGACAGGATTTCCAAAGGCGAAGATAATCTCACCATTAAGTAGATTCGAGGCATACCAAGAATAGTTACTCAGAAAAAAAACTAAATTGTAAGGGTACCTCACGAAACTTGTCAGAAGAACTTACAATATATTATCAAAACGTTAGAGGCATTAGAACCAAACTTAGTGTTTTAGAACAAAATGTTACTACAACTAATTATGATGTGCTTGTGTTCACGGAGTCTTGGCTATGTGATGGTATCAGTAATGAAGAATTGGGACTGATTAATTACAACATATATCGAAGGGATCGCTCTTCCTTAACTAGTCACAAAGTAATTGGAGGGGGTGTTTTAATTGCGGTAAAAAAATGTTATTCGTCCAGATCTATTTTGTTACCACATTTTCACTTGGAGGAGCTATTTATTGAAATTTGTACTTCAAAAGAACAATTCATATTAGGTACTGTTTATATTCCTCCAAATTCAAGTTTAATTTCATATGAGAACCACTGTATTAGTATTGAATCTGTATTTAACAACTTTCCTGATCATAAGTACATTCTTACAGGAGACTATAATTTGCCTAATAGTGAATGGCTTAATGATGAAAGAGGTGTCTATTGTACTAATGGTGACACTGTTTCCAATACTTTGGTCAATGTTTTTGGTTTTTATAACTTATTTCAGCTAAATAGAATCACGAATTGTATTGGTGTTTTGTTAGACTTAGTTTTGTCTAATGATAATGAAAATATAACGGTTGATATTGCTAATGACAATATACTGCATTGTGATCGTTATCATCCCGCATTATCGATCTCTGTATCTACTAATGATATTCTGCCTGAAGTTCAGTATGATAGTTTTTCTTACAATTTTATGAGAGGAGATTATATTAATCTCAATTTATTTCTTGCTGGTATCTCATGAGATAACTTATTTGTTATATGCGGTGATATTAATGACGCTGCAGAACTATTTTACTCTATATTACAGTATGGTATTGACTGCTCGATTCCACAAATAAGATTTAAAAATCCCAAATTTCTTCGTTGGATGAGTAGTGATCTGAAATCACTAATATATAAGAAAAAAATCGCTCATAAAATGTATAAAGAGAGTAATACTTGGGAAGATTACTTAATATTTTCTTCGTTGAAAACCCAATGCAAAGATATGAGCAAAGCTTGCCATGATTCGTATATTAGACAAGCTGAATTCAGAATTAATTCAAATGTAAAGTACTTTTGGAATTTTGTAAACAGTAAACGCAAGAATAACTGTTTACCAAACACTATGTTTCATGGAAATACAGTTATCAATGATGGTGCGGATATAGTTAGCAGTTTTGCACATTTTTTTCAAAACAATTATAAATCAAATGATGATCGTTTAGTGCCCACAGTCTTAGAATATGAAAAAACATTCAATATAAATTCTTGTAATGTAACTACTGAAATTATATTTGAAAAATTAGCTAGTCTAGACATTTTTAAAGGCTCAGGACCTGATGGAATTCCAGCGATACTGTTAAAAAAATGTAGGTGTACTTTAACCCGTCCCTTGTATATTTTGTTTTCTCTTTCACTTAATTCAGGTATTTGTCCCAGTGTCTGGAAATCTAGTTTTATTACTCCTATACATAAATCTGGTGATAGAAGTAATATTTCTAATTAAAGACCGATAAGTATTCTTTCTTGTATACCCAAAATATTAGAGAGTATAATTTATGTGATTCTATTAAATTACCTTTATGTAATATACTTATTGAAGAACAGCATGGTTTCATATCTGGTAGATCTACATCGACTAATCTTTTGATATTTACTCAATACCTATCTGATGCTTTGGAGAATAAACAACAAATAGATGATGTTTATACAGACTTTTCCAAGGCATTTGATACAGTTAATCATAGATTGTTGTGTAATAAACTACATGCTATTGGGTTTGAAGGCAATATGATAAAGTGGTTGTGTAGCTACCTTACTAACAGAGTTCAGTTTGTTAAGATTAAAAAAATTTTATCTCGTCAAATTTCCGTAACATCTGGTGTTCCCCAAGGAAGCCACCTAGGACCTTATATTTTTAATATATTTGTTAATGATATTAAATCTCAAATAATCAACTCTAAATTTCTCTTATTTGCTGATGATTTGAAAATTTGATTTGATTCCATATCTGATTGTGATAGAATACAGATTGATCTTAATAAAATATTGGAATGGTGTAGTGAAAACCAAATGAGCATTATTGTTAGCAAATGTCAATCTATTAGTTTTTCTAGGAGATTTAACAAAGTATCATATAACTACAACTTAAATGGGGAACCACTCCAAGCAGTATCTAGTTTAAGAGATCTAGGTGTGCAACTAGATTCTAAATTAAATTTCACAAACCATTTTGAGTTTATAAATAACCAGGCTCTCAAAATGTTAGGCTTCATTATTAGAACTTCAAGATGTTTGCAAGATATTAATTCTATCAGACTAATTTATATTTCATTAGTTAGATCTGTGCTTGAATACTGCTCAGTTGTTTGGTCACCCACATATGAAATCCATATTGCCAATCTTGAAAAAGTTCAAAATAAGTTCATTAGGTATTTAAGTTTCAAATTGCACAGGCCGTTGAGTGATCACCCGTATTCAGAAATTAGAAACACAGTTTACCTTCCAAAATTGTCTCTTAGACGAACATATGCGGATATTATATTTTTACATAAATTGTTGAATTCTAGAATAAATTGTAGTGATTTGTTGTATTTAATTGATTTTTATGTTCCTTCTAGATTCACTAGAATCTCTCAAAATTTTGCAATTAAATTTCATCGATGCAATTTCGGTAAACACTCTCCACTGAGTAGAATAATTTTGAATGGGAACAAAATAGATTTGGATTTATTTTTAGGTGCATCGGAGAATGTTTGCAGACAATGTATTAAAAGAATTTTGTTACAATAGTATTTCTTCATGTTGTCTTGTTACGGTATTTTAAATATATTTTTTTTAATATTTTTATATATTTTTGTGTCCATATGTTCTTTATTCTTTATTTGATCATTATCTGTATTACCTTTACTGCTGCTTTCTGCTTGGGACTTAGCTATCATGATATTTTGTAATATATAATTGTAATTGGGTTGTACCCGCAAATAAATGAATAAAAAAAGAAGCATCAACTTTAGCAAAATATTATATTAATTGCACCGATAAAAAAAATCGTTGTTAGTTAATCAGAGAAACAATTTGGCAACGTAATTTTTGCTCAGTTTGCTCTATCTTTACGGTAGTCAACCGTATAACCACACTTTTTTCATTTTTGTTTTTGTCTTCAACATTGTGGTGGATTTAATGATTCATTAAATTTTTACGAATATTTAATTTCTGAATATAATGAGTTCTGGGATGATAACGAGGCAGCGCTGCATTAGTTTCTCTGGAGAAGAAAAATTGCTAATATATGTGGGAAGTACCTATAAGCACATTATTGAAAACAAAAAAAAAACAGATCATGTATGCGATGAGGAAAAAAATAAAATTTGGGAGAAAATATCCGCTACAGCGGTAAATACAACATACTTCAGAAGTATTAAAGAGATTTTATGAAAACCGAAAAAGGGAGGTTCGGAAAATAGCAGCAGAAGAAAAGAAGGAGATTTTTGCAACTGGGGGTGGCCTGTTGTCTATTTGTTTTTCGAACGTAGTTGCGAACCATCTGTAACATCAGAAACATCACAATTATTTTCTATTTTAAAAAGAATGTTAATATACGGGACGTTTCGTTCTGCCCCGTGTTATTGATCTCATTTCGCCCCGAGCACATTGCTTTGAACTAAAATGTATAGTGAGGTTATAGCACGATTTTTTTTAGAAATGTATGCGTTAATAGATTGCCAAAAAACCTACTTAAATTAGTACCTTATGCTAAATAAGTTACAAATAAAATAATATTGCTTACCTCTGTATAATAAATAAACAAAAATTTTGCACTGTAATACGTACTTAAAACTAACCAAAACTATAAACACAGACCTCTCACAATGATCAGTACCGCTTATGGACAGCAGACTAGTGATGGTGCTTTATGCATATCATCGTACACGGTGGCGTACACGGTGGCGCATGGCAGTCAGAGATAAACATGAATCTCATTCTGTCCCGCTGGTCCGTTCCGCCCCGGATTGCCAGATTGGCCAAAAATGTGAACAAAAAGCGAGATGCTCCAGATTCTCAAATCGATAAAAAAGGGGGTAAATTTCAGTTCGTCTTTAATGAACAGCAACTCATACTAAAAACATTAATCTACTTGATCTTGCCCGAGTTAATGGAGTCATACTGCTTTGCTTCCATCCCCACTGCTCACACCGTCTTCAGGACTTAGATGTTTCGCTGATGAAACCCATTAGTGCTTATTACGAAGAAGAAGTGAGAAAATGGCTAAGATGTAACATTATTTCAAATTTCAACGCTATTTGGAGATGCATTTATCAAGGCAGCTACAATGAAAACAGCCGTAAATGGATTCAAAAAATCGGAAGTATGGCCTCCAGATATTAGTGTTTTTACTGATGACGATTTCCTTCCATCTGCACAAACAGACATCCAATTAGCTAATAGTTCAAATCCCGATAATGTTAATAAATGGCCCACAACACAAACAATACAAGAACTAGCTAGGAATAATCAGGAGCAAACTAGTCAACATGATGATAATACTTTGGGGTCCACTGAAACAATTTCTTAAACATTTTTACCAAATAATGAAAAAGAATCGATGTTACCTCAGTGTTCATGGATACCAGACAATAATCCAGCAACAGCTAACACCTCAACATTTCTCGCTGCTTCTCCTTAGTTGATCCTACCTATACCTAAAGTTCAACAGGATCAGAAAAGAGGTTCTCGAAGAAAGGGAAAAACAGCAATTTTGACGTAATCTCCTTACTTGGAAGAATTGAAAAGGGCCAAAGAAGAAACAAGGATCAAGGAGATTAATAAAATAGAGCGAGCACAACGAAAAATAGATTCTACAAAAGAGAACGATGCAGCCGTAACTGCAACTGTGTTAGTTGACCACGATAGTGATAGTGACAGTGATACAGAATGTTTATATTGCCAGGTTCCATTCAACTTCCAATGAAGGGTGGATATCGTGTTCATTATGTCACAAGTAAGCACATATTCTTGCGCTAATATTGATAGCGAGGATAATAAAAGCATTTTCGAATGTGAATTATGTATCAATAAGGCCCATTAAAACCTTTTTTCTATAAAAATAATATTTTTTATATTTTCTATTATTCTTCTACCTCTCTAGGCATTCTATGGATCTTAGATTAACAAAATAATAATATCCCATTCCGCCCCATTCCACGGGGCAGAATGAGAAAAATTATTATTTTTTCAAATTGAAAATTTCCTAAATTATTGTTGTGTTTTTTTTATGGTCATTTATTTTGATTAATGATATGAGCCATCTATTCCTTAACTTTATTTTAACTTGTTTTACTTTTTAGAATTTTAAAACTAGCTTTAAAATAAGGTGTGCCGTTCCGCCCCGTGTTCCCCTACTAATACAATGATCGAATGTCAAACTTAACTAAGGAATATTTCCAATTGAGCTGACAACGTCTTGAAATTTTGCCAACCCGTAGACTATAAATTGCCCTATCCATTAAGAATAATTTGTATTTACGGTTGGTAGATTTATATTTATTCTGATAAGCAGAAAAGTAACTAAAAATGACGTCATCGTCTTTTTAACCTAAATAAAGCAGTATAGGCAACCAAACATACATTCAAATCTGCATGGAAAAGACATCAACCAAACATTCATTCAAATCGGCGTCGAATAGGCAACCAAAAATACATTGAATAGGCAACCAGTCTTACATACTAAGTAAACTTACAAGCTTACTTTATGGTGCAACGTCATGGATTATTCGAAAACGGTGCTATTGGTAAAAATATATCAATTGTTAATAGTTCTTATTAATACACTTGTTGGTTAAATAACTAAGTATTATATGGTGTATGACTATTTTACCGTTTTGGTTTCTAGCAGACACTGCTAAGGTGTTCAGATTTAATCCGTATGGATTCGTATCTGGTCTGTCACAAATTCCCCCAACCGGTAATCGGAATCCTTTTAAAGGAACGGCCGTATAACTGATACCGACAATATCATTTTTAAAAGATTGTCCGGTAAATATTATTCCTAAACATACTTCATTCATTAATTGAAATCTCGAAAACATCTTTATGTAGAAACGACCTAAAAAAAGAAAAACAATGTTATTTCTACATCCATCAATTAACTACCAGAGTAGAAAATTACCATCTATCGCTTGACTTGAATAATATGGTATCAAATTCCTGTTATCCGGTGTTTGAAATACAGCAAAATATTTGATAACAAATCCTACATTATCTGGATATCGATCGTTATCGAAATCTGTGGAACGGAATAAAGAATTTGCTTCGTCTATTGCTAACAGTACTTGTTGCATAGCAGAATCGATGTTCATTTGATGGATTTGATTTATAAATGAATAGTCTAATGTCACCAATAAGGAACACACTTTTCTGCAATTTAAACAAAATAAGTATTTAATGTTATTTGTAATTACCTATAAGTAGGTTGTCTATGATACATGGCCACCTCTAGGTGGTGGGGCTGATTTGTGACGCACATGCTGCTTCCCTACGGTCGAGGTGGTCCTCTTTGATTAACGATGGAATGATTAAACGGTCTCAATTGTACAATTGCCTCTTTCCACGCAGAGAACAAAATTATTACCACTGTCCCAACACTCTATCAAAAACGACAGCAAGAGAAGAGTGTTGAAGGTAGCGAGAAAGAACCTCGCATCCCGGACGAACCGGAAGACCGAGCTCGGAAAATCCCTTACTGGATGAACCCGTTTTGTACAATACACGGCACCTAGCAGCGTCCGAAGAGACTGTTCGGCCTCCCACTTGGTCAATTGGACCGTAGGGTGTTGCCATAATAGCGTGCGGTTCACCAGCCAAGTTGGTAGTTACCCCTTTTACATAAGTTCGATAGGGAACAGTGCCGTTTGGCCTCCGGGATCATTGCCATGTACTGGTTGACCCAGTCGGCTACTCCGGAGTTGTCTAGTGGAGGTAGACACTGCCATTCCATCCTCGTGGATGTCATGCACCACCCGGCCGAGGCCAATTGATGTATAGAGGCCTTTTCTGGCAAAGTCCTTCCTTTTCAAGAAGGCTAGGCTGCTTCACCAGAGTTCTCTCACTTTTCCTGGAACTTACTTTGTAAAACGAAGCAGGATCCACCCGACTCTCACGTGCTAGCCCAAAGGTGCGTGACAATGAACTAACGAACGTATGAGGAGTAGATGCCCCTCCAGGAGCTCAATGCCCTCCATAGACTGTCACTGTAAGAGGTCACCATGTGTATGTACGATACCTATCCCGATCACAGAAATATATATTTTAGTTTAGTGATCCCGATACACATCTGGCAACTGTCGAAGTGATAATTTTCAAATAATAATAAGTATAAAAACAAGCATATAGGTACGTACCCTTTTTTCGCTACCCTTTTAGATAAATTCCTAGATTCAATGTTGAATATTAAAACTGGATGCACGCTTCTTCTCATATCAGTGAAATTTCTATAATTTTGGTCCGGTAAATAGCTCCTTTCGAATGCAATTGCGTTTTCCGTTACATTTGAATACTTAGGAAATATATCAACGTATTTTTCCAAAGGTTCTAAGTAATATAATTTGTCCAGAATCTGTAGTTTTCCGTAAAAATTCTCGTTTTCTAAATAACCTATTACGTAGCTGGCATATTGTTCTTTAGTAACGAATCCTTCAAGTAGTTCATTTTGATATTCCGGATATATCCGCGAGCTGGTGTTTTGGAAAATTATAAACTTTGTTCTTCGATTAACTAATTTGGTTTTTCTTCGTTGAATAAAAATTTTATACCGTAAAAACTTGTTAAAAGATATATTAAAATATATACCTCTTTTGAAATCCTCTAAATTTGATTCGTTGCGATGAATTCTTGTCGATAGTACGTAATGTTTAGATATTTTTAAATTTATAAAATCTTGTGTTTCAAATTTCCATTCACCGGAACTCGTCGTTATAAAAATTATAAAAAAACAGACCACACATTGCGGTAATTTTGAATTTAAAATATTCTGCATGTTTTAAATATTATTTGTGACAGAGCCAATGTGTCAAACATACGGTATGTCATTGTGCATCGTCTCAAACTATTGTCGAATATTATAGGCATCTTTTTCTATTCACCGGTAGATCCAAGAATTATTCACCAACTGCGTTTTTATATTCATTGGTGGATTTCAGATTGAAGAAATGACGCGTTCATTTAATACTGATGCATCAACCAAAATTGCAAACCATTCCATCGCTGTTTCGAGGTGGTGGATTCATTTGGTAGTTTACAAAATGACAGCTTAACCTCAAAAAAATAAAGATTTGAAGCGGTTATAGCAAATTATTAAAGAAATGGACGAATAAATAGAAATCAATTTAGAATGTGATAATGCACTATAAACAGTGTCAGAAATTGAAGAAATTTAAAGTGGTATCGATTGTCAGTTGTCAGATATATAATGATAAACAACAACAACTGCGCTTTTTCATGTGCCATTGGTGACTCTAACATGTCGGTGCAGCGGAGACTGACGTCAGACAACCAGTGGTAAATCAATGATGTAAAAAAATTAGAGTGTGTGCTTAATACCGCACGGCAGAAGTGAAAACTGTATGTCGATGATCTGTTGAATTGAGAAGTGGGAGCAACCAATGACGTATTAGAGATAGACAAGCCCTGTTTACATTTTGGTTGTCCCCAACATATTTAAGACGAGACTCTTCTTACATGATGCCAAATCTCATATAACAATATTAATGTTATAAATGTTTCTAATTAATTCCACTATTTAATGAAAAAATTATGAAAATTATAAAAGGATATTATAACATTAATATGAGTAGATTCCACAAAGTAAGGGTCCAAACAGTAAATTCATATAACAATAATCGTAATTATGATTATATTTAAGATTTTTGCAGTATTTTACGTTTAAAAGGTTAGAAAAAAAAGTGAAAAGCACTTAAAATAGGTATATGACCAGCCTACAGTACAGCTCGTTATTTTTTTTCGGTTAAGATTTTTCATTTTTCATCAATATCAAATGGTAAAATAGTTTATAAATTTTTAGCTTGGCAACTTCGAACTACTTTTTGAGATCTGTCAATATGATTTTAATTATAATTGTGCTTTTATTTGGTTTGGTTTTGTAATTTGTTTATTTGAGTGCTTAGAAGACATTTATGATGGTGAAAAAATGTGTAGTTTGTGAAAATACATAGAATATGAGAGATAATCAGTCATTTCACAAATAAAGTTATATTAACATAAGCGTAGTATAGGTATAAGACGAGGGGTTCGATATTTTGGAGAAATTTAATAAAAATTTTAACTCTAGCTCCAGCTCCAGCTCAGACACAATTTAACAGAGGTTTTAATTCAAATAATTTACCTAGTACAAGAAGAGCAACAAATATTCAAACTAGAAATACTAACGTTTTCAAACCGAATCCAAACCAAAATTATCCAAAACCTACTCCAATGAGTATAACTACAGCGAATACCTATAATCCATTCAACGCTCAAAATAGAAATAATGGGCAAAATCAAAAACAATTTACAAATCAAAGAAGAAATTTCATTTCTGAAGAATTACATAATATCGACAATACTGAATGTCATATTGAAGATGAAAATCGTTTTTTAGAGGAAGCAGCCTCGGACACAACAGAAACGTAGAACTATTTAATTTTACTCATTCTGAAAGTGAATTACCGTACATTATATTTCCCGAACAAAATTTAAGAGTTTTAATAGACACCGGCAGCACAAAATCTTTTGTAACTCCGGAAATTGCTAAAAAATTTTTTTCAAAATCTATCATGCAAAAACCCTTCAAAGTATCGTCAGCTCTCGGTACAAGTCAACAAAAATATTGTACAGCAATTCCATGTTCAGAAATATTTAATATAGGGAATAAAATTAGGTTAGAATATTGTATATTTAAATTTCACAATCATTTCGATTGCTTATTAGGGTTAGATAATCTTAAAAAACTAAATGCAACAATCGATTTAGTGAATAATATTTTAATTACGCCTAATAGTGAAATTAAAATAAAATATTTTAAAATAAACTGCGAGAACACGAATTGTATAGTAGTGGCTCCACGCACAGAACAAATAATTAAATTAAATATAGAAAATACCAATAATGGCGATATAATTATACCTTATACAAAAATAGGAAAACTAGAAATTCCGGAATGTCTTACTAAAGCGGAAAATAGTCAGGCTTTATGCACTATTTTAAATCCGTCTGAGTCATATTTTAAAGTAGATTTGAGTGCTTCCATAGAAGTAGAATTGTTCGACGAATACGAACAAAACATCAGTCCAAATTTTAATGCAATTTATGCGGAAAGATTTAAATTTGATATAAGAAAGGTTCGTACAGAACACATGAACAAAGAAGAGCGCGAAGCTATTCTTAAATTAATAAAAGAATATTCCGACATATTTCATGTCGACGGTAATCAGCTAACATTTACAAGTAAATTTAAACACCAAATAAGAACTACCAATGAGTTACCTATTGATTCTAAGTCATATAGGTTTCCCGAAATATATAGAAAGGAAGTTCAAAGTCAGATAAAAAATATGTTAGATCAAAATATTATAAGACCTTCATGCTCACCTTGGTCAAGTAGCATTTGGGTTGTTCCAAAAAAATTAGATTCTTGAGGTAAACCAAAATTTAGAGTTGTAGTAGATTATCGCAAGCTTAATGAAATAACCTTAGGAGATAGATATCCCCTACCTAATATAACTACCCTACTAGACAAACTAGGTCGTTGTCAGTACTTTACTACCTTGGATCTTGCCTCTGGATTTCACCAAATTGAGGTGGCTCAAGAAGATATTCCAAAAACGGCCTGGGCCACTGGGAATTTTTGAGAATGCCATTCGGTCTGAAAGGAGCCCCTGCAACCTTTCAGAGAGTAATGGACAACATTTTAAGAGGTATTCAAAACGAAAAATGTTTACTATATCTCGATGACATTATAGTTTTTAGTACAAGCTTGCAAGAGCACATAAATACTTTAAAAGAAGTATTTAAAAGATTACGTGAATCTAATTTCAAAATACAAATTGATAAATCTGAATTTTTAAGAAAAGAAGTCGCTTATTTGGGACACATCGTAACTCCAGAAGGCGTCAAGCCCAATCCTGATAAAATAAGTGCCATTCAAAATTTTCCGATTCCAAAAACTATCAAACAAATTAAAGCGTTTTTAGGATTACTTGGATATTATAGGAAATTTGTTGCAGATTTTTCAAAATTAACCAAACCATTAACTAACCGTTTAAAGAAAAATGCCGTTATTAACATTAACGATACTGATTATATTAATTGCTTTGAATTATGTAAAAATATGTTAATAAATGATCCCATATTGCAATATCCGGACATTTCTCAACCATTTAATCTCACGACAGATGCGAGCAACTTCGCTCTAGGCGCTGTCCTTAGCCAAGGAAAAATCGGATCTGATTTATCTGTAGCATATGCTAGTAGAACACTTAACGATTCTGAAGTAAATTACTCAACAATTGAAAAGGAACTCCTTGCAATTGTTTGGGTCGTAAAATATTTTCGCCCCTATCTCTTTGGCAGAAAATTCACTATCGTAACTGATCACAAGCCGCTTCAGTGGCTATTTTCCTCAAAAGACCCCAGTTCTAAATTAGTTAGATGGCGTCTGAAACTCGAAGAGTGCGACTATGATATAGTTTACAAAAAAGGTGCATTAAACACACCAATAGTGACTGTCTGTCACGCATACAACTGAATATAAATGAAGTTAATTCTTCTGAAAATAACCCCAAAAATTTACTAGACTATATGGAAAAATGTAATGACAAATTTGCAAGTACTTCTAAAATTAATAATGTAGAAACCGAGTCACTTATCGTAGAAGCAGAAGAAATAAACGACAACATTGACGATGATAACAATACTATTCACAGTAACATAGAGAATCCTGTAGTAGGAATACCAATTTCGGAATCTTCAGTAAATATAGGAAACAATCAAATAATAATCTCTGAAGTAAATTTTGAACCCGCAACACCAACGATTATTAAGCTATATAATTTAAAACAAAGAATTCTCGTACAATTTTCAAAAAATAATTTTGAACAAGATGTTATAAATTTTGTAAAAGATTATGTTGTACCAAAATTAAAATATCATATTTACTCTGAAGATCCTTTATATGAAAAATTTAGTACAGTTTTACAAACTTATTTTAAAAATTCACAAATTTCATTTATTAAATGTAACAAAAAATTAATCGATATTCCCTTAAACGAAATAAAAGAAGTCATCCAAAATTATCATGAAGGTAAACGAAATCATTGAGGGTTAGACGAAACTGAAAATAATATAAAAACACGTTATTATTGGCCAAATCAAAGATCGTCTGTTCAAACCTACATTAAAGAATTCGTAACAATAATACCAAGCTCAAAATATTTGTTAAAATATGAAAATCAGATAAAACCTCTAAACGACATTTGTACACGAAGTAAAACTTTTCAATGTCCTTCCTATCTTCAAGACAATAACAAACAGCTATGCGAAGAACAAATATTATTAACAGGGAACACTACCAACTGTGAATACTCAAAAATCATAATTTTAGAAAATCATTTAGAAGTTATTCCAGAAATAAACCAGTATTTAGCAATATTTCCAATCGAAGAAAGGTTAATAATCAAATGTACACAAAACACAGAAATTAAAAATTTGAGAGGAATTTACTTAATAAAAAATTCACCCTGTAAAATCATTTTTCAAAATAACGAACTTACATTTCAAGAGAAAACCTTTGGTCAACCTCTCGTACTAAATAAACTTCAGACAAACTTCAACAAAATTAATATGTCTCCTATGGAAATAAATTTAAAAAATTTGAAATTGAAAGAAATATCGTCTCAAGAATTGACACCAATACTAGAAGAAAAATTCAATCTGCATATTCCCAGCGCATGGACCATCATTCTATACTCTGGTATAGCATTAGTTATTATTTGGCTACTATTGAAGAAAAAACCGAAGACAAAGGTGCTAGAAGAGAACCCATAGAACTTCAACAAAAGAAAATTCAGCTTCCAGAAGAAGACTCATTCTAATGGGGGAGGTGTTATATAGTTATATTTCTTAGTGTAGCATAAATAAATTGTTGTCAAACTTTTATTGTGGGGAACGCGGCAATGTGAAAAAGTGAACTCTTTTTAGTTTGTTCTAAGCTTCGGTAATTTATTAAAACCATTGTCAAAGAACTCCAAAAGATAGGTACATTTATAGATATTTTAAAATAAAAATAAATTAGTTTAAAAGTAAAAAACATCAATTACTTACAACTTAGTGAGGTTATTCACAATATCTATAAATCTGTATAAAATGGAGAAAAAACATGTTATATAATTTCCTTTTTCAAAGAAATTAAATAAAAAATAAAACTTTCAAAATTGACATTACGACATCGATGTTAATTTTTAGTAGTCATAGAAATATCTTTAAGTATGTTTAGTATATTAGTAAGTGAAATAATAGTTGGTAAGTTAATTAAAAGTAACAGAATTCTCATTTTCAATATTTGAATTTTTTGTTTGTTTGTCAAATGTATCTTTTGTAGTTCTTTGACAATGGTTTTAATAAATTACCGAAAGCTTAGAACAAACTAAAAAGAGTTCACTTTTTCACATTGCCGCATATACAGTGTGTCCAATTAAGTCGGCATCATAGGGGAAAATTTTTTATTATTAGTTTTATGAAAAAAAGTTATTCTTTATAAAAAGTTCTGCATGGTCTAAAACTTGAAACACAACCATCAGATATCAATTTTTTCGAGCCATATATGAGGTTTGTCAAAAAATATGAATTTTACTCAAGAGTAAAGTAACTTTATTTTTGAAAATAGCGACAATTGTTTTTGAGGAAAGTTGATCATAATTGAAAGCTATTGTCAGATATCCAATATTATCAATTTGCCATGAGAAAACAGATTTTGTTACTTTTATAAACTTCTTGTTAGCATTCATAACTTACTTCCACAAATAAACATTCAATCTAGGATGCCCTGACAAATTATGTACAGTACCTATCTAGCAATTTGTGTATAAAACGATATTTAATCTAAAATGCACGGCAAACGTCAAATCGCTAGTTAGATCCTATAAAATACAAGAAATGGCAGCTCTATTAAGTTGTGAGGAGAAAATTGAAATAGTTTTGATTGTGGGAGATTATTATAAAACTCACCAAGAAGCAGCAGCTATTTTTAACAACAGACATCCCAATAGAAATATTCAACAATCGACAGTTACAAGAATTGTAAATAAATTTAAAACTTTTGGAAGTGTTAATAATAGTTTTAATAAAAAACGCAAAAAGCGGGTTGCCAATGAAGACACGAAATTACAAGTGATGCTATCTGTAGTACAACATCCTAAAATGTCATTGCGAAAAAGAATGTCTTTTATTCAAAATAACGTAAGTAGAGGCACAATGGCAAATATTTTAAGAAGTAGCAAATATCATCCATACAAACCACAGTTTGTTCATACATTGAAAGAAAGAGATTATGACAGACGTTTTGAATTTTGCTCTTTAATACAAGGAAAGTTAGAAGAGTATCCATTTTTATTAAGAAATATAATATTTTCCGATGAGGCAACTTTCACATCAAATGGAACTGTCAGTTCACAAAATTGTCGCTGGTGGTGTGACAGTAATCCTAACTTTACTATCAAAACTCATGACCAATATTCATTCAAAACCAACGTATGGTGCGGTATTTATAAGAATAAAATAATAGGACCCTATTTTTTCCGACAGTCCATGAATGCCGAACGCTATCTAAATTTTTTACAAAATGAACTCTACGATTTTATTAGCGAATTATCTTTAATAGACCGTCAACGTATATGGTATCAACAAGACGGTGCTACATGCCATACTACAGTCGCTGTTAGGGAATACCTTGAAACTATTTTCAATGACAAAGTAATACATAGATATTCCGAGATTTTTTGGCCGGCTAGATCTCCAGACTTAAGTCCTCTGGATTATTTCTTATGGGGCTACTTGAAATATAGGGTTTATCAGCAAGGGCCTTTTCAAGATATTGATCATTTGGAAAGGATAATTACAGAAGCATGTCAGGAAATTACTGAAGATATGATCAAGAATGTATTAAGGGAATTTGGTAAACGAACCACTAAATGTCTAGAAAGAGATGGTGGATATATTGAGGCTTTAGTAAATTGAAGCAAAATACTAATTATTTTATTTCCAATTACCTATCACGTATTAGTTAACTTGTTTATCTTTTCATTTGCAAAAGGAGTAGAGAAGAGAATAGACTACTATTAGGAGGAAAAATAAACCCTGTGGATTTACCCAAATTGAAGAGTGCTTGGAAGGATCTAACTGAAAAATTAAATGTTTTCGGTCCGCCAAAAACAATTAAACAGTGGAAAGACGTAAGTGATGTGAACTCTATAATATAAGATCCATTTTTTTGTTATTTCATACCTATTAATTATTACAAATATTTTTCAGACAATTACTTAGTGGAATGAAAACTAATTTAGGAGGCGAGCCAGGGACGTGAGATATGATCACAGAGGCACCGGAGGGGGTGATCCGGTTAAGCCTTTAACGGAGTTGGAAGAAAGAATTTTGGCACTAATAACCAACCTTAGGGGGCTAATCTAGATGAAGCCGGAATTATAATTGCTGAAAATGTTGAAGCAGGTCCACACAGATTTCTCCTGAAGAAATTGTAGTCCCTAACGTTGTGAGTACTATTTTTAAAATAAAAAAAGCTAGTTATAGGAAATGTTTTGAATTAATTTAATTCAATTCAGTTTCTTATTTAATATTTATGAATAGATATAAAAACATCTTAACAAAGTTCTTAAATGAATATAAAACAATACATTTGTCAAATAAAAGCATATCTATCATAAATTGTCTTTGGGAATTCGAGGAAATAAATGAAGAACAGGAAGGCGAACTGAGAGAACAACTCGATGCAAAAGAGAACCAACAACAGAACCAACAGAGTGGAGACTGTTATCAAAAGCCATGACAAACAATTAACAATGCTTTCCAGATTAAATTTTGCCATCGCAAAAGCTATTAACAATTTGGCAAAATCGGTAAGGTTGGCAACCCAGTGGAGATAAAAGGTTGTGTAACTTGAACTAACAAGTGAGGTTGGCTGTGTGTACCAAAGATAAATAAATGAGGAAAACAAGTTGTATATGTTGGTACAATTTTTTTAATATAGTTAGCAAAGCGAGAGAACTATCTTCAGTGTCTCATACTTCAAGTTATCACAATTAAAATTTTTTCCAAAAATAAACACAGTGGTTAAAACAGTCACTATTTTTAAAAACATTTGAAAATACTACATTGCAATAAGGGATGATTCTCTAAAATGGGGATACATATTTTGTTACTCAAATATGTGTGACAAGAGCTAACAAATCTATTGTTCGAATAACAAAATATGTATCCCCATTTTAGGGAATCATCTCTTATTGCCATGTAGTATTTTCAAATGTTTTTAAAAATAGTGACTGTGTTTTAACCACTGTGTTTATTTTTGGAAAAATTTTTAAATGTGATAACTTGAAGTATGAGACACTGAAGATAGTTTTTGTTAACTCAAAGCGTTCTGCTACCTATATTTACAAAAGGATTTTTATTTTCATATTATATTATTTTTATGTATTTTTGTGGAGGATGTTTTTTTTTATTTTAAATAAATGTAGGTTTTTCATAACTATATGTTAGTTTATATTAATTAAATATGGGTTTTTATAAATGCACTTGTATTGTTATTATGCAATAAGTACCTACAGAAGTATATATAAACATGAAGTGACTTACCTATACGATCGAATCACTCTTTATAATAACAATAACAATAACTGTGTTTTTTATAATCTTTAATGTTTAGAATGTTTTTTCAATATATAATATTAGCACGATAAACCGCAAACTTTTTTTTTTCGGGCAGAGATGGGAAACTCATGTTCGAATGGGTTCAGGACCCAAACAGTGTTAGACTCATCCCCAAAGAGATGCCTACCAACCAAACCCACCTCAAATTCGCCGTTACCCCCGCCTCGGAATCACTACCCTATCATACTTCGAGATGGGCGGCGTTCCCTCGCACACTCTCCGCTCACACCGTCATCTTCTCCCTCCTATCACTCCTACCTCTCATGCCATATCGAGTCCTTCTCTCCCCCTCACCATGCTCTCTACTACTCCATTCACCTCCATCCATTCCTCCTCCCCCCTCAACATTATCTCCACCATGTTTTCCCAGTACACCGCCTCCCCTAGTTTCCTCTCCAACTTCTTCAGCACTTCCTCGTTCCTCCAGCATCTAAACACATGCCCCACATCATCCTCCACTTCACACCTCTCGCACACACCAGTCTCTCGTTTCCCAATCTTGTGGAGGTACCCTACTCTCGACCCATGTCCAGTGAGCACTTGTGTCAAGAAGTAGTTCACCTCCCCGAATTTCCGGTCCATCCAATCTCTCCTATTCCCAATCGCTCTTTTTAGCGCGCCCTCATACTCCTCCCACCTTCTCTCCATTTCCTCCTCCATCCATTCCCGTACCTCTTCTTTGGTCGCACCCCTTCAGCGTTTGCTCCTAGCTCTAGCCAACACGTCCAATGGGTGGGACCTTGCCAGCACCGCTGCTGCCAGTCCACCCACTGTCCTGTACCCCTGCACTACCCTCAGCAGTATCCCTCTCTGCACCCGCAGAAGTGGCCTAACCCTCGCATTCACCCCCGCTCTTTCACCCCACACCTCCGCACCGTACAGCATACTCTGCTCTACCGTCCTACCAATTACCCTCCTCTTCCACTCTCGGCCCTTTCACATTACACATCAATGTCCCCAGCCATGCTGCCCTCACTTTACCCTTCTCTGCCGCCTTTACCATACGGGTTTTGAAGGATAATTGGCTATCCAACCACACCCCTAGGTATTTCACAGACTCCTCCATGCGAATTCTCCTTCTCTTAACCATCACCCCCACTTCCCTTGCCATGCTCCGTCCCTTCACTAGCAACCCCACCGTCTTATCTTCCGCCACTTCCAGTCCGCACCGCTCTATCTTCGCCACAATCTTCCTACACATTCTCTCCGCCTTTCTTTCTATCTCCGCCTCTCCCTTTGCCGTACATACCAGACACACATCATCCGCATACACCGTAATCTCACATCCCTCTTCACATACTATCCCACAAACCTCATCAAACACACACTTCCAGAGCGTCGGTCCAAGAACCGAGCCCTGAGGTACTCCAGCCTCCATCTCATATCTCCTCCCTCTGGAGTCTACAATCACACGCCCCGTCAGGTTGTCCTCCACCAGGTTAACCAACCCCTGCTCCACTCCAAGCCTCAGCAACGCGCTCAACACTGCCCGTTTGCTGACACTGTTGAACGCGTTCCCGACGTCGAAGAACACGAGTAGGGCCAATTTCTACTTCCTCCAGCTGCCCTCCCTACCTCTTTCCACCAAACCCATCACCTTGCTCAGTGCCGAGATGCAAGATTTCCCCTTCGTGAACCCTCCTCCCTCAGCACCCTGTTGAATAGTTCCCAGAAGTACTCCCTATTGTCATCCAACAGCCTCTTCACCATATCACCCCTCAGGCCTTCTATCCCTGGGGCTTTTCTCACTTTAGTGTTTCTCCCCCAATCCTCTCCCTCCCACTTCTCTACCGGCCTTATCTCCCCCTCATTTTCACTAACCCTCCAGTATCCTGGATTTCCTGAATTCTGCCACCCACTCCCCCTTCCCCCCCTGTTAACAATTTCTCTATAATCTCCTTCTCCCAATCCTCCTCTAAAACCTCGTTCCTATTTCCACCCATCCTCTTCACCGCTATCTCATAAGCCTTTTCCCATGGATTGTTTTCCAATTCCCCCAGTAACTCTTCCCACTTCCCTCCTTTTTCCCTCTCCACTCTACGCTCCAGTTTCTTCTTCTTCTCTTTATATCCCCCTCTTCCCTCTATCCTCCCTCTTCCCCTCAGCATCCGTCTTCGTTCTTTCTTACACTCCCTCCACAGCTCCTCTATTTCCTCATTCCACCAGTAATTGGCCCTCCGCTCACGCCTATTGCCCCCTCTTTCCCTCTCTTTTACAGCTTTGTATCACATTGTACAATTCATCTGCATCATGTCCAAGTCCCCTTCCTATCTCTTCTCTTACTTTCTTCCTCATACTCTCTGCCTCGGCCTTCGTCCACTTCCATCCCCACTCTTCCAATACATCCTTTCTCCCTTTCCTTATATCCGTCTCCACATACCTATGTAAGCTCAAGCTTTCCTCATCCTCCAGCACCCCCCAACTAAACACTCTTTCCCACAGCCATTCATCACATGCTGTTATATCAATGAATGATGAACCCCCGTCACCCCTCACGAAGGTGGGCAGTAGTCCATCATTCAGCACCACCAACCCGTTGGATGTTAACACTTCCTCAAGGATCTCCCCTCTCCTGTCCGTTTTCTTCCCCCCCCCCCCCCCATATAGTATTCTTCGCATTGAAGTCCCCTGCCACCATTCTCCTTATGATCCTCCTTTTTCCTTTTGACACCCTCAGATCGTCCTCTAATCCTGTCATGCTCCTCTCATATTCTTCCAGGCTGACATTTGGGCTTATATACACACTTTACACCACCATGTCTCCCATTCGCACTACCACCCATCCATTTCCCTTCCTCACTTCATCTGCCCTCAATCCATCCCCCACCACTCTTATTCCTGCTTCTCCTGTATCGTCCATAAACCATCCCTGCTTCCCCACATATCTAGCATTCACCTCGAATCCACACACTACATCCACTTCCCTCCTAAAAATCACTTCATCCAATATACCATGCGCTATCCTGCATTTCCCTAAATTTATCTGTATCACTCTCCATACATCCCCTACATTCCTCCTTCCCGCGCAATGCTGTCCCCTTCCTCCTATTTGACTAGACTCGTCCCCTCTGAGGGGTCCAGAGGGTCCCTCCCATTTTTTCCTTCGCCTATTCCATCGTCTCCTTCTACTTATTTCCTTCCCCTACAACATTCTATCTCCCCTGGCGTGTCCCCTTTCCCCACATATCCTACAAAGGAAGGCCTGTCGACAGTCTCTCGCCATGTGATCCTCGCTCTTACAAAGCCAACACTTACTCCTCTCCTTGACTACCTTCACCTTACATCCTGCTACTTTATAGCCCTTTATCCCACATCCAAAGCATCTGTCATCCTCTCTACCCTCTATAATAACCACCCTGTTCCACCCCAATCTAATCTCCTTTTTTTTCAATAAGGCTACCGCTTTTTCCCATTCCGCCCTCACCACCGCCATTTTCATCCCGTTCCTCTCCCTTACCACTTTAATCACCGTTGTCCCTTTCCCAATCAAATTCTCTATTTTCCCCCTCACCTTTTCATCTTCCATTCACGGTTCTATCCCTACCATTTCAATGGTTTTTGTTCCCCTCTCCGCTTCGACCACCCACCGCTCCTGTCACCCTTCCTACCTCCCCCAGAATTCCCCTCACCTCAACCCCCTTCTTTGCCTCTATTACCACCTCCCTATTTCTTGAGACTCTGAGTCTATCCACCCACTCCCCTGTCATCTACCTCAACCCCTTCTTAATCCTCTCGATCCCTTCCTGATCGACTTCCCCGATATCCTTCAGGATTATCGCCCCATTTCTACCCTCCTTTTCCTTCTCCCCATCTGTATATTCCCTCCCCCTTTTTACCATCCCAGTCCCTATCTTTAACGATAAACCACTAACTACATACACTAACCTCACAATGTAAACTATATAATTGTTAAAATAATTATTATTCCGTACCAATAATAACTATTAAATTAACAAAGACAATTATTAGGTATGACTTGAATATACTTGACTTGAACAAAGCAGTCTCGAGGTGTAGCTCCTAAAAAAAAGTCGTTAGAACATATTACCATCCACTATACTATTTATATCGCCAGTAACAGCCTGAGTGAGATGTTCAAATTTATTGTTCGTCAGTTCTTTCGATATTGGCTTTTTATTAGCTGTAAAAGTATGCAAAATGTACTCATCATTTAACGGTCCGTCGTAAAGTAATGGAATACCGTGTCAAAAGAATACTAACAAAGGTTATTTATCAGGACTATATATAACCTCGTTAACTTACTATCGTCTACTTTCACAACCCATGTTTTAACGTTTCTACTATATCTTCTCTTAAGGAAGTTAACTCATTTTCAAAATTATCACATTGTTCACAGTACTTTCTTGAAAATAATACTATAACATATTTTATCTACGACAACCATTAAAATTAAGCATTTACAAACTCATATAAATACGTGCTTTTTAAATGGAAGTTTCAATATAACACCCAAAAGAGTGCGAAAAAGTACAATGCTTTTTAAATAGGATAATCATTATAACACTCGTTTTTATTTGTATATTTATTAAGTTACCTTAGATAATTTTGTGTTTTGTTTTCTCTCAAAAGTTCTGTAATTGTAATAATTTTGTACTGTCATTACGAAGTGTGAAACGTGAATGGTCAGTAATTGTCAGAATCTGTCAAAAATTGTCAAAAACTTCCAAAAATGGTCAAAAATTGATAAAAATTGTCAAAACAGTCGACTCATCAGCTCAAACACCTTTTTCTCATCCCTACAATCTCCCTCCATCCGACAGATCAACTCCTTCGTCTTCACCCTTACCCCATTCCTTTCCGAAGTGCGTACCTCCTTGACCCACTCCATTTCCTCTCCTTTTCTCCCTAGCATCGGGTACCTTTCCCTAAACATCCTCTGTATTCCCTTCTCCATTCCACTGTCTTCCATGGTCACCCATACCACCTTTACCTTTTCATTCCCTAATATTGGATTTCCCACCTTCACCTCTATTCCCTCCCCCTTTTTACCATCCCAGTCCCTATCTTTAACGATAAACCACTAACTACATACACTAACCTCACAATGTAAACTATATAATTGTTAAAATAATTATTATTCCGTACCAATAATAACTATTAAATTAACAAAGACAATTATTAGGTATGACTTGAATATACTTGACTTGAACAAAGCAGTCTCGAGGTGTAGCTCCTAAAAAAAAGTCGTTAGAACATATTACCATCCACTATACTATTTATATCGCCAGTAACAGCCTGAGTGAGATGTTCAAATTTATTGTTCGTCAGTTCTTTCGATATTGGCTTTTTATTAGCTGTAAAAGTATGCAAAATGTACTCATCATTTAACGGTCCGTCGTAAAGTAATGGAATACCGTGTCAAAAGAATACTAACAAAGGTTATTTATCAGGACTATATATAACCTCGTTAACTTACTATCGTCTACTTTCACAACCCATGTTTTAACGTTTCTACTATATCTTCTCTTAAGGAAGTTAACTCATTTTCAAAATTATCACATTGTTCACAGTACTTTCTTGAAAATAATACTATAACATATTTTATCTACGACAACCATTAAAATTAAGCATTTACAAACTCATATAAATACGTGCTTTTTAAATGGAAGTTTCATTATAACACCCAAAAGAGTGCGAAAAAGTACAATGCTTTTTAAATGGGATAATCATTATAACACTCGTTTTTATTTGTATATTTATTAAGTTACCTTAGATAATTTTGTGTTTTGTTTTCTCTCAAAAGTTCTGTAATTGTAATAATTTTGTACTGTCATTACGAAGTGTGAAACGTGAATGGTCAGTAATTGTCAGAATCTGTCAAAAATTGTCAAAAACTTCCAAAAATGGTCAAAAATTGATAAAAATTGTCAAAAGCTGTTAAATATTTCAAAAAATGGTCAAAAATAGTCAATAATTGTAAAAATTTTTGAAAGTTGTCAAAAATGATCAATAATTGTTTAAATTTTGAAAAAATGGTCAATAATTATAAAAAACTGTCAAAAATGGTCAATAATTCTCAGAAACTGTCAAAAATGGTCAAAAATTGTTAAAATTTGGAAAAACGATCAAAAATTGTCAAAATTTTGGAAAAATGGTCAATAATTATAAAAAACTGTCAAAATGGTCAATAATTGTTGAAAATTGTCAAATTTTTTTAAAAATTGTCAAAAATGGTCAATAATTGTCGGAAACTGTCAAAAATGGTCAATAATTGTTAAAATTTTGAAAAATGGTCAAAAATTGCCAAAATTTTGAAAAAATGGTCAATAATTATAAAAAACTTTCAAAAATGGTCAATAATTGTCAAAACCTGTCATAAATGGTTAATAATTGTTAAAATTTGGAAAAATGGTCTAAAATGGTCAAAATTTTTGAAAAATTGTCAAAAATGATCAATAATTGTCAAAATTGGTCAATAATTGTTAAAATTTGAAAAAATGGTCTAAAATGGTCAAACTTTTTGAAAAATTGTCAATAATTGTCAAAACTGTCAAAATTGGTCAATAATTGTCATAAATGGTCAATAATTGTTAAAATTTGGAAAAATGGTCTAAAATGGTCAAAATTTCTGAAAAATTGTCAAAAATGATCAATAATTTTTAAAACTGTCAAAATTGGTCAATAATTGTCGAAAATGGTCAATTATTGTTGACATTTCGAAAAATGGTCAAAAATTGCCAAACATTTTGAAAAAATGGTCAATAATTGTCAAAATTTTTGAAAAATGGTCAAAATTTTCGAAAAATCGTCAAAAATTGTCATTTTGAAAAAATGTTCAACAATTATAAAAACTGTCAAAAATAGTCAATCATTGTTAAAAATTGTCAAAATTTTTGAAAAATTGTCACAAATGGTCAATAATTGTCAGAACCTGTTAAAAATGCTCAAAATTTGTCAAAAATGGTCAATAATTGTTAAAATTTGGAAAAATGGTCGATAATTGTTAAAATTTGGAAAAAAAAGTCTAAAATGGTCAACATTTTTGAAAAATTGTCAAATATGATCGATAATTGTCAAAATTGGACAATAATTGTCAAAAATGGTCAATAATTGTTAAAATTTGAAAAAATAGTCAAAAATGGTCAAAATTTTCGAAAATTGGCCAAAAATGGTCATTTTATTGTGCATAAGAAGCAAGCTTCTGTCGGCGGTCCGACGACCGCTCACCTTTTTTTTGGATTGGTGTAACACTAAAAAAATTAAAAATTAAACGGAACATGTTCTTATTGCATATTTCTCGGAAAAGTCAATGGAAATCATCAACGTTATGGTCCCATTACTCAATGTTGAAAACTACCATAAATTTAAATTTAAACATTGATCTAAGTAAATTTCATAAACTTATTACCTCCATAAAACGACAATCAGAGAGCCATAAACCAAAAAAATCAAAAATTTTCACAAGGGAACAGATTTTGGATTTTATAAATGGAGCACCAGATAATGAATTTCTTATGATGAAGGTAGGCAATAATTCAAACACAATTATTAAAAATAGAGGTTATGTAATATATAATTAAGGGAAAGTATTTTTAATGTGGTCGTAGATAAAACGTTGTATGATACTCATGCGTGAAGTACTTTTTGTATGCTATAATGATAGATACTTAGAGATTTAGTATAATGTGTAATATTAAAGTATGGAATTTACTGTATGGTATTAAATAGAACTTATCCCAGTGACAGAAGTCGTAGTTTCATTAAAGTCAGATGACCCTCCGAGTGACCTGGAAGACCACCAACTAAAGAGGCCTTTCCATAACAACATCCCAACATCACACCACGTACCAATTTTCCAATTTCAGGCGGAGGAGTGTTAGATATTGGATTTAAAACAAACATAGTTAACAGTTATAAATCCAATAACAGGACATATCAAATTTAATAACCCTTCATCTCGTACTACCTCTAAATGACAGTGAGCTACAATAAAAACTTGGAAGAGGATGATAAATAAAATGAGTTTTTCCATTTTGTCTATTACTGGATAAATGCCCTATCTACAGTTTTTGAAAATTACTTCTACACTCGTTAACCACCACTTAGGTGATTTGTAAGCATATATAATCTATCTTTGTAAGTGTTCTGTTTGTAATTATTATAAGGGTTCTTTCACTGTCAGCTCAGCTGGACAGTTGCCAGATAGTGTGATAATGCAATCAGCTGACAGTTCATCTTCCTCTTTACAAAGGCAAGTTTTAAAGAGAGGTTTTATGATGTACACAATCTTTTAAATATGCGGGACGTCTAGGAATTCTTTTGGAAAGAGAAGGTTCCGTTTCTGTACGAAAGAATGTCCCATTTTGCTCTTTATCACAAACCGATTGCCTACTTTCCGCACAATTTTTTCCTTCACTATCTTCCCTACACGATAGTTCACTTTTATGAGTAACAATAAAAGGCAGTGCTGGAGTAAATTTGGGTTCTATATGATAAGGCGCTGGAATTAGACCATGACGGTTTCTCCTATAGTACTCCCCAGACTGGACCTGAATCATTTTGTGGCTGTCTAAGAGACACAGGGGACTGGAGGTCCAAAAATGAGAAGCATAGAATAATAAAACACATTACGAAGATAGGCGAAGACATTTATAGAATACTCAAAAATATGGGACTCAAAAACAACACAGGTGCGGACTTTGTACATTGGAAATCGAATCGGCCGAACACATTTTCTGCAGATTTAATATCTTAGGTCGACTTTTGGGACAGGCACAACTGACGCCAAGGAGGTTGAAAGAAAACCTCCAGGTGCATTCTATGTTTTGTTAGCATAATTGAATTCCAGAAAATAAACGAAAGATCTCTGAATGGCTCTCGCAGCCAATCGACCACCGAGTACAATACACTATTTCAAATTTAATGAAATTATTCTTGATTACTAGATAGGAAGACACAAAAATTTTTATTAAAAATATAAACACAGTTTTTTTTTAGTTTGATCTATTTATTAAATGTTATTTAATTAGGGTATTTTTGATATTATCCAAGGAAGTTTTCCGGATTTCTTGAAGTGATAATAGTCGTATGCTAGCTTTCCCAAAATAAATATGATAAGACTGGCTAAGACAGCATTCAATAAATCTAAGCCCTCTTGCAAAGAAAAGTCTGTAGATGCCATGCACACTGAACTTCTGGACAAACTGTTGATCTAAAAATCATTAAAAAAAAACAATAATTATTACATTTATTATCAAATTATTACATTCTGACCTCAAATTGTCACCTACTTTATTTGTAGTCTGGGAAACCGAATTTAATTCAACACTTAATATTTTTGGTCGACACTCCCAAGCGGTCAAAAAGTGGATAACGGCAGACAAAATATCTTTCGAGAGATTGATATTTGAATTGAGTAGTCTCCATAATTGATAGAATCTTGGATATAGTAAGTAGACGCATTATTTTATACTACTTACAGGTTTTAATGAATTTTCATCTCCTCTAACATATGAACATTTCACATCCTCTATATCACGTATTTGTGTAGAGTATTTTTGTAAGAAGAGTTCCTAAAACAAATAATCGTACGAATCATACATTTTGTTCACTTGCTTTTACCAACGGAATTATTGGGACGAAATTTAATAAATCTGACTGACTGTTGTAGAGCTATATAGAAATAAGGTCGGAGATGCAATTCAGTCAAAAGTCGCAAATAATATATTTTTAAAGAACTACACTTATGCTGATATCTCTTTCAGTTTTGCTCGCAAAAAAATAATTGTGTGGTTTTATGAAGCCACGATGCAAATGAAACTCTTTTCGGATTGTAACCAACATTAGCATTAGTTATTTGTAAACACATTTTGAGGTTATATGAGCGAGAGTATGCAGAGCTTGACATCCGTTATCTTTGTACTTCTTGGTGCGATGGGTAAGCGAGCGCCTTCCACCTTAAGGGTCGTCGGTTCAAGTCCTATTGACATTACTGTACGTTTTATTGAATTTTTTTTATAATTATTTAAGTAAAAAACCACAATGTAGGAACTATATTGAAGGTTATTCATATACAAATGTCACAATATAAAAAAATTATCACCATGTCCAGGATTCGAACCTTACGCCTACAATTTATAATTCTCGGCATCCAAACCACTATAATCCTTGAGGAGGGGTCGCCGCTGTCCGAAGAGGGGAAAGAGTTTGAGTTGGACGAACGGGGACAGAGGGGGACATCACCCTAAGGAAAGGGGACAATAACCAAACCGAACCCCCCTAAACAGGATGGTGGGGATTAAATTGGCCCACCATGTTCGGAGCTTCGGAAACACCTACTACAAGGAAATTAGAAAAGCTAAAAAAATAGCTCCAGGAAATTCTGTGATGACATAGACACTATACGCTGCGGCAAGAAAAGTAGGGTCAACACAGACATGGCTTTCAGGAAGCCAGACGGTGAATGATGAGAAAAGAGTGCGACTCTTACTAGAAACCCATTTTCCTGGGAGTAACGCGAATAGGGGAGTTAATCCTAAATTCTAGAACTCCCAGCATTGCTCCAGCAAGGATAGGACGAAATTTTACCACATTTGGTTAGAATTAGTCGAAGCAGCCTAGAACTTGGTTATAAGAGCAATAGTCACCTTTATTCCAAAAGCTGGAAAAAGGGATACAACAAATCCTAAATCCTTCAGACCAATTAGTCCAACATCGTTTGTGCTCAAAACGATGAAGAAAGCTATTGACAATTATATTGGAACGGAAATCCTAGAGAGACTACCTCTCCACCCACATCAGCAGGAGACTGAACTGGTAGAACTGACAGAGGATATCCAAGGTGCCTTTGACAATTGAAGTATGTGCGTTTTTTGACATAGAGGGAGCTTTTGACAATACTCCACATGAGGCTGACAAAATAACATTAAATAGAAGAGGTATAGACAGGACGAGTAAAGACATTGTCTCCATCTGCATAACCAGAGGATGTCCACAGGGTGGAGTATCATCCTCGTTATTGTGAAGCCTGACGGTTGACGAACTCCTGTGTGGCTTGACTGACATCGGCATATCCTGCCAAGGATATGCCCATGACATTGTCATAACAGCCAGGGGGAATTTGTGACATCGTACAAATACCCTTTTGGGGGCTCCAATGTAATATTGGAAGAAATAGGCAAGGCGGAAAAAAATTAAAAAGATCTGACCATCGGAAAGATCTGGTAGGGCTTAGACAATCAAATATTCTTCTGGGTGGCTACAACCAGTTTGGAACAAATTAATCCCTAAGTCAGAGCAAAACGGCACTACGAGTTTTAACAGGAGTCCTAACGGGACACTGTTGTCTAAATGGGCACCTGAAAAAGCTCAAAATAGTGGAAGAATGAGAATGTAGATTCTGTGGAATGGAAGAAATCTCTCCATCCACATACTTTCGAGCTGCACAGCAATTTAGAATCCTAGGAGACTACTGGATAGAAGAGGGACACCTACCTTAACTAAAGCCTGCCGATATCCTAAAATTCCTCCGGGAAATAGGTCTAAAGGAGCCACTAGTCTCTGAGACTTTCCTCGGTAACTAAGTAGAATTAAGGGGACACAATAGATCTTTCAGGTCTCAGTGAATGTCACCCCAATATACGTACCTACATACTTGAAACTAGATAATTTAAGGATGAATATCCTGTCATAACTCATGAAGCGAAGACAACAGAAAAAAATTTTAAGATACAAAAACAGATAAATCTGTAGGATCCTGCTTTATTGAAGTAGCAATACGTAGGAAACGTGGAGTAGATAGTTTTTTGACATGAAGAAGATGGACAAATCTTACAAAAAGTAAACAATAGAGAAAACTGACATGGATTTTGGATGGTCTAGGTTCAGCAGTTGATGAAGTTAATGATATTAGATTAGTATTGAGGGGGTGGTTAGTCCTCTGTGATCTTTTCAAATATATTGCGTTCCTCTGAATCTAGACTACATTCTCGAGACCGACTCTTTTCATGTTGCCTATCAGCTTTGAAACTGAACTTTCATTTAGTTTTTTGCCGGTGACTTCGCATCTCCTAATACATTCGCCAGACAGTGGCACTGGCACAGAATATGTTCTGCAGTTTTCTCCTTCAGGTGACAGCATATGCACATGATTTCGTAACCCCATTAGCTTTGCGTGCCTATTAAGCATACAATGCTACTATGGCTTCGACAGTTTTCCTATCTTTGCTTATTAGGTTTGCCGTAAATTGTGACGAATTTATGGTCATGTTTGTAGTATGAGTTGCACTAAGGTGCACATTCCGAACGCATCCTAAATGACAGTAGACGTGAACAATGACGTAGACAGACGATGACATTCAGCAGATGAATGGTTACTGACTACGAAATAATAAATTATAGATCGACAAACATCAGGTTAAATGATAGTGTAAATAAATGTAAATATATTGTACAAAGTTGTAAATAAACAGATACAAAGTAAACCAACGAGTATTACATGGCTCAGGAATTATAAGAAAGGAAATATGGACATCAACCTAAGAGCTCCAAGCTTCGAGGTAAATGACCCACATGCAGCCAGTAATTGGCCGAAATTTAAAAAAGCATTCAATGTTTATTTAATTGCGGCTAGAATCGATGAAGGCAACGGTCAAAAAAGAATTTGCAATTTACTACTACATTGCATGGGTGAAGAAAGAATCGAGTTGTATGGAACATTTGATCTAAAAGCTAAAGAGATACAGTTCTGATAAGTAAATTTGATGATCACTTTATTCAAAAAATGAACATCCTATGAGAGACAGAAGTTTTTACCAGAAACCAGAAGCCCGGAGAATCTATAGAGACTTATGTGACAGTATTAAAAGCTTTAGCAGCCACATGCGAATTTGAAAAATTAAAGGATTCCCTAATAAAAGATAGAATTATTTGTGGAATCGAAAATTCCAAGGTAAGAGAGAAACTTTTAAGTGAAACAAACTTAACCTTATCCAGGTGTGTAGACATCTGTAAATCATTTCAAATAACTAAAACTCAAATTAGAGAAATAACAAATGAAACTGAGATTAAAGTAGATAAAATAACTGAGAAAGACTGCAAAATCCAGCAAGTAAAAGGAGCAGGTAGAGCCAAGAATACAAACTCTATCCGAAACTGTACACGATGTGGACAAAATCATTTAATAAATCAATGCCCTGCTTATGGAATGGAGTGCCATGAGCGTTGAAAAATAATCCACATCTCACAAGAAATGAGAAATCAAAGAAAGTGAGAGTAGTTACTACAGAAAAAGAAGATATAGAAACTAGCAGTGATGAAGATTTGTTCACAGGAACTGTTGAAACAAACAAACAAAACGAGGAGTGGACGGAAATTATTCAGATATCGGAAGAACCAGAAATTAATATAATATTGAAATTAGACACAGGAGCACAGGCTAGTATAATTCCAATAAAATTGTCAATAAAATTCCTCAACTCAATCTTGAAAAACCTAACCTTAAATACATTAATTATAGTGGAGAAACTATAAAAAACCTAGGTAAAATTAAATTTAATTGTAAATCAGGGAATAAAGAAAGTGAATAGAGTTTATTATAGTCGACACTAACTGTAGTGGACCACCGATATTAGGGTTAAATGATTGTATCAAATTAAATTTAATACAAAGAATAAATAATGTCATTACAACTAATAATTTACTAACAGAATATAGAGATGTGTTTGAGGGTGTAGGATGTTTTAAAAAAGAACATAAAATAATAATTCATGAGGATGCTACACCGGTGGTCTACAACGCAAGCAAAATTGCATATTCTGTAAAAAATGAGGTCAAAGAGAAAATAGATAAATTACTCAAATTAAAAATCATAGAAAAAGTTGAGGAACCAAGTGACTGGGTTCATCCAATGGTGGTGGTAAGAAAGCCTGGAGGTAAAATTAGAATTTGTCTGGACCCAAGAAATTTAAACAAATTTATTAAAAGAGAGCATTATCAAATGCCAACAGTGGAACAACTGTTAGCTGAACTAAGGGGTTCCACAATATTCAGTATTTTAGATGCTAATCAAGGCTTCTATCAGGATCCGTTGGATAAAAGCATTCGAAAACTTTGCACATTTGCAACACCGTTTGGTCGGTATAGGTTTTGTAGGCTCCCATTTGGAGTGTCTTCAGCACCAGAGGTCTTTCATAAACAATTTTTACAGATTTTTGGAAGTATTACTGGTCAAGTTACATACATAGATGACTTATTAATCTTTGGGAAAAATCAACAAGACCATGATCTAACTTTAAAAACAGTGTTGCAAAGAGCTAGAGGAGCTGGTGTAAAATTTAATAAGCAGAAATGTAAGTTTAATGTAAGCGAAATTAAATATTTAGGCCACATTATTACAGGCTCAGGTGTAAAGGTTTGTAATGATGAAATAAAAAGTTTTGTAGGAATGCAAACACCTAAAAATAAAAAAAATTAGAAAGGTTTCTGGGCATGGTAACGTACATAGCTAAATTTATACCAAAATTATCCGAATGTGCAAGTGAAATGAGAAAATTATTATGTAAAAATCAAGCATTCATTTGGACCGAAAACCATGACAAAGCATATAAAAATTTAAAACATTTATTAACTAATACGCCAGCATTGCAATACTATGATCCAAATAAACAAATTATTCTTTCAGTAGATGCATCAAAAAGCGGCTTGGGTGCTACTCTGCTTCAAAATAACTTTCCAGTAATCTATGCTTCTCGTGCCTTAACTGAAACTTAAGGGAACTTTTAAAACTAGCCAAATTTGGTTTTCCCGAAAAAGAAAAATTGAATGTGGAACTACAAAAGTACTTGAATTATAGAGATGAAATAGTAAGTGTTAATGAAGTTCTTTTTAAAGGCAATAAAATAATAGTACCTACTAGCTTAAGGCCTGAAATGTTAAAATTAATCCATTATAATCTTTTAGGGATTACAAAATGTCAGCTTAGGGCTAGGCAATGCATGTATTGGCCTTACATTTCCCCATTTACCCATTTCAATATGAAGCAAAAACATATTTAATGGTCATTGACTATTATTCGAAATTCATCGAAGTAGGTCAAGTAGCCAGACTAGATAGCCATCACACAATTGAGCAATTAAAATCTTTCATAGCCAGGCATGGGATCCCGTTGGTCATTAGGTCTGATAATAAAACAAATTATGCATCTGAACAATTTAAAGAATTTGTAGATAATTTCAATATTAAACATATAACGTCAAGTCCTACCCATTCTCAGTCAAATGGTATGGTAGAGAGGTGCATACAGACATTCAAGAAAATGGTGTATAAGGCAGACGATGATAATAAAGACCTGTATATATGCTTGTTAGAGTATAGGGCCACCCCAATAGACAACGATATTCCCTCACCCGCTGAGATGTTGTACAATAGAAAAGTAAATAGTTTAATACCCAATTTTAATTTAACTCCTAATAACGTAAACATACATTATAGGAAAAAATTGGATAAAAGAAAAGATAAACAAAAACATCAGGTTAAATGATAGTGTAAATAAATGTAAATATATTGTACAAAGTTGTAAATAAACAGTTACAAAGTAAACCAACGTGTATTACAATGTTAATTGTCGATTTTGCGATGACGCAGGAGGGTTCCAGTTCAATGAGCTTTTCCTGGTCAGGCTACCGTGACCTACTGATCGAGTGCCGTCAGCGCAACCGAACGGTGCGACATCTCGTACCTTTTACTTTCTTTAGGCTTATAGGAATAGCCTGTTTTAGCTCTATAATTCCCACTCCTACACTTAATTATTAATATTTTGGATCTTTCGATCTTCTGCACTTCTGCATAGTTCAAGCACGTTTGATATATTAGGTCAATTTTATAAGAAACGAATAATATTATTCAAAATTTACAACCTTAAAATGATCACAATTTCTTCTTATTTTCCTTACCAGGTATATGCAAAATAATTCTAAACTCATGTCAAGTGACAATAATTATCATGGAAGTATTTCTTTATTACTGTAGTTTTCCATTTTATTGTACGAAGTACATACCTACCTGAAAAACTGGCGTAAAAACACAATCACATTTCCAAGGATTTCCACCAAGAAACAATGTCACTCCCCATGGCATATTGGGATTTTTCATTAAAGCATTATCCATCGCATATGAAGGTATCTGAAATAAAAAAAACGCGTCTTGCTATTTATAAGACATATCAAATCACATTCTTGGACATTGTGAATTGCTTAAGAGCTTATTACTTTTTCTACCAGTAATTTGTTTCTTATAGCATTCATAGTCTAATTAATAAAACAAGTTCCTATTATATTGTTTATACGGAGTGAGTCATCAGGAACTGTACATACTCCTACCTTATTGAGCTATGGGGAATATAAAATGACTATTAAAAGGTATTTGCTTCCATTTTTTATTGATGTGAATTTTGACTGAAATTTTTTTTGGTTATAGTTTTTTAAGTGAGTTCGATTTGTTTTATATTTTGGTGAAATGTCTCATCAACCAATTTATTGAAACTGTTCTAATAAATGTTAAATTATTCGGTGTAGGTTCCTTTTAATTAGGGTTGACGTTCTTTAAATAAAACTTATCTTTCGTCGACAAATGTTTGATTTGAACTTGAACTTGAACCCAAAGCAACAATTGCCAGCCTACACATTCTTTCAATCTAGCGCGTGTCTGCTTACTTTTGCTATTGTTACTTATATCGATAATTAAATTATAATCAAACTGCTTAGTCGATATATTTTATGATTACAATAATTATGTTAACTAAACACATTCATACAAAAGTTAATAACCTATAATTTAACAATAAGCATAAATTATAACCCAAATAATTTACTGGAAAAAAATCAGGAACTGTCTTTAAAAATTAATTCGTTTTATTTATATGAAAAATTTCATCCTGTGTATGGTTTTTGGAAAGTCTTATCAATACTGAAGAGAAGAAAAACGGCGAATTAATTTTTTTTTCTTTACACGATCACTCAATATTTAATAAAAAAATCGACTTTTACTATAAAGTAAAAGTTAAGCAAAATGGACAAGAATATATCCAGAAAATCAATAAGTTTTTGCCGAACTAAAAACTAAACGAACTAAAAGGAGCGATTGGGAATAGGAGAGATTGGATGGACCGGAAATTCGGGGAGGTGAACTACTTCTTGACACAAGTGCTCACTAGACATGGGTCGAGAGTAGGGTACCTCCACAAGATTGGGAAACGAGAGACTGGTGTGTGCGAGAGGTGAGAAGTGGAGGATGATGTGGGACATGTGTTTAGATGCTGGAGGAACTAGGATGTGCTGAAAAAGTTGGAGAGAAAACTAGGGGAGGCGGTGTATTGGGAGAAAATGGTGGAGATAATGTGAGGGGGAGGAGGAATGGATGGAGGTAACGTAAATGCCCCGAGCTCCGTCCATGTTCCAAGTTCCGACCGTTTTAGTTTTTCCTGAGTATTTTCAAACGTCCGCACTAAATAGTAATCATTTTACAATCTAAGTGATGCACTGTACTACTACTTCCTACAACGTCACGGTTTGTTCTTTAACTGACATTCGTTTCAATATAAATCACAACTCTGTATTGAATGTATCATTTTTAAGTGAATTCGTAGCATAAATCCTTAAAAGCAAGTGGTTACAGAAAACGCTTTTTTGTATATAAGCTGTTGGTTTAGGTATGTTAAACATCATTATTATCATTCTTTGATACCTATAGCTTCATATGGTGATTGGTTTTTAATGATAAATTCAATAATTTTAAAAACACACCAAAAAAAATTGTGGTCGGAAGTAGGATCCCGTGATACCGACCACCGGTCGGAAAAAGGTAAATTTATATGTTATATTAAAACGTTGAAAAGTTAATTAGTAACATGTTTTTGGCTTAATTATATATACAGTGGGAACGTTTAAAATGTATTTTAAATTGGGACCAACCTCCGACCTACTGAAACCATTTTTAAAAGATATTAAAAATTGTCCAAAATATTGATTTCGTGTTCTAAATAACGAACAGAAACATATTGTTAAAACTGCATAAAAATTATATTATTTGATATTTTACACTGGAGTTGAAACTCTTCTTGACATACTAGAAAAAGCATAATATTTAATAAAAATTATAAACGAAATCTATTTAAAAATATGTTTCCTGTTTCCTACAAATTCTCAACAAAAAGCGGTCGGAGTTTAGGCATAGTTTTTTAGCAAATGAACCTAATTCCGACCGTAGGTGGTGAGTAGTGACAATAATGTTATTTGGTCTTTTAGATATAAAATGGGAAAGACAGGAACGAAAACAACAAGACTTAACTATTCCCAACAATCTGTCGAAAATGCTCTAAATGAAATAAAAGGTGGCCTGAGCATAAGAAAGGCATCAAAAATGTTTAGTGTGCCAAAAACAACGATAATAGATAAACTTAGTAACAAATACAGCAGAAGTGGAAATTGTGGACCCTCATCAGTATTATCTGAAGCTGAAGAAAGAAAGCTTGTACAGTGGATAATATACTTGGGAGAATTGGGATTTCCAGTTGCAAAAAATCAGTTGTTAGAGTCAGTAGCCAAATTGGTGCTTGAACTAAAGAGAGAAAATCCCTTTAAAAATGGATACCCAGGTCGAAAATGGTATCAGGGATTTTTAAAAAGGCATCCCGAGATATCTAAGCGAGTACCGCAGTCCTTAACTACACTACGAGCTAGTATTACTGAGAATGACATAAAATCGTGGTTTGAAAGAGTAAAAGTTTATTTTGCAGAAAATAATTTTGAAGAAATCCTTCAAGACCCACGAAGAATTTTTAATCTAGACGAATCAGGCTTTTATTTAAGTCCTAAAGAAAAATCGGTGCTTGTGAGAAAAGGTTCCAAGAAGGTCTATAGTCGAGTTATGAACGATGAAAAAGAAATCCTTACAGTTTTATTGACCATCTGTGCAGATGGTAGTTTGCAGCCTCCACTTTGCTTACATCCATATAAAAAAAGAATTGCTTCCAATATTATTTCAAAAATGCCGAAAGGATGGGGTATAGGACGGTCTGAATCGGGATGGATGACGTCAGAGAATTTCTTTGAATATATTACCAACGTTTTCTTTCCCTACATTAAATCAAATAACATTCCATTACCAATAGTGTTGTTTGTAGATGGTCACTCATCACATATTAATTTGCCCTTAACAGATTTTTGCAAATCGAATGGCATAATTCTTACTGCATTACTACCTAACAGCACCCACAGATTACAACCTCTGGACGTTGGTGTTTTTTTTCCAGTTAAAAATGTGTGGCGTAATATTGTTCGTCAATGGCGGATGGATAATCAGGGACAAAAATTGCAAAGAGAAGATTTTGCCCCTTTGGTAAAACAATGTATTGAAGAAGCTGCTTCACCTTCAACTATCAAAAGTGCCTTCAGGGCCTGCGGCTTGTTCCCTTTCAATGAAATGAATATTGTTTATTCAAAATTAGTTAGACAAGTTGAGAAACCAACTGTGAATACAAAATCAGATGTTGGTTGTAACATAGAACTGAGACACCAGCAGCTTAGCGATAATGTGAGATTATCAGATACACAACTACGCTATGGAATTGAAGATCGTTTGGATCCAGAATTATTGCAGCAATTTAGGAGTACTGATGCATATGAGTGGACCGGCGAGAAAAAGTTTCAAGGCATGTTCGAGTTTTGGAAGTCATTGAGCACTGAAAATGATTTTTCTAATATGGATCATAATTCTACTTTAGAAAATAATGGAGTATGTATTGAAAACGGAAATGCTTCATGTGAGTCAATAGATATAAATTTAGATAACAGCATGTGGATAGAAAATAATATCGTAGAAGGGGAAGTATGCCCCGACGGAATGATAATATTTGCATTGGACACAGACAGGAATCTTATTACAGAAAAAGAAAACATTTTAACGAAAGATGCAGAGAACTATGGTGAAAGGATCGCAATTACAGAAAAAGAAAATGAAAATATTTTAACGGAATATACAGAGAACAATGCTGAAAGCATTCCAGTTACAGAGAAAGAAAATACCTTAACGGAACGTACAAAGAAAAATACTGAAACGATTCGAATGGCAGAAGATGAAAAAGAAAATTACTTAAACATCATCGAAAGCTGCTCTAATCAGACACCAGTCAAACAAAATATGAATTTTGAAGAAAGTACTACTCCAGTAGTCGAAGGTGAGCATGATACTACTCCTAAAAATATAGACATCAAAATTCCAGAACTGACGCCACTTAAGTTAACTACAGAAGATACAATTGAAGCAGGAAAAAGCAATAGTATGAAAAAGAAATACCCCACGCCATTCAAAAAGGCTCTATATTGGCGAAACAGAAACACAAAAACCATCAAAAGAAAGCTAAAGACTTCTCCAGACACCAATAAAATACCAAAACTCCAACCCACAGTCGCCACAAGTGACGACTTTATGGAGTATCAGAGAAGAGTAGAAGAAGATAAGAGGAAAAAAGAAGAAGAAAAAGAAAAAAGAAAGGAACAAAGATTAAAAAAACTAGCGGAAAAAAAAGAAAAAGAAGATAAGGCAACAATAAACAAAAACAAAATGAAGATTAAAGCAAACAATTGTGAGGACAAAAATAAAAAGTCGGAAAATAGTTTGAAAAGAAGAGATTCAAATAATGAATTTAATGCAGCGGGTTGTACAGAAATAAAAAAATCAGAAAATTCTGAAAAATATCTAGGTGGAGATTTTGTATTAATTTCTTACGAAAATGAATATTTTCCAGGATCAGTAGAAAAAGAATACGACGATGGTGTAGAAGTGAAAACAATGACTATGAGCGGTAGTAACTGGAGGTGGCCTGAAAAGGATGACATCTTGAGATATCCCCTTACTGACATTATTCAGCGTATTGCGCCACCTAAATTAATAAATAAACGCGGCGTTTTTAGTGTTCCTGAAATGAGACTCTATTCCAAATAATTGCTAAGCTTTTTAAAAATTATCGTCAATGTTATTTTGATTTTTTAGCCTTATTTTTCGGTGAGAAGTTGATACATGTGATTTTGTATATTCAGTTTATTATAATGTAAAAATAAAAATTCATGTCTTAAAATGCAGTACGTATCTTTTGCGCATAGTTTTTGCTTATATCGAATAAAACCTAATAATAAAAGTGGAGGTCGGAACTTGGTACCTAAATGGTCGGAACTAGGAACATAGCAAAATTTTGGTCGGAAGTAGGTGCATTTTGGCACTGGAGCATATTGTAACCATATTATATATTTTTGATTAAAATACGTGGACAAAAGAATAAATGATAACGGAACAAATATTTAAAAAGTTCTCGTCAACGATAAGCACAGTTTTGGCAAAAATTATTTACTCTACATTTTTTAAAAGTACCATTAAAAAAACAAGGGGTTTAAGTGGTCGGTAGTAGGTACAATTACGTTATATAAGTGGCGTAGTGAAGAGCATGAAAAGGGGGAGAGAAGGTCTCGATATGGCATGAGAGGTAGGAGTGATAGTAGGGAGAAGACGACGGTGTGAGAGGAAAGTGTACGAGGGACCGCCGCACGTCTCGAAGTATGCCAGGGTAGTGATTCCGAGGCGGGGGTAATGGCGTGTTTGATGTGGGTTTGTTTGGTAGGCACTCTCTTGGGGATGAGTCGAACACTGTTTGGGTCCTGGACCCATTCGAACATGAGTTTCCTATCGCGACCCGAAAAAAAAAAGCTTTTTAAATATGTAGGACATTGCCTATTTATCGTTATAGTTTTTTTTCGTAGTCCCATTTTCAAGAATTGGTTAAATAATAAAACTTTATTTATATAGCCATGACTTTGAAGCTAGATGTATTTCTTAATGCTTAGCAACTTTCCTAATTAACATTTCCCGAAATTTTCAAAAATAAGGGTACTTTACTCCTATCTCAAAATCCAATTTTTGAAGGCTCCTCGTATTCAACATGTGTTTTACTATATTTTGTTAGTGTCCAGAAAGAGCAGAAGAAGGAAGCTGCCACCCGAAAGAAAGCCGACGAAGAAATGATGGAGAAAGCCATCAAGGAAAACAAAAAGACGACACATCGATCACCACCCGTCATCCTCGGGGGAGTCCACCACTGAAGCTCCGTGAGGAGAGACAGTCACAGAATGGGAATCAAGACAAGGTTCATAACTATCCGAGAAAGACTTGGAGTAAAAATCCCTTGTGAAGAACCCGAAGACTACAGAAACCTAACAAGGTACCTGAGAGAAGACAGGAAGGAAGTGGAGTGGTATACGTACATGCCATGAGAAGAGAGGAATGCAAGGATTGTCATCCGAGGACTGACAAACTGCGAAGACACAAAAGAAATAAAGGAAGAAATCGAAAAAGATGGAGTCCGCATAGGAAAAATCAGCCAACTTCATTCCAGATTTGGAGAGAGGAAACTACTACCCATCTACATAGTAGAGCTCGAAGTAGAAGAAAAATACAAAATACGAAAAATAGAACACATACAAAACGTGAGGATCAGATGGGAAGAACAAAGAAGAGGAAATGGGCCGACGCAGTGTTACAACTGCCAAGGATTCCACCACGGACAGACGGCATGCAGCATAAGCACTAAATGCGCGAAGTGCGGAGGACCACACAGTTCAAACGAGTGCCCCAAGAACAAGCCAGCCAACTGCGCAAACTGCCAGAGAGAACACCCGGCGAACTACAGAGGATGCCCACAGGTCCCAAACAACCTGAAGAAAAGGAAAGCAGCAACAAATACAGCAAAGCCAGGAGACAGCTACGCCCAAGCTGCAACCAACAAGAAGACGACGACAACATCGACGAAACAACAGATTGTCGTGTAGGTGACAAGTCTATTAGCTCAGCTAATAGCCTAAAGTCACCTGTAAGAAATCTCAAGAAAAGAAGACACACTCTATAAGGTCGTCTTTAGCCGCACACACACACACACACACACACTCACACACACACACACAACAGAAGATCAAAACAAGTTAGAAGACCGCCGGAGAAATAACCACCGAGGTTACAAGGCCAAGGTACGAGCTGTACGCGGGAAACGCGAACGACAGCGATGAGACCCATCGAATAAGATGGGGGTGTGGCGGAAGTCCTCCCCAGAGAGATGTATCTCGGTAGAGAGATGCATCCTGGGAGGGATGGGCTCATCTAGCACGTGTGTGTGTAGAAATTTTTGTTTCTCCTATTTTATGTATGTGTCCCAAACAATATACACACAACGCAAAAGTCTAGGGATATTTTTATAAGTAGTCGTGTCTTTACCTGTAATCAACTTGAAAAAGTAATACAAAATGTATAGTTTAGATTGTTGTTTAATATGTGAAAAACATTAACTTTTTTGCAAAAAATAATAGAAAACTGAACAAAAAAAATATTCTAAAAACCACTGTTTTTTCAAACGTCAAAAAAAAAAAAAAAAAAAAAAAAAACTTAAAATAAAGTATGGCCACCACGTTGATTTATCACAGCTCAACATCTAGCATTCATGCTCAAGATTACATTGTTAATGTCTGCTTGAGGTATTTGTGTCCATTGTACTCTTAGAAGCTCTCGAAATTGAAACTCATTGTGAATGTTGCCAATAAGTGAAGTAATTCGTCGTTGGAGCATGACCCATACGTACTCAAGGATTCAAGTCCGGTGACTCAGCTGGCCATGGCAATACATCAATACCCTCGTTAGCCAACCAGTTTAATACAATACGGGCAACATGTGGTCGAGCGTTATCATGCATTAAGTGAAAGTTATCTCCAACAGCACCAGCAAATGGACAGGTTGGAGAATAGTGATCCGCCCCATACCATCAATGTGCTACCACTTCCTGCACATGTCGCAAGCATTCCAAATTTCCGGGCTGTCTCCACACTCTCGTCCGACGAGAATCTGGATGAAATCCAAATATAGACGCATTGGTGAACAAAACTGTAGCCCAGTCATTGTCAGCCCAATTCAGAAATTCTTGACACCAGGTTAATCGTGCAGCGCGATTACCTCTAGACAGAGGTGGATATCACAGTGGTCGCCGACTACGAAGATTGGCTTCATGGAGACGATTCCTCACCGTATTACTGCCAATTCTCACATTATGTGCACGCTGTAATTCATTAACCAACTCGGGTGCTGTGATTGTCGGTTGTCTTCTAGCGGTTAAAACTAAATACCGGTCTTGAGCGGCGGTTGTAGAACGACCTCGTCATGGATGTTGCTCGGCTGGACTCCCAGTGTCTCAAAACCGACGCCATAATCGACTTATGACGCTTTGCGAGACTCCCAACTGTTCGGCTACTTGGGTTTGTCGCACACCACCTTGAAGGAGGCCCACCGCCCTATTCATCTCATCCAACGTAAAATGTTGTCATTCCATGGTAAAAACACACTATCTTTAACACACCCACTAAGCAAGATCAGTATGAAATGACTAAAATCGGAATTAAATAAAACATTTAAATGTCAGTTTTTCGTCCCTTGTGAAAAACGTTCTAAAACACGTATTGTTACCTGTTTTGCCATTTTTTTATATAAAAATAAGTATTTAGACTAACAGTTACAGTCGAAGCAAGTCTATATGAACACGAAAATTTCTTTCATTACTTTTAGAATTTTACAAAAATATCCCTAGTAGACTTTTGCGTTGTGTATATTTTATCAGTGAAAAAATTGAATGCATATAACATTATAAAAAGCTGCAAAGTAGGTACATGATGTTGAGTTACCTATGAACTTAGAGCAAGGAAAACAGAATACTGAATACTTTCAATTAGCAAAAAGCAATCTATACAGACGTATTACCAAAAACACTATGGGTTGTAAAGTTTGTGGTACAAATAAAAAAAAATGTTATGAAGAAGTAATCAAAAATTTAATTCAATTCACATGAAACATCGTATATATGATATATTCTAAGAACGTAAGCACTTAATTATTGAATATATTTGAAAAAATACACCTTACTTACCTTACTTAATTTATTATTCCTTAGAGAAAATATTCTAAAATGGGAAATCCAGTAAGAACCCTCCAAATAAGAAATACTTTCAATACTATTATTGTCCATATACAAATCATACAATTCCATGTAGGAAGGATTTGTCGTCAAAATATTTATATTACTTATTCTGTTATCTTCTAAATGCAATACTCTTGTATAGGGCGGTAGCTGCGCGGGTAATTCCGTAAAACCTCTTCCAGAACAATTAACCATAATAATGGGGTATAGCTTGCTAGTGTTTGGATCATCAAATATATGCTCTAAATAACAGTCGCATGTTTCTGTGCACTTTTCCTTCATGTTCTAAAATAAACAAATAGCATCATGAGTTGTTAAGACTTTCATAGACTTTTTAAATAAGCTGGAAACAGCGCCATCAAACCAATTGATTAGCAACGGAGTTGTTGAAAATGACGAGAGAGAGAGACTTTTATTCCAATTTTTGAATGTCACTTAATTTTTTTATGTAGTTGTTTGTCTTTAATATTTATTATTAATTAAAGCTTTCTAATACAATGAGTGCTCAATGTATTCATTATCCAACATGGAGAAAAAAATATTTTAATATCGTCACAGTTAACGGTAACGAGTACCGTCTCAAACGTTTCTACTTATATGTTTTAAAAATATTGCTAAGATTCATTGATATTTTTTATCTTGGAACAAAAAGTATTATTGTATTATTTAAAAGGAATTTCATATTATAAATTTTTTACACTACAAAATATACAGGGTACACCATTGAAAACTTTCTATCCGGCTTATTTTACGCGCCGCGACACATCCATACCATTTTCGAGTTAAATACATTTTAGCATTAAATACATATTCACCAGGACATCGCCTTTCACGTGGGCGCATTCAACTATACAATCTTCAATTGCACTATAGGTTGAGTGACACTTCATTCGAAATAATTTCTACTTCAGGTCGTCATCATTTCTTTTTTTTTTAGTTCATCTGTTATTGAAAAATATAATAACATATGCTTGAAAATAAAAGACAATTTTGTATTAATAATTTAAGTAATTGTTCAAAATGTCCACCTTCCACTTCCATGCAATAATAAAAACGTTCAACAAATTGGAAATATTACATACCTAGCGGGGAAGTAGATCATTACAGCCGTGGCTGGAATGATCCTTCCCGCGTGGTATGTATACTATTTTATTCACAATCGCTTAGTTACAAGCTTTTAAAAACATTAATTTTAAGAAAATTTGTTATCATATATTAATGTTTTTTTCGACAAAGAACGTCATGAAACGGTTGCTAAGCAACATTACTAAGTACCTATAGTTTGACATCTATCATAAACATACCAATATCAAATAAAGTTGCCAAACTAAACATAATGTCAGAATTGGAATTTACCTGCACCCCTCCGGAAGTCCGAGAAGCTGCGGGCACTGCGATGGACGGAATAATTCCAGAGAAAAGTAAAGAAAGGTATTAAAAAATATTTTCATACTTCAGAAAAGTGACACATACTTCAGAAAAGTGACACATGCTTCTAGCCGGAAAAGTACTTTTCCGGCTAAGGCGTGGAAGTGAAAGTAAGTAATGAGTCACTTCCCTACCGTTTTAAACGTAAGAAATGTCTATATTACTGACCGATTGTGAATAAAACATTTTTAAACGCCTGCCAGTAGGTTAGACATCTGCAACTTGCAAACGACGTTCCGTTTCCGCATGAGCAAAAACAGAGCAAGTATTTTTCGTCCGCAGACACTTTTCGTTCGCAAACTCTTTTCGTCCGCTGTGCAAAAGATAAGTTCCATCTGGGGCATCTCGAAGAAATATGTTTTCCGCCTACCTCTATCCAAAGTATACATTTCCTGGCTTCATTTTAGGGAGCAAAGTCGTACTTTTCCTCCCTAGGGAGGTTATGGTACGTCATCAATGAAATAACTCATACGGCATTGACAAACTAAACTATATTCGAATTTACTGTTTGGACCCTTACTTTGTGGAATCTACTCATATTAATGTTATAAATGAAACTAACTGTTTGTAATTATTTCCACTATTTAACACCACTATTTAACACCTTCTTGACACAAAACATTCATTAACACCTAACACAGAACTATAAGTACTGCATATTTGTGATAAGAAACAAGAGCTGGATTTCCTTGAAGAACTAGAAATAAGAAGACACTTAAGAGACCCACAATATGAAGTTGTCAATGAACAGATAAATCTAGGGAGCTCTCCACTAATAAATTGTCTTCTTAAGTAACTATTGTAAAGATCAGCAGATATAGTTTTCCTTGGTTTTCTATATCATTGCACAGTTATACTGATCTTAAATGGGAAAAAGATATCCAGGATATCCCCATAGGGCTAATAATACCTAAGCTTTAATATTTGTAAAATCATATCTTCTTCTTTTTTCTATTCATATATATTAAGTCAATCACAAGATAGGTCACTTACTATTTGGTCTAGCCAAAATATTAAACATCAAGTAGGTATCACATAAAATGTAACTTCTGTCATTCTGACGATGATATGTCAATATCGAAATAATTATCAATATCCTTTAATAATTTTCATAAATTTTTTTAATTAAATAGTGGAATTAATTAGAAACAGTTAGTTTCATTTATAACATTAATAAACTATATTCTATTATATAAGTATAAATTTTACCGTTTAATTAAAGAACACTCTGTATTTTGCAAAATGGTAGAAATCAGTAAATTGTTATTTTAATTTAACGATTTTTTAGATTAATAATTTGACTTCAGCATGATTCCTCAAAACTTTCTACGTGTCTCGGTAGCCCAACGCGTTGGAGCACAGCTCACTGATCGTGATAGGCCTGTAGGTGTTGGATCGAATTTCGGCGAGGACAATTTTTTTAAAAATTCTTTCATAAATAAATTATTTAAAAATGTCTTGTTATTTGAGGGAGGTGGAAAAATCATATGTATAACATGGGCGTAAAGTGCCTTTTCCTCCCTTGAATGATTACTGCCCTCCGCTACGCGTCGGGCAGTAAACTTCATTCTCGGGAGGAAAAGCAGCACTTTCCTCCCTTGTTATACAAATAGCTATTATTTCATTTCAACTGAATACTCTAGATACTTTTCGCTTTGTACCCAACGCTTTTTTTTAATTAAACAATTGTCGGATACTTTAACGTTTTAGCGGACGAAAAGTACTTGACTTCAAAAATGCACGATTTTTCATTCGGAAATGTGTACGTCATTTTCGTCATTTTTTGTAAAGATCGACGAAAAATAGCATATTATTCTACAAGCATATAATGACGAAGGTGATATAAACACCTAAGTGAATATTAGCCATCATATGCGAGTAGAATACTATATTTTGTCCATCACTATTAATTACCTGTTTATAAATGAATTTATTTTTTCTCTTTTCTCCAATTTAAAAAGGGACTTTTCTGGCAATAAATTTAAAGATACTATTTATTCTGCTTCTCTTTTTTTTTCCGGGGTATTATTTATTTCGGTGTCAGATTCGCTTTCCATATTATATTTTCTAGTAATTTCAATTTAAATTCAGTATAATAATCAAACTTCTTGCAATCAGCTATAAATTATTTAAAACGTCAATTTCTTAGTTTTGACATCATCATAAGCAAGATAAATTATTATATATGTCTCCGCAGCGGAATGGTTTAGAGGTCTTACTGCATGAAATTAAGAATTGTAGGCAGGTTCGAATCCTGGTCGCGGTGATAATTTTTAGTTGTTATATTGTGACATTTGTATATAAATAACCTTCAATATAGGTACTATTTATCCGTATCATGTGACCTGTTCATTATCCACACCTAGATTATTTATCAACAACTCGTTAATTGCAACGAGAATTTGGTTGATTTGAAGGCGGTGTTGCAAAGCGCACAGGAATATAAAACAATAAGAAAAAATAAAAAATTGTAAATAACTACGATTGATCGATAAAAAGTACACCTCCGACACCTTTCGACAGCTAAATGAGAACATGAATGTAATGAAAGCAAAACTAGATAATTTTTTCATAGATATGAAAGTACTAAAAGAAGAAAATGAACAATTGAAAGCAAAAACCATAATACACGAGGACAAAATAGCTAAACTAGAAAGACAGTGTGACAGTGCTGCAAAAGAAAGGAATTAATATAGACAAATAAAAAGTGGTAGATGAAATAGAAAGAATAGGAAAATACAACGAGAATAAGAAGAGACCTATATTAGTTAAATTAATGAAGGAAAGTACACGAACCAACATACTAAAAAATGCGAAAAAACTTAAAGAGACAGAATTATGGATAGACCAAGATTACCCTGAAGATGTTTAGAAATATAGGAAAGCGTTATTTCCACAACTAAAAGAAGCACGAAGCAAAGGACATACAGCATTTCTAAGATTCAACAAATTGATAGTAAATGATAGAATAGTACCTAGTACAAAATCTAAAAGACGGTAGAGAGAGATTTGAAGAAGAAATAGGAAACACCAGTAATAAAAGATCTGTACAAGAAAGATCACCATAGGGAGGAAGTCTAGATGAACAAATAAGGAAAATAACGAAAGCTATGTAACGAAGAAACTAGGCAACACAGATACGGAAAAGAAAAACGGTCAAGATCTGGCTATGAAACCGGTAATGAATGGGAAAATCGAGATACAGTCCGATATAGATAAAGTCAAGAAATGGAAAATAAGGAAAACCAGTATGATATAATGGAAACTAATATAATATGGAAAATAGCGAAATGGAATGTTAAAAGTATAACTGGGAAATAAAGAGAATAAGAAGGAGAAATCGAAAATTTGGAGGTTGACATAATGGGAATAACGGAAACAAAAAAAAAATGACAAGGAATAATGAAACTGATGAAAATTAATATATTGATATATAGCGGAGTAAGGCAAGACCAAAGAGCAGCAGCTGGAGTAGGATGCTTAATACATAAAAAATTAGAGAAACAAATTCAAAACTGGACTGCATGGTCCGAAGGTATTTTAACTGTAGGAATCAAAAATAAAAACACACACCAATTGAAGACTATTATAATTGAATATGGTCCAAATGAAGACGACCAAAAAATATACAAAGAAATGTTTTGGGATGAACTTGTTGGAATAATGGAACAAGTCAAAGAAAGGATATTCATAGTAGGAGATTTCAACAGCAGAGTAGGTATAAGAGATGACAAATACGAAACAATAATTGGAAAACATGGAGAAACAACTAGAAACAACAATGCTGGACTTCTGCCTCATAAACAATTTGATTAAAAACATTTTTTGCATATAAAGATATACATAAGTACTCAAGGGAAGTTAAAACTAGAAATGAAAAATCAATAATAGATTACGTAGTCATAGAAAGCAGATACAGAAAAACAATAATAGACACAAAAGTAAGAAGAGGACTGGAAATTGGTAGTGATCACTTTGTAGTGATGTCTAAATTTAAAGAAAATACATTAAAATGGAACAAAGAGGAGTCTAAACATCAGCAGAAAATACAAAGTAGCACTATCAAATAATATAAATTAAGAGATAAAGAAATTGCAGAAAAATACCAACAAGAGATAAATGAAAGACTGGAAATATAAAATACAGAAACAAACAATGGAAGCATAGAAGGAAACTGGAATTACTTTAAAGATATATTACTAGAAACTGCAGAAAACGTATGTGGCACAAATAAGAAAAACAATGGCAAACAACAAACACCTTGGTGGACGGAGAAAATTGAAAAACAAATAGGGTTAAAGAAAAAAGCACGGAAAAATTACTTAGCGAACAGAACAAGAGGAAACAATGAAAATGACAAAACAGAAAGAAAGAAAACAAAAGAATTAATAACAGCCTCTAAAAATGATCAATGGGAAAAATTCGGGGAAAAAATGGAAAGAGATTGCACTGGAAACCAAAAATTATTTTACCGAACGCTAAAGTCGCTATGAACAGAAAAAAAACAAAATTTACAATTTATAAAAAACAAAAATGGGGAAATACTAACAGAAGAAAGAGAAATAAAGATGGAGAGAGTATTACCAGGATCTTCTCAACGGACCGCAAGAACTGGAGGAACACATAGGGGACAATGACGGAATTGAAGCCGACATTAACAAAACAATAGATAAAGAAGAATTAGAAAAAGTTATCAACGAGCTAAAAAATGGAAAATCACCCGGGGCCGACAAAATTACAGCAGAAATGATGAAAAGCATCGGTCAAAAAGGAAGAGATACATTGTTGCATATTTACAACAGAGTATGGGAAGAAGAAACCTTGCCAATGGATTGGGAGAAAGCATTAATAGTACCCATTATAGCAAAAAATCAAGAAAGGTTGAATATACGAATTACACTGACAGCTCTGATGTCCAGGAAAAGGATATTATGGAAAAAGCAGAAAAAACCTACCACATGCTGAAGGCTGGATTTATTAATAAGAAGGAAATCTCAAAAAGAACCAAAATGGCAGTATTCCAAACAGTGTTTAGACCGATACTTACTCAAGGCAGCGAAACGTGGGTACTGGACCAAAAAATGAAGAGCAGAATACAAGCTATAGAAATGAAATACCTGAGATCTGTGAAAGGAATAACAAAACGAGATAGAATAAAAAATGTAGATACATAAGAGAGGAGCTAGAAATAAAATCCATGCTAGGCTATATAGAAGAAAGACAACTGAGCTGGTGGGGACATCTAGAGCTTATGGAGGATACTAGACTGGTTAAAAATGGAAGGGAAGCAAAGGTGATTGTTAAAAGAGGTAGACCAAAAGAATCCTGGGATAACAACATAGCAAAAATATTAAAGGGAAGAGGAAAAACAATGATAGAAGCAAAATAATTAGCAACAAATAGAAAAGAATGGAAAACTTTTGTTGAAGAAACTTGAAATTTTAAGAAATCTCCCTACACCGAAAGGTAGAAGGGAATTTAATTATATTTATATATAAGCAATGTAAAATTTGTACTAGATTGGCTTACCTTTTTAAATTGTGCTATTAGCAAAACGCTTTTTCTGGCATACAATTTGTCTTTACATGTTATATTGATGAGATCTCGCACTACACCAGTTGCATTCAAGTGGAGTGCCCATGATACATCTTTTGAACAGTTCCAGCGGTTATCTGAAATATGTCGATTGAAGTTATTCGAATTAAAAATTCAATTAGTATTGAATTAATTTGAAAATAATTTTTCAAAGGTATATATGTAGATAAATCCAAAAAAGTTTTATTATATACATATATATTTTAAATATCCTGAAAATAGCAGTGAAAGAAAAAAATATATAAAAGAGCAAGTTCATTTGACAGTTCCGAGATTATGTGTTGTTTCTTTGTTGTTGTTTCATGGAAACATTTCAACCATGTAAAATTAGTTCTAAACCCCATGCCGGTATGGTCTTCAGGATCCCCAATGGTTCAGGGATAAATAACCCGCTGACAAATGGACCTTCTTCATTGATTCTGAATCAAAGGAGAAGCACCTTGAACTCATGTTTCTTCTTCTTATCACGCCCTCTCCTGCCGAAGGTTGGTGATCCATATGGCAATTGTAGCTCTGGAAACTGCAGCACGAAGGATTTCTGCAGACCAGCGGTCGAACCATCTCCTTAAATATTTTAACCATGAGTTCTGGCGTCTTCCTACTGATCTTTTCTCCTGAACTTTGCTTTCTATTGAATACAGATAAATGACTTTAACAAAAGTTGTAGAATAAGGACTGTAGTTTCTAATGTTGATATTTTTTACCAACCTAAATTGAGGAATATTTTGTAAAAAATCCAATTATATTTTGTAAGTGATAGATTGCGCCACCTATCGAAAAACTACGGACTCAAAAAAATTTTCAATCATTTTTTAGGGCCGATTTTCTCATAAAAATTTGTTCCCCAAACTCAAGGATATACGGTTTCCGAGATATGTTACCTCGTTACCCTTGTTGAATCACCCGGTACAACCAGGGGATCATAGTCTAATGACACAAAAAAATGGGAAAATTTGGGTACTCACCATGGAAGTTCAGACCCGACCACGTTATGTTTTCTCTAATGAGAGAAAACATTAGCTATTGTGATAGTATAAACTAATTATTCAACTTACTTTTAATGTGTAATTCTTTCAAGTTGCCGACATGGAAATGATCACTTATATTCGACAATAAGTTTCGTTCCAGTCTTAGAACTTTTAAAGTTGGAAAAAACAGTACAAAATCTCGTGCTATACGTTTAATTCTAAGATCTCTAAGTATTAATTCCTAAAACAAGAGTATATTAATAACAAAAAATGATAACATTTTTGCAGATTTATTTTTTTCAAATACAATTTTTGAAACCAACAGTTGACCCAATCGTGCATGGAAGAGGAGGAAAGAGCCTCACACATTATCTTCGAATGTGAAGCACTGTTTCATTGCAGATTTAGACTTATTCTGGGACTAGAGCACCCAAGGGAGGATTTCTGTAAAAAGGACCTAGTGCAAAATACCTCTGGTCTCTTCACATAAACGGTACAACCACAGTATACAAAACAACCAGTAGTGCATCTCATCTTCGCGCATCGGTTGTGCGCTGTTCGCCATATCGATTTAGAAGCCTATCAAGTTCAGCAAGGACGGCGTATATTCTACTTCGGTTTAGGGACAGTTTAGTTTGGTTTAGTCGCGTAAGCAGTGGCGTGTGTGAATTTAAATTTTATTACTTTTTGAGTGACAGTCATCAAATAAGATGAATAAAGTTAAAGCAGGTGGAGTTTGTGCTGCAAAGAACTGTAAAAGTAAATCATATTTACCTATATATGAAAAAAAGTTATTTTAGATTTCCCAAAGATCCTTTGAGGTGAGTAGATAAGTCTACATTTAAATAAAGGCCGATAGTTGCGATTGTCGGTAGTGTGACGTTTTATAGTTACATAAATATGAAATTTTAAGTTAGTTAGTTCGGTCTGGTTCCTGTTTTGTTACCGTTTCGTCGATTGACGACCAAATAATTTCCAATCCTTCCCGTTTCGTCGACTATGATGCTAGTACGATTCACTAAACATTCCTTCACACTTTATACAGACTTAGGACTGTCAAAGAAAAATATTGCGAATTTACTATTTTTTTGAAATTCACAAGCTTTCACTTTGGCGTGTTTAAAAGTTTATCAACAGTTTTGTTTCGTCATAGTAAATCGCAAAATACAGAGTGATCAACTTCTGTGACAAAGTCCGTTATATCTGTTATTAAACGAGATATCAAAATATGTTAGCAAGAAATCTAGTAGGCAGCTTTGAACTGCACATTTTAAAATTATTTATAAAGGTACAGGGCCTTCCATAACGCTGTACCACATCAAGATTATATTTTCTTAAATGAAACACCCTGTATTTTATTTCAAATTCGAAATCCCCTTCACTTTCCCGTTACAACAATGTAAAGTTGTAATATGTTATACAGGGTATTTAAAAAGTTATAGCCAATTTTGTCGACCCTGTATACATATATACAAAAATTTACTCTGTAAATACAGATTTTGTCAAATTTGAACTGGTGTAGCTTAGTCAAACTTTACTATGTAAAGTAATCATTTGATCTACTGTTGCAGGACTATCTAAAAGATTTTCGATGGTTTCTTTTTTCTTTCATCCAAATCCCTATTTTTTTTCTCTCCTCCTAATTACATTTTCCGGTACAGATAAAGGTATTGTAAACAACCACTATTTCATTTTTAAAAAGGATGGATTAGAAAGGGGAATTATTAATTACAGCGATATACAGGTAGAAAGGAGAGTCGACGAAACGGTAATAAATCGTTAGTTCGAATACGATGTGGCACATTTTAAAACGTATTAACTGCTTATTGATACTCTATATTCATTTAATTTAAATAAAATGTATACTGTTTAGAGCTAGAACGTGGGCAATAGCTGCTAATAGAGAAGATTTCATGGACAAGTTGGAAAATTTGAATAAAACTTATAGGCTCTGTAGCGATCACTTCGAATCTTAATTTGCAACTATATATTATGGGATTATGGAATTTAACTAGGTATTTAATGAAAATCGATAAGTATATTCTCTGTTTTATTACAATTTGATTTGCTATTATATTTTCTTTGTTGACGATTTAAAATTCTCAAAGAGTTTTTTCCTTGTAACATGTTCAAATTGTATATTATATTATTCAGAACACTAATCTACTCAATAAAATTTTCTTCGAAATATCCTTTACATTATACTAATCCTTCCCTGTCCAAAAGTAGAACTGTTACTTAATACGGACCTGGTATCTAAATCCAAATGGCCGTCTCAAGGGCAAATAAAATTTTTGCGCACAACCGATGCGCGAAGATGAGATGCACTACTGATTGTTTTGGTATACTGTGGTACAACCAAGAGCACAAAAAGCTTAAAGGCAGAGGTGCCGAGGTATCTGAGCCTATGACTGGTGGTGCCGAACCAATCAATCAACTGTACAAGGTACACATTCCAGAGTCAATAAACACAAACATGTCAATTGATGTCTGGTGATACACAGTACTGAAACTTCCCTTTCGGGCCTCCAGAAAAAAATGACATGGAATACATTCCAAAAACATGTAGATTAATCACAGCTGTCGTCATTCACAAACCTGAACGAACTGTACACGATAGAACAATGGCACTAAGACCGATAAATATTTTGTAATTTATACTGCAACGCACAGTGAACCGGAGTTGGTAAATCAACCCCTATATATATCAGACAAATTTACAGAAACAGCATTACATCAACTCGTTGGAGGATTTGGCGGGTGTACTCAACATCTCCAGAATCAATCTCAATCTCATCGGTAGACGGACTTCATAATAAAACGGACTTCATAATAAGAGAAATGATAATACTCTTTAGTGAAGTAACATTGGTAGTCAATGTCAACAGGGGTTATCAGCAAAGGCTCAATTCAATTGCTATGGAACCTGGCTATGGAACCTGGAAATGGAACCTGGACCCGCTAATCACACTAGAAAAAAGTGGACTTAAAATACTTGGATACGTAGTCGATATAGTCAGTATGATACAAGGGAAATTCAATACCACGATTAAGGAGATGATGCAAATGGACCTGAACTTGGTAAGCAAGTGATTTTAGGCTCGAAACTCACCAGGAAAAAGTAAATAAGAAAACCGAGGCTACCTTAAGGATAATCATTGTATTATTATCAATCTTAAATAATACCGTATAATATCTGTAATGAACGAATGTCTGGATTTTAATGTAGGCTTCTGGTAATTTGTAGCGAGTTTGCTGTTTGTAGGAAATTACAATGGTTTTGATGAAAAAATAAAATAATAGTATTTGGGTAGAAACTATTTGCGATAACTCATGTTAATTCCTTGACACGCAAATCATTATTGTAAATACATTGATTTCGGATATTTACTACCACATAAATTAATACACTCAATGGAAAATACCCTGTTCAACTATTGGGATATAAGCACAGAATAAATAATGACCCGAAGCCTCACTCTCCGATACTCCTTTTGATGTAACTTTAAGTGCGATTTTTGTAATGTAGGACTTTTCATGGGGGGAGATAAAGGATAGGTATTTATTCAATTTCTCCAAACTACAACTCTCTTATTTTCAAATGCTTTAAATATTCTATTTATTTATTTGCAAACACATCCATTAATCAAGTTCACATCAAATAACGTCAAATAAACATGAAACATTTGAAAAATACTGAAATTAGGAAGAGGGTAGTACTTATACAATTACTTAGTTCCGGTGGATCCAAAACCTCCTTCACCACGAACGGTATCACTCACCTCCTTGACTTCTTCTAGTTCTGGATTGAATATTCTTCCACACATCAATAATTGGGCGATCTCCACTTACAACTTCAAAATCATTATCAGAATGATTGATACTTGCTAATCTTGGAGCACTATAGTATATACTTTCTGAATTAAAACTAATCTCTGGTGTCACACACCTGCTAGCTTCCATTTCTACTCACTTTAATTTAATTCGCTACTCTTCAATACCTAATAATTGAATTTTCATTCTGCTCCGTATATATCCTCCTCCTATTATAAAGTAATTTAATAACATTTATTCTATCTAATGAAATTTTTATTCTGCCCCGTATAATATATTTTTAATGAGTATAATTATTGTTTCATATACTATTTCCGTGTTGTGATTAACTAGGTCAACTGCGGTCATTAACCCTGCATTATATAAAGTAGGTCAGCAGGTGCTGCTCCTTTTGCACTGTCATTACCCTTGCTCCTTTTGGACTGTCATTTAATATCTACTGACAACCTTCAAAATTCCACGGTAATCTTCATCATCAACACCAGCTCCTACATCTATGGAATTTTTAACAGCTTATCCAGATCTTTGGGCGATTCTTCCATAACAGCCTTCTGGTAGCTGAATTTTCAGTATTGTATCTACCAAAGCTTTGCCCCTAGATGGTACTATTATGTCGTAAGCACTTTTCAAGTCATATCCAGTTGCTTATACAGACCCTTTTGTTGGAGGGTAAACTTCTTCTACAACCTTAGTGTATTTGAGTAGAATGTTGGTTCCACTTTCTGTAGGTATGGCTAAAATATCTTTTTCTACAGTCGCGCGTAAAATGACTAATTGCTATATTCAAATGAAATCGTAAAGTCGACAAATGCCGAGGACTGTTACTTCACGCTCTAGCGCTAAAAAGGAATCTTTTTCGCTCGCTTATTTAATCAAACCACGCCCTCCGAATTAACTCAATTGGTGAATATTTATGGAACCGCCATTCTGACTTCTGACCTGACTTCCTATTGGAATTTTGAAAAATGGTCGATAATTGTCAAAAATTTGGAAAAATAGTCCATTTTTTTTTGTATTATTTTAAAAAGTACATGCTGTTCATATTATAGATAACATACTAGATAATACACCTAAGAGATTCATTCATTAACAATTTATCAGATTAAGACTCGAAAAAATTATATGAAAATTGTCAAAAATTTTGAAATATGGTTAAAAATGGTCAATAATTGTCAAAAACTGTTAAAAACTGTTAAAAACTGTTAAAAATGGACAATTTTTTTCAAAAACTGTCAATAATTGTTAAAATTTTGAAAAATGGTAGATAATTGTCAAAAATTTAGAAAAAAATTTGAAAAATGATCAAAAATTTTCAAAAATGGTCAATATCTGTTAATAATGGTCAATAATTGTCAAAAACTTTAGAAAAAATTTGAAAAATGGTCAATAATTGTCAAAAACTATCAAAAATGGACAATTATTGTCAAAATTGGTCAATAATTGTTAAAATTTTGAAAAATGGTCGATAATTGTCAAAAAATATCAAAAATGGTCAATAATTTTGAAAAATGGTCAAAATTTTTGGAAAATTGCAAATATTTTTGAAAAATTGTCAAAAATGACCAATAATTGTCAAATACTATCAAAAATGATCAAAAATTGTCAAAAATGTACAATTATTGTTAAAAATTGTTAAAATTTTTGAAATATGGTCAAAAATAGTCAATAATTGCCAAAAATGGTCAAAAATTTGGAAAAATGGTCCATAATTGACAACAATTGTCGATAATTTCCAAAAATGGTCAATAATTTTGAAAAATGGTCTATAATTTTGAAAAATTGTCAAAAATGGTTAAAAACTGTTAAAAATGGTCAAAAATTATCAAAATTTGGAAAAATGGTCACTAATTTCGAAAAACAGTCAAAATGGTCAATAATTGTTAAAATTTTGAAAAATGGTCCATTTTTTTGTATTAGTTAAAAAAATTAATGCTTTTCATATTATAGATAATATACTAGATAATAAACCTAAGAGATTTATCAGATAAAAAATCAAAAAAATTATATGAAAATTCTCAAAAATTTGGAAATATGGTTAAAAATGGTCAATAATTGTCAAAAACTGATAAAAATGGACAATTTTTTTCAAAAACTGTCAAAAATTGTCAATAATTGTTAAAATTTTGAAAAATGGTCGATAATTGTCAAAAATGTTCAGTAGTTGTCAAAAATGGTCGATAATTGTCAAAAACTTAAAAAAAAATTGAAAAATGGTCGATAATTATTAAAATTTTGAAAAATGCCCAATAATTGTCAAAAATTTGAAAAATGGTCAATAATCGTCAAAAGTTGTCAAAATTTTGAAAACTAGTCAATAAATAATACGAGCCGTTTCCGAAAATCGATTTAAAGACGTAATTTATAAAATCGATTTAGTAAAAATCGATTAATATCACTATAAAAATCGATTATTTTTTAACATCCCTAGTCAGTAGATCTCTTTAGGCTACATCTGTAATCAATTCGCTGGCCAGGTGGCACTTTGGCACGCAAGTCGGCACGAAATTTGCCATTCACAATAACTTCAAAGTCGACTTTAACGCAAGCGCGTTCATTCCTAAATAATTGTCAGGATTCCTTCAGCATATGGTCGAAGCATGATTTTCATAAAACCCGAATCTCTTTCGTGCCATTAAAACTAGACGCACTTCCCATCTTTTGGGCCTTGGAGGGTTCCTTTGTCTTTGACCAAGACCAAACTGCATCAACAATTGCGTTTTTTTTAAAGTAGAAGTAATGTCCTCCTCTTCCATTTTATTTTTTTAATCAATCAGTCGTACGGAAAAATCAAGAAAAACAAACCAAAAACACACAATTCGATGAAAATGTCAAACTATCAGACAGATGTCAGATATATCAAAAAACAAATAACAAAAATTAATGCGCATGTTCCATAGCCAGCACGAAGTGCAAGTCGAAGTGAAAGTTTGCAGCTTGCAAGAAATTTCGACGACTCTAACTTCAACTCGCCAAATTGCGTTGTGAACGATCACACTGAAATAAATTTGCTTAGCTTGCGTGCCAAAGTGCCACTTGGCCAGCGAATTGATTACGAATGTAGCCTTAAGGTTAATCATGATGAATAGCAAAAATGACAATTATTCTGGCACTTCTATTATAACCTAAGATAATATAAAAAAACTGTTTTAATTACTAAAAGGGCGACTGTAGAAAAATTATGGTTACTTTACGCTCTAAATACACAAATAACTATTTCTGTTTGAAAGGACGCCAAAAAAATAATGTATTCAAGTCTATTCAACCTATTAGTCGTGTCCTACTTATGAAGACAGTTAATACTGGAGAATGATGTATACCTCTATTCATTCATTCATATATTTGGGTTGTGCTCATCAGCCCAGGCACTTGAACTGAGTAGGTGTTTCATCATCAAGTTCACATTTTCTGCCCTAGGTTCAATAACTTTGCCCATTTTGTACAGATGTTTTCTCAAGGTGCAGTGTCCAGTCACCAGGTCGGTAACTGTCATCAAATGTCTCTTACCCTGTTTCAGTAGCCTGGTTGAGAGTTCCTTGTCTACCTTGTTCAGTAAACTCTTTATGTGAAGGTGTCCTTGTGTCACCCTCCATTTGAATTGGTGTTCCCTACATAGCCAGTTCCCGATTTCCCTTCTTTTGCAATCTTTTGTGATTCCACAAAACGGTTCCGGACCAATGAAGTCTCCTTTAGAGCCTTCTCTAGCTAATTGATCCGCCATTTCATTACCTGCAATCCCCTCATGTGCCGACACCCATATTAGAGACAATTTGTTGTCTCTTGCCAGCCTGTTGAGGGATTCTTTGCAGTTTTTCACCAGTCTAGACTCAGTTGTTGGATTACTGATAGCCTCAAGCAGAGCCTGGCTGTCAGTGAATATTTTAATTTTTTGTTCGGTATATCCTCTTCTGTTGTTTTCATCAATACAGGCTATAGCAGCAATCGTCTCTGCTTAAAACACAGTCGTATATCGAGCAATGCTAAAAAACATTGTCTTTCTAGGTCCTTTTATACCAGCCCCAGTGCCATGGTTTGTTTTGGAACCATCGGTGAACCAGATGATTTTTTCAGAATTACCTGAGTGCATCACCTGTTGTTGTTGATGTTCACTCGCTCAGTGAATATATTCTCGGGTGTCATGCTATCAAAACTCATGTGAAAAATGTGTTCGTCTAGTAATGTCCCAGTTGTATCAATGTGTCCGGCTTCCATTGATGCCTTCCCCGTGCTGTTCATTGTCCTGGTAATACCAAGGTGGGCTTGTCTTTGGATTGCAGTTAGTATATTAACTGCAGAGGACACTTCTGTCTTCCACCAGACTATTGTACCATAGGTTGTAACGTGCCTACCCATATCTGGGATTTTAACGGACTTAACGGTCAGGTTATCAAATACGGTTCAAATCTACCGGGTTTAACGGGGTCCCTAATGCACGATTTAGATCTGCCGGGTAATCAGACAAATTGATGATTAACCCTTGAATCTAAAGGAAACCGGTAACTATTATTCCGAAAAAAAAAATCTACTAAAGCCGGTAACTATTATTCCGAAAAAAATAAAATTTAAGAACGAATTAGATCTGCCGGGAAATCAAACAAATTGTGACTAAGCCTCTTAAAAGTCTGATTAACCCTTGAATCTAACTAAAGCCGGTAACAATTATTCCAAAAAAAAATATTTTCCCACGAGTTAAACGGTTCCCAACTATCGACACACAGAGTAAAAATATTCGTACTAGCATAAAATTAAAATATTATACCTAATCCACTTGGATATCAATTTAATTTAAAACTACTGACAACCAAAAGCATAAAATAATTCGAGAATCCACTAATAATTCATAACCGTTAATTAATATATAATAAACGCAGTAAATAAAAATTCGAAATCAAATTACCGTTGACAAATCTTTATTTCCAGATAAGAGAAACAAAATAAAAAAACCAAATTTCAGTTCAACAACAAAAGAAAAAAATAGCCGGTCGGAAAATTTTCAAAACCATACATTTAACAATTTATTACTAAGCGGCGATACGGAAAGTTTAGAATACACAGTTTATTTGTTAAAATTGATTTACCTTAATGAATACAGCCTACACACACAATCGGAATACGGAATACACTAAATTTTTCACACTACGGTTTTTCGGTTTTCGGAAGAAAGTTGAACGGAGAATCACGAAATACTATGTTAGAGCCGGAATAAATCAGAGCGCGAATGAATAATCCTCCGCAAAATGAATGCTAGACGGAATGAATCGGAGACGGAATAAAAATCGGAGCGCGAATCAAAATCACCGAAAAATGAATTGTTTTAGAATTTATATCCAAAATTTTAGTTACATTCTTCGGCCGTAATTGTGGTGTGGGAACTAAACGTGAAATCTATCTAGTTTCGACAAAAACTTGTATCTATACTAGACGGCTTTCGTTTTAATTAAAATGTTGTATATACCGGGAGTCCCTTCAGTTGAAAAATTTAAATATCGGAAATGAATAAATTGTGTATGGTAGAATTTGGATTTGCGTAACTCGGACTTATACTAAAATATACAACGGTAATAACAAAAAAAAAATCAATGCGGTAGTAGAAAGGGTTGTAAAGTAACGAGTTATATACACCCTAGTGGTAAAATAAAATATATTACGGAACAAAATAAAATAAAAAATTAAACTTGCAAAAAGCAAAAAAAAATAACTCGTCACAAGGTTATGTAGAGCCAGTAAACCACCTCAGGTCGCATTCACCAGGTTTTGCCCATAACTCTTCTGCATTTCCAGAAAAGCCTAGTCGCCCTGGTAGTAATTTTTTCCATGTGTGCCTTCCAATTCAGTTTGGAATCAAGGTTCACTCCCAGATATTCAACTTCTTTGGATATTTCTAGTTCTTCTCCGAACAACAGTACTCTACCCTGCGGGAGAACTCTTCTATTCGTAAAAGCAGATAGTTTGGTATTTTTTGGATTAATTGAAAGGTCCTCTCATATACCCCTATGTCAGGCATGAATTGACGTTACCAAAATCACTGTCTGGCATCAATATCACAAAACAGACAAATTTATAGAAGTGAAAGTCCTGTGTCAAGGTATAAAAGAAGAATTTCAGCGATCGCAGTGGATGGGTTCAGAACTAATTTATGGCAGTTTTTTTTGAATTTCTAACTTTAAGGATACGCGTAATATTGTACAATATTTGCAATTAAACGATTTTGCACTTTCTGGTTAAATATTTAAGTACAAAAAGCACGAGATTTTATCTTAGGAAACAGCAAACAAATAGTCTTAAGCAAATAATCGAATAAATAACAGTGTTTGTCTAAAGAACAAAATAAAATACAATGAATAATGTAAATAATGCTCGAACAGTCATAAATAAAAACTCATAGGACCATATTTTCTGATTTTCACAAAGTAAACGGTTCCTTCCCTAATATGGTTTGTATGGGTAAAATGCCCGATTGCACGTAATCTTAAAAAGACTAGTTTACATTCCATAAACTAATTAAGAAGCACTTAATATTGTAACGTCGGCCCTTTACTGAGGATATGTAGAGGTCCATAAGTAAAAAGAAGAAGACATACATCTGGAATTATCTAGAACTGTCATTGAAAAGTCTAGGAATGTCACCGAAAAGTCGAGAACTGTCTGGAACAGGTGAAAAGTATAAAAAGAGGGAAAATTGACATTTGAAGTAATAGAAATTTGAGTTCTGTGTTCTGATATTGAGACGTTATTTGTTGTGAATTATGAAAGTTAAAGTTGTAGAACTGAAAAAAGTTTAAGAGAATAAAATAGTAGCATTGGTGATAGCGGTGGGATTTAAGAAATATTTGTTCTACTATCTATTTATGGTAAATACTAGATCCACCGCATACAATAGAAAAATGGATACTACCGGATTCCCAGCATGGTTTTTAAAGATTGAAGCAGAGAAGGAGGAGAGGCGTAGATAAGCAGATATAGAAATTATGAATGGCCTAACACAAATTCAGGAAATATTAAAGCTAGAGGTAGGACAGCTCAATAATAGAGTATACCATTTAGAACGCCAAAAAGAAAATTTAAAATTGTTGCAGGTTCTGGAGGGGTAAAATTATAAAGGGTGGTACTTTACCCAAACTAAATATCTATTGAATTATTTAACAAAGTAAAAGTGAAAAGTAGTGTATTGCTTAGCGTCTATTATTGTTCTAACCGCCCCCTGTCATCTGTCACCATTCACTCTTCGAGGTAGGTGGTCCCGTTGGTGAGAAATACCAGCCAACAATGGCTGGTGGTGGCCTGGTTCTAGGTGAGGGCGTTACAAAATCTTATTTAAGAAAACAACAAGAAAATTTTAAATCTAATTTGGAAAAGCAAATAACAAATGAAATAGTTAATTTAGAAAAAAGTATTCGTACCCAGGCTTCAGTAACTAATATTGAAATTTAAGGCACGACCTCGTCTTCTTCTATAACCGAACCTGTCCCCATTCAAAGTACAGGTCTCAAAGCCACTCAAGCAAGACCCTGAAACCACCCTCATTTGATGGCCAAATGGCATGGGAAACATATCGACTCCAATTTGAAGCTGCGGCCAGAACCAATGGTTGAACTGAGACACAGATGGCTGCTTCATTAATAGTGTCGCTTCGTGGGCAGGCAGTAACCGTTTTGCAGTTTCTTTTATAAGACACGCTCAATTATGCGTCCCTCGTACAGGCTTTAAAGACAAGGTATGGCCAACTGCACTTGAAGCAGGTGTTCCAGAATTGAATATTAAATGAAAGCCTACAGGAATTTGAGGCCGATATAAAAAGATTGTTGTATCTTGCCTATTCTCAGGCATCTAAAGATTTCCTAGAGCAAATCGTCACACAGGCATTCGTTGATGGATTATAAGATCTGGAAATGCAATAACAACCGTCACGTCCTTAACTGTAGACGAAAGTACTCAAAACTCAAATAACGTCAAGCATTGTCACTAGCGATTGTTTTCCTCACAAAACAGTACTAAATTTTTCGACGTTCTCAAACTTCTTTCAAGTTTAACTAAACTTAGTTCGGTGCATACCAAGGCAACATTAACGGCGTTTAATTATTTAAACCGGGTTTAGTACTGTATACGGTGCATACGTCCATAACTACTGCAAATCTTGATGATCTTAGAAACACTTTGTTGCTGGTAATGTCTGATTGTGTCATGTGCAGATGTATTGAATTTAGTAAAGCGTTGTCTGCAGGTATTGTTTTGTTTAAGTTTTTAACATTCACTTGTATTTTCATGTTGTCAAATAAGACAGTTATATAGTTGTCATTTTTACATTAAAAGATCATTCCAGTACCAGTTTTTCATTTTCTATAATCACAATAATCCAAAAGGTTATGGGCCCAGATTACGTGAAATTGTAAAGGAAGATTAACTGCAGTAAATATCGTTATTTATTTTGTGCAAGAATTATTTGTGAACTCAAAAAAAAAAGAAAATTGGAAAGCAATTTATTTTTTGAAGTTTTGAAGCCGATAATTATTAAAAGACAAAATAAATGGAAGGCGATCGCGTTAATATTGAAAAGCTGGAAAGCGGCAGCAACTGGCTAACATGGAAGTTTCAAATGCGTCAGATTTTAGAAGCTAACGATCTTTTTGACTACGTCGATGGAACAAACGTCAAACCGACATCTGAATGTACAAATTATGCGAAGGAAATTGTGACTTGGAAGAAGGCGGATGCTATGGCCAGACGAGCAATTTCCACGACTTGTATGAAACAGGCATTACTGCAGATTATGAATTGTGAAACAGCTCAAGAGATGTGGGAGACGCTCAAAAGTACGTATGAGCAAATATCAAAGGCAAATATTTTATTTTTACAACAAAAATATTATGGCTACACAAAACAACCGGAAGATGACATTGCGACATTTTTATCAAAATTAATGGAAATAGTGCAGCAATTACGTGATCAAAAAGAAATTATTTCTGAGTCCATGGTAATTTCGAAGATTTTAATGTCACTACCGTCCGAGTTTAATCATTTCCATAGTGCATGGGAATCTGCAAACGCAGATAGTCAAACTTTGGCAAATTTGCGGGCTCGTTTGATGGCAGAAGAACTTCGTTTGAAGTCGCAGGGTCAAGTTCAAGAAGTAGAGGCGCTAATGGCTAAGAGAATCTTCTCGAAGAAACAAATCAATAATTACAAGAAAGGAAATTCATCGAATAATAACAAAGCGACAGATAAAAATGACAAACCGAAAGGCAAATGCTTCAAATGTGGAAAAAAGGGCCACTGGAAAAGGGAATGCTCGGAAAAGAAGACTAACTTCAACGGGAGAAAAGAAGAAAATTCAAATGATGCTTTTATTTGTTACAAAACAACAAATAGAGACCAAGATACTTGGATTTTGGACTCAGGTGCAACTGATCACATGAGTCATCGCCGAGAATGGTTCGAAAACTATACGGAAATAGCTGAACCAATTACAGTTGGTAATGGTGACAAGATAAGGGCTCTGGGCAAAGGCGATATCAACATTTTTGCTTTTAATGGAGATGAATGGATTCGCAAACGAGTCATGGGAGTCTTGTTCGTGCCGGAACTTAAGAAAAATTTGTTTTCATTGGGAAAGGTGTTAGATCGCGGGCATCAATTGAACATGAACAACGAAGGTTGCAAATTGCTGAAAGATGGAAACATTGTTGCAGTGGGAATTCGCAGAAAAGGTTTGTTTCAAATGTTGTTCAGAACAATACAACCATCAAAGATTGAAACTACAGCGAGTGTAGCAATCAAAAACGCTACACTTCGTTAATGGCTCGAACGTCTAGGACATCAGAATTCGACACATGTGAAGACGTTTCTACTAAGTCGGGGTATAGATTTCATTGATGAGGAATTTGCATGTGAAGCTTGTGTCTATGGAAAGCATCATCGAAGCAGTTTCAAGAGTCGCGAAGAAAAGTCAAAGATGTGTGGCGAAATCATTCATACTGACGTGTGTGGTCCGTTTCAGACGAATTCAATTGGTGGATCCAGATATTTTTTGTTGCTCAAAGATGATTATTCTCATTTTCGTTTCGTATATTTCATGAAACAAAAATCAGAAGTAGCGAGTATTATCGAAAAATGTGTTAAACTGATTCAGAAGAAGCATGGTCACAGTGTTCGCAATATCAGATCTGACAACGGCACAGAGTTTGTCAATGAAAAGCTGAAAGTTTTCTTTGAAGCAGCTGGAATTCATCATCAACGAACTGTGCCATATACACCAGAGCAGAATGGTTGTGCAGAAATGGAAATACGAACTATCGTTGAATCAGCAAGGACAATGCTTGAGGCAAAGAAGATTGATAGGAAATTCTGGGCGGAAGCAGTAAATACAGCAGTTCATGTGCTAAATCAAACTGGAACAAGCACAGTTGACAACAAATCACCGTATGAATTATGGCATAACAAGGAGGCGAAGCTAGACCATTTACGGATTTTTGGTTCGGAAGTATTTATTCACATTCCAAAAGAAAAACGTCAGAAGCTCGACGCGAAGGCAGAAAAATGTATGTTTGTTGGTTATGACAATAATTCAAAGGGATATCGAGTTTGGAATTCTAAAACTGGTAAAATCGAGATCTCACGAGACGTCGTTTTTTTTGTTAGAAAATTCAATGGGAACACTCGATATTGGTGTTGAAGAAAAAGCTAGAGTAGACAGTAAGAATAAAAATAACGAAAACGAAGACAATTATGGTATTGACAAAGGAGCAGAAAATGAAAATGACGATGATAAGGACACAAATGAATGTGCGTCACTAGATCAACAGAAAAATCGTGGTATGACCTGCGATCTTGATAGCAGAAATATTGTCAATAGGCGTCTACGTGATCGTAACACACTAACACATCTGGTAACTGGTGAACATTCTGCAATGTTGGCAGTCAGTGATGAGCCAAGAACGTATGAGCAGGCAATTCAGTCGATTGATTACAAGCAGTGGGAGCGAGCAATGGATGAAGAGTACGATTCACTTATGAAAAATCATACTTGGATTTTGGTCGATGCGCCAGTTGATCAAAAAGTGATTGACAATCGCTGGGTCTACAAGGTCAAAGAAAATCCGGATGGGAGTGTTAATCGGTATAAGGCTCGATTGGTAGTACGAGGCTTTACACAAGAGTACGGAATCGATTACCAGGAAACATTTAGTCCAGTGGTGAAGTTTACATCAATCAGAGCGATCCTAGCATTGGCTGCGGCAAAGAGTATGACACTAAAACAGTTTGATGTGAAAACGGCTTTTCTAAATGGCGATTTAGAAGAAAATGTTTATATGAGCCAGCCAATTGGATATAATGACAACAGTGGCCGAGTGTGTAAACTATACAAAAGTTTATATGGTTTGAAGCAGGCTTCGCGCTGTTGGAATAAGAAGCTTACTTCTTTCCTTAACAGTTTTGGTTTCAAAGAGAGTGGATCCGATCCTTCCTTTTTTGTTAGCAACGGAAAAGATGGAATGTTAATTTTGGCAATTTACGTTGACGATGGATTGATTGCAGCAGAAGAACAAGAAGCCATTAAGCCGGTCATTAGACACTTACAGAGAGAATTTGAGATCAAAATTTTTGAGCTGAAATGTTTTTTTGGGACTCGAAATTGATCAGCTTTTGGATGGATCGATTCATGTTCATCAACAAGGATATGCAAGAAAGGTTCTTGATCGTTTTGATATGACATATTGTAAGACAGTGACAACTCCATTAGCTGGTTCACAAAACCTCGGAGATTTTGAAGCTGATAAAAAAATCGATTTTCCTTATCGAGAGGCAGTCGGGAGCTTGATGTATCTGGCCGTTGCAACCAGACCAGATATTAGTTTCGCAGTTGGAAGTGTCAGTCGATATTTGGAAAAACCAGCTACTGCACATGTGAATGCAGTAAAACACATTATGAAATATATCAAAGGTACAATGAACAAAGGAATACGTTTCGTAAGCGGAAATAATTTAGACTTTTGCGGATATAGTGATGCCGACTATGCTGGAGACACGCAAACACGAAGATCAACATCAGGTTATGTTTTCATGCTTGGAGGAAGTGTAATTAGCTGGGGATCAGAACGACAAAAATCCGTCGCACTATCCACAACAGAATCCGAGTATGTGGCAGCGTCACAAGCTATAAAAGAACTTGTCTGGTTGAAGAATCTCTTATGTGATCTTCGACAAGTTAAATTGGATGTACCAGTTTTATTTATGGATAATCAAAGCGCAATACGACTTGTGAAGAATCCAGAGTTTCATAAGAGAACTAAGCATATTGACGTACGTTACCATTTTATCCGAGAGAAATTCAAAGATGAATTTTTTGAATTACAATATGTTCAAACAGATGACCAGGCAGCCGATATCATGACAAAGGCATTATCAAAATTGAAACATCAACATTTTTGTCAAATGTTGAATGTATTGTCAAAGTGAATGTTGACATTGACTTGTAACAAAAAGTGGGAGTATTGAATTTAGTAAAGCGTTGTCTGCAGGTATTGTTTTGTTTAAGTTTGTAACATTCACTTGTATTTTCATGTTGTCAAATAAGACAGTTATATAGTTGTCATTTTTACATTAAAAGATCATTCCAGTACCAGTTTTTCATTTTCTATAATCACAATAATCCAAAAAGATGACTGAAGTTTCTACGTGGGATTTGGCCTAGATCAGTTTGAATGATTACAGATCTTGGTAGACCGTCAGGCTTTTCTACCACTCTTGCCCCTACCCATTGGCGATGAGCAAATTCAAAATTATCTGGTCTTTTATTGTGCTTATTACTGTAGTTGGCTTGTTCTTTTCTCAATCGTTTCAGTTTAGCCTCGCATTATTTTTGGTTTTAGGATACTGTCTTTTGTAGGTAATGGAGATCTTGTTATTCTGCTGTATAGACGTTGGGTGGGTGATCCTGAAATATCATTTCTTTTGTGTATTTCTCCAGTTTAATGAAGCAAGTTGAACATCGTACTTGTCAATACTACATTTTTTGAAGCTTGCTTCTTATTGCACGACATAGGACTTTTGGTAAGGCTAGTGAACTCGTGAAACGTGTAATGTTACGAAAAAGCGAATAAGGGTTCGTCACGCAACAGTGTTGCCAGATTTCTGAATAATCCTCTACGACATAGGACTTTTGGGAAGGCTAGTGAACTCGTAAAATTTGTGATGTTACGAAAAAGCGTTCGTCACGCGATAACTCATTCAAGCGACTGTGCGCAATCTCTCTTGTCGCACTGAGCTCGCAAACATGCCAAATATGTTAAAATTTTTGAAGAATTGTCAAAAATCTTTGAAAATTTTGAAAAAATGGTTAATATTTGCCAAAAATGATCAAAAATGGTCAATAATTGTCTGAAATTTTGAAATTTTTCAAAAAATTGTCAAAAATGGTCGACAATTGTCAAAGACGGTCAATAATTGTCAAAACCAATCAAAATTCCTCAAAAATTGTCAAAAATGGTCCAAAAGGATCAATAATTGTTAAAATTTTGAAAAATGGTCAAAAATTGTAAAAATTTTGAAAAAATGCTCAATAATTGCCAAATATGTAAAAAAATTGTCAAAAATGGTAAATAATTGTCAAAGACGGTCAATAATTGTCAAAATTCGTTAAAAACTGTCAAAAATGGTCGATAATTGTTAAAATTTTTGAAAAATTGTCAAAAATTTTTAAATGTGGTCAAAAATTGCCAAGAATTTGGAAAAATCGTCAAAAACTGTCAAAATTTTGAAAAAATGGTTAATAATTGCCAAATATTTCCTAAAATTGTCAAACATTTGGAAAAATGGTTGTTGCGGCCAAAATGGCCTTTTGAATTAATTTTAGTTGAAATATGCAAAGCTGCTCAAGCCGGCTCTGTGTTAAATTTATGGTTATATCGTCTTTGACAAAACGGCGATAATCATTAGTATTAATCGAACGCAGTAAACGGAACCAATAGATTTCACCTCATTCGAGCATTTTGTGGGTGCACTCCACTCAAATTTTGGACAACACAAGAAACATCAGGTGAGCGCATAATCAGTTTCTATTCTAATCTTTGGCTCCAACGCAACATTTTTGGTCCTTCGAGCAAAAAAGGGGTATAAGGGTGTATTATAAGGGTAGTTGATTCAAATTTTTTTTTGGGTCTTTTGTTACTCAAAGTGAACAACTGGTGTTTTTATATAAAGGTAATTTTGTGGGTCTTTGAATAAATTCTTAAGAATAAAATAAATAATTTTGACTTCTTACTAGCAAAAAAGTTGAAGAGGGCATAAAAAACACATTGAAAAACCAATGTTAATATCGAGTAGTTTGTAAATCGAAAAGTAGCGCTATCGTCGTATGTGTCTCCCTCGCACCCCTCTCTTGCTTGTTTTGTCTTCTCCGCTTATTCGTACAGCGCGCGCAATACCGCAGAAATTAAATTTTTCTTCAAAGGCCTCCTCGCAGGAATAAGAAACTGATCGCCTCGTATCTAATCCAAAATTTATTGTTTACTTCGCTTTGTTTATTCATTCGACACTTCGGTCGTATCTTTGAAATTTTCGCTTGCCAATTGAGTTTAACCACATCGTATTTTCGGCAAATTAAGGGGTGTAAATATCCATTATAGCTATTATATTCAGTTATTTTAAATTTGTTCAAAACACAATTAAAACTATTTAACATGAGTAATGAGGAAAAAATTAACAAATATAAGACGCTACGTAATTCATGCATGAATGAAATTAGTTAAGTCAGTGGCATTGCAGATAGGGCTAGAGTTGATAAATCTCTTAGATCATTATTTAAGGTAAGGTGTGCAGATATTGCTGAATTAAAAGAGATTTTCTTAAAACATCATAACGCTTTATTAAATACATTGTTTACCACCCCAAAAGTTTAAAGGAGACTATAAAGAATTTCGTTCGTTTATAGATCATTTTAAAAATTCAGTGCATAATAAAACTAGTTTGTCCGAGGAGGAAAAATTTTTTTATTTGATTAGTTCGTTAGAATCTAAACCGCTTGCTTTAATAAAACACTTACCAAACACGGCAGATAATTATAAAATTGCGTATGATACCCCCATTGAACGGTATTTCAATTCCAGAAAATGTGCTCAAGCACATTGGAATGAAATTGAAGCCACTACAAAAATTGAGACAAATAATCCAAACGCGCTGGAAAAATTAGTAGACACTTTTGAGGAAAATCTCGCAGCTCTTGAAGTTATGAATTTTCCTGTGGCGGAATGGAACTTTGTACTCGCGATGATGATCATTAGAAGGTTAGATGACGATACAAAGTTACGCTTTGAGTTGACTAACTCATCAACTACGGTACCCAGCTATAAAACATTAATAACTTTTTTAACGGAACAATATCTAGCATATGATAATGTCATCTTGAGTGAACCCTCTGGTTCTTCTTCAACCACAAATAAATACAAAGCTCAACCTCGCACTAGTCGTGTATTTTTAAATAATAATGCCCACGAAAACGCTAAATCGCCTGCAACAAATTGTTTGTTGTGTAATCATACCGCATTCGTTATATAAATGTGAAAATTTTAATAAGAAGTCGCCGTCAGAGAGACATAGTTTCTGTAAAGCAAATCGCATTGCGATTCTAGTTCGCATCACAGTTTATTACATTTTGATCGCACGCCAAAGCTCTCTAGTACCAATTCATCCAATGTTCAAAATCGCTCTTCCGCTAATGCTAATACTAATCCTAACACGATTTCGCCAAATCCAAACATCGATACTGCTTTTGTTGGTCAGGGAATTGCCTCAGAAAATTCTCGCACTCTGTTAGCAACTGCCTACTTAGATGTCTTAGATCATTTGGGAAATTATCATACTTATCGGTGTCTACTTGATTCGGGTAGCATGAGCTCCTTCATAACCGAAAAAGCCGCTAAAATTCTGGGTCTTCCCAAATCTGCTTATCTACTTGATATACATGGTTTAGGCTCCATGTCCTCAACTCTTGATACTACTAAAATAGTCTTTGCGTGCAAACCAGTTAGTTTGCCTTCGCCGGTACTAAACGTTGAGGCTATAATAGTTAAAAAAATTTGAGATGAACTTCCAGATTGTACGATTGCCACCAAAGGTTGGGATCATATCTCGAACTTAACACTCGCAGATCCGAATTTTTTTAAGCCTGGGAGGATTGATGTCCTTCTCGGGGCAGATGTATTTTCAAAAAATTTTTGTAATGGTCGAATTTCTGGAAATGACTCCACTCCAGACGCTCTTAACACAATATTTGGTTATGTAATTCTAGGTAAAACCTCTCAACATACTTCACCTCCTACTAATTATTGCAACTTTGTCGAAAATAGTGCTTTAAATAGTACTTTAAAGAGTTTTTGGGAAGTTGAAAGTGTTCCAGAAATAATAAATACTACCAATGAAGTTGATAGTTGTGAAAAAATATTTGTTGAAACTCATAGTCGTGTAAAGGAGGGAAATTATATGGTTTCACTTCCTTTTAAACAAGAGTTTTTGCCAACTTTTCCTGGCATGCGCACTAGGGCTTTATCTCGCTTTTATTCGCTTGAATGCCGCTTACTTAATTATACTAATTTATATTTGCAATACTCTGACTTTTTGAAGGAATACCTCGATTCAGGCCATATGGAATTGATCAAAGATAAAACAGTTCCTACCCATTCTTATTATATTCCTCATCATGCAGTTTTAAAACCGCATAGTCTCACCACCAAACTTAGGGTTGTTTTTAATGCAACTGCGCACTTACCCAATCAAACATCTCTTAACGACAATTTATTTGTTGGTCCGAAACTCCAACAGGATATTGTGTCTATTTTATTATTATTTCGTTTATATCGCTATACTATTTGTGCAGACATTAAACAAATGTATCGCAAGATTTTTGTTAATCCCGCTCATTGTAATTATCAAAGAATTCTTTGGAGGTTTTCGCCTGACGAAGAGGTCCAAGATTATCGCTTAACTCGACTAACGTACGGGCTTAATAGTTCGCTATTTTTGGCTCTTCGGTGTATCCAACAGCTAATTCATGATGAAGGTGAACAATTTCCTTTGGCTGCACACGCTATTCGCAATTCTTGTTATATAGATTATGTTGTCATGTCTTGCCTTTCTATAGATCTTGCACTCAAGTTGGTTTCGGAGCTTGTTTCACTCATGAGGTTGGGAGGCTTCGAATTAAGGAAATGGTCTAGTAATAATCTGGTATTGCTTTCTGATTTACCACAATTTCACTTGTCTCAACATCCGCATGATTTTTCGTTCAATTCACTGAAAGTGTTGGGGTTAGAGTGGCATCCCCACAGTGATTGTTTTTCTTTTAAAATCAATCCACAACCTGAGTTTCAATGTACAAAACGCTCTTTAACTAAGTTGGGAATTCTTGAACCGTTGGCGATACTTGACACTGAACACTGTTTACACTACCACTACACCAACTCAAAAGTTTACCTTCAGTCTCTGAAGAAGATAACTTGGTTATCGAAACGCGCGTAAGATAGTGTAAAGTGTTAGTGTTGGTGTAGTGGTAGTGTGAACAGTGTTCAGTGAAAACGCTCTTTATCATCGGAATTAGCAAAAGTTTATGATCCTTTAGGATTTATTTCTCCCATTACCTTTTATTGTAAATATCTTATTCAAACGCTATGGCTGTCTCGTATTGGCTGGGATGATCTTCCCAGTGAAGATGTGATTTCCTCCTGGAAAAAATATTCTTCTCTGGCAAATCTTCAAATACCCCGATTTTTTAGGCATGAATTCAGTTCAGATGCCGTTTGCAATTATCAGTTACATGGGTTTAGTGATGCAAGTGAAAAAGGTTACGGATGTGTCATTTATTTAAGGATGTGTAATCAAGCCAATACTATCCATACAAGTTTTATTTATGCAAAATCAAAAATAGCTCCGACTAAGAAACTCACCATTCCAAAACTACAGCTTTCTGCAGCTGTTTTACTTGCCAAATCATTAAGCTATGTTCAGAAATGTTTCGCTGGATATATTGAGTTCAATAAAATTTTTGCCTGGTCGGATTCGCAAGTCGTTTTATATTGGATCAATGGATCGCCCTGTAAATATAAAACCTTCATTTCCAACAGAGTTTCCTTTATTCAAGCAAATGTATCTTCGTCCTGTTGGAATTATGTTGAGTCGGTCAATAATCCCGCGGATGTAGTCTCCAGAGGAGCCTTACCCTCTGAGCTATCAGCACATGCAATGTGGTTTACAGGACCATCTTTTTTATTGCAATCTTCCCACTATTAGCCCAAATTTCACCTATCTTCTGAAACCAGTGAAATCCCTTGCGATGAAGAAAAGAAAGTTATTTTATTCGCATTTACTGAAGATCACAATTTCCTACTTGATCTTTTAAGCCGCTTTTCTTCTTTTTCGACTTTAAGAAATGTTGTCTCCTATATACTTCGTTTCGCATTTAACCTGCAGAACACGCAAGCCAAATGTTTAGGCGCTCTTTCTTCTTCTGAAAAGCATGCTGCTTTATTACTGCTTGTTAAATATACTCAACACATTTATTTTAGTGATGAATTGAATAAGAAAAAAATTTCTAAACCGCTTCGCAAGCTACAAGTTTTTGTGGATGAGAATGACATCCTTAGAGTAGGAGGACGTTTAAGAAATGCTCCACTTTCATATTGCGCTAAACATCCCATTTTATTACCCCGCAGTTATCCTCTTAGTTTACTTATCTGTGGCAGTTATTGCAGCTGGTAGGTGAGGTCCCATGATGATTGATGGTAACCTGCAGTGTGTGCTAGGTCAGATGAACCTCCAGGCAAGTGTCAAGTCCTCTGCTCACAGATGAGTCGAATTTATTCGGGCAAGCTGTTAACCAAGCTTGCCAAACTTATTATGACCATAGAAAATTCGTGGAAAAAACTTTTCAGAAAACCATAATACAAAAAACCCGCTAAAAGATATAAAAAATAACAGTTTCCATCATAGCACAATTTTTTAAAACCCCCCCAAAGAAAATAATAATTTTACAGTTAGGTGATTTACATCAATTCCTACTTGAAGGAATAACAACAAAAAAGTTTATAATTAAATGTTTTACATTTACATTATATTCAAAGAAAGAAAAGGTTTTCACAATTAAATGTTTTACATTTCTAACTAAAGAAAAAAGTGAACAGACATGCCCCTGGAAGTTTTTGTTTTATAAATTTGGTTATCTTTGAATTCTGTACAAATATGTTAGGTAATAGAAATATGATAATTTAGGAATTAAACAACAGGTAAGTGAATAGTAGTGTCGTCTGCAAAATTCAATAGGAAGAACAGATATTAATTTTTTTATAAGCTTCCGCCATGTAAAAATATTATCTGTCATTCCATTTAAATCCAAACACATCGACAGTTTAGTTAATCTATATGTCTTTAATTAATGTATAAAAACTTACCAGAGATAAGAATTATCGTTTAAACCATTTATTTAACAACCATTTATTGTTTACAAATTATAATTCTTCAATATCTCTGCGGCTTCAAAGGAATTTTATTTCGCCCTTTCTTAGCGACAGATTCAGAGAGACAACCCAGCCTGCTTTTACAACTTCCTCTCTGTCTTAGCGCAGAACCACAGAAGCGCAGGTCACAAGTAAAAATCAATAATTCCCTCGAAATGCCTGCTACCACTTTAACGTTAATATAAGAAACAAAAGTTACTGTTTCAAGTTATCCACTTTACTTGTCCGTCATTTTCATGAAAGTTTTTATCACACTGGCTTTCGCACAACCTATTATTTGTTATCTCAACAATTTTGGATTTTAACTGCTAAGAGAACAATTAACTCTGTTTTATCAAAATGCGTCAGATGTTGGAAAGTTAATCCTCGAAGCTATCAACCACCCATGGGAAATTTACCGGTTTCAAGAATTTTCCAAGTTAAACCGTTTTCCCGCTCTGGAGTCGATTTTGGTGGACCTTTTAATATTGTAGTGACTCAGTATCGAGGTGTTCGCACGCGCAAATCTTATTTATGTATTTTTGTATGTTTCGCGACTAAAGCAGTTCACCTGGAACTAGCAAGTGATTTGTCTACAGAGATTTTCTTGGCAGCTTTACAACGTTTAATCCCTCGCCGGGGAAGGGTATCGCATTTGCATAGCGAATGTGGCACCAACTTTATGGGGGCTCGTCATGAACTCCTAAGACATGCAACAAGCAGTCGCTCATGAAACAATTCAATGGCATCCCTCGCCTGCAGGCGCACCTCACTTTAACGGTTTGGTAGAGGCGGGTGTAAAGAGCGTAAAATCTCATCATTCTCGTGTGCCAAACGATCAAATATTAACGTATGAAGAATTTTATACGGTTTTGACATTAATAGAATCGATTCTTAATTCGCGCCCATTAATACCAATGACGTCCGATATAAATGATATACAGGCGTTGACACCTGCACATTTTCTCACATTGGAACCAGTGTCAGCTATTCCTGTACTTGATTACAATAATGTACCGCTCAATAGGCTTTCGAGGTGGCAGTTATTACAAAGGCTGCACCAAGACTTCTGGCGACGTTGGCATAATGAATATTTACATACTTTACAGCAACGTCCTAAATGGTTAAAGGCTAGTATTCCCCCTACCGTCGGCACGCTTGTACTTGTTAAAGCGGACAATTTACCTCCTTCGGAGTGGATACTAAGACGCATTATCAAACTGCATCCCGTAGAAGACAAAACAATAAGAGTTGCTACAGTAAAAACTTCTAAGGGAGAACTAAAAAGGCCATTGGTCAAGTTATGTCCTCTCCCTCTTGAATAGTTCAAAACGCGCCAAGATTTTGTTTTGTTTTGTCCTATCTTTAAGATTTTTTTTTAAATTGCTTATTTTAAGTTATTTCTTTGATTTTTTTCTTTATTCAGGGTTTAGAATACGATTAGTCGCTAAACATTTCACCTATTGGTGATGTGGGGTGAAGTTAATTCTTTTGGGTTTTTTTTCTTTAGTTATTAAACCTTTTCCCGGGCAGGAAATGTTGCGGCCAAAATAGCCTTTTGAATTAATTTTAGTTGAAATATGCAAAGTTGCTCAAGCCGGCTCTGTGTTAAATTTATGGTCATATCGTCTTTGACAAAACGGCTATAATCATTAGTATTAATCGAACGCAGTAAACGGAACCATACCACTACGCTAAACGCGACTAGATTTCACCTCATTCGAGCATTTTGTGAGTGCACTCCACTCAAGTTTTGGACAACACAAGAAACATCAGGTGAGCGCATAATTAGTTTCTATTCTAATCTTTGGCCCCAACGCCGCAACAATGGTCAATAATTGTCAAAATTTTGAAAAAATGGCCAATAATTATGAAAAACTGACAAAAATGGTCAATAATTATTAAAAATTGTAAAATTTTTTGAAAAATGGTCAAAATTTTTGAAAACTTGTCAAAAATGGTCAATAATTGTCAGAACCTGTCAAAAATGATCAAAAATTGTCAAAAATGGTCAATAATTGTTAAAATTTGGAAAAACGGTCTAAAATGGTCAAAATTTTTGAAAATTTGTCAAAAATGATCAATAATTGTCAAAACTGTCAAAACTGTCAAAATTGGTCAATAATTGTCAAAAATTGTCAAAATTTTTAAAAAATGGTCAAATAGTTGCCAAATATGTTAAAATTTTTGAAAAATTGTCAAAAATGGTCAATAATTGTCAAAGACGGTCAATAATTGTCAAAATTCGTCAAAAATGGTCAAAATTTTTAAAAAATGGTGAAAAATTCACGGAAAATGGTCATTCTATTGTGCATAAGAAGCAAGCTTCTGTCGGCGGTCCGACGACCGCTCACCTTTTTTTAATTTAATATGTTCTTGGCTACTTGAACTGCTTTTTCGGCGAGTCCATTGCCTTGATGGTGATGTGGACTGGATGTAACATGGTTAAATTCCCACTCTTTTTGAAAGATCTTGAACTCTCTAGACATTCTGTTCCATTGTCAGTTTGTAGCTCTTCTGGTATTCCATGTACAGCAAACCATCTTTTCAGTTGTTCAACCATCTTTTTAGCTGTTGAAAATCTAAATATCCAGAGTAGCTGTCACAGATTACGAGGTAAGTTTTTCCTTTTAATTCAAATAGATCAGATGCAACTATTTACCATGGAAGTGTAGGAATATTTTTAACTAGCACTATATCTTTAATATTGTCTTTTTGTGTTTGTTCACAGACAGAGCAGGTTTTAACTAGTTTTATGATGTCGTCCCTTCCAGTAGAGAATTTGTCGTGCTCTTCTTAAACAGCTGTGTATACCTGCATGTCCTTGATGAATATTCTTTAGCATTTTAGGGATCTGTGATTTTGGATACTACAATTTTATTTTCTTTGAAAATTATTCCTTTGAGATAGCTCAATTCTTCTTTAAAGTTAAAATAGTGTTCTAGTTCTGTGGGGAGTTCACTGACTTTTCAGGAAATCCTTGTATTATTTTCTGAAGTAGTAACTGTAAATGTGGATCTTCCTTTGTAGCTGTAATTAACTCCTCTTTTGCGTCAAGTAGCATTGGTATAGTATTAACTTTAAAATTTTCTTCTTGTTCATATTTCAGATTAGATGCATCGCAGTCTCGACTAAGAAAGTCTGCTAAGGGTATTTCTGTGCCTTTTTTAAATATGGTGCGTATGTTGCAAAATTGTATATTATGCGTTGCAATCTCGCTGGAGCAGATTGTATGTTTTTATTGAAGATTGTCTCAAGTGGCTTATGGTCTGATTCCACTGTCTTTACCATAAACATATTCGTGGAACTTCTTACATCCGAACTGTATAGCGAGTGCTTCTTTTTCAATCTTCTATAATTCTCTTCAGACTTGCTCTCGCTCCATTGGCAATTGGTTGTCCCTCTTGAAGAAGTGCAACAACAATATTCTTTGAACTTGCGTCTACGCTTATTGTTACAAGTTTGTTTACATCATATAGTCCCAATACTGGAGGACTTTGAAGAACTTGTTTTATTTTGTTCGAAGCTTCTTCGTGATGAATTTCCCATATAAAGATTGTATTTTTAGTGGATTTGTTAGGTCAGACATTTTCGGAATAAATTTATTCCGAAGCTCTGTTTTGTTTATTGGTGTCTTCATTGACTGTATAGCTTCTACTTTTTCTGGGTCTGCTTCTAGTCCATCTGCTGAAACAATGTGCACCAGGAATTTTATTCTTTCCGATTCAAGAATGCATTTATTTTTATTAAGTTTGAAGCCTGATCTCTTTAGTGTTTCTATGACTTCACTAACGGTTTTTTGTAGTTCTTCTCTACATTTTGCATATATAAATTATTGATACTCTCACATTTTTAAATTTACTGAGTAAATTTGTTAAAGTTTCTTGGAATATTTCAGGTGCTGATGAGACTCTAAACGGAAGTCTCTCTAAAGAATATCTTCCCCATGGGGTAGCAAAAGTCAATATTTTTTTTGTTCTTTCTGAAAGTTTAATCTGCCAGAATCCTTTTGTGCAATCTAATAATGCAAAGAATTTAGAACGTATATCAGCTGAAATTTCCTCTACAGTAGTAAGTGGAAAATGTCGTCTCGGTATGTTTTTGTTTACATCTGATAGATCTATACAGATTCTTATTTTGCCTTTTTGTCTTACAATTACCATAGGACTTACAGCAGGGGTAGGCTCTGATTCTGGTTATATGGCGTCTAATTTCACCGTTCGGTCAAGTTCTTGCTTTACCTCGTCTCTTATAGCATGTGGAATTCTTCTTGACGGTTTAATTTCAAGTTTTGGGTTCTCGATTAGGTCAATATCATACTCATAGTCCTTATAACAGCCTAAACCTTCCAAGATATCATCTTTACTTTCACTTTCCTTCAGTGTTTTCACCCTTGCAATAAGTTCTAACTTTTCACAGGTATCAAGTCCTAGGATCGGTGTAACCTTTTCTTCAACTACCTTGAATATAATGTTGTTTCCTATATTTTTTAATTCACAAAGTAGCTCTGCTTTGCCTAGAACTGCCATTTCATCTTCTGTGTAACTTATTAAATTTTTTTGTTCGGCTTAGTTTCAGACTTGCCTTCGTTTTGTTCATCCCACTTCTGACACCATGTAACGTCGTAATTCAAATGATGATACACAAGTTTTACACTAGGTGCCTATAATTTACACTAATAACACAATAACAGATAACCTCGTAACTGTCATTTCAGTTGGTCACACGTTTTAGGTTTGCGTAAAAAAGTCACTAAAAAAGATACCAAGTTGCTGCAACTTGTGGCATAAAATTAGAATCAGTTCTATTTTGATGCAACTCGATTGCATTGATCAGTTGCATGGTAGGAACACCTAAACTGTCGCCGCGATCGAGTTGCAGAGTCGAAAAAGCATCGTAAGAAACGGGGCTTAAAATGAACAATTTTAATATCTTTTCTTCTTTTCGGGTTGAAGGCCTTAGCTTCCAGGTCTATTTCGACAACTGATTGCAACTAGCGCTTCAGGTGGATGATATTTTTTGAAGTGAAACTTCTTTAGGTGCATTGAGCACTATTTTTGGGTGAAGGAAAAACATGCATTTTTCGTCATCGCCATGCTTTTATACAACACACAATACTTTGGTCATTCGTCACGCTTTTATGCAACACACAATACTTTGGTCATTCGTTACGCTTTTATGCAACACACAATACTTTCGATTATGCAACACAATTAACAATGAAGCGTATAGTACATAAATCATCGTCTCGCTTTCCATGAGCTATATATGTATACTGTGTGTATATGTGTCCTTTTAAAAAAAAAAATCCATTTACGATAGGCTTACGATAAAATTGTGGGGATTCATTTATTGGTGTTTTCACTTCTGTAGGCAGTCCCATGACTGGACTCTACGTTTTTTTTATTCAAGGTCATTCTATAAACTTTCACTTCTATAGGTTAGTCTGTTTTAAATGTCGGATCTAAAGGTATCTTAACATCTTTTACCTTTCAAGTTCACGAGGAAATGAATAATAAATCATTCTATTGTCTGCTATCACAACCATAAGAATTTGCTGGCGACGAGTGAGGCTTCTGGATATTATTTATTCTGTGTAAAATTTAGTATAAACTTAAGAGAACCTATACTATGAAATAACATAATATACCTTGAATCTTACCTTAACAACATTATCCTTTTCGGGGGGGATAATTGTAGAAATATCACCATTTTCGATACAAATATACTCAAGGTTGGGATATTTTTCTAAAATAAAATTGAAATCTAACGTATATGTCGTCAAATTGTATAATTTAAGTTGTGTGATATTTTTGGCGTTTTCATTGAATTCTGAAATATGTCCAGAACACTTCAGCTTGTCCAATAATAATTTACATGTGCTATTGTGTTTGACAGATCTTGCAGTTACAAAAATAAGTTGAGATAGAAGATACAAATAACTGGAAGAAAATATAAATGATCGTTAGTTCTAGAACAATACAAAATATTAATTATTTTAAAATATTATTTTAGTATATTTTTATGTTTTTGTATTTTTTCGATTCTGCTACTGATGGGTTCAGTGATATCCCACTTGAAATTATATGGTAATTTTTTTCTGAAAACTTAAATAATAACAGTGAGATTTTGTTTACAACTAATCGGTTTGATGATTCACTTAATTATTTAGATTTTTATTTTGTTTTTATTCGATTTAACGTGCTTGAGACAGCTATGACCATTAGCACGAGGTACAGTAAATTACAATAGATTATAATGATAATAAATATAACATTTCGAAAATAATAACAAACAATAATGAAAAGATTCTAAATTTTATTCAGAAGGTTTTCCTCTTTTAGAAACTGGGGCGATGGTGATGTGGTGTGCACTAGTTAGGATATCCTTAATGTTGGTTTTCATTACAAGCTGCTGACGTCTTTTAGCATAATAGGGGCAATCTATGAGAATGTGTTGAATGACAATTGAAGATTGGCAGTGTTGGCAGCTTGACTGGGAGGAAGAGGTCAAAAGGTGGTCATGAGTGAAACGGGTATGACCAATACGCAGTCTTCTTGCGACGACCTTCATGTTTCTTCGAAGATCGGGGATGTCAAACTGTTCAACGGTCGGATGTATTTTCCTCAAAAATGTTACGGAATGGTTCCACTGGTTTTGCCATTTCTTCCGTACACGTTTTTTCATAGTGAATTTTAGGTCTCTACACATTTGCAGAATAGTAGATGTTGTTGTGGATGAACCAGATTCTTTGGCAAGGCAATCGGCGTATTCATTACCAGTTATACCAATATGTGAGGGAATCCATATAATGGTGATGGTTATATCAAGTGGAATAAGAGTTAGATAATCGTGGATGCGTTGAACGAGGGGATGATTTGTGAATAAGTTGTTGATTGATTGAATAGATGAGACAGAGTCCGTACAAATAGCAAATTGTTGATGGGGGGTTACGCAGAAATTGAAGGCTTGTAGAATAGCGAATAGTTCTCCGGTGTGAATGCTACAAGAGGCTGGGATTCGGTATGATTCCACGGCTGATTGCGAAGAAGTACCAGTCATGTTTTTGGAGGCGTCAGTGAAGAGGATCCGGTCGTATTTCTTTGAATTTAGGATTTCTAGAAAGGATTTCCTTATGAGTTCATGACTGGTTTCTTCCTTGCTGAACTTGGTGAGGGAGATATTACATATTGGGAGTATTTTGGTCTAGCGTGAGTTGTGTGGGATGGAGACAGGGCTGGTTAAGGATAATTGAGTGTGAGGGATTAAAGTTTTTAAAAGGAAGGGAATGGTAAGTATGCGCGGGTTGGGTGGTGGGGAGCTAGGAATGTGAGGATTCTGGTTATTAATGAGGATTAAAGGGGTTGGAGGAGGTCGAGGAAGAATAATACTGTTCAATGTGTCGAAACAAAATAAATAAATGATTGCTTTAATGATAGCTTATTAAGTGCCAGTTTCATCTTGCTTTTAAAGGAACCTTTAAGCGTAAAAGGCCGTTTGTAGTGTAGTGGTGTGATAAGCTGAGGGATCCTTTAGTTAAATGCTCGTTTAAGCAATTATTATGAAACTGGCCCTAAGTCTCCCGAATAATTAAATATAATATGGAATAATTATTTCAGACTTCAAGCCATATTCAGGGTTGTGCAGGAATAAGAGGCTAGTGATTTTCAAGAAAGTGTTTAATGGTATTCACCAATACATCATTTCAAATGTAATCAATAACAGTTCTGAACTACCAGTGTCGTATCTTACAGCAGGGGCAGAGCCTGTATTCAATCTGGTCGGCAAATAAAATTTATTTTTCCAGTAATGAATAAATTCAAGATAAGTATTTATATTATTACTCGGATATTTTAATATGATTTTTCAGTCAATGTAAATCCTTCCTCACATAGTACGACACTGTCGTTGGAGGCTGCTGTGTTACTTGTTTTAGAATGAAAGAATCTATTTAGATGATGGATACAAACAAAGTGTGTTGTCAGTATGGCGGCATATTCATCTAGTCTGTTCAATGATCGAAGGTCCGTACCATTTTCTAAAAGTACAGGGCTCATAGATCAAGCAATAGAGCTATAGTTATTTTTGACAAAAATCCGCAGTATAATTTTGTTAGATAAATCGTAGGTAGTTAAAATACGAACAAAATGAGGGGTCGAACGAGTTAATCGGATATTTAGGAACCGAAAAAATTTGGAAAACCCGGATAATTAATTCATTTTTTTGAAAGATCATATTTTTGTCATTTTTCTATTTTAAAAGCTGAAACTTTGTACCAAGGAAGATCTTCATAATATGCACTTTATATTTGCGAAGAACAGACGCCAGGCTATCGTAATTGCAATTGTAATTTTTTGATTCGTTGCCATGTTGAGAATAAATTCCGCCATTACAATAATTTTTTTGCATACCCCTTTCATAAAGCTCGCGTACCCCTAGGGGTCGCGAATCACCGCTCGGGAAATGCTGATGTAGAGCAGCAAAACGTATATTTTCGATTTGTGATCAAATGCTGCGAAGTAGGTCAAAAACGTTCGAAAATACGGCCGAAGATGACCGACTGCCGCAAAGTAACGGAGTGGAAGAGAGCGGAGATCGAGGAGAGGCATACAATATAGATATACGATCGTACTGGCGAGCACACAATTGAAAAATGACAAAAATACGGAGTTTAAACAAAAATTACTAATTATCCGGTTTTTACAAATTTTCTTAAATCGTTCGACCCCCCATTTTGTTCGTATTTTAATTACCTACGATTCATAAATACATTCCATTGAGATTGCTTCAGTACTGTTTACGTTATATGAAAAAAAAACTGAAAGAAGTAATTTTTTTCGTTTTAAATGTTTATAACAAATTACTGAAAAACATTTGCGTGTCCAAAACATATCAAAATTATACTACGTAATGTCTTTTATATGATATGGCACCATTCGTTTTCTACTAGGATTTTTGTCAAAAATATTTACCTATTGCTTTGCCTATCAGGAGACTATTAACTTGCTTTCAATATTCGCGCTGGTTTTTAGGAAAACAAATAAAGTGTTGAAATTTCATTAAATCAGTACTGTTTACTGATGAAGCACAGTTTTCGAGAAATGGTGTTGACAATTCTCAATTCACATTTGAGGACCGATAAAAATCCTCTCGTGCCGTCAACCAATATTTATTGTAGGTAAATGTTTGGGCTGGGATAATTGGAAACCACTCAGTAGGTCTATTTATAATCGATGGACGCTTTGATGTGCAGTTTTATTTCGGACGCACTTTTTTTACAGTAACTATTTATGAGCCAACGCATTATTAACTATTTAGCCAAAGTAATTAGCTATTATTTTCTATTTACTCGCAGTTAAAACACCTAAAATAGGAAGTTTTGCAGCTAAAACATAGATTGTTCTGCAGTTTATTTATACTTATTGTGGTGCGTTCATTAATCAAAAATATATGGATGTTAATCCTAACACAGCGACTGTTATTGTTGCGTTGCTTGAAGACAGAAGAAGTGAGTGATATGTTTCCAGAGAGTATCATGTCTCCAATAGCACTGTGACCGTATTTTTACACGTTTTTTGTAAACTGAAGGTTACACCAGATGACCTGGAACTGGTCCCCAAAGCAGAACTAGCGCTCGTGATGATCGTTTTATCATCTTACAAAGTCTGCCAAATATTCATGCTACAGCTGTTGAAATCAGAAATCGACTTCAGCACGTCCGAAAAACCATCGTAAGCGAACGGACAGTTAGACTCGGAGAAGCCAATCTTACCAGTCGTAGACCTGCAACAGGCCCACAACGTCTTAGGCGTCATCCTGTTGCGAGAAATCATCAGCAGTGGGGCGAAAATGAATGGGGGAGAGTTTTGTTCACCGATGAGTCCAGATAGAGTATGGCGAAGGCCACACGAGCGTTTTGTAGATGTACCTTCAGTTCTAGGGCAGGATACCAAGGGGGCTCAGTTATGGTGTGGGTCGGGAGGATCCTTAACTGATGCCAGGTACATTGAAGACGTTCTCCAAGATTTTGTTGTCCCTTATGTTGGCTTTATAATGCCCGACCTCATACTGCGAGAATCACTCAACAGTTCTTAAACGAGGTAATTATTCTTGTTATGGAGTGGCCAGTGGTAGGTCCGGATGTTGAACCCATATAACCAGGGTCTGCTTCAAGGACGGACAACCATGACATTTTTTGTCCGGGGCGGCAAATCTTAGGGGCCGCATTGTCACTGTCAGAATGTGAGAAAATATTATAAATATTAAAATAAAAAATTTCTCTGTTTGGTTATCGAATAATTTTTTGTACAATAGAATATAAGTATAGAAATAAAAATGCACCTTATATGTACAAGTACTTTTAAGTTTTGCACTTTTTAAATGTTTAATTTTATTTTATTTAAAAAAAACTGGTGGCAAATTATCTATTTGTCCGGGGTGACATGAAGGCTAGATCGGGCCCTGCATAGAACATGTTTGGAACATGCTTAGGCGAAGGATCCGATGTTGTGTTCCTGCTCCTTTAACTTAAAATCAGTTGCGTCAAGCTCTTTTAGAGGAATGGGAACTTATTCCACAAGCGGACATTCGCTTGCATGCCAAGGAGGATACAGGCAGTAATTCGAGCACGTGGAAGCAACACCCGTTATTAAGAATGCGGATCCCCAGTTTTTGCTAGCAAGTCGTTTCAGTTTTGAATTGTTTAAGGTATTTTTTCCACAACACCAATTTGTGCGTTTTCGTCCTGGTTTTTTAAATTGTTACAAAAAACTTTTTTCTTCAATTAAAGGTTTAATTATTTTGTTAGAAATACGTAAAAAAATTGTTTTGTTTGTGTGTAAGATATATATATATATATACTAGCACTAGCGGTTGCGGTATATATAGAGAGATATATTCGAGGATAGATGGCCCAGAAGGTGAGATGGTGCAATGGTTTTACAGCGCATCCGCTAGTGCCACAGACAAGTAGAGACGTCCTGATAGCCTTCAGTTCATATTAAACAAGCCGCCATATCGTCTTTGTTTACAAGTTATAAGCCTATTTAAAAATTATTTATTTCATGATCCGGTTGGGACAAAAATATTATTCCGAATTTTTCCTTGGTGCTGGTGAACTTTGAATTTAGCAATAATTTTAGTCAAGTTATCATCTTGGGTAAGTCAAAACATTGTTGTATAAACTTAAGTTAATATTTAGAAACGTGTACAGTTTATTAGGTGTGCCATCTCCCATCTCATGACGAGGATAGATGGTTCACTTATTTTTGAGGTGAGATTGCTCGATATTATTTTTTTTTCCACCAATTACCTACCAATTACAAGCGCACTGGAAGTTGATCCAGGGCTAGTTGGACTGAGCAACAGTTAACCGAAGCCATTCAAGCCGTTAATGAAAACAGAATGGGAGTTAATGAGGCTGCTAGAAATTTTGGGGTACCGGCCACTACCCTACGAAGAAGGAAATCAACGTCTTGGACCCTCCTCTACATTAGGTGCAGCTGCCGAAGAAAAGTTGGGCAAACACATCTTCAAACTTCAAAAAAAGGGATTTTCTCCTTCTCGATTGGACGTGCGAAGAAGGGCATTTAAGTTGGCGGAACAGATGGGCATCAAACATCGTTTCAGTAAGGAATCAAGATTAGCTGGTTTTCCGTGGCTTCAGTTATTTCTGCAGAGAAATCTAAGGCTGTCAGTAACAAAAGCAGAAGGATTGTCCATTAATCGATCCTTGGGAATGAATAAAAAAGACGTTCAGGTTTATTTTGAGCTGCTAGAGAATACTTTGACCGAAAACAATTTTATGGGAAAACCTGGACATATCTTTAATATGGACGAGACTGGTCTACAACTAAATAATAGGCCGGACAACGTAATTTTTAAAAAAGGATCTAAAAATATCGCAAGTATCAGCTCTGGTGAAAAAGGAGAAACCATCACGGTTATAGCTTGTTGTAACGCAGAAGGCGTTTTTATTCCCCCTTGCTGTGTAATGAAAGGCAAAAATAAAAAACGAGAGTTTGAGGATGGGATGCCCCCGGGATAGTGTACATGTCGGAGAAGTTAGCGTATGTCAATAGTGACATATTTTTTCAATGGCTTAAGCAGCAGTAGCGTGAAGATGCTAGAATACTGTGTTGAACACAACATCATATTGTTTTGTTTGTCAAGTCATACGACATAATTTTTGCAACCTCTAGATAGGTGTTTTTTCAGGATCGTTAAAATGAAACTACTACTCAGCTTGTAATTTATACATTAAAAATAACCCAAGACGAAAGCTCACTAGATTACAGTTTGGAAAGTTACTTGCTGAAGGATGGATCAAGTCTGCGACTGTAAATAATGGGACTTCAGCATTTAAGGTTACTGGTATTGTGCCATTTAACCCTTCTGCTATTCCAGATGACGCTTATTTTTATTTGATTGAAAATAGTAAGTTAGCTGATGTCCCTGATGCAGTTCAAAATAAACAAAATTCTGCTGGTAGTTCTCAAAGTTTTCCCAAAGCTTTAGTTGATGATAATCAACAACCTTGCTGTAGTTGGCAGACTGTAGGTGAAATTATACCAGAAAAACAAAACGGACTACCTGTGCCTGAAGGAACCAATGAAACTACTCCTGTGAAATGTACCCCTGGAAAAATACTGGATATCATCTCGCCTGTTCCAGTTGCTTCTGCTGACGTCGATTCCGTTCGACGACGGAGCAAGCGGCTGGGAGAAAAACAAAAAAGCGGCAAAAAAATCAAAGAAAGGAAAGGACATTAATAAAAAGGAACCAGTTTTGAAGAAATCAAAATTAATCAAAAGAAAACCAAACAAAGCTTCCAACTCATCTTCGGACGAGGATTTAGAAGCACCGACATTGGATAACTCTTCAGATGATATGGACGACGGTGACGAATCTTGCACTGGTTGTGGTGAGGTGTATTCCCAAACCACAAAATCTTACGACTAGGTTAAATGCTTACGTTGTTGCAAATGGTTTCACGATTCCTGCTCCAAGTTTGTTAACTTTTGTCACGAATGTGGTGTTTTTATGTGCAAAACAAAGTGACTTGTTGGCGAAAATACTTTTTTTTCTAGTTGCGCCATCTCACCTCAGCATTGTGAATTGTGAAACTATTTTTATTTTTTCCATAAATTGTAAGTTTTATTTTTGAATTCACTTTTGTTACTCAATACATGTTCTTAACACAATAAAGTTTATTTTTGAAAAGAAACGGCAATTCTAGTTCGACTCATAAAAATATTAAAATGAAATTTCACAAGCTGGACCATCTATCCTCGAATTACCCTATAAGTATAACTGTTAGAAATACCAGCGACATATACAGAGAGCTCAGATATTTTCCATGACCTAAAACATCGAATCCGATAAAAATATAAACTTTAATGGTGATTTTATTCGTTGTCTTTGAAATTGAAAACTGGTTTTATGATACCAATTCCAAATTTCATTCAAAATACATTAACTTTAAACCAAAAATATTTCTCTCGCGGATTTTTCATCAAAATTGTTTGCTCAGCTATTAATTAATTTATGGGGACATATACTGTATAATTATTATAACAAACATTTTACAAAATTACGACCACTACAGTAAGTACTTACCAATAGACGATATGGTTCAATTCCATAGTTAACAATTTTGGGAACTAATTAGGTACTCTCAGTAGTTGTATTTTCTAAACATGTTAACATGTTGTTGCAATATTTTCTTCCTACTAAATCATTTATTACGATTTTTATTGCCAATTTTATATTTCGCACTCTAGTACTTCGAAAATAACATTTTGTAGTGGCCAGCAATACAGTTGTTATTCATGTGTGATGATGGCTCTGTAATATTTAAAAGTAAATAATAATATTAAACATTGATTGAACAGATTAATCACCTTTTTATTAGCCGATGTAAACGATACTAAGTAGCGAGTAAGTAGGTAATTTTAACAGTTTGTAAGAGATAAGAGAAAATTTATGGTATTTACAATACTAAACTGCTAAAAAATGTACATTTGAATTTTATCGCTACCTTCTGTTCTATTTATAGTCTTCACAAACATAATAATATAAATACATTAATTTGATATTGAACGTCTTGTTATAAACAACAATCCCTACTAATAATAAAAATGTAAACAAAAGTTTATTTTTCTTTTTGTTAATTATTTTTGGAAATTCCCAAATCCCCAGCCCATCATCTATTTTTTTTCATTTCTGCTCACCTATTGTTGAAAAAAAATTTCCTTATGTTCAAGAATAGAAGACAATATTTAACCGATCAATTGAAATAGTTTGATGAGAAGTGCACAATAAATAAAAAGATCCAATATGACGAATAACTAGTTATTTTTAAGCAGTCCCATGAAATAAGTATCAAATTAAAGGGGTTGCGGAGAAGAATACGAATAAACTGACGTCTAAGTTCAACCCTTCCAGGAGATGATACACTACTGCCCGGCTAAACGGTAAGACTTAGCTGGGTCGTGTACAACCAATACCTATAATACCCTAGGCAAATTCTGGCGGTGGCGGAAAAAGTTCAGATTGGTGAAAAGCAATATGGTCGACATCAGTAGCGGCTCGTGAACTTTTTAAGAGAGGAGGCTGGGCATAAAACGTTTAAGTAAAAATATACTGTATTCAGCCAATTAATTCAACTTTTGCGCAGTGACCGTACCAGCTACTTCAGTGATAAAATTGATTGTTGCCCAGCAAAAAACAACGTGGAGGTATGAAGTTTCTCTTGCCAAAGAATTTTTTTTGTTCGTTTTTTGTATTTATATTCTTTTGGATTTTCAATATTTTTTTTGGGAATTTTTCATATTTTGTTTTTTTTTCAATCAATTTTATTAACTTTTTTTTATATAACGGTCTTCAGTTTGCGAAAAATGATCAATATTATTATCATAAAATGTAACATTTTGTTTAAATTGTTTTACTAAATCTTTTTCAATAGATATTAAACTAACATTGTACCGGGTGGTCCAATAAGCCGATCTCTCGGCTATATATCAGAAACCATTCATGTTATAACTTTGGGAGAAAAAATTCATTTGTAAAAGTGGCCAAGAGAAATCGCTGGAAATAACTTTCAAGTTTCTAGGTTAACCGCTAGGGGCGTAACCTGTGAAGAAAAATTTAAAAACCAGTCTTTTGTGAAATATGCCCAATTATACCAAGTGTTAAATAAGTAAACTAGAAAGAGGCCTAATTTCCGCATAAATTTGTTCAGGTACTTTTTTTAAATTTTTTTCAAATAAAGGGTGGGGGAGAGTGGGGAAGTGTTTGTGGATAAATACCTATAACTTTAGTTTGGATCAACCGATTTTAACGAAACTACTGTCATTAGAAAGAGTGTAGATGAATTAACTACATCTACTATAAAACAATTGCATTTAGTTTTAATTGTCATAAGTAGAGGGTACTTTCGAATGAAAAAAATTAAAATTCGTTTTTCTTAAAAATGTTTAATGGAAACACCTAATTATTGTAAATTATAATAGAGCTGGATTAAATTCGTAACAAAATGGCGCAAACCGCATGTTGATAGCTTTCGTCGAGCTCGAGATATAAATAAAAAGGCATAAACATAAGTAAGTATAGTATTGACTCACCCTGTATTATAACTTAAATTAAATGTGTGAAAGAAAGATCATACAAATAGCTCCATCATTAAAACTCAATGTCCAATTAAATGTTCAAATTGTTTTCCATCGTTATCCACACAAAGATGTAATCTATTGCGCTTAGACATAACAGCTGCTTCAATCTCAGCTGTTGATATACTATTTATTGCGTTTCTAATGCGCTGTTTCATGTCGTCTCGCGTGGTTGGTCGAGTTTGGTACACTAAATCCTTCAATCTTCCCCACAGATAAAAGTCCAGACATGTTAAGTCTGGAGATCTAGCTGGCCAAGAAAATATACCTCCCCTTCCAATCCATTTATTTGGATAAATTACATTCAAATAATCTCTAATTCGTCTGGAAAAGTGCACAGGATACCCGCCATGTTGTAATATCATATCTCTTCTTGTTGTTTATAAGGAAATATCTTCCAATAAAACAGGCAACTGATTTTCCAGAAAATCCAAATATGTATCGCCATTTAAAGTTCCATCAAAGAAATATGGACCTACAATCTTTCCATCAACTATACCACACCAAACATTAACACTCCATCTACCTTGAAGCTGCACTTCCTCTATCCATTGAGGATTCTCTTCAGCCCAATAATGCATATTATGCAGATTAACACCACCCGCACTATTAAACGTAGCCCCGTCTGTCCACAAAAACTTTGACATCCAGCCTTGCATCAAAATCTCTCTCATGTAAAGCTTGGTGGAGAACTACATGATAAGGATGCAGTCTAAAAAACAGAACAATAAGTATTGGTGAAAAAGAAACCACTATATTTTTTAAAACTCAAAAAATCTTGAAAAATCTACAATTGTTTCACAAGATAAATCTTCCTTAAGTATTTTTAAGAAACGGATAAAAGCGCCGTGTTGCCGATTTTATCGGAATATTAAAATAAGAGTTGAATCTAAAGTTTAAAGGGAATAACCTACACGTTTCTCACCTAAACGTTTACTTTATAATATGAAAAACCAACCTGTGATATTAATACACGGTGAGTCGATACTATACTTACTTATGTTTATGCGTTTTTATTTATATCTCGAGTTCGACAAAAGCTATCAACATGCCGTTTGCGCCATTTTGTTACGAATTTAATTCAGTTCCATTATAATTTACAATAATTAGGTGTTTCCATTAAACATTTTTAAGAAAAACAAATTTTAATTTTTCTCATTCGAAAGTACCCTGTACTATTGACATTTAAAACTAAATGCAATTGTTTTATAGTAGATGTAATTAATTCATCTAAACTCTTTCTAATGACACTAATTTCGTTAAAATCGGTTAATCCAAACCAAAGTTATAGGTATTTATTCCTCAAACACTTCCCCACTCTCCCCCACCCTTTATTTGAAAAAAATTTAAAAAAAGTACCTGAACAAATTTATGCGGAAATTAGGCTTTCTAGTTTACTTATTTAACACTTGGTATAATTGGGCATATTTCACAAAAGACTGGTTTTTAAATTTTTCTTCATAGGTTACGCCCCCTAGCGGTTAACCTAGAAACTTGAAAGTTATTTCCAGCGATTTCTCTTGGCCACTTTTACAAAGGAATTTTTTCTGCTAAAGTTATGGCATTAATAGCTTCTGATATATAGCCGAGAGATCGGCTTATTGGACCACCCGGTATAAACGATTTTGGCCTATTGTATTTCGCAGGTAAGTTTAAATTCGTTTGGGAGTAGAAAATGATATCTCCACCGATGCCTACGTGACAGGAATGGTGACTGTCAAACAAAGTAGTTCGTGTATCATCGCGGCCGCTAGAGGCAAGCCTCCTGAGAGTGTTGCCATTTCAACTATTTTTTACGGTATCAAGCAATTGGAGTGGTCGAAAAAACGGCAACTGTGTTGAGAGGGACGTGTTTAGGTATTGAGATGATGAGATGCTTGGAGAATCTAGCCTCAGGGCACTGTAGTCAGATTTAGAAATAACTACTGGAAACGGGGAATTAATTGTAAAATTTAAAAATTATTAGATAAACAGGAAATAAAATGAAAATTTTCAACAAAATATTTCTGGTGATATTTGCTGGATAAATTGGTGAGGAGGCTGAGCTTCCTTAGCCCCCTTCAAGGAGCCGCCACTGGTCTTGAAAGGTCTTCCCATTGAAGTACTAGATTTTTGGGCAAACGACCAGTCAACAACATTAAAACACAATAACATAGCGATAACTGAGAAATAAAAAATAAATTGATATTTAAAAAAAACATTTCAAAAAACAAGCTTTTATTTAAGTGCTTTGAGAAGAAGAAAACAAATTTTAAGTTACATTGACACAATGTTAAAACATTCTTCTTCACATGCTAAAAATGAGTTCGTTCATCTCACTCCGATCAATAGCTTCTCAGCAGCAGCAGCAAAGCAGAAGAGTTATGGGCTAAACCTGGGGAATACGAACTGAGAGAGTTCACTGGCTTTACACAATTGTGATAATGCCAACGATCACCTATGGAACAATAGTCTAGTGGAGGAGGACAGAAGTGTCCTCTGCAGTTAATACATTAACTGCAATCCAAAGACAAGCCCTTCTTGGTATTACCGGGGCAATGAACAGTCAATGGAAGCCCTTATTGGACTTCCTCCTTTGGAACTTTTTATAAGAGTGGAGGTAATAATGGCAATTCTTAGGCTGAAATCAGGAGACTTATGGTCCCCGAACAATGTTCGAGAAGGGCACACCAATACAACTGGGACATTACTAGATGAACCCATTTTTCACATGAGTTTTGATATCATGATACCCGAGAATATATTCGCTGAGCGAGTGAACATCATTATCCCATCTAGGGAACAGGTGATGCACCCAGGTAATTCTGGAGAAATCATCTGGTTCACCGATGGTTCCAAAACAAACCATGGCACTGGGGCTGTTATAAAAGGACCTAGAAAGAGAATGTTCTCCAGCCTTGGTCGATATACGACTGTGTTTCACGCAGAGACGATTGCCGCTATAGTCTGTATGGATGAAAATATTTGAAGAGGATATACCGGACAAAAAATTAAAATATTCACTGACAGCCAGGCTCTGCTTAAGGCTATCACTAAACCATCAACTAGATCTAGACTGGTGAAAAACTGTAAAGAATCCCTCAATAATCTGGCAAGAGACAACAAAGTGTCTCTAATATGGGTACCGGCACATGAGGGGATTGCAGGTAATGAAATGGCGGAACAGTTAGCTAAAGAACGCTATAAAGGACACTTCATAGGTCCGGAACCGTTTTGTTGGAAAACAGGAACTGGCTAGATAGGAAACACCAACTCAAATGGGGGTTGACACAAGGGCACCTCCATACTAAAAGTTTACTGAACAAGTTAGACATGGCGACTGGACAATGCACCCTGAGGAAACATCTGCACAAAATGGACAAAGCTAGTGAACACACGTGCAGAAAATGTGATCTTGATGATGAAACACCCACTCACATACTCTGCTTCTGCGAGAACTTACAAGAACTTAGACGGAAGCACTTTGGAGAGGAATTGATACAGCCATTACAACTACTGAAAATCCCTCCAGTCAAACTTGTGGCATATATAGAAGACATGGTACAAAGATTCAGTTCGAATGCCTGGGCTGTTAAGCACAACCCAAACGAATGAAAATATTGTTGAAAAATGTTTTGTACATGCTGCTATAATAAGGTCGGGTGCCGGGTGCTACAGTACATGTCCGATTTTATCCTTTAAACCATTGAAATCAGTCGTGGGTGTGATATGAACTAGACCTTTCAAGTAACCCACCCCAATTATGACAAATGTATTGTTGATTTTTTTTCTAATAGATAAATAAAAAATGTAATAATATACCAGTTGTCCCATTTAAAAAAAAATTTTGTTTTTGTTTTTTGGCCTATGTAAACGGTTTTCGAAATATTGGACCGTCAAAACGTCGTGGAACGTGTATGGAACTGATTATTTCCAAAAATTGTAGATTATCATTCTATTTGTCCGTATGTATGTTTATATATTGGAGTGACATTCACTGAGACCTAAAAGATCTATTGTGCCCCCTTACTTCTACTTAGTTCCTGAGGAAAGTCTCAGAGACTAGTAGCTCCTTTAGTTCTATTTCCCGGAGGAATTTTAGGATATCTGCAGGCTTTAGCTTAGGTAAATGTCCCTCTTCTATCCCGTAATCTTCTAGGTATTGTGCCCTGGGATTCCGAATTGCTGTGTAATTCGCAAAGATGTGGATGTGGATGAAGGTTTCTTCTTCCATGCCACAGAATCTACATTCTTCTTCCTCCACCATTTTGAGCTTTTTCAGGTGCCAATTCAGGCGACAATGTCCCGTTAGGATCTCTGTTAAAACTCCTAATGCAGTGCAGTTTTACTTTTGCATTCATTTGATCTCAACAGGTTGGAGTCACCCAGAAGAATCTTTGATTGTCTAAGACCTACTAGATCTTTCCAATGGTCAGATCTTCCCATTTTTTCGGCTTTGCCTATTACTTCCAATATTACATTGGAGCTGGTACCGCAAAAGGGTTCCGGCACCAAAGGGATGTTTCAGTTCCCCTTCTTTGCTGGTTCATCTGCTATTTAATTTCCTTCTATTCCAGTGTGTCCTGGAATCCACAGTAAGGTTACTATATTGTTCTCGCCTAGTTCATTTAGTTTGCCTAGGCATTCCCACACCGTTTTGGAACTGATTACACAGTTATTTAATGGCTGCCTGACCATCCGACATTATGATAATCCTATGCCTTCGATATCCTTTATCAATATTGAACTGGGCACACTTTTTTATGGCGTGAATTTCCGCTTGAAAGATACTTTGGGATTTTCCCAAGCTTTCAGAGTGTTAGGTTCCTGGCCCGTACACTCCTATCCCAGTTCCTTCTTGTCCGTAAATATGTCTTTATTTTGCTGAGAACACTACATGAATTAATTGTTTTTGCAGTACTTTGCAATCATAGGAAATGTTTTCATTAATGCCAGCTTCAGGATTTTCAAACAATAAACTATACTTCCCAATCTCGATAAAAGGTTCGTTTTTGTCTCAACTTTTATATTACTTTTTATGGCACTTTAAATCACGAGCAATCTAAAATCGTTTGAATAGTTTTTAATTGAAATTTCATTTGAAAAAGGGAAAAAGTATATCAGCTTTTATGTACCTTAGAAATATCGTGAACATTTTATATTTTCACCTGAACGAATTCAGTTTAAAGTTAATTTAATTGCAAAATAGTAATAGTGATCAATGTAAAAACATTCAGTCGAATTCAATATGAGAATTACTGAAAAAATATGAAGTAGGAGATTGGTTTTGGAAGCAACATTTCACAAAAATGTACTGAAATCGTATTTCAATCTAGTTTATATACTATAATAAATATAACGGGGCATCCATTAATTACCCCCCTTAGGTGAGATTTGCCTGGACCCTCCCACTCCTTACGTGAGATTGACGCTAAAAATATTTTAAACTTAATTTATTTTCATCATTCGGGAAAATATTAAATTGTTCAGGTATACTATACTTAATTTATTTAAATTAAATTCAAAGTAAAAACAGATAAAAACAAATTTTTTTTTAATTTTTACTGAATCCATGGAGACTCGTGTACTTTTTCGATCACTCAAAATAATTTTTTTTAACATCTGTAATATTTTATATTTTTTGAAGTTAACGTGATATTTTCGATTAACCCCTACCCCCCCCCTCGGTTTAAATGAGATTTGGTGAGATTTCATTGGGCACCTCCTCCCCTATTCTGAGCTCACTAATTAATGGATGCCCCCTAATGGGTGATTCATGAGGAGTATGTACCTACAATATTCAGAATTCGTTGTAATAATTTGATTACCTACTTTCGCAAAAAAACCATCATTGAAAGAGCAGTATCAACTCCTCCTTCATACACAAATTAAAAGCATGACTGGTAATTTGGAACGAGAAGAAGAAAGAATTAAAAAAACTCAATGGTGACATTTCATTAAATTTAGAAGTGATGCAAACTATACATAAGACGAAGTAACAGAAAAGAAAAATATCATGGTAAATGAAACAAAACTAAAAGAGAATTCAGTTGAAACCTTTTTAATGAATTTTTTATCAGATAAAAATAATCTCAGGTTGCTTATCTGCATAACCGAGAGAGTTCGATTAGTTTTATAAATTAAAAATCTCTCATATTTGCATTTTTATTATAGAAGATGAGAAAAAAGAAATGCCTTCTTATAGCCATACAAATCTTTTTAAGGTTATGAAATTTTAATGTATTACAAAGTGACAGAAACGATTATCATCTGGAAATTTTTAATTAATCAAGGAATTGAATCAATTTTACTTTATCACTCATTCACACTCATTATCACGGTCTATAAATAATTTAAAAATAAGCTTTTACATCGATTATTTTTAAATATTTTCATTCAATATTTCGTTGTACTATTTGAACAAATTTTAACTTAAATTCAACTCATGCAAACCGTAATTAATGGGAGAAAACATAATAATGAAAAACAATCATCCACAAATACATATTTTCATGGAAATTTGATAGGTTTTCACAGATTAGTATCTTCAGTATTGAAGACTTTTCTACACCTTCTTCCCATGCTAAAAATGATCTATCTCACTCCGATCAATACCTTCTCATTCTTTTTGAAGACTATTAACAAGCTTCTATCGATTATTGAAAGTATTTTTATGTAGAACCCTTCTTTGAAGTATATATTTTCTGTAATGACATTCTGACAGTGTTATAGTCTACAATACCTTGTTTTTTCAACTAGGAGGAGTATCTTAAGAACCAACTTTGCTGTGAGATCTTGTCATAGACGAACTCCTGGAGGAATTGAACAGGAAGGAGATATATGTACTGGAGGAATACCCTAATGTTATATCGGAGCTGATGCTACAAGCTCTGGAAATGGTGGAGATTTGGTGTAAGAGGAATGCCTAAGGATGAACCCTGCAAAAACTGAGCTCATTCCCTTAACTAGACGGAGGTCAAGTATCTGAGCATAGTGTTAGAACTTTATTTACTTTTCAAGTACTTTTTTTTTTTTTAATATTAATCTAATTTAATGAGTTTATTTTGAAGGTGCCCTTCAAAGTGGGGGCTATGTTAGAACTTTATTTACTTTTCAAGTACTTTTTTCAAAAAGTGGCAACACCACGGAAACAATATATATTTGTGTGTCGAGCCAAAAAATAAGTGACAGTGACAAGTAAAATTTCATGAGATTTTCAAGTAAAGCTTTTTTATTTTATATTACACCATGTAAAATATATTATGTTCATCAAGTAAATACAGTCCACAGTTTCAAATTTATTATTCAGTAACCAGCAAACAAGTAATTCATAAACATTTTTGAAGGACCAGCATAGTCAAACCCCATTACTTGAAATGGAAGCTGCGGCGCAATTCTTTCATTTGGCAAATTAGACATTGGGGCTGAAAATGGAACTGGGTTAAATTTAACGCATGTGAGACAATTTTTCACTGTTCGTTTAGCTAAAATACGCCCTCCTATAGGCCAATAAAATTGTCTAACGGATGCCAATAGCAACTGAGGACCTGGGTGTAATAATTGTTTATGTTTATGTTCGAAAATTAATTTTGTAAAATGATGTGAGGACGACAATAAAATTGGGTGTTTGGTACTGAATGGTAAATATGTGTGTTTCAATCTTCCTCCCACTCTTATAATTCCCTGACCATCTAGAAAAGGTGCTAATGATGAAAGTTTGTGTTTGTTAGAAAGTGTCTTGCTTCCTTTAAGAGCTTTCAATTCTTCGCAAAACGACTCTTCTTGAACTGCTAGTTCTGTAACGGTTAAAACGCCAGTTTGCCTGTTCGATTCACCTTTCAAATTGTTATAAAAACGTAAACACCAAGCTGTAACTCGTTGTAATTTGATTAAAGTAGAAAACCTGGTAATTAAATCTGATGCAAATGTTGAAACTACGTGTAAAACTGGGGGTTTATTTTTTAACTCAAGTAACTCTGATTTTCTAATAATAAAATTTTCACTTGGCCACTCGGAAGAGGGCAATTGTAGAAAATCAGGGCCTTTCCACCATATGCCATTAAGAATTAACTTATCTGGTAACATACCTCTTGAAGCTACATCAGCCGGATTACTTAAACTATTTACATACTTCCAGTCAGCGACGGTTGAAAGTGCTTGAATCTTTGACACACGGTTCGCCACGAAAACTTGTAAATCACAGGGTTCAGTGTAGATCCAACTCAAAGCAACTTGTGAATCAGACCATAAATAGATAGGAATATCAGCTTTAAGTGCACTGACTACATGTCTGGTTAATTGCGCACCTAAAAGACAAGCACATAGTTCTAATTTAGGAATAGTTATAGCCTTTAAGGGTGATACTCTAGACTTTGAACAAAGTAAGTTAATAGTATAATTACCAGCACTATCTGTACTACGAAGATAGATACATGTCGCATATGCATCTTGTGATGCATCACAGAAGCAATGAATATCTACAAATTTTCCTGAGGATACATTGCGGGAAATGGATAGTTGATTGAAACTGTCAAGGCTATTTTGAAATTGCAACCAGTTTTTGAGAATGTCTGGGGGGACTGGAGAATCCCAAGAAATGTGAAGAGACCAAAGTTTCTTGATAAGTATTTTGGCTAAAATAATAGATGGACTCAAAAGTCCCAAAGGGTCATAAATGTGAGCAATCGTGGATCGTTTAGTATAAGAAGTTTGGCAAGAAAATTGTTTAATCGTGTATTTCAATGTATCTGAACTATTATCCCATTGAACCCCTAACGTTTTACTAGAATCTTGATCTCCAATATTTAGAATAGAATTGGAAATATCAGATTTTGCAAAGGCGGCAACCACTTGCTTATAATTGGAAGTCCATTTGCGTAAAATGAAATGTGCAGACTTCAATATATTAAAAATTGCCTTACACCGTACTTGCAGCTCTTCCAAATCGTTAGAGCCAGTTAACAAATCGTCCACGTACATGTCTGACAAAATTGTCTGAGAGGCTTCTGGGCATTCGTGTATGTGTTGAGTTGCTAACGTCCGAATACAGTTAATTGCTAAATATGGCGCTGATCGTGTACCATAAGTAACTGTATTTAAATGGTAAATACCAAAATCTTCGTTTGGGTTTTCTCGCCATATAATCTTTTGCAAAGGTCTATGCTCGGGATGCATAAGTATTTGTCGATACATTTTCGAAATGTCTGCTGACGCAACAAAAGTATATGTGCGGAATCTTACTAAAATGTCGAAAATATCGTTTTGTACCTTGGGCCCTACATATTGAATGTCGTTAATCGACCATCCTGTTGTGCTTTTGCAGCTACCATCGAAAACTGTACGAAGTTTTGTAGTGATGCTTGTTTCTTTAAGCACACCGTGATATGGTAGAAAGTAACCAAATTCTGCCTCGAGGTTGTCTGAAACTTTACTCATATGACCGAGATTCTGATATTCGTGTATGAAATCACAGTACAATTTTTTAAAGTTGGAATCGAAGAATTTGTTTTCCAAAGACTTGAACCGCTTTACAGCGGACACACTTGTATCACCTAATAATTCAGTAGAATGTTTAAGTGGAAATTTTACAATAAATTGACCATTATCCGCACGATGAGTATCTTTATTGAAAAGAGATTCACATATAGTGTCTTCCTGGGAAATGAATTCATTTTTACCTTGCACGTCCTCTATTTCCCAAAATTTTTTAAGTTGTTCATCCTCAGGCACCTGAATTTTTGCAAAATTGCAAATAAGCTTATCGGATTGACTAACAGGCATCGTCCCAGTTATTATCCAACCAAACTTTGTATTTACTAATGAAGGAAGGTTTTTCCCTAATTGGATTTTTCCTTCTAACAAAAGGTCCCAAAAAATGTTAGCCCCTAGCAATAGGTCAATGTCGTTAGAATGGTTGAATTCAGGGTCTGCTAAGTCTATATTATGAGGTAAACGCATACTATTAATGTTGAAAGAATACGTAGGAATTCTATTTGTAATGATTGGAACAACAAAGCATGATATACTTGATTTATAATCCGAACATCGCGACGAAACTTCAATTGTACACTTTTTATTAATATTTGACTGACTTTGAGTGATACCTATAATTGAACAATTAGTATTGACAAATGGAATTTTTAATTTTTCACAAAAGGAGGTGCTGATCAAACTCATCTGCGCTCCGCAATCTAAGAGAGCTCTGCAAGAATGAAATTGTTTGTCGTTGTCTGTCAAAACTTGATTTTTACCGTTTAAAAAGTTTTCCTCTTTTCTTGCTAATAGGTTTAGTGAACCCATTTGATCATTTATATCACCAGTTGAACTTGTAGCTTGTACTATTTCTCGATGAAGTAATTTATTGTGCTTATGAAGTTTAAAAAGAGGACATGGACCAATTTTGCAATGGGTTTTATTATGCCCTGATAATAAACAATTCTCACATAACCGTAACTGTTTTACTTTTTGAATTTTTTGCTCGGTAGATAATGCCAAGAAATCTGAACAACAAAAACTGTTTCTTGTCGAAACGCTCACACAACAACTCCCAAGACATTTTAAAAGGTTTTTCAGTGCTATCTATGCCCTCAATAAAGTTAGCCGCGTAACCTTCTAACGAGGCTTTTAAATACTGAAACTTTTGATTATCATTTAACGATTTGTTATTAGCGATAGTGGAATTGAAATTATTTTTAATGTTAATCCATTGTTGAAATTGTCCTGAAAGTGTCGGTAACTTTATTTTAGGCAGCAACATGTTCTGAAGAGGGTCAATATTAGTAGTCGAAACGTTCGGCTGTGAACCCAAATGTAACTCATGACTTGAATGTGCAACCGGAGCCCGTATTCGACTCAATAATGTTTTTAAATATGATTGGGATTTATAAAATCTATTCTCAAAATCCTCTCTTTCTAAAAAATGACTTTCTAAATCGTCATCGCTACATTTTGATTCTAAAATGGTTTGAACCTTTTCAAACTCATTTAATAAACTTGAATGATTATCAAATCGCAACTCTACATCGTTGATATTAGGTGAATCATCACTTGAAGAGGTTTTAATAGTTTCGATATATTTTTCTAACAATGTCAATTTTTGCTTAATTGTACCTTTGTTACGCTTAAGAATTTTTAATTCGCTTGTTACCTGTTCATTTTCTGAATCTGGCATCTTGAATCTTGATTTTACACAAAACTAAACAAATTTAGGTTATGAATTGAAACTACGCTTTACTATTTTGAACTTCAATCTCGATAAATACAAACTGAAGATCACTGCTCAATTTGTTTACGAATTATTCAACTGGTTATTAAGTTTAAATATATAAAAATGCAAATTAAACGTGTTAACTGAAAGGAATAGAAAGGAATTCTCTGACCTATATTGTACTAGCTAGTCACCCTGCTTAGTAGTTACCGCTAGACCGGAACTTTTCTGCATTGACAACTGGGGCTACTGGACTTGACTCAATTCGTTACGCTGCTGTATACTGGATCACGCTGTATACTGGATCGATAATCTTACCACATGCTGACTTGAATATTGTAAAATTAATTTTGCTTTTAACACTTGAATCCGGCTCGAAGGACCAAAAATGTTTATGAATTACTTGTTTGCTGGTTACTGAATAATAAATTTGAAACTGTGGACTGTATTTACTTGATGAACATAATATATTTTACATGGTGTAATATAAAATAAAAAGCTTTACTTGAAAATCTCATGAAATTTTACTTGTCACTGTCACTTATTTTTTGGCTCGACACACAAATATATATTGTTTCCGTGGTGTTGCCACTTTTTGAAAAAAGTACTTGAAAAGTAAATAAAGTTCTAACACATAGTTCTGGATGCAAAACTAACCTGTAATTCACACCTACATGACAAAACCAATAAAGGGAAAATGGCCCTAATGGCTGCCAAACGGGCGATAGGAAACACATGGGGACTAAATCCACGGATCATTCACTGGCTGTACACAACTGTGGTGAGACCCATGGTTATCTATGGAGCCTTAGTTTGGTGGCCAAAAACAGATCAGAGGAGAGCCGAACTGAAGCTATCAAAACTTCAGAGGCTTGCTTGTCTGTGCATAACGGGTGCGAAGGGAAGCAGCCCGACTGCGGCAATGGAAGCCGTTCTGCATGTTAAGGCAGAAGCAAGAATGGATGCATACAGGCTGGAATGCAATGGGAATTGGCATGAAGGAACCAACACCCATAGTCATTCCAGAATCATAAACTCGCTTTTTGAAATGAGAAGTGATAACATGTTGGCCACAACAACCAACCATACCATATCCAGCTAAGCTGGGTTGGGCTGGAAGCATGCACTTAGGAAGGAACGTGGTGTGGTACACAGACAGATCTAAAACTGACATAGGAACAGGAGCTGAAGTCCATGGTGCGAGACCCAGGTGCAATGTCCATGCATCGTCGGGGAAGTTTGTATCTGGATTCCAGGCAGAAATCTACGCTATCGACACGTGTTTGCAAATGAACATCGAAAGGGGGTATAGAGGCCAAAAGATCCTCATACTCTCAGATAGTCAGGCAGCACTGAAATCTTTAGCATGTCCCCAGATCAGATCTAGACTGGTGTGGGACTGCCCACAAAAACTTTTAACCCTGTCAAACTATAATAGAGTAACTCTTAAGTGGGTCCCGAGGCACTATTGTAGGCAATGAAAAGGCAGACTCCCCAGCAAAGCTAGGGTCTGAAACTGCTTTCACTGGTCCTGAACCAGTATTTGTAATACCAAAATCTGCTGCACGCGGTTGTACATCTCGGTGGATTCAAACTAAACCTCAGACGTACTGGAGACACGTGCCAAAACAGGAACACGGCAAACTCCTGGTCCAAAAACCCTAACGAAATATTAAACCTCAGCAGGGGTCACGATAAGGAAAGTGACGGGATTACTCACCGGTCTCTGTACCCTAAGGAAGCACATGTATACAATTGGCATATATAGGGAGGAAACTATTTGTTGGTTGTGTATGGAAAAGGAGGAAGCAGCCTCTCATATTATCTTCGAATGTGAAGCACTGTCTCATTGGAGATATAGTCTCCTAGGACTAGAGTATCCAAGGGAGGATTTCTCCAAGAAGAACCTAGTGAAAAGACTGTTGAGCTTGATAAGGGCTACTGGTCTCTTCACATAAACGGTATAACCAAGAGTACAAAAAGCATAAAGACTGAGGTGCCGAGGTCTCTAAGCGGTGATGCCGAACCAATCAATCAATCTTAAGAAACCTCGATCACACCACTAAAAGTAACTAGATTGGGAGTGTGTTCCGAAAGGGTCGTGTTCAGACTTTTAGAACTCATTGACAATTACGTGAAATATGTGTTGTACTGCTGACCTTTTTTAGGATGGCGCTAGCTGTTCATTTTAGAAATGTTGTTAATAGAACAAATAAGTAATAAACTACCTGAACACGGAAAAAAGAAGAATATAGTGTAGGTACGTGGTAATGTTATATTAAAAAATCTGATATATTTGAGAAATAATACAACGAAATCAATTGAAAATCTCAAAGAAGATGTGCCTATGATGATATTACCGGCAGATAAGGGCAACTCAACAGTGGGTAATCATGAACAAAATTGATTGTGATTCAAAAGTAATAGATCTATTAATAAATGGCCCTTCCTTGTCATTTTTATATGTTCTTATCAATAAAATATCCACAGAGTATAAAACAAGTGTTAACCGTAAACCACACACTACTAGGTATTTAAATTTACAATCATTTTCATTCAAAATATCATCTTCAGTAAATGGACCTTGAGAATATTTGACATTTTTTTACAGTCTTAAACTTCAAAATATTATCATTTGATTTTCTAGTTGTCTAATTTTTTGTGTCAGAAATGGACAAAGATTTTTAAGAAATTTAATTATTATCGATAACGACTGCTGAGACACTTGAAATAAAAATAAAAAAAAAGATTGTGATAAAATTTTTCCAAAAATAAAAAAAGAACATCTATAAAATTAGATTCTTATATTATTTATAATAATTGTAATATTTAAAATGGTGTTGTAGGAACTCATTAATGTAAACTATTACATTCTAACGCAACAAAAGGAAAAATACGAATATAACAACAGAAACCGTAAAAATAAGTATTTACAAACTCTACCAAAGCTACAGAATTCCGTGAAACGTTTTTGTACAGGGTGGCCCACCCATTAAGGGAGGTAACCGGCTGTATCTCGGTAAGTATTTGTCCCAGGCTGTGGGGAAAAATATTGATAGTAAAAGTGGCCAAGAGAAATTGCTGGAAATTATTTTCAACCTCAAAATTTTACCCCTAGGGGGCGTTACTGCTATGTTCAAATCTAAAATTATTATTATCTCAGAAAATCACAGAATGAGCTATAACTTTGATATAATTATTTGAAAGCCCGTTTAATACCAGATAACTCTATAAAATGGCATTTCTTTGTATCTGTCATAATAAGCGAGAAGGAAGACCATATATTTTTCAGTGTTTAAATTTTATTATTTCGTTAATTATTCAACCTATCCGACTGTTTTTGTACTTATATGAAAGAGAGTTGTGTGGATTTTGAAGACCGTTCATATACCTTATCGATCGCTTTATGCAGCGATTACTTATTTTTACGATTTTATTAAAAAAATCAAATGAAACGTTACTATTCTAGTAACATCTGAAGCAGCTTTGAATTTCTTATATTTTAGTGGAAACCGCATCTTGATATCTCTATTCAATTTTGACTTATCGTAAAAAAATTTCTGGTATTAAACGGGCTTTCAAATGATGATATCAAAGTTATAGCTCATTCTGCGATTTTCTGAGATAATAATAATTTTAGATTTGAACATAGCAGTATCGGCCCCTAGGGGTCAAATTTCAAGGTTGAAAATAATTTCCAGCAATTTCTCTTGGCCACTTTTACTATCAATATTTTTCCCCACAACCTGGTACAAATACTTTCCGAGATACAGCCGGTTACCCCGCTTAATCGTCCACCCTGTTCCATCTTCAAATCCGTGAGTTTTGCATATTTTTTTATATATCTTTTATGATTATAAATCCAAAGAGATTTCCTCAGGTTGATTTGTTTTTTCTGGTGGAGTATTTGGAATATCTAAATCATTACCTATCAGAAATCAGGATAACTTAAAAAACTAACAGTGCTTCCAGAGCAAACTGACAAGTCTAAACAATTAACAAGGAACGTCCAACTAATGAAATCAGGCATTTAGATATAATATAGGTTTGTTCGTAGAACGATCACAAGCGGTTGGAAACTGGACGACTCATGCGCAGAGCATTTCTATAAACGGTTTTTATTCACTGCGCGTGAGTCGTCCAGTTCCCAACCATTTTTGATCGCTCTACGAACAAGCCTAATATTTGCTTATTAATAATTTAAAGTCGTCCTAACATTATATACGAGGAAATTAAAATATAAATTTAACTTCTGTCACGTTTTCGCTGGTAAAGTATTTTATTACAAAATAACGTATTTTCGTAAAGGGCTCTAGAAAAACCTACTTACTTAGCATTGGTATTCCTTATAAGCCCAGTCACTCACACAGAAACTTTTGCGGATACCGAATACTAGATACACAACGAATTCGATCCAAATTGGTGAAAATAGACGTTTTAATAAATGTCGCAAAATAATTAAGGCTATATCAAATTAATTATTGTTACATAAAAAGATAAACTTATCAGTAAAAACAAAAAAAATGCCCTTGACCTTCTATTATCAGAACAAACACAAGAAAATCAAACATAGTTTGTATGCAAATACTTTAATCAACATATCAAAAATAATATATAAAACGAGCGTGTACGATGTAACAAATTCAACTTTAATTTGTGCCAATCTCAAACTTCTCTATTACTATTAATTTACAATGAAAATCATCTTCGATAAATGTCTTTGGGTACAAGCCCAGTATTCATACTTCTCTCTGAACTCAGTCAACATTAGCTGCATTAACAAAGGTCTAAAAATTATCAGTATTTTTTATTATGAAATGAAAGGACGTTAAAGGATGCGAGTTGAATATTTGGCCGGCCCTAAACTCATCCCTGAACAGGTAGCAAACCCTTAAATTCATCCCATGCTAAGTAACGTTCATTAATTACATAACTAAATTCGTCCTCGAGCAAAGGATTTATAAAGTGGCCGGATCGCCATATATTGTTGGTATCATTATAAATGCAACAACTGTACTCGTCTCCATTACGACATTCACCAATTTCGATAAACCGGATTCTGAATCATTGAAAGGATCTTCGTTCCTGCGGAAACAGAATTTGAAAAACGTTTATGCTAACTCTTATTTAGCAGTTCGCATAGCTCTATATTAACCAGCAACAGCAGTTGAGAAAAGCTTTCTTAGCTGCTGGAAACGAGTGAGAAATTGTCTAAGATCTATCTTAAGCCAAAAAAACCAAAACGACTTAGCTTTGTTGTACAAAATGGTATTGTGAAACTTTTATACCTCCTGTAATGGAATCTGATCGACATTATCAGCCGGATTCTTACTAGATAATCAAATATATTGCTTTTAAACTTTAAGTAAGCATTGTAGAGGTTGGTAGGGGTGGCAAAATTTGAATAGCCTAGTGGCGGCAAATGTTTAAATCCGCCACTGAATCGCTGATCATTTTATGAACACTAACGAGTTTGATCTGCCGTTTGCTGCAATCGAGAGAGTAAAAGTTTTAGTTTAATAGACCATATGATCAAAATTATAAAAAATTCATTCACATATTTATTTGGAGCTTAAGTTAAAAAAAAATTTCTATACGTTTTATTTTTCTACAATAATTCTCAAGAAAACTAACCGCATCTTTAAATTGTTAATGTTTATGAAATGAACAGCGATTGAAAAAAATATATATATAAAGTAAAGTAAACCTTGATTTTGTGATTTTCAGGTACTTAGATCCCACCATCACTCGTAGCGCTGCGGGGAAAGACGCATGTTCTCTTGAAACACTTGTATAATTTACGTCCTAAAGTAAAATAGCCGATTTAGTGTTTAAATATTACTACATGATTTTTTCTCGTGAACAAATTTACGCAGAGGTAAGTTTACAGTATGTAGAATACATGTGTGTCCTATTTTTTGATTCAAAGTAGTTTCTTCAGTAAACTATTTCACGAAATGGCGATCGAGTACATGTGCCCAAGAGTGAGCCGGTGTGCATTGTTCAACAGTAAGACAGTGTCTAACTGTTGGGCCAATATTTCACTGTTTGATATTGCTATTCTCTAAGTCAATATTAATTCAGTTTCCAGCTCAAAATAGGGATTTGAAGAAGAGAAAAATTGACAAATCTTGAAATGAATCCATGAAGGAAGATGTAATTCTGGTTTTGGAAATTTTCAGAAAAGTGGCGGCTTTGAAAAATATTCCGATTCAGACGCTGGCTAGATATGTCAAAAAGGCTAAGCAGGCTGGGGATGCCAACCAAATTAGATTGACTCCTAACTACAGTGTCAATAACATATTCAGAGACGAAGAAGAAGCATCTCTTGAAAATTACATAGTGGACTGATGACGAATGTTTTACGGATTGGCGGTTACCGACTGTAGAAAAATTGCATATGAGATGGCCGTAAAAAACGAGAAGAAAATTCCTGTCAAATGACATGATTCTAAAATGGCAGCGATGAAATAGTTTAGAGGTTTTCGAAATCGACATAAGCGACTTTCACTACGAACTGCAGAGGGATGCAGCTTATCTCGTGCAACGTCCTTCAATAAGCATAACGTGTCAGTTTTTTACGAAAATTTGAAGGTCATCTCTACTCAAGATCTCCAAATTTTGCTGATGGTCGTCAAATATATAATCTGGATGAGACTGTAACCGTAACAGTTCAGAAGCCACATAAAGTAGTTGATGTTAAGGATGTTAAACAGGTCAACAAGGTAACAAGTGGAGAGCGAGGAAGGTCCTAGTGGTAACCTGCTGCATAATAAATGATACAGGGCAATACTATGGTTTTTCCTAGAACACACTTTAACGAACATATGATTCGAGGAGCTCCACCAGGGCCATTAGGGTTTGCTGCACCTAGTGGATGGATGAATGCAAATTTGTTTTTGCAGGTAATGAGACACTTCATTAAATACTCCAACAGTTCCAGAGAAAATCCAATTCTTTTGATTTATGATAACCATCACAGCCATCTCAACATTGCAGTTTTCAATGAGGCAAAAGATAATGGTGTAACAATTTTGACCTTTCCGCAGGTTGTTTCAAACCATTTTCAACAGCATATAATGCAGCTATAGATGATTGGCTGATGCAGCATCCAGGCAAACCTTTATCCATATACGAAGTGGCTGAATATGATGGATTTGCGCATGAAAAAGCCTTAAACACAAGTCATAATAATAATAAACGCGTTCGACGCAAACGTGTTCACTGATATTGACTTTCTTCCTAGCAATGTTACCAATCGCGCTTTGCTAAATGGAAATGAAAATAATGAAGCTAATATTTCTAGCCCCAATCCGTCGACATTAACACACATAATTCCTCAGCCAAATGAAGCTGATATCCATAGCGAAGATTCTAATAATGATAGCCCTTCTGAAAGTGTCGCCATTTTACAAAAAAATGCTCCAGAAAAACAAGAAGAATTACCTAAAATTTACATAAGTCCAGCAGAATTTAAGGTTTATTTAAAGAAGAAAGAAGCAAACGAAAGTAAAAAACACAAGAAAAGAAGATAAAACGCAGTTATTGAAAATTAAGAAAGCAAAGAAACAGGTGATTGATGATAATTCTGAACCCTCAGACGAACACCCAATTTTGGATTCATCATCAGGAGATGAGTGCTTTGTTACAATCCATCCAGATGGATTTGAGTGCTTGAACTGGAGTCCAAAACTAAATGTTTTTGTGCTTGCCGAGTTTACAGGAAAATCGGAGAAGAACAAGATTTATTACGTAGGGCAAATTCTGAAAGAAATCGACTTGGGCCAAAATTTTGATATTACCTACCTGAGGAACCAAAAGAAGGAAATAAACAAATTTGTATTTTTGTTCCTGATCATTCCTGATAATCATGCCACCGCCAATTCTATGCGGACACACCAGTCGTCAGAGAGCCTCATTTTTAAGTTTGTTAATATGTTGTTGGTATGTTTAACCAAGCCGAAGAATGATTAAATAAATGTCTGTTCTAATAAATATTTTTGAAAATAAAAATGTGTTGCCTTTCTGTCGCAGTGTAAGATAAATGATGTCTCACTGTTGGGCACGTGCGACCAACACTGACACATTCAGCACCAGAATATTTTTTCCAAATGGAAAACTACATTTTTGAGAAAAATAAAGTAATAACAATAACTAAAGGACTAATAAATAAATGATGAAATAAAACAATTTAATTTGTTTAAATCTCCATTTTATTTTGAACTAACGTTGAAATTAAATTAGTGACGCGTTTCGCTACACAGTAGCTTTTTCAAACTAGTCTAATTTAATTTGAACGTTAGTTCAAAATAAAATGGATTTTTAAACAAATTAAATTGTTTTATTTCATCATTTAGTATGGATCTTCATCAAGTAAAAGCCTCATCTATTCAATTTTTAATAAATAAATACTACAAGGTTAATACAGTGCAAAATTTATACAGTTTGGTGGAGTAATAAGAAAATTACATAGGCTGAAGAAAAAAGTGTCTCGCTGATGGGCCATATTCAGCCTCATATAACCAAATTTTAATTAAACAAAACATGCTTTTAAGTACGGACCGTAAAATTAACCAGATTGTAAGGTGTATACTCATTTTAAAATATCCTTGAACTATCGTCATGTAGGTAAATTTCATAACATCGCTAATTTTGTTGATAAAAACGAGATTTGTTTGTTTTTCATTTTAGAAGCAAGGTTAGTAGGTAATCAAAAAATTCAGCGCGATCATGCTAAAAATAAATTGTTTGAACGACCATTTGAAAGCAAAACTACCTATAATTAATACAATATACAAAACCAAAAATATAGTTTGGAAATCAATAAGATCATATACAGGGTGAGTCACACTCCAACTTGTCTTGATACTATCCTACGGTCAACATAAAGTATTTTGCTCCCATTGTTCACTATTATACAGGGGCGAAGTGTGGAATTTAGACTGAAATTTCTTTTGGTCATAACGGCGAGCTAGATTTGTCACAAATTTTGCTAAAATGTTATAGTACTACTACTACTACTACTTCCTTATCAAGTTATCCATTAAGACTGGAGAAAACACCAGTCTCGTTTTTAAAAAATTTGTTCGCATTTTCATATAAAAAATTCCATCATGGTTGTTGAAAACTAATCAACAAACCGGCTGTGTTACTGCTGGAAAATGGGAAGGATAATGGGAAATCAATAGTAGACGAGAGAGGAATCTGTTCCACTTACTGAATACTAGAGAGAAGTATTTAATCTTGAAATGAAAAATGATAACCACGAGATTTGGTACTACGATCGATGCGGTTTTTTTCTAGATACATCGAAAAAATAAGATGTAGGTCATTGTTTACTTATTTAAGTTACCATAAAATATTAGTTACATTTATAGACTGTAAGACTCAAGGCGAAGATGAAGTTATTGATAGAATAATTGAAGTTCAAAATGATTCAAAGATTTAAATAAATATTGTTCTCAGTTTTAACATGCTCTGAATGATTGTATTTATTATGTATTCCGTATTCTAATACGCAGATTGAAATTAAAATATATAGTTGAATATCTTGTCTACCATTGATTTCCCATTTTCCAGAAACTGGAAGTTTCAAACAATATAAGTCGTTGACGGACAGTCATAAATGTAAACACTGGATGAAATTGATCATCACCCAGAAATAAGCACTTCAAATATCATATATATCATTATAATAAATATGTATGGCGAGTTTAAAAAAAACAGCAATCAATTGTACCCTTACCGCGTCCAACGTAATTAAGTTCTTTTACCTCGAGATTTTCCTCAGAGAGTTCAATTTCTAATAAATATATTGTTTACAGATGAGGCACATTTTTCTGATTTTTTTTCGCATAAATTTGGAAACACCCTTCATATAATTTATTGTCTCCTTCAGTGTGCATTTTACCGCATTTTGACTCTTTTTCAATGATCACCACTTACAACGTTTGCATGTAGATACCACCGTACACCAACAAACGACAAGTAGATTCACTTGCGTCGGAACGTTTGAAATTTATGGTACATCGTCTCTCTGGCGCCGTACTCTCCGTTATCGCCGCACAACCCCTGTACTTTCCACTTTCTCGATTTAAACTCGCCAGAACTCAGCAGACGATAGGCGGGGTAAGGAAATTTTCGGTAACCACTGAATCGACGAAGTGAATTTACTTGTCGTTAGTTACTGTACGGTGTAGATACCTCTCGAAAAATTGGACAAAATGATATAAGGATTAAGGGATCTAGTCTATTTACTTTTCGAAATACAGGGTGTTAAAGTTATGAAAACCTAAACGTTTTAATTTGATAACTTTAAAATGGATGAATATATTGATTTGACATTTGGTAGGTAGTTTTTAATTGTAAAAGGGCATATTTTGACGGAAAAATATGTTTCAATTGTTCATCCAGTGGTGTACATTTGAAAAAATATATCACCTTTCCCCTCCGATTTTTTACGCCACTGGCATTTGAAGCTATTTTTATTTTATTTTGTATTCCTCAATGGTTTTCACGAGAAAAACGCATAACCTTTACATATAAAAAAATTTGTAGTTTTCAAGATATTTAATGTTTTTATGAAGTCTGCAAGATCAAAAAAAATGTCTTGAATTGTTTTTAATAACTACCAAACTACTAGTGGTTAGAACATGTAACAGGTACTAATTTGTGAAACAGCAATGCATCTAAGACATTGAGAGAAGATTGTTGAAAATACTTTTCCGAACTTGTGATTTTATTAACAAAAGAATTAATGACAATAAAAAATAAGATAAGTACCTAATTACAAAGTTGAATAATATCCCATTCAAACATAATTTTTCACTAAGCAGCCAAGTAATTACAAGAGATGTTAAAAATTGTGTCCATTTACATTTATACATAAACTGCAACGTTTTCTCATTGAAAATCGCATACAGTGGAAGACTGACGATTGCCGGAAATAATTTTTGTAGCTGCATGGATTCTTGCTATCAGTTCCTCCTCCGTTCCTTCTATTGTATCGTAGACAAGGGACTCCATGTAATTCCACGGAAAGAAATCGATTGGATTCAAATCCGGTGATCTCGCAGGCCACATATTGGGTCCACCTCAGCCTATCCAGTTGTTTTCGTGTTGTTGGGTTATAAGTTGTCTGTCCGCTAGAGAATAATGTACAGATGCCCCATCGTGCTGAAACCATACATTATCCATATTTGCCCTAATATTTAATGGTACAACGTTGTTTAATAAATCAGGCAGGGTTTCTCTCAAAAAATTATAATAAATATTACCATTGAGTTTATTAGGTAATAAATATGGACCCACTATACAATCTCCAAGAATGCCTGCCCACACGTTAAGCGAAAATTTTTCCTGAAATACACGTTGTCGTATAACATATTGATTTTCGTCATCCCACACGTGGATATTCCTTAAATTGAAAATTCCTTTACGTGTGAATTTGGCTTCATCAGTAAATAGAACAAATTCGGTAGAGTTCCTATTTTCTAAACATTTTTGGGTGTACCAATTGGCAACCTCCACTCTTTGAGGACAATCTGTTGGTTTCAGGGCCTGAACTTAGGGTATACTTATGAGGATACAACTGCTCTTCATTTAAAATATTCCACACAGTTGAGTTACTTACATTTAAAGATTTGCCAATGGTGCTAGTGCTTAAATAGGGTCTATTTTCCATACGGTTTAGAACAGCCTGCTCTAATTGCACAGTTATTACAGTTGGTTTTCTAACGCTACCTTGTAATTTTGAATTGAATTGTCCGAATTCTCGCAATCTCCTGTCAATTTGAGCAAATGTTGTGTGACATGGAAATCTAGGACGATTTGGATATCTTTCTCTATACAAGCGCTCGGAACGTCTACCATTCTTTCTGGCTTCCCAGTATATAAGCTGCATATCATCCATTTCTTCAAAAGTATAATCCATCATAACAAAAAGTGTATGAAAGTTGCACAAACAAATTTAATTGCAAATAATTTATTTTGGTTTTGACGTTAAACAAAATGTCATTTACCATTTCATCATTGACATCGACAGCCTACTATACAATAGTAGAAACGGAGGAGGAACTGATAGCAAGGATCCATGCAGCTACAGAAATTATTTCCGGCAATCGTCAGTCTTTCCAAGGAATGCGATTTTCAATGAGAAAACGTTGCGGATGATATATAAATGTAAATGGACAAAATTTTTAACATCTCTTCTAATTTGTTGGCTGCTTAGTGAAAAATTATGTTTGAATGGGATATTATTTAACTTTGTAATTACTTATCATATTTTTTATTGTCATTAATAATTCTTTTGTTAATAAAATCACAAGTTTGGAAAAGTATTTTCAACAATCTTCTCTCAATGTCTTAGATGCATTGCAGTTTCACAAATTAGTCCCTGTTACATATTCTAACCATTAGTAGTTTGGTAGTTATTAAAAACAATTCAAGAAAAATATTTTTTTAATTTCATTAATAAAAAGTGATCTTGCAAACTTCATAAAAACATTAAATATTTTGAAAACTACAAATTTTTTGATATGTGAAGGTTATGCGTTTTTCACGTGAAAACCATTGAGGAGTTCAAAATAAAATAAAAATAGCTTCAAATGCAAGTGACGTAAAAGGGGAAAGGTGACATATTCTTCCAAAAGTACACCACTGGATGAATAATTGAAACATGTTTTCCCATCAAAATATGCCCTTTTACAATTAAAAACAACCTGCCAAATGTCAAATCAATATGTTCATCCATTTTAAAGTTATAAAATTAAAACGTTTAAGTTTTCATAACTTTAACACCCTGTATTTCGAATAGTAAATAGGCTAGACCCCTCAATCCTTATATCATTTTGTCCAATTTTACGAGAGGTATCTACATGCAAATGTTGTAAGTGTCATTTGAAAACACCCTGTATATATATAATTTTATACCCTTATATCTATAGGTGTCGGGTTTACATTTCACTCTGTATATATGACATTTTTCCATGCTTTTATATCTTTTGTTAATGTTTTCGCTTCTTCCCAGAATTTGTCTCTCTCTTGTAATATTTTACCCTCCATTTTGCTCCATGTCTGTCTTCGCCTCCCTCTTCTTTTCTTTATTTGTGTTCTTGTCTCATATACCCATTTTACCTGCCTCCTGTTTTCCATTCTGAGGATGTGACCCCACCAACTGAGTTGTCGTTGTTGTATGAATTTTAATACTGGTTGTACTGCCAGTTCATCTCTTATTTTTGTATTCCTTTTTTGTCCATTCTATTTACTTTTGCCACTCTTCTAAGATACTTCATTTCTGCTCCTTACTTTGTTGTCTGGTTGAGAGAGTCCAAGATTCGCATCCATAAGATAGTACAGCTCTATATACCTACTGTATTGTATACTTTTATCTTTGTTTGTTTGGTTATTTCTTTTTTATTAATAAAATTTTTGTTCATAGTTTAATTGTTTTTGAAATTCGTTCATTCATTTCAGCGTCTTGTTTTCCCATCCTAGATATTCTTTAACTTGTTCTACTTTTATGTTATCTATTTTGATGTCTGTATTAATATTCTGATCCCCTATAATTAGTATATTTGTTTTATTTGTATTTACTCTCATGCCCTCTTCTTCCATAGATTCTTCCCAGATGTTTATGTTTTCTTGTAATTCTTTCTCGCTTCCTGCTATTAGTACTACATCGACTGCAAAAATTCCCTCCGCTATTTCTACTCTCTCTAAATGTCTGTGTCCAATGAATATTTTCTTGGTTTTATGTTCGTTTTTCTTTATAATGGTGTCCATATGTACATTGAATAAAGTCGGGCTTAGTCCTCCTTCTTGTCTCAATCCTACGCTAGTTCTAAATCCTTCTGACTTTAAGTTGTTACGTATTATGAAATTCTTGTTGGTCTTATATACGCTGTGTTCATTTTAAAAGGACCCACCCTTAATATTACAGAAATGGGACATATTAGAAAGAAATGCCGAAACACGTCAACTTTTAACTTGAGGGTGACACTTTTTAACGCTAATGTCATAAGCGTCAGATTCACCCCCTTCCTTCTGGAGATACCCCTTGAATTTTCTCAAATGGCATTACGTATCAAGTCATACCTCATTTAAAAGGTCTGGTAAATCTCTATTCAATAATTTTGATTTGCCTTTGATTCCAGCCTTCCATTGTTATTAACTCGTTGTTTAAAATTGGCTTTCTTTCAACTTTTCGTATGCCCCCGTATTAGGTTATGACCGAAAGACTCTGTAAAGAATAAAAAATTTGCAAATAGTGAAAAGACGACTGATAACAAGAAATAACTGTTATTTAATCATGTTCAAAGTGACCACCGTTAACATTCAGGCAATAAAAGTTGGAAAAGAGCCAATTTTAAACAGCGATTAAATAACAATGGAAGGCTGGTATCAAATGCAAAACAAAATGATTGGATAGCGCTTCACCAGACCTTTTAAATGAGGTATGACTTGATACCTAATGCCATTTGAAAAAATTCAAGGGGTATCTCCAGAAGGGAGGGGGTGAATCTGACGTTTATGATATTAGCGCCAAAAAGTGTCCCCCTCAAGTTAAAAGTTGACGTGTTTCGGCATTTCTTTCTATTATGTCGCATTTCTGAAATATTAAGGGTGGGTCCTTTTCAAATGAACACAGTGTTGGATAACTTTTATTATTTCACCGTGTATTCCTTTTTCTTTCAACCCTTCCCATACTATATTTCTAGGTACTGTATCATATGCCTTCGCAAGATCTATGAAAGCTAGATATGTATTTTTGTCCTCTGGATGTCTTTTCTCTACTATCTGTTTTATCGTGAATATGTGATTTTGTGGACTCCTTCCTGGTCTAAATCCGCTTTGTGATTCTGATAGTTGACTTTCTAGTATTTTTCTAATTCTGTTATTTATAATTTGTTTATATATTTTCACGATAGTACTGATCAGGGTTATTCCTCTATAATTGTGACATTGTTTTTGGCCTGCCTTTTTGTATATAGGTGTAATTAATGCTATTCCCCATTCCTCTGGGATTTTCCATTCTTTATTTAATCTTTTTAATAATATCTCTAATCCTGTAATTTTTAGGTTCTTAACCATTTCGGCTGTAATTTTATCATTCCCAGGTGATTTTCCATTCTTTAGGGCTAACTGTATTTTGTAACTCTTCGATTTGTATTATTTCGATTTCTTTATCTTCATCCTGATTTTCGGTTTTTGCTTCTTCAGTGATTGTGCGGGTTAGTCTAGTAGCTCTTTAAAATATTCTTTCCATCTTTCCATCATTTTTGTTTCATTTGTTAGTATTTTTCCGTTTTTATTATGTGTGATTCTTTTGTCTGTTTTTCTGTTCTTAATGATTTTAAAACTTTATAATAGTTATTTGTGTATTTAGAGCGTAAAGTAACAGATTGCCGCTTTCTCAGCAATTTTACTTTACGCTCGAAAAACACACATAATTTTTTCTACAGTCGCCCTTTTAATGATTAAAACAGTTTTTTATATTATTTTAGGTTATAATAGAAGTGCTAGAATAATCGTCATTTTCGCTATTTATCATGATTAACCTTAAAAAATCTACTGACTAGGGATGTTAGGAAATAATCGATTTTTATAGTAATATTAATCGATTTTATAAATTACGTGTTTAAATCGATTTATTTATTTATTGACTATTTTTCAAAATTTTAACAATTATTGACCATTTTTGACAATTACTGACCATTTTGACTGTTTTCCAAATTAGTGACCATTTTTCAAAATAATTACAATTTTTAACCATTTTCGACAGTTTTTGGCAATAATTGTCCATTTTTAACAGTTTTTCACAATAATTTACAATTTTTAACCATTTTTGATAGTTTTTGACCATTTATGACAATTTTTCAAAATTTTAGACCATTTTTCCAAATTTTTGACCATTTTTGACAATTATTGACCATTTTTGACCATATTTCAAAATTTTTGAAAATTTTTTAGAAACTTTAACAATTTTTGACTATTATCAACTATTTTTCAAAATTTTGACAATTTTTAACAATAATTGTTAATTTTTCACAGTTTTTGACCATTTTTGATAGTTTTTGACAATTACTGGCCATTTTTGACAATTTTTCAAAATTATCGACCATTTTTGATAGTTTTTGACAATTATCGACTATTTTTCAAAATTTTAACAACAATTTACCAATTTTGACAGTAAATGTCCATTTTTGATAGTTTTTAAAAATAATTGACAATTTTTAACCATTTTTGATAGTTTTTGACAATTTTTCAAAAATTTTGAAAGTTTTTGACAATTATTGGCCATTTTTGACAATTTTTCAAAATTATTGACCATTTTTGATAGTTTATGACAAATATCGACTATTTTTCAAAATTTTAACAATTATTTACCAATTTTGACAATAATGTCCATTTTTGACAATAATTGTCCATTTTTGACAGTTTTTAAAAATAATTGCCAATTTTTAACCATTTTTGATAGTTTTTGACAATTTTTCAAATTTTTTGAAAGTTTTTCAAAATTATTGACCATTTTTCAAAATTTTAACAATTTTTGACAATTATTGACCCATTTTTACAATAATTGTCCATTTTTGACAGTTTTTAAAAATAATTGACAATTGTTAACCATTTTTGAAAGTTTTTAAAAATAATTGACAATTTTTAACCATTTTTGAATGGAAAATATCTGAGCTCTCTGTATATGTCGCTGGTGTTTCTAACTGTTCTACATATATATTATGTGATATTTATACAGGGTTTCACAGAATAACTATTCCTAATTTTTAGAAATGACAGGGCACTTAAATAAACATTTTTTTCTACAATCATTAATAAAAGTGACGTTTTTTTAATCGATTTTCGTACATAAAATATGTATTTGTTAAACAGTATAAAAAAGTGACATTAGAGTAAGATAAAGTGACATTAGGGTGAGATAAAGTGATATTAGGGTGAGATAAAGTGACATTAGGGTGAGATAAATTAGTTTTTTAACGCTAATTTTTAATATTTCCGCTAATGGCTCTGCAGATTGCACTCATCTGACATTTTACTTAGCGTTTTGTCATCATGACAAACATAAACATTCAAATCGATGCGATTTTTAGTCCATTTGCTTGATTGTAGAAAAAATAGTGTATTCAACACATGCATAAAGTGGTGATTTTTTTCACGAGTGGAATTCCATTAGTTTGCATAAATAACTATTTATTAATAAACTAGTGTCCGGAAATTCTTCAATCTCGAGATAAAATGAAATAAAATTGAATCATAGCAACCTTTGAAAAAAACAAAACTATTTTCGTACTTGTCATTTCACGCGTGTCAAAAATTATTTCTTATCAGATAAGTGTGTTTAATTATCATTTTACGTGTCACAAATTATTGTTTATTAGATAAATTAGTGTTTGATTGAAAATATACCATTTTACAAATATTGAATTAGCAGATATGCGCATGGCCTACGGAGAAGCTTACTGTAATGCTAACGAAGTAAGGCGCTTTATTCATGATTGGATCAGCGTATTCGAGATACTGGTTAATTCAAACTAAAGAAAATAGATTCGGGTGTTAATCGCACTGTACGAAATGTTGACTTTGAGGACCAAGTTTTGCAACAATTTGAAAATAACCCGAAAACAAGCACTAGTGCCATTGCCCATGCGATGCATACAAGCCACACATCTGTATGGAGGGTATTAAAGGAATTCCACAAGCATCCGTACCACATTCAAAAAGTGCAATCGTTAATTCCTGCTGATTATCCCAACAGAGTTCAATTAACCGAATGGTACTTGAATAAAATTAACGACGAACCAAGATTTCCAAGGAGTGTATTATGGACAGACGAGGCATGTTTTACAAGAGGTGGCTATTTTAATATACACAATAGTCAGATTTGAAGTGAATAAAATCTTCACGCCATTCACAGGTTACATCATCAGAGGAAGTTTTCTGTTAATACTTGGGCTGGGATTGTTGACAATTTTGTAGTGGGACCATATAGTTTATGACCATTTTTGACCATATTTCAAAATTTTAGACCATTTTTCAAAATTATTGACCATTTTTGATAATTATGGACAATTTTTGACAATTATCAACTATTTTTCAAAATTTTGACAATTTTTAACAATAATTGTCCTTTTTTGACAATTTTTCAAAATTTTTGATAATTTTTCAAAAATTTCAACAATTTTTCAAAATTTTTGACCATTTTTGATAGTTTTTGACAATTATCGACCATTTTTCAAAATTTTAAAAATTTGTGACAATTATTGACCAATTTAGACAATAATTGTCCATTTTTGACAGTTTTTGACCATTTTTGACAATATTTGAAAAATTTTGGCCATTTTTCAAAAAAAATTCAAAAATTTTTGACAGTTGACCATTTTTGAAAATATTTGACCATTTAAAATTTTTTTTTTAATTATCGACCATTTTTGAGAATTATTGACCATTTTTTACAATTATTGACCATTTTTGACAATTATTGACCATTTTTGACCATATTTCAAAATTTTTGACAATTTTCATATAATTTTATTTGATTTTTAATCTGATAAATTGTCAGCAATTGAGTTAATTCGGAGGGCGTGGTTTGATTAAAAAAGCGAGCGAATAAGATTCCTTTTTTGCGCTAGAGCGTAAAGTAACAATCCTCGGCATTTGTCGACTTTACGATTTCATTTGAATATAGTCATTAGTCATTTTACGCGCGACTGTAGAAAAAATAATTTTTGATTTCCTGAGCTATCCCTTTCCGGTTTATTTCCAAAATCTATCCATGAACGATTTTTTGCTTCTATCACTAACTCTTTAACTTTTTGAGAGCTAGTCTGGCGTGGGGGTACATCCCTCTAGAATGGTCTGTGGCGAGGGTTGTATTTATTCGGAAAACTGGGAAAGTGAACAATTCATTTTCCAAATCCTATCGTCCGATCAGCCTGACCTCGTTCTTAATGAAATGCCCAGAAAAAAATTTAGACAAGCATATCAGGGAAGTGAGGTTACGAGAGTATCCGCTAGATCCCTCCCAGTATGCTTATCAAACGGGCAAATGTACAGATTTGGCGTTAAACAATCTAGTGGGGAAAATCAGCCCTTCCCTTGGCAACAATGAAATAGTGCTGGCGGCCTTCCTAGGTTTAGAAGGAGCGTTTAATAACGCCCTTTCAGACTCCATATGGACAACGGTAGAGCGCAGAGGAATCTGCAAACCAATCCGTTACTGGATCAAAAGCATATTATCAAACCGGTACATCACTACATTACCGGACAATGTTATCCACACCAACGGCAGCTATGGAAGCCCACCTGCAACTAACTCGTCTCCACATTCATTTGGAGAAGGAAGCCAGGAGAGCAGCTTATAGAATGCTATCAGTGAAGAGGCAAATAAATGGAGAGACTCTGAGGGATCACTCGGGAATGCTGAGGGAAATACAAAATCACCACATTCTTGGGATTCCCTCGGATCTTTCTGTCACAAAACTTCACGTGGACAAGCCCCTTAAGGTCCTCATTCCCACGAGAGACCAATGGGACAGCGAAGAAATCTCCTTCCTAGAAACGGACTACGTGATTTACACTGACGGATCCAAAACCGGAAACGGGGCTGGAGCGTCGGTCTTCACCAGGAAACCCAGAGTTGAAATCACTGCCAACCTGGGTAGGTACGCTACCGTCTTTCAGGCTGAAGTATACGCCATTGAACTGGCTGCAAAAGAGCTGATGAATCAACCTGTTGTAAAAAAGAACATACACATCCTGTCAGATAGCCAGGCTGCTCTTAAAGCACTGAGCTTGAACAGGAAAAAACTGAGCTAGTATATAACTGTCTACAATCCCTTGATATACTAGGCACGGAAAACAGGGTCACTTTGACCTGGGTGCCGGGGCATCGAGGAGTGGAGGGCAACGAGAAGGCCGACACTCTGGCAAAAAAGGGATCAGAGTCTCTATTTATCGAACCTGAACCATTTTTTGGCATTGCGGAAAGCACTGCTAGATCAGCCATAAATACCTGGGCGGAGAGGAAAACCTTCACGTACTGGGCAGATATACCGGGGCTCTCTCACTCGAAGGCGTTCATATACAACCCTCCGAGTACAAAAATTTAGCAGATCCTGGAATGGAGTAGAACAAACCTACGCATTCTGTCGGGACCGTTTACGACTAAATTATCACCTAAAGAAGATGAGTCTGGTTCAGACCTCTGATTGTCGGTTCTGTAATTTGGAGGACGAAACTGCTAAGCACATACTATGCTCGTGCCCAGCTTTGGGCAGGGTAAGGTATAACATATTCGGTTTTAGTACCTTAGAGCCGAGCAACTTCAAAAAAGTATCACCAAATACAACCATGGACTTCGTCAGAAGCACAGGCTTGTGGGGTGAATTGAAATTCCTAGGGGTGAGCCACAATAGACCCAACGGGGGTCGCAGTGGAGGTGGCCAGAAGGCCCCACTCATATAGAACCTAACCTAACCTAACTCTTTAACTTTTTTTCTTTGCCTTTTGTATACTTCATATTGTTCTGGCTTATTATTTTTCAAGTTTTTTTTTCCATTCATTTTTCTTCTTTTCAACTTCTTCTTTTATACTATTACTTCATCACGCTGTTTGTTTTCTCTTATTATTAGTCTTGTAGGCTCCACATACTCCAGTTGCTGCGGTGATTATTATATCTTTTAATATGTTCCGACCTTTTTCTGTATTAAGTTGTTTAATGTCTTTTTTTTAATATTTCCTGTTTTTTTGTTGGTATCTGATAGCTGTATCTTTATTTCTTAATTTATATACAATATATATGTATACCATTGTTTTGTATTATTATTATTGATTTTATAGACGTTCAAAGAATTTTCTTTATCCTATTGTGGCGATAAATCTGACCCACTTTCATAATATTGATGTATCTCGCAAATTGGAGAGAGAGAGAGATCCATTTAATTTTCCAAACCAACAAATAAAAGGACTGTGAAGAAACCGTTGAACGTTTATACCATACTCATATAGGTACTTACTACCTGAATAAATGTTAAAAATGCGGTATGTGAAATGAAGTTGAAGTTGAATTTTAAGATACAAATTAGCAAACGATCTACACAGCGCGTGATCTGAGTCAAGGTAAATTACCTTACAGACAAGTAGGTATGTCGTTAATATCTTTTGTTACGAAGGTTGTTATTCGACGATGCTGATTATTTCCAATCAAACTTAGCTAAGCTGAAAAATACAGTGGGTTATATATTTAGCATCCTTTCCAAAAATAATAAACATTTTATGTGTTAAGAACAACATTTTTCCTACGAGCGGGCGGAAAATGAGAGAAAGTATCATTTAATTTGACATAGAATAACGAGATACTATCTAACAAGATTCTTTATTAATTACCTTTTGGTCATTGATAGTTATTAACGCAATATTAGACAAAATTTCAATAAAGCCAAAAAAATAATGATAACATTCAAAGGTTAATGCCTTTACGTGCGGTGAACTAGTATTTAGCGTGCGGAAAATTAGAACTTTCTGGACTAAAAGCATACTTTTCCGCACGCTCGCAGAAAATAGTTATTTATGCAACAAGTGCATAAAGTGGAGCATTTTTTCACGAGTGGAAAAGTTGATCCCAATTCGTCAATTCCATGAATGAAAAAAAGACACTTTATGTATACGTTGCATACACTATTTTTTCTACAAACAAGCAACTGCAATGCAACTTTCGAATAGTGTAAAAATGTACAGGGTGTTTCGATCAAGTTAGTCAAATAGTTTTTAGTTGAAATGGGGCCATTTTTTCTCTCGCCCATTATAAGTGTATAAATGTTTTCCGGTGGGACACCATGTAGTAGAGATGAACTAGCATTAGGTGGTTCAAAATAAGGTACTTAAATAAAAAACGATCTAATTAGTACTACTAATAAAACGGTGCGTATAAATTAAATTTAATTTATAGATAACACTTTAAATGGCTTGAATGACCTTGTGGTGTTATTAGCTAATATATCGGGCTGCTATACAGGGTGTCAATTTTAAAACATACAATGGGCTGTACCTCGTGAACGAAAAGATATTTAAAAAACATTTCAAAACCGTTTCTAGGGTGTATAGAGGGGGAACTAAAATGACATGAGAGAAAACGCACCCCCATCACCTACCCCTCCTACAAAAATTGAAATGGCAACTCCCTACTTGTGATACGTCGTTAGAAAGCCTGTAGAAAATGCTTTTCAACGGTCCAAGTCATAATTATATAGGGTGTAACAATAAAGCAGGAAAATTTATTTGACAAGAAAAATAACATTTGATTGTGGAACGATACTTCGCTTTGAAAGTTTCCCTATTTAAGTGTTAAATGTTCTATTAATTGTATTTCAAAAAATTTTGTTATTCTGTTTAGCATTTCCTTTCTGTACTCAAAATATTGGTTTATTTCATACTTATCTTAATGTCATTGTCATTTGTGATAGATTAATTATTTGTACGTTTGGTACGTTTTGTACGTTAATTTAACCAAAATAATCACGATGGTTTACAGTATACCTGAACGTGTGGAGATAATTTTAATATTTGGCCCCCAGAACGAAAGTTATTTGCAGACAGCTAACGTGTTTAATGAAAGACATCCTGAAAAACATGTAAGTCACGTGTATATCCGTGATGTAGTCGCAAAATTTAGAGATACTTGTTCAGTGACAAATAGAAGAAGGAATGCCGCAAGAGTACTCGATGGAGCAACTCAGTTATTGGACAATTTGTAATAGATCCTACTTTATCAACTCGTCACGTCTCTGCAATAACAGGACTATCACATGAGTCGCTACGGAAAGTTTTGAAGCTTCATAAATTCACCCCTATAAAATGCAATGTCTTCAAGAATTGTCCGATGACGATCCAGACCGAAGAATTCAGTCTTGTGAAATTATGACTGAAAGAAATAAGAATGAACCTAGACTTTTAAAAAATATTTGTTTCAGTGATGTGTGTGTTTCGTTTAGAATTATAATCACCTATGCCATCAACTCTTGGCACCTTATAATAATGAAGAAAAATTGAAAATACTAAAACTATTAAATTGAATCTTGCTTCTTATTGCACGACATAGGACTTTTGAGAAGGCTAGTCAAAAATTGTCAAAAATTTGGAAAAATGGTCAATAATTGTCAAAAACTGTCAAAAATGGTCAATATTTTCAAAAATTTTGAAAGAATGGTCAATAATTGTAAATTTTTTGAAAAATTATCAAAAATGGTCAATAATTGTCAAAGACGGTCAATAATTGTTAAAATTTTGAAAAATAGTCAAAAATTGTAAAAATTTTGAAAAGTGGTCAAAAATTGTTAAATATAAAAAAAATGGTCAATGATTGTCAAAATTTTTGAAAAATTGTCAAAAATGGTCAATAATTGTTAAAATTTGAAAAAATGGTCAAAACTTGTCAAATATTTTGAAAAATGGTCAATAATTATGAAAAACTATCAAAAAAAGTTGAATAACTGTTAAAAATAGTCAAATTTTTTAAAAAATTGTCAAAAATGGTCAATAATTGTCAGAACCTATCAAAAATTGTCAAACTGGTCAATAATAGTTGAAATTTGGAAAAATGGTCTAAAATGGTCAAAATAATGAATAATGAATAATGAATAATGAATAATGAATAATGAATAATGAATAATGAATAATGAATAATGAATAATGAATAATGAATAATGAATAATGAATAATGAATAATAAATAATGAATAATGAATAATGAATAATGAATAATGAATAATGAATAATGAATAATGAATAATGAATAATGAATAATGAATAATGAATAATGAATAATGAATAATGAATAATGAATAATGAATAATGAATAATGAATAATGAATAATGAATAATGAATAATGAATAATGAATAATGAATAATGAATAATGAATAATGAATAATGAATAATGAATAATGAATAATGAATAATGAATAATGAATAATGAATAATGAATAATGAATAATGAATAATGAATAATGAATAATGAATAATGAATAATGAATAATGAATAATGAATAATGAATAATGAATAATGAATAATGAATAATGAATAATGAATAATGAATAATGAATAATGAATAATGAATAATGAATAATGAATAATGAATAATGAATAATGAATAATGAATAATGAATAATGAATAATGAATAATGAATAATGAATAATGAATAATGAATAATGAATAATGAATAATGAATAATGAATAATGAATAATGAATAATGAATAATGAATAATGAATAATGAATAATGAATAATGAATAATGAATAATGAATAATGAATAATGAATAATGAATAATGAATAATGAATAATGAATAATGAATAATGAATAATGAATAATGAATAATGAATAATGAATAATGAATAATGAATAATGAATAATGAATAATGAATAATGAATAATGAATAATGAATAATGAATAATGAATAATGAATAATGAATAATGAATAATGAATAATGAATAATGAATAATGAATAATGAATAATGAATAATGAATAATGAATAATGAATAATGAATAATGAATAATGAATAATGAATAATGAATAATGAATAATGAATAATGAATAATGAATAATGAATAATGAATAATGAATAATGAATAATGAATAATGAATAATGAATAATGAATAATGAATAATGAATAATGAATAATGAATAATGAATAATGAATAATGAATAATGAATAGTGAATAGTGAATAGTGAATAATGAATAATGAATAATGAATAATGAATAATGAATAATGAATAATGAATAATGAATAATGAATAATGAATAATGAATAATGAATAATGAATAATGAATAATGAATAATGAATAATGAATAATGAATAATGAATAATGAATAATGAATAATGAATAATGAATAATGAATAATGAATAATGAATAATGAATAATGAATAATGAATAATGAATAATGAATAATGAATAATGAATAATGAATAATGAATAATGAATAATGAATAATGAATAATGAATAATGAATAATGAATAATGAATAATGAATAATGAATAATGAATAATGAATAATGAATAATGAATAATGAATAATGAATAATGAATAATGAATAATGAATAATGAATAATGAATAATGAATAATGAATAATGAATAATGAATAATGAATAATGAATAATGAATAATGAATAATGAATAATGAATAATGAATAATGAATAATGAATAATGAATACTTATTCGAATAAATATTTCATTATTTAGCTTTATTAAATTTTCAGGTTAATTTCGGTCACTGTTTATTGGAAAAGATTCCGTATTTTTTTAAATGATGAACTCAAGCTCGAAATGTTTCAACAACTAACAGTGGTACTGTTATTGACGGAGTTTTTCAACGTTTTCAAAATACTTTGAAATCACAATTAAATAAAAAATGTATTTGATAAAAAATTGTATTACAATCAGTTTTAATTACATAAAATAAAATTTCCATAAGAAAAATGATTTTTTGTTACCAAAAATTATTTCAAATAATACCTAATAATCATTTTTTTCAAAATTTGATTTTAATGTTGTTTATTACCAAGGTGAGATGTCGGATGCTACACATCGCTCGCTTTTTTTACCTAATTTTAAACTTAAACTAGTATTTTTTATAATAAATTTGTGTTTAAGTACTTACCTAATATTCTGATGGAAAACCAATATTTCTCAATCTGTTGATAGCCTTGCTTTTGATAAATTTACATTTTTAAACAATTTTCATCTCGATACAGTATTTAAATTTCACAGTCGCTTAAACAAAATTCCGCTACATCAAATCTTAGTTGTCTCGTAACTGAGAACAAAACTGAATATTTCGTCGCACACAGCAGAGCTCTTTCTCTTCCTAGCCGCAAGGTAAGCGCAATGGCATTTATAGGGAAATTTAAAATTCAATATTTATTTCAAAATTGGAAAATTCAGTACAATTAGAAATTTTGTTCGAGGCGAGATAAATTACGACATAAATATTTTCCTGTAAAATAAGTATTAGTAAAAAAACGACGTAATCTCATTATAGACCTGAAAATGAAAATTATATGCCACAATTGTTTTCCTTTTTTGAAATTCAGGAACAGACAATTTCAAGGATATTAATTACATGTGATTATGAAGAAAAAACAAAATCAGTTCTGTCAACTGTAGAAACACAAGCGCCTTTTTTTAATGGAAAAATTTATTTTTGTAATTTTACGAGAAAAACTGACATGATAAAATCGCGACCTCGGGACCCGCGCTTTTGTCAAATGTCAGTTTTTTAGCAAAATAACCAATGGAAAAATTTTGAGTTTCTTAAAAAAATTGACCCTTAGAAGAAAAGCCTGAGTGTTTATTGGCAAGATAAAATAACGACCAAATATATGAATGAACAACAACAATAAATAATTATCTTTATTGCTACAATTAAATTAATTATAAATTGTTTGGTTTGTTATACTGATTTCAAAATTTTCTTCTTTGGAATGTGGAATATTCATTTTGATCTTTATTATTCGAGGCCCATAAGGTTTTTGTGATCTTCAGGGTCAATTTGGAGGTAGGGTTTAATAGAAGATGATGACAAGGGTCTCGTTATCTTTATAAGCTGTTGGTCACTCACTCCTGCTTTGGCTGACTGGGAAACTGTACTAGCACGTTTTGAGTGATTGGTAATTTTATTATTTGTGATATCAGTTGCAGAATTGTTCGAACAAGTAGAAATTGTATTAATACCCAGTGATACATTTTCATACCAACCTTTAGAATTTCTATTTTCCCAAAAAGGATTTGGAGTTATGTTATGTCTTCATTTCTTTTATATAACAGTAATTTTAACAATGCTACGGGGCACACACCTTTATCCATTTCATTTTTTGTTATCCATTTGCTGCTCGCCTACCAAATTTTTTGGACCCTCCTTTTGCCGTCTTTGAGAATATTGAATGGTATTCAAATCTCCCTGTTGGAGTTCGATCTTGATTTTTTTCTTCTTTGAGATGGTAAATTTTCCAGTTCACAGCTTCTTCCTCACTCCAAGCTGACTCATAAGAAGCAATATGGAAGAATCTTCTTTGTAATCCCTCTGGTTCGTCTATATCCCACAATTTTACCAATTTTAGTATGTATATCTTTCTTGTTCAATGCTACAAAACATACTTCCCTTTTCTCTGGAATAGCTTGTTATTATTTCCGTTTACTATCTCTTGCCTCACGAGCTTTTTTAAAAGTAATGTAGGCGAAAGGATCAAATTTTGTATTGTACTCACTGAAATATTTTTCTCGAATCATCTTTGCAGTTGAATTCCAAATTAATTTAACTGCATAAATATTCTTTATAATCTTCTCCATCATTAAATGACACATTTTATATAGGATTGAAATATATTTGAAAGGATTGCATCTATTAGTGGTTTTCCCGCTGCTATTTAAAAAAAGGTTTTAACAGTACCACAAGTGTATGAGGGTCATATTTCTTATGTACTTTTTCTAAATAGTTAAATTAGAACCAAATCATCATTAGCGTTCCTAGTAATTATAGGTAGATAGTGAGTAGGCTATGAAATATCATCTCATTTGTCAACAGATGTGGTATGTATATGACGAAGTTCCTGCTCGCCATAATGCCAGTCAATTGAATATGTTTCCTGAAAAGTTGATTGAACGAGCTGGATAGTTCTCTGGTCACCAAGATCACGAGAGTTAAATAAAGTCGATTTTTTTCTTCTGCGGTTATGTTAAAATCAGGGGTACAAAGTAACTGTTACTACACCAGACGATATCCTAATAATGTTAAATTATTCGGTTTAGGTTCCTTTTAATTAGGGTTGAAGTTCTTTAAATAAAACACATCTTTCTTCGACAAATGTTTAATTTGAACTCCTAGTTATCTCTTGTCCTATCTTTTTTCCAAACTGCTTTCTTCATTTGTTATAGATGTAAGTTACTATAAAAACTAACACTACAGCAACAAAAATTATTTCTAGTACATCTCGTGTAGATACGCCCAAGCTTCTCTGGGATGTGGATTGTCCTCCGTTGTTTCCTGCTTGTGCTGTAATTACTTCTCCTTTCGATTGACTGGACCGCATACTTTCTTTTTTGGCATCCCTGGTGGGGATAGAATAATGTTATAGAGCAAACGTTTAGAGATTTAAGTCGATCTTTTGATGACCGTCTTGAAGGGTAATCACTTTCAGCATCCCCATCAGCTTTATTGTTGATTTTTTTATACATTTTTAAATATTGATGTGAATAAATTGTGTATTTTTGATTTTTTTTAATAATAAAATTTAAATATCACAAAAACTATCCAGTTTGGCTCAAATGGATCAAATTTAAAGTATGGTAAGCTAACTTTCATATAGTGATATAAAATACACAACTGAAGTAAAACTTCTTTCGATCCTTTTTGAAAAATTTGCTGAAATAAATTGTAGTTACGCGAGGCCGAAATACGGAAGAGTTACAAGGATAAAGAGAGAGAGGGAGAGACAAGAAAGGGACAGAAAATCAAACGCGCCCCAATGTCGAGAGAAGAATGCCACGTATTAGTAAAAGGAGAGAATAGACAAGGGGAAAGGAACGTTGCATATGACGCTACGACGCCAGCAACTAGTATGAGATTCGAACTCACTTACCTTCGTGATTCATTATCAGTTGATTGGGTCTCTCTAGGTTTAAAATGCACAATTTCCGTACGTAATTTCTTCTTAGTTGATGGTAATGGAGCACCTCTTTCATATTCAGAGTCTGTGTCACTTCCTGCCATAATTTGTTATTATTCACCCAAAAATTCACAAGAAATTATCAAAGAAATCACCGTTCGCGTATCGCTAGCAAACTCGAAAACGAACTACTGACTGAGATATATTTCATGCACTGGCTATGAGAGGAAGAGAGAAAGAAAATGCACGCGCCCACTCTTGTTCCTACAGTAATATACGAAACGTAACTCTCTCTCTTTCTATCCTCACTAACTCATATCTTCCTATCGACTTTCGTGCGCCTCGCCCGATCACACTTTTCGTAACGCTCTCGTCACGCATTCACCAGTTTACTCCCCAAGTCATGCGTGCGTAAAGAAGTTTTACTTCAAAAATAGTTAAAATTGAAATATTTTTAATGCAAAATATTGTTGCCAATTCTTCGCTAGATTAATTGGTGTTTTCTAAATTATTGAGCCGGTTCGCAATTTCCCACTATTATTTTATTATTTGCTTTGCATTGGGGGGGGGGGGTACTCTGCTAGAAACCATTTCTGGGTGGTTTAAAAGTAATCCATAATAAATTTCCAGTGTTTTGGGATCAGTTTCGAAGACAAGACAACACAACAATCAACAATTGTCAATAAACTGTTGCGATAGAGAAATTAAGAAAAGGTTGTTGCTATCGGTTCCGAAGTGAGGTACAATCAAGAAACTCTATTCTCTATTCGAACGAGGTACACGACCAATTTTGTAGAGTTTACTTCATTTAATCGAATAATCGAATCGAGTCTCGAAAGGTACGGAAAAGGTATACACCCCTCAACATTTTTGTGTTTCGTTTGGGAAAAGATGTGTAAAAAACGGAGCAGATCGAAGGGAAAAATAGTAGTGAAATAGTATATTATGCATCGATCATGTAATGGATACGAAACGAGCCGAAGGCGAGTTTCGTATGGTTAATGCGAGTGTATTAATAACCATTACATGAGAGTTGCATACACTATTTTTTCTACGAACAAGAAATTTTATTTGAATTCAACAACATTGCTTTTTTTATACTTCTCTTGCTACCCTCCAATCCATAAATTGACCATAAAATTTATCATATACCTTATTTGATTTTGCAGGTAATAAACTATTGGATACATTTTTCGCCTTTTCAGCGATTTCAGGTGTGTATGAAAACTCTTCGTCGCTCGACATTTCTTTTAAAAAGTTGAAGGTGTTAGATGTATCCTGTATGTCAAATGTAACTACTGTATGTAAGATGAACACTGATACATGATGTCAAATTTAACTACTGTATGTAAGATGAACACTGACATTTTGACATGACAGTTGACAGTACTAAATTAATATGGTTTTGATGACTACATGTTTCAATGGTAACCTAAATAATCCTGGTCCATCGTAATAATTGAAAGGCATCCAATAATTGCAACCTACATATTTAGATAACACAGAAGGTATCTACCTTTTTGACTAACGCAAAAGATTGAAACTGTCATAAAACTGTCAAACATTTTACAGAAAATATTGGGTCTGCCTACTTGGTTATTTAAAAATCTAGATTTCCATTGGTCAATTTTTCAGTTTCACAATGAAAACCAGTGTTATAATGAGTATCATTATGAAAATGAAAATTGGCATTTGATTAACAACTTATAGTATAGGAGTAGAAAATAGTATATTGTGCAACAAGTGGGGAAAGTTCAACTTTTCTCACGAGTGTGGAAGTTTGTGGCACGAGCCCGAAGGGCGAGTTCCGCAAACAGACGAGTGAGAAAAGTACTTTCCCCACATGTTGCACACTATACTTTTTCTACAACTGCACAAATTTAATGAATACAAGTAAAGTAACTATATTTATTTTTATGATTAGTAAAACAAAAATAACACTAAAGTATCCCATCTCTATACTGTTAGATAATTTTATTTAAAATTATAGTTGATGGTGAAATTTGTACAATTTTGTATGGTCAAACCCGGAACGTCATTTCTTTTCACTAAATTCTCCATTATATTAATTAATCTGACAGTTTTGTGACAACTAAGTAGGTATTTAAAGAAGACAGTAGCCTACTAAGTTTTTGTCGATTTTATTTGATTCTCCATATAAATGTATGTGTCGTGGGCAAAGTGCCGTGAGAAATAATATTTCTCACAGTATGAGCAATATTTGGTTTTGAAATAAGGTAAGGTATGAGAAATACGTCACTTTTCATAGCAGTTGTAGAAAAAAATTATTTCAAAACAGGTGATAAGAAGTAGGGCGAAATAAGAATGAAAGTAGTGGAAAAATTCGTAAAAGAGGGTATAAAAAAATCAAAATTGGGATTGCGAAAAAGGCGAAAATCAGTGGTGGAGTTGATTGAAAAGGAATAAGAAAAGAAGAAAAATGGGGGGGGGGGGATGAATTTGTAGAAGGCAGAAGAAACAGAATCGTGAAATTAGTGAAAAAGGGTTAAAAAAGAAGAAGAGCATCGTGTCTATACCTTATACAAATAAGTGAAAACTCTTTTACCCCATTTTTTCCCACATCGCTTCTTCTTTTTCACCGTTTTCCTCTTCTTCTCCCTTCCACTGCTCCCGTTCTTAGCACGTTTTTGAAAGCTTCAAAGGGATGAAAAATACCTGTTATTGCATTTTATGAATATCATCCCTACTTAGAAATCACATAAATACAATCGCCCACTAACCCTGTTATACGTGATGCGGATATTATCCTATGCTAGTGCGGTTAACTCGTTGATGATAGTCGAAAAAACGGATGTCACAACAGTCCTAGATTAACTACACCAATTTGGGTATTCTGGATCGACTTAAGATTTCTTGGAACGATAGCCACGCAGCAAGTTAAAGTAACTCATAAATATGTATACTCTGTGTTATATGTACCTATAATGGAGTGTTCATCAAGGTTTGCCATCTAATCTATGAATTAGTTTTCCCTATGAAGATGGCCATTTGGTTATAATGGGCACAATAATCGCGGTGAGACTGATAGTTGTACAAGTGTTTGCATATGATTTCTGCGTGTCAAAATAAGCACAATACAAAAAAAAACGATCGCGTTTTTTATGATATTATATGAGTTGTAATCAATTTACAGACAAAATCATGAATAAAATAGGAAAAAATTTCGTGTTAGAAGGTTTTTTTTAAAGAAAGATAATGATAATGTAGATCAAGTACTAAATGCTTGAAAAGGTAGATACCAATCATCAGACTACTCTCCTCGTAAATCTAGGACATTGATCAGACGTAAAAATAAAGTCGTGAGACCTAAGAAATACATTCAACTGCCCATATCATTATAAATGCTATTTAAATTTTTACTCAAGTTACGCTTCGCCCCATGATTTTTGTTTTGTTTCTGATCAATGCCCTAGATTGATGAGGCGTGTAGTCTGATGACTGGTACCTAAGACTTACCAAATTCTTTTACAGCTTTTAGTACATTATCTACATCATCACTATCTTCTTTTTTTCCTATAACCATTTGACTTAAAAAAAAATTTCACCTGTTTTATTTTCAAGTTTTTAGTATTTATTTCGTTACTAAATAGTTCCCATTCTATTTAGTTCTTTCAGTAGTTCATTGCAAGGTTCTCAATACATAATCCGTAAGCTTATCCATTATTAAACAATTTCAATTCTAAATTAACAACTGCGTGGTCTACAGTGCTGTCTTGCATTTGAAGTCCATGACTAAGTTAAGGACAGCATCCTTTTTTCAACCGTCCCATAACTGAACTTATCTGGAAACTGCATGGTTTTAGGGCGATTAAGGTTTACGGATGAACGCCGTCTTTTCGAAAGTCAATCCGAACAGATTGGTACTTTAGGAGTCGAACAAGCTGATGCCAAACAATTTCAGTAATTTAGACAACCGCGCGGTTACCAATTCCTTCGTACGTCAATAAAATATAGCTTCTGCTCCTAGAAATATTTCAAGTTCTGTTGACTAAGCCTCCAGTCATAGGGCACAACACCTATGAGACTAGTGGATAGAAGAAAGAGAGAGATTTACCTAAACTGAAGCCAGAGGATATCGTGAAATTCCTTCGAGAAATGGGTCTAAAGGAACTATTTCTGAGAAGCACCTCATAATTTAAGTAGAAGAAAGGGGACACAATTGATTTTTTATGTCTCAGTGAATATCACCCCTATATATTCACTATACATTGACATCAGAACTAAAGGTTCAGATCAATCAATCAACATGAAGGAAATTAAATTTTAATTACCAAAATTGACCCAACAAACATTGAGCTAAATAAAACCGCTTAGTCTCTACCTAAAGGTGTGTCCCCACTTATGTGCTGCGCCGGTCGTGCCGATCATTGAATTTTTAATTATCGTGGACACTAAAGTGTAAAGAGTCGACTAGACGAACGTAATTAAGTTCGGCATCATTTATCGTCAGTATTTATACCATCAATTCAATAAATGGAAAAGAGGTTTAGGTGAACCCAAAGCAGTCCAAAAGTAATCAAATTAATGTTTTTCACTCTTTTAGGTAGATTTTTGGTCAGGAGAAACTCTACAAAATACGTACACAACAAGAATTTCAATTGTTTTTATTTATTTCAGGATTTTATGAGACAACTTATAGAGAGGTTTGACAAATACATTAACTCTGTTGAATCTGGAAAGCCACCACTCCTTCTAGACCAGGCGAATTAGCTTAATTTTTTGGTGAAAAAAAAGTTTGGTGGGTGGAAGTTGTAGAGGGGGTTATTACAAACAAGGGAAAAATATCACCTGAAAAGTGGAAGGGATTATTTGGGGGTGGAAAAAGACAATATTGCGATTTCCTGCCAAAGTTAAGGTCCTAGAAGAAAAATTGCATAAAAAAGTTGTAGAGATCTACACCTTTTGTGTCCGTGACTTTTTCACATAACCTCAAAATTAGCTCGAAAAACGCAAAAAACTGCATTTTTCGATTTTTATGATTAGTTTCGACAAAAATTGTTCGATTTTGATGAAAATTTAGTAGACAGTAGCTTTTATAGTCACAAACTACGAAAAAAATGAGCACCCGCGGAACTTATTTCGAGAATTTTCGTTTAAAAAAAAGTGTTTTTTACCGAAAAAACGTCATAACTCGAAAAAATTTCAATATTTCAATTTGAATTTTTTTTTCATAGTTTGTGACTCTAAAAGCTACCGACTACCAAATTTTCAACAAAATCAAACAATTTTTGCAGAAACTAAGAATAAAAATTGAAAAATGCAGTTTTTCGCGTTTTTCGAGCTAATTTTGAGGTTATGTGAAAAAGTCTTCTTCTTCTTCTTTCTCTAAAACCCTTATGCCGTTCAGAGTTGCGTCAGCCCTTCTTCACCTATTTCTTCCAATCGCTTCTGTTTCTGGCCAGTCCTCTCACCTCTTCCATTGATTTCCCTGTTTTCTCTCCTATTTCCTGTATCCTCCCCATCCATGTTTTCCTTCCCTTCCCTTTCCTTTCTTTCTTTTCCTATCTCTTCCTGCCTCTGTAACTGATTTGACTAACCTGTTTTCGTTCATTCTTACAATGTGCCCATACCAGTTCAATTGCTTGTTTTCAATCTTTGTTAAAATTGGTTCCTGTTTCAGATGGTATCTGATTTCTTCATTTCTACGTCGTTTGTATTTGGTAACTTTTGCGATTTTTCGCAAATATTTCATTTCCACTGCATTTATCGAAGATTCGTGCTTTCGTAAGATAACCCACGTCTCACTTCCAAAAGTAGTTACCGGTTGGGTAATGCAGTTGTAAACTCTTAATTTTGTTTTGTCGTCGATTTCCTTTCTCCCCATTACAGTTTTATTAATACTATAATTTTTCCTTGTGGCCTTTCTTAATTTATTATTTATATCTGCATCTATATTTCTGTCATCTGTTATGATGTTTCCTAGGTATTCAAAACATGTAACTTGTTCGATTTGTTTTCCATCGAGTCTTATAGTTGCCTTTCCTTTATCTTCTTTTTCTGGTTAGTAATCATATATTTTGTTTTCTCCGTATTGATTTTCATTTTTAGTTTTATTATTTCGTTATGCCATCATATATTTGCTAAACTTTGCACTTTACTGTTCGTGTCTGCTATTAGGACTATATCATCTGCATATAAAAGGGAGTCTATTTTGATTGGTCTTAAATTTCTGTAATAAGTTCTGGTTATAGGCTAAGCTGCTTCCAATAGATAGTCATTACACTTCAAATTACTTTATTGATAAGGGGATTATCTACATATATGTATACTTCAAGAAGTACCCCAAAACATAACGACTGGCATCAAGTAGGGCAGTCGTTGACTCTCTAGTTTATATTAAAAAGGAACGTCGTGAATACTAACAAATATCTATTTATACTTTCTTTCATCACGTATACTCGATTTGTTATAATAACACAAGGTGATGTTTATTAATAAAATAATAAACATACTTTGGAATTATTATACAAACCACTATACTGAGTGTTAAATATATTTGTTAGAATTCACTTCACATTTCGATATCCTATAGCCGTGCTTCTCAGTCTGATTTCGTGTACTCTTTATTAGCGAGTACATTATTATAAAGAGTAATGGACTTAGGCTATCTCCTTGTTTAATTCCTTTTTCCATGATGAACGGCTCAGATCTTTCGCCACTTACTTGAATTTGTGTTATCATATTTATTTTACAACTTTGATGGATTTCTCAGCTATATTATACTTTTCCAAAGTTTTCCACAATATTTCTCTATTGATTGTGTCAAAGGCTGCCTTTAAGTCTATGAACAGTAAATGGAGCTGTTCTCCTGATTGGAACTTTTTTCAACTATCTGCCTTATTATGTGTAGGTACATTATCGTTTGTACTTCTACCTCTTCCCTGTTCATCTTCCAATTCACTTTCCATCTCATTTCGCAGTCGTTTTTCTACTATTCTTGAATATGTCTTGAAGTATACTGATGATTGATAGGATAATTATCGCAATTTGTATGATCCCCCTTTTTATATATTGGTAATATAATATTTTTAGTCCAGTCTTTCGGTATCGTTTCTGTAGCCCACGCATCTTTACGTATCTTCCAAAACCACTTCTTATTTTCCTCGCCCTGCCATCTTATCATCTCAGGATTAATTTCGTCTTCTCCTGCAGCTTGGGTTATTTCGTTATGATATTCCTCATGTTATTCCTTTTCTTGTATTAGTTCTTCCTCTTGGTCATTTTGTGTTTCAGTTTCTTCCTGTTTAAATTTTTCCCTTTTCTCTCCATACTTTTGTTTTTTCGCCTGTCTCTATATGAATTTGATTATTTTTATCTTTTCTTCCTCGTAATGTTTTAATTCTGCTCCAGAATTGTTTGTTATTCATTTTGTAGCTTTCACTTAGTTCCTCTCCAAATTTCTCCCAACCTTTCCTTTTTGCTTCTTTTACCGCTATACTCGCTACATTTCTTTTCTGAATGTACTCAAGTCTATTTGCCTCGTTTTGGTTAAGCTGATATTTCTTCCATTGCTGCTTTTTCTCCTTAATTTTTCTTTGTATGTCTGTGTTCTACCAGTCGGTTTTCTTGTGGTGTTTGTTTATTATTGTTCTTCTGCATGTTTCATTTGCTATGTTATATATTATATCTTTGAAAACTCTCCTTCCTTCATGTCTTGTTACCAGATTGTATTTCCTACTTTTATACCATCAATTCAATAATTGGAAAAGAGGTTTAAACTTTTTTTTTACACCCAAAGCTGTCCAAAAGTAATCAAATTAATGTTTTTCTCTCTTTGGTCAGGAGAAATTCTACAAAATACGTACACAACAAAAATTTCAATTGTTTTTATTTATTTCAGGTTTTTATAAGACAACTTATCAGAGAGGTTTGACAAATACATTAACTCTGTTGAATCTGGAAAGCCACCACTTCTGCTAGACCAGGCGAATTAGCTTAATTTTTTGGTGAAAAAAAAATTGTTATCTGAAGTTTGGTAGGAGGAAGATGTAGAGGGGGTTATTACAAACAAGGTAAAAAAAATGCAACAGCTGAAATGTGGAAGGGATGATTTGGGAGGTGGCAAAGGGGTGGAAAAAGACATTATTGCGATTTCCGTCCAAGAAAAAAAAGTTGTAGGTAGATCTTGAAAAGATCTACAGCTTTTGTAATTGTGACTTTTTCACATAACCTTAAAATTAGTTTGAAATTTTTTTATTTTTTTTTATACTCGGCAAAAACTGTTCGATTTTGATCAAAATTTGGTATTGTCACAAACTACGAAAAAAATTAGCACCCGCGGAACTTGTTTCGAGACTTTTCAAAAGGAGAATTTTCGTTTGAAAAAAGGTATTTTTCACCGATAAAACGTCATAACTCGAAAAATTTTCAATATTTTAATTTGAAAATTTCACACCTCTACTTTCTAACCAATAAGATGCCTTAATTTTGACTAGTTACCATGGCAACTAAAAAAAAATCCGGAAATTTTTTCGAGGCGCCACGATATTTAAGTGGAAATTTTTTGACAGTTGAAAAGGTAAACATATGATCTACAACCATTAAGGGTGGGAATTATAAAACTATTTTGACATATAACTAAAAGTTAACTTGTAGAATGACGTCACATGCTATAGTTAACTTCAAAATGGCGGGATATCGATTAAAGTTAACTTTGTGAAAAAACCTGGTTTTCGAGCTTTGATAGTTGTTCTGTTCTGTCGGTTCTGTCAACGATTTGACATTTATAACCTCAATTAATTATATTTTGATAGTGTTTTTACTTTGTTTTCTTTGAATTTTGCCCGTTTCTTTTTTTATTTTTCTTCTTTTTATTTTAAAAATGAAACTTTTATAAAACTGACGTTTTAAAACCTAAAGTTAACTCGACTGTTAAATTCAAAGATAACTTCAAGACATGTTTTATAACAGCCGCCCTAAATAATGTAGATATAGGTATCTGTGAATAATGCAAAATTTCTATAAGAATTTTACAACTTTTCGTCACAAAATTCAACTATCTGTTTCCATACACTTGATTTTGATTTTTTCCAAAATATGGTCTAAAATTTGCTTACCGAATACCACGCAAGCCTAAATTATTCCTGGAAATTAAAGCTCTTGTGATATTATAAGTGAAATTTTTTTTCATAGTTTGTGACCCTAAAAGCTACCTTCTACCAAATTTTCATCAAAATCGAACAATTTTTGCCGAAACTAAAAATACATATCGAAAAATGCAGTTTTTTGCGTTTTTCGAGCAAATTTTGAGGTTATGTGAAAAAGTCACAGATACAAAAGCTGTAGATCTTTTCAAGATCCACAACTTTTTTGTTTAACTTTTTTCCTAGGACCTCAACTTTAGTCGGAAATCGCAATAATGTCTTTTTCCACCCCTCTTCCACCCCCCAAATTATCCCTCCCACTTTTCAACTGTTGCATTTATTTTTCCCTTGTTTGCAATAACCCCCTCAACAACTTCCACCTACCAACTTTTAGATTTGATCAAAAAAGTTAATTCACCCGGAATTTACAATGTACAATTGTACAATCCTACCTCGTATTGAGACTCCTATTGGAAAGATCGAATGACCCTCCCATTATTACTGATCGAAATGTGCATTTTTTGTGCATCTTTTGAGCGGTAAGTTTGATTTGATCTTGGTAAAATGTTACACACTACGTACCACCACCTAATTAATTGACTCACTGAAACTAGTGAAAAATCATGACTGGTCTTTAAGCAATTGTTCGTTGTATTGATATAATCTTACCTTATATATGGTTTTTGGAGTCCGGTCCTGGCAAGCTAGCAAATAGCAGTGGAAGTGAGCGCATATCGTAAAATTGTAGTATATCGAGAAAAACGAAAATATAAATTTGGAAAACTGCACTGATGAATAACAATAACAACAGGGTATGTGTAAATAGTGAATAAAAACAAAATTGGAAAGCTTGAAGATCATAGTATTGTAATGGGTAGTTAATTATTTAGGTTAGAATTTATGCTTATTGTTAAATTATAGGTTATTAACTTTAGTATCAATGTATTTAATTATAATTATGAAATATATCGACCAAGCAATTTGGTTATAAATTGTTATTCGATATAAGTAACAATTGCAAAGGTAAGTAGACACGCGCTAGATTGAAAGAATGTGTAGGCTGGCAATTGCTGCTTTGGGTTTTTGGCCAGGGAGTTCAAATTAAAAATTTGTCGAAGAAAGATGTGTTTTATTTAAAGAACGTCAACCCTAATTGAAATGAACCTGAACCGAATAATTTAATATTATTAGAGTATCAATTAAGTCAATTAAAAGAAACCCACAAAAACAATAGCAATAAACCAGAAAAAGATAAATATTCAACAAATTTGAAATAAAAATAGACAGCGTCGACTTAAGAACAAGCGCTGTAACCGAGAAGTAAGCCAGCTCGAGTAACTAGTCTGAGGGTGAATATAGCAACTTTTAGGCAACAGTGCTCGAGTCGCCAAAAATCAGTTATGGAGCAGAAATTAAAGGAATGTTTAAGCAGATAAATGAACAGCTGAGGAGAGTAGAAGAAAAGCTTGATAGAAACACAGGTGCAATTATAGAATTTTAAGAAAAAAAACGGAAAATTGAAGAAATTAATTACACAACAAGAGGAAAGAATTGAGTCAATTGAATATGAAACTAGAAGAAATAACTTGGTAATCCAGGGAATTGATGACAAAGAAGGGGAAGAAGGGGCAGCTAAAGTTAAAGGAATCCTTGAAAAAATGGGAATGCATCTTAATGGTAACAATGATCTAGTAGAGATCAAAATACTGGGAGCGTTTCAAGAAAGGAAAGAAGAGACCCATACTCATCAAAATAAGATCATGGGACACAAAGGTGGAATATATCAACACACGAAAAATTTAAAAGGATCAAATATATGGATAAATAATGATTATACAAAGGCAGTTCAAGAGAAAAGGAAATAACACATGCCCATTATGAAGGAAGCCAAGGAACTAAAATACGATAAATTTGAAATTGATGGCATTAAATATGGATGTGAACATTTCAAAAGTCAGGAGAGAGATATCCAAGAGGATTCGAAACGAATAGCAGCTGAGAGGTCACCAGAAAGCGTAAATGAGCAGATTAAGAAAATTACCAGAACATACCGAAAAAACTAATAGAAAAAGATGAACGGACGGATAATTCGGCAGGGAACATGGCAATGGAAAGGATAATAGCAAGCAATAAAAAAATACAAAAAGGGATAGAAGCGGAATATTATAAGAATTGGGACGTGGAACGTTAAAACTTGGTTGGCTACAGGAAAAATTTAGAAAGCTTTTAGACTAATCAAGGAATATGATATAGTAGTCATGGCACTACAAGAAATTAGACGGAGAGGAGAAGGGCGAATAGATAAGGAAGAGTATACAATGTTTTACGGAGGGGAAGGAAAGCAAGGATACAGGGGAACATGATTCTTAATAAATAAACAGTTCAAAATAAATGTGATCATGTACAAAAATGTGAACGGACGGAAAAACAGAGCAGCCATAATAACATTAATAAAGGTATATGCTCCTACGGAAGATGCATATGAGGAAGAGAAAAACGTATTCTATGAGGGACTTTGAAGAACCTGCGAAGAAACCCCAAAACATGATACGTTCATATAATTGGGAGATCTGAATGCGCAAATAGGAAAGGAGACACATCTCGAACAAGTGGCAGGTAAACATACAGTTCATAATATAACTAATGAAAACGGAACGAGATTATGCAATATAGCAACGTTGATGAATCTGTATATAGTCAGCACCAAATTTGAACATAGATACGAGCATAATATTACATGGATGATGCCTGGAAGAACAATCGATCATTTTGCCGTATCAAAAAAAGAGAGAAAATCTTATTCACGATGTACGGTCATATAGAGGAGCAAATATAGATTCCGACCAATAGCAAAACTGAACATAGGAAAAACAGAGCAAATGAAAATACTAATAGAAAGAAGAAAATGGAATACAAAAAGCATAAGAGAAAAACGAGTGAGACATCAGGAGGAGATAGAAGCACCATTAACTAAAATCAAAGAGGGTACAGAAGTTGATGGCAAATGGAACCGAATTAAAAATGCCAGTATTAATGCAGCAGAGAAGGTAATTGGAAGCAAACATAGAATTAATAAAAATGAGTGGTGGGACAAAGAATGCGAAGAAATCGTAGCTAAAAGGAAAACAGCCAGGCGTAATTGGCTAGGAAGAGCCAGAGAGCACGACCACGAGAAATAAAAAGAAATAAGAAAGGAATCAAAAGTGCTCATCAAAGAAAAAGAATAAATGGAAAAAATGGAGAGTGAAAATAAAAATAATGCGAAACTATATAAATACATTAGGAAACAGAACAGAAAACCTAACATGATAAATATAGACAAAAAAGAATGGGAGGACACTAACAAGATCAGAGGAGATAAATGAAGAAAATCAGGAAGATGAGGAAAACGAACTACATCAACATGAAGAAGGACAAACAGCTCCGTCAGAAAACGAAGTTATGGAAGCAATAAATAAACTAAAACTTGATAAAGCAGCGGGTCCAGATGGCATCGTTAATGGAATGTTAGAGCAAGGAGGGTATGAAATGGGGATGGCGATAGTACAGATATGGGAAATCGAAATCATGCCGCAAGAATGGAATGAAGGGTTGTTAGTACTAATACTAAAGAAGGGTGATCCAAGGATATGCTGGAACTATAGAGGAATTACATTATTAAACACTGACATAAGATCCTTACAAGTATAATACTTAAGAGACTAAAAGAACAGGTTGAAACTAGTATAGGGTAGTACCAATTTTGATTTCGACAGGGAAGATCAATCCAGATCTTAAGTCAACTCACTCAAAATGCAGGTACCCAAGAAAATTATAAGGTTAGTGGAATTGACGATGATAAATTCCAAAGCAGCAAAGAGTTCCAAATTAACTCAGGAGTAAATGTAATTTACCTGGAACAGTCATCAATAAATCGGTTCAAATAGTGGCATATGCAGACGATGTAGCCATAATTGCGAGAGACCAGAGAAGTTTACAAGAAACGCTGCAAACGATTGTAACAGAATCCAAAAGAAGGGGACTGGAAAAAACAAAATACATGGAAGTGCAAAGAAACATAGACAACAAAGACAGTCAATCAATAAAAATTGGGAAATATGAATTTGTAGTAGTTGAAAACTTTAAATATCTCGGCAAAAACATTAACAATGGGAATGACAAAAAAGATGAAATCGCACAACGTATACAGGTAGGATACTATAAATACAAACCCCTAATGCAGAACAAAACAATCAAAAACCCCACAAAAATGAGAATATACAAGACAGCAATAAGAATAGCAGTCACTTATGCAGCCGAAACTACAGCAATGACAAGTTTAAAATATTCGAAAGGAAAATTATTAGGAAAATTTATGAAGCAAAGAAATTAAATGAAGGACAGTATGAAAGATTGACAAACTTAGAAATAGAAAAAATACTGAAAACTGAGAATATAGGAAGAATAATAAAGGCATCCAGAATGAGATGGCTTGGACATATCAAAAGGATGAAAGAAGGTAGTAATGTAAAGAGAATAACAGAGTGGACACCCGTTACAAACAGACCAAAAGGTAGACCAAAAGCTAGATGGATGGACCAAATAGAGAGGGACCTAGAAAAAATGGAAATTAAAAATTGGAGGCAAAAGACCCAGGACAGGAAGGAATGGAGGAAAATCGTTGAAATGGCAAAGAAACATGGCAAACTTTGAATGCAAGCAGTTAATCAATGTGTATTGACTCTCCACTGAAACAAGAGGGTCTAAGAGCCAAATATTGGCGGTTACTGTTCCGGAAGGAACGTATAACCTTACATATATGTGTATATATGGTTTTTAAAACTTATCAAGACTTTAAAAATATATAAATAGATAATGTTGCGAGGTCACCAATTCAAAGCCGGCCCTGTCTCTTGACTATAAATTTTGGCGAATGCGCCTACCAGACAATTCTACGCATACGCATACGCATACGACGAGCGTAGAAAACAGTAGAATTTTCGAGAGTTGATAAAGACTATATATACGCGGGTTTTTGAGTGAGTTGACAATCAGTGACACGAAGACAAAGAGTTAGTTCACAGGCAGTTTACAGAAGTTCTTAGTAATCGGACAGTGAATAAAATAGTGAAGATAAATAGTGTGATATTCAAGTGGTGAAAATAAATTAGAACTGTTATACCGAGTGTAAATAAATAAGTAGACATTAAGTAAAGTGTGTATATAAATTAAGTTTAATACAGTGTGTGCTTCTTTAAATAAATAAAGAGTAATTAGCCATAGTAGTGTGTATAATTTTATCCCACAAGTAAAAACTATTTAAATAAATAAGAAAACATTATAATAACAAAAACGGTGTATATTTTTTTCCTCACACAATCACTCAATTTAAAAAAAATTTACTATAAATTGGAAGTTGAACAAAGTAACTTAAATATTAAATTTTTTGTTCAATTAATTATTTTTCAAAAACCAGTACCATCGCATCTGGTGCATATTAGCAAGAAATTGAAGCAAACGCATTGTAAGGGTCATTTGAATTTTTTAATTAGTGTTAGATGGGGACCAATTTTTTTTCTAAAACTCAATTATTCTTGATAACGGTAGCTGGAACGCTACCGAAACGTTGAAATAAAAACATAAAAAGGAATTGTGGAATAATAAATAGAGAGTTATTGCAAATGGGAAAAAAACTCCGACTTTAATAAAAGATCCGCTAATAAAGTATCCTTTAAGGCGATACCAAAAGTGCACTATTGCAGAGCGCTTTAATTAAGTGAAATCGAAAGTAACCACAGAACTCAATAAATTATTTGTCCTGTGAAAGTGACAGATCTCGAACCTGGATGTTTGAAGAATTTGTGTTTTGGGGTTAGAGGGTGAATTATTAATTTTCCATTTCAAATCGTGGCTGATTTACGACAAACAGGTGATAAACACAGAACACACAGTTTCATTCACAGTTTTGTATTTATGGCACAAAACATCCAGTTTATGGTGACAGATCCGTCAAATAAAGGAACTCAATTAAAAAGTTATTTGCCTTTATTTAAATAAAGTACAGGAATCCTGTATTTTAGGTTGGGAATATCCTTAAAGTTGGACTCACTGAGCATGCGTGTATATCAAAATAAAAGAGAGTTTATTAAGGCAACTACAAAACAAACGTTGCAATAACTCTCTGATATATAAATAAATAATCAATATACCACAAGGGACAAACAGAAGATATTTACCATAGGAGTCTCAATACAGGCTGCTTAAGTCATATATGTACTACTTTCAATTAAATCGTAAATATAATTCCAATGATTGATTTCTTAAAAGTTAGGTGTTACAATAAATATCTCATTGTTATGGCGTTGATTTTTTTTAGTTTCCGTTGAAGCTTTTAATGATTCTTGAATTTCTTCAAGTGTCAATCCTTTGGTCTCTGGTACAAAAAATATAACAAAAAATATACTTAATAAGGAAAGTGTTGAGAACATCAAAAAAGGCGCTGCAAGACCAAACGCTTGTGTCAAATCAACAAATAATTTGGCGAATATCATTGCAATGATACTAAAGTAGATACATCCTATACATAAAGCCTTAGCCTTATATCGTGGAGAGAACATTTCACCCATCATCAGAAGTGGCACTATACGAACTCCTATACTAAAAAATATTATGTTTAAAAACAATACCACAATTGGTATGCAATTTAATAACGATGTACTAATGTTACTATGGTCTTTGAAAAGAAGATAAGTAGTCATGATAAATAAGGTTACAGTATTTCCTACGGTTGAGATCAATAACAATGGTTTCCTACCATAAATATCAACCAAAAATATAGCTATAAGTGATACAAAGAGTTGTAGGCAAAAGTAGATTATCGTTGATATTTTTGAAGGTAAAATATTTGTAGTTTCGTCAAAAATAGTTTTACAATAAAAAGTCAAAGCTGTTGTTCCACTAAACTGTTGAACTGTTCTTAATCCATAAGCAATAAATGCTGCTCGCCAGGTAGTTTTATCTAGAAAAAATTCCTTCAAACTTCCTTGTTTGTTGTCTTCTAGGAACTTTATCACCCTTTGTAATTCTTCCTCTGCTTCAGATTCTATCCTTAGTTGCTTCAGAATTTTTCTTGCCTCTTCGTGTTTACCTTTTTGAAGTAGAAAAGTTGGACTTTCCGGCATCCAAATAAAAGTAACTAAGCAAAGTAAAGGAAAAATCGTAGCTATATAGGCAGTAGTACTGATTGTGCAAATAGAACCAAGAATATTGATGATTAAAACACCCATCACAACAAATACTGGGCACATGGATGATATAATACCTAAAACATAAAATTGTTTAATTTTTTATAGATAATTTTATACACTGCTTAAAATGGTTTTTGAGGGTTTCTCTTAAACTTAAGCCTAATCAAAGGAGTCCGAGCTAACAACAGTAGCCGAAAGAGCTGAAAATCTATACAACAATTACAAATTTTATTGGTGTTTCCTGATTAAACATACACAATGTTTGTTTCCACTAGTTAGTGCTTAGTTCGCCTTTTTTTTCGGACCGAGATGGGAAACTCATGTTCGAATGGGTCCAGGACCCAAACAGTGTTGGACTCATCCCCAAGGGGATGCCTACCAACCAAACCCACCTCAAACTCGCCGTTACCCCCGCCTCGGAAACACTACCCTAGCACACTCTCCGCTCACACCGTCGACTTCTCCCCAACTTTCACTCCTACCTCTCATGCCATATCGATTCGTTATCTCCCCCTAACCATGCTCTCTACTACGCCACTTACCTCCATCCATTCCTCCTCCCCCCTCAACATTATCACCACCATGTTCTCCCAATGCACCGCCTCCCCTAGTTTCCTCCCCAACTTCTCCAGCACTTCCTCGTTCCTTCAGCATCTAAACACATGCCCCACATCATCCTCCACTTCACACCTCTCGCACACTCCAGTATCTCTTTTTCCAATCTTGTGGAGGTACCCTACTCTCGACCCATGTCCAGTGAACACCTGTGTCAAGAAGTAGTTCACCTCCCCGAATTTACGGTCCACCCAATCTCTACTATTCCCAATCGCTCCTTTTAGCGCGCCCTCATACTTCTCCCACCTTCCCCACATTTCCTTTTCCATCCATTCCTGTACTTCCTCTCTGGTCGCACCCCTCCAGCGCCATATTGCCAAATGATTACGGTATGACATCTCCTAGGTATGCTTAAAATGCATACATTAATGACTTCTAGTGGAAGTGAATGTACTCTTTCTAGTGAACGGAACTATTACAGTTTTGGAGGGGTTAACAGGCATCTGTTCCCTTTGACATCTACCCTTCCTAACTTAATCCTTGTCACGATGACAAGGTCGTCTGCAGTTGTTCTACTCCTCTGCTTTCGAGAATACTATGCAAGTCATCCATCAAGAGTAACCACACACAGGAGGGGGATAGTACCTCATCCTGTGGACTGCCGTTGAGAACCTCATACTGATGGCCTCATCCTGAAGAGATGTACTGGCTATTCTATTCATGAGCATGGCATATAACCAATCGGTGATGGTTGGTTTTATGCCCTTTTCAGCCAAACTGGATCAATGGAGTGCATTGTCGAATGCTCCCCCGATGTCAATAAATACGGCCACCGCAATATCCTTGTTGTTAAAGGATCGTCTAACGATAAATCTGTTCATTTTCCAGTTTGAATTGCATATTTGTGAGTACTCGGTGGGAAATTATATTGTCTAATGAGGATAGATAAAAGTAACTCTGGTCCATTTTGCAAAAGAGTTGGAAATATACCATTTGATTGCCCATGTGTATATAAGAACGAATGTCAGCTCTGAAAAATATGAGAGGAGCATAACAATCCGTGGAGAAAGGCGTATGAGATAGCGGTGAAAAGGATGGGTGGAAATAGGAACGAGGTGCTAGAGGAAGATTGGGAGAAGGAGATTATAGGGAAATTGTTCATAGGGGAAGAAGGAGAAGTGGGAGGCAGGATTTGGGAAGTCCAGGACATTAGGGCGGTAGGGAAAATGAGGAAGATTAGGCCGGTAGAGAAGTGAGAAGTAAAGAAGGGGGGGACATCAAAGTAAGGAATGCCTCAGGGATAGGTGGCCTGAGAGGTGATATGATGAAGAGGCTGTTGTATGACAATGGGGAGTACTTCTGGGTGCTGAGGGAGGAGGAGTTCCCGGAAGGATAGAAGGTGGCCAGAATGATACTGATAAAGAAGGCGGGTAGAGAGGGGAAGCGAGCCGGGGACCACAGGCCCATCAGCCTGCTGTGTGGTATGGGATAATGAAGGATAGGATTGAGGAGGAAGTTGGTAGGAATGGGGGTTTTAGGGTAAACCAGCACGGGTTTGCGAAGGGGAAATTCATCTCGGCGCTGGGCTTGGTGGAAAGGACTAGGGAGGGCAGCTGGAGGAACAAGAAATTGGCCCTATTTGAGAATTAGCTGTAGAAAAACTCAGGTATAACTTGTGATTCATTAAGTAAAACAAGATATAAAACGGAAAGTGATGTTCTTACTGTTAACATATTCAACTTGCTGACTTTGAGCGTCATCTGTCATTTGTCGAGGTCAGTGTTGACACATACAAGGTAATAATAGGAAAATGTTCCATTCATAGAAATGAAGTATTGCACATCAACACTATTCGTGTTCTTCGACGTCGGTAACGCGTTCAACAGTGTGAGCAAACGGGCAGTGTTGAGGGCGTTGCTGAGACTTGGAGTGGGGTAGAGGTTGGTTAACCTAGTAGAGGCTACCTGATGGATCGTGTGATAGTAAACTCTAGAGGGAAGAGGTATGAGACGGAGGCTAAAGTGCCCCAGGGCTTGGTTCTGGGTCCGACACACTGGAAGTGTGTGTTTAAAGAGGTTTGTGGTATGGTATGAGAAGAGGGATGTGAGATTACGGTGTATGCGGACGATGTGTGTCTGGTATGTATGGCAAAGAGGGAGGTGGAGATAGAAAGGAAGAAATTATCCTTCAGAATTCACATGTTAAAGGCGGTATAGAAGGGGAAAGTGAGGGCAGCATGGCTGGGGAGATTGATGTGTTGTTCGGAGTTGTGTTAAGCATAAACCTATCTGTCTGATATCTATGGGCTCGAAACGACACAATGTCAATTGTCACTTGTCTACAGAAAAGCAACCCAACGAATGTATGTATGTTCATCTCCAATAAAATACATAAAAGTATTCAGTGTATAAATATTTCTTTTCCTGCCAATTAAATATCAACTAACAACAATTGAACAGTGTAATGTGAAAGGACCGGGAGAGGGGAAGAGGAGGGTAATTGGTAGGATGGTAGAGCAGAGTATGCTGTACGGTGCGGAAATGTGGAGTGAAAGAGTAGGGGGGAGTACTAGGGTTAGGCCACTCCTGCGGGTGCAGAGAGGAATACTCCTGAGGGTGGTGCAGGGGTACAGGACAGTGGGTGGACTGGCAGCAGCGGTGCTGTCAAGGTCCTACCCATTGGACGCGATGGCTAGAGCCAAGAACAAACGCTGTAGTGTGCGAGAGGTGTGAACTGAAGGATGATGTGGGGCATGTGTTTAGGTACTGGAAGAACGAGGAAGTGATGAAGTAGTTGGAGAGGAATCTAGGAGAGGCAGTGTATTGGGAGAACAAGGTGGAGATAATGTTGAGGTACTAGGAGGAATGGATGGAGGTAAAGGGCGTAGTGGAGAGCATGATTAGGGGGAGAGAAGGACTTGATATGGCATGAGAGGTAGGAGTGATAGGTAGGGAGAAGACGACGGAATGAGCGGAGAGTGTGCGAGGGACCGCCGCCGGTCTCGAAGTATGCTAGGGTAGTGATTCCGAGGCGGGGGTAACAGTGAGTTTGAGGTATCCTTGGGGATGAGTCCAACACTGTTTGGGTCCTGAATAGGACCCATTCGAAGATGAGAGTCCCATCTCAACCCGAAAAAACTTACTGAAACTTACCGTTCAAAAGTTATGTCCAAAATGGTCATTTGATACAGTATCCGCCAAAATAAACAGTACCGAAAATAAAAATAAAAATTAATTTTTAATTTCTGTAATGTAAGTGTTCAAAATGTTCACCATTTCGACGCAAACAAGCTTCATATCGATTTTGTAAGTCAATAAACATATTTATAAAAAGTGGTTTATGTAACTGCCGAAAAATATTTTGTATTCTTTCCCGTAGTTCGGCAATATTCGCCGGCGGATTTTCTTTGTCCTTCATTATGCCCCAAATGTATGCGTCAGGTGGCGTCAGATCAGGTGAATGAGAAGGATATTCGAAGTCTGTTCCCCGAGAAATTATTCTATTTTCCGTATGAACGAAAATAATGCTCTACCAAAAACACTTTTTCTTCCGTTGTTAGAACCATTTTTAAATCAAATTTAACTGCAGCGAACTATTAATATATCAACTAATCACAATTAAGTCAAATATGACAAATCCATATTACATAAACAACTCCACAGCACTTTCTGTTTCGGTACTGTTTATTTTGGCGGATACCGTATTTCCCATAGGCATTTTAATACGATGCTGGAGTATCTACAGCTCCGCATTACTCTTCCTGTATATTTATCAATTTCCTTCATTTCAGTTGTGCCAAAATTTGAACAACATTCAAGATTTCAAACGAATGCGCTTTTTAAATCATATCAGCTTGGACAGTATAAATGTGACACAAAAATAAATGATAATGTATTCAATGTAAAAAACGTATTATTTAACTGCAGTTGAAAATATTTAAAATTTTGAATAGTTTTAACGATTTTTTAACACCTTACGTAATTTGAAAAAGATTTTCCAAACCAATGATCGATTGACTAAGAAATCACAACTATATTCCGGGCTATATACACCTATATACAAATATTTTACTGGAAACTATAATTTATGTAAAATTTACCTCTTATTCGTGGCTCCGCTATTTCCGCTAGATACATTGGAACGGTAGAAAAGCTGAGTCCATTTGCTATTCCTGCAATAAATCTTCCTACAAATAATTCAGCCGTGCTGCTTCCGGCTCCAATAGTTATCCACCCTATTAAAAGAGGAATAGAAGTGGCGAGGATGATCTTTTTCCGTCCTAATATATCTGTAAACTTTCCAGCAATTATGGCTCCTAGAATTGTGCCTGCCAAAAGAATTACGGCTAACCATGATGCTCCATTTTTAGAAATTTGCACTTTGTAGGTACCGTCAGTTAGAGAAGGAAGTGATTGAGAGGTCCATCCAAAGTGCATTTCTGAAGACATGATACATATTGCACCTGAAATATTGGTTATATGAATAGCCGAACGTTATTTTGTCTTTAAGTATGCTGAGGTTAATTCTACGAAACTCAAATAAATAATAGTAATTTTAATAATTGCCAAAAGCTTCACCTTGAAGCTTTCAGTTTTGCATTACGATAAAGCATAAAGTACTTAATAAAAATCAAGAACACATAACAAATAATGACAACTTAACAAAACATTATTAATATTATTTGTTATTACCATCCGCTGCAGGTGTCTTCATTTATCAAGCATTGCTCTTTGCGAGTAACGATGATTCCCAGCAGTTCCTAATAATAACTGAATCTCTATGTTCCATTGATAGTCACCAGCATATTTTTCCCACAAACTAGTTGGTGCGAATTATTAAGAATGAACTATTTCAGCTACAAGTGGCGCACAAAATTGTCCAATTCATGTGGGTATCCCCCCACGTTGGAATTCCTGGGAACGAACAGGCAGATAAAGAAGCAAGGAATGCAATTCTGGACCTCAATTCTCCCATAGAGAAGATCTGGCAAGATCGTTGGACTGAATAAGTTATTGTAGTGTAACTAACTAAGTAATAGTAAATGGTGTTTGTGTTTTCTTTATTGAAAACATCAATATGCCACCAGTTAGACACTGCAATGAAGTTGAAGCGGTACAAATTGTAACTCTATATAACGAAAGATATAAACAAAAAGATATTGCACGACGTCTCAGAAGAGGTCAATCTACAGTATCAAATATTTTAAAAATTTATCAAGAGACAGGAAATTTCGTACGTAGATCCGGTCAAGGGCGCAAGAGGTGTACAACAGCAATAATTGATGATCGATTTTTGATACTTAATTCTATACGACATCGACGCATCTCAAAAATGACCTACTCAATGTATGGGAAATTAATGTGAGTCAGACGAAGATTAGCCAAGTCGGCCCGCCAAAGTTCCACGTCTTCTCCAAAATCACAAAACTCGTCGATTAGAATTTTCCAGAATACATGTTCAGTGGGATATCGAGAATTGGAATCAGTTATCGAAGCCAGATGGAGGAGACCACGTCTACAGAAGAGTTAAGGAACGGTACGCCAGCTGCAATATCATAAAGACCGTTAGTTTCGGAGGTGGCGGTATTAGTTGGGAGAGACGCACCGAACTCGTGGAAGTAATTGGACAAATGACTTGTGAAGTGTCTTGTATATGCAGGATCATGTTTTGCCATATGACGGCCAAATTGTATACGATAGATTCATATTAATGCACGATAATGCTCGACCGAATGCAACTGGCATAGTATATAACTAATTACCTTGATGCGGCCCAAATTCAAAGATTAGATTGGCCACCATATAGCCCTGACTTAAATCCAATAAAACACATGCGGGATTATCTTAAACGCCCCATACGACGAAGAAATTCTGTTCCAAGTACAATGGACTGCCTAAGTCTGACGTCACTAGAGGAGTGGTCAATTATACCACGTTGAGGTAAATTATCATATACCTAAACTTTAAATCTCATCCACATGTTTTCAAACTTATTATTTATTATTATTATTTAAAAAACTCTAAATAAACATAACCTCAACTAAGTTTACACTGTTTTAGAAACGCTTTGCAAACCTTACCTTGCAGATTTTCTTGTAAAAAAGTCTTTAACTTTTTACTTATTTCTAATAACGATCACTCTTATTTATAACTATATTAACAGCAAACGGCAAATTAAAAATCTCTTATGACGTTTTACACGCGTTATAGATTTGTTTGGAAAGGTTGATGGGAGGAGCCTTCTGCTGTGACGTCAGAGCTTAGGCAGTCCATAGAACAGCTTCGGATTGCTGCTTAAGATGAGTGGACGCAATTCCTCAAGAATTTATTCAAGCAGTAATTAGAGCTAGAGGGGGGAATACTCGTTACTAACTATGCTCTAATCTTAATCAAAAGACTTGTATTTGTCATCCAAGTAGCATTTAAGTATAAAGTAAATATACTTAATTTTCATAACACTTTTTTCACGATTTTCTTCAGATTGTGCGCTGAAAGAATATTAAATAAACTATTTCTTCGTAATTCATAGTATTTGAATGACTCGATTCATCAGAATCTATTTTTGCAAAAAGAAATTATGAAAATTAAAAAATATTCGATAATTTTGTCCATTGTTTTTTTTGAGGCAAATAAGTTATCATTACTGCGGTTTTTTTGAAAATATTTATCTATAACAAAATAACCACTATTAGTTGATAGCGAATGATATAAATATATAGCGTAGTAACAAAAAGCACAAACCACTAACTTTCTTGATAAGTTTGAAAACATTTCAACCACTTGTTTGAAATAATAATTTTTGTGATGTTTTTACAGATTTAGAAAACAGAGTGAAGAGCTGGCTGACTCCTGCTCAACGGGTACGCCCCTTTTTATTTTTATTTAAGTATTTTTAGGGATTATTTTTATACACGGTGTATTCACTGTTGCATTTTTGTTCATTATTTTCACAGAAATCCTTGTTTTTCGATAATTTACGTTAATAATAACATTAAATGTTTAAAGAATGCCAAAAAAGATTTGTTATTGAAAACGTTAAAAATATTAACTTTAATTTACAACTTTCACAGAAATCCTCCTTGTTTTTCGATAATTTACGTTAATAATAACTTTAAATGTTTAAAAATTTAAAAAAATATTGGCTATTAAAACGCAAAAATTATTAACTTTGATTTACCATTTTCGCCGTAATACTTGCTTGCTTTTTTTAATAATTTACGTTAATAATTGTTGACATTCAAATGTTAATAAAATATATAATAAAATATTTTGTTAATGAAAACGTGAAGAAATATTAACTTTAATTTACAACTTTCACAGAAATACCTCCTTGTTTTTTCGATAATTTACGTGAATAAAAACTTTAAATGTTTAAAAATGGAAAAAAATATTGGCTATTAAAAACACAAAAATTATTAACTTTGATTTACCATTTTCGCCGTAATACTTGCTTGCTTTTTTTAATAATTTACGTTAATAATTGTTGACATTCAAATATTAATAAAATATATAATAAAAATTTTTGTTGTTGAAAACGTTAAAAAAATCTTAACTTTAATTTACAACTTCCACAGAAATCCTCCTCGTTTTTCGATAATTTACATTAATAATAACATTAAATGTTTAAAAAATTTCAAAAAAAGATTTGTTAATTGAAAACGCTAAAAATATTAACTTTAATTTACAATTTTCACAGAATTACCTCCTTGTTTTTTTGATAATTTACATTAATAATAACATTAAATGTTCAAAAAATGCAAAAAAATTTGTTATTGAAAACGTTAAAAATATCAATTTTAATTTAGAGTTTTCACAGAAATACTTCCTTCTTTTTCTATAATTTACGTTAATAATAACATTTTATGTTTAAAAAATGCCAAAAAAAGATTTGTTATTGAAAACGCTAAAAATATTAACTTTAATTTACAACTTTCTATAATTTACGTTAATAATTTACATTAAATGTTTAAAAAATGCCAAAAAAAGATCTGTTATTGGAAACGCAAAATTATTAACTTTGATTTACGATTTTCGCCGTAATACTTGCTTTTTTTTAATAATTCACGTTAATAATTGTTGCTGAAGGTGATGCAGGGGTACAGGACAGTGGGTGGACTGGCAGCAGCGGTGCTGGCAAGGACCTACCCATTGGACGTGATGGCTAGAGCCAGAAATAAGCGCTGGAGGAGTGCAACCAGGAGCCGTATTTTTGACTGAGGAAGTAGAGCTTCCCAAGAGAACACATATTTTGTCTTTATTTTGCTTGGTTACTCTGTAACTGCAGTGACAAAGACAAAATATTTGTTCTCTCGGGAAGCTTCACTCCATCAGTTAAGAATAGGGCCCCAGAGAGGAAGTACAGGAATGGAAGGAGGAGGAAATGTAGAGAAGGTGGGAGGAGTATGAGGGCACGCTAAAAGGAGTGATTGGGAATTGGAGAGATTGGATGGACCGGAAATTCAGGGAGGTGATCTACTTCTTGACACAGATGTTCACTGGACAAGGATCGAGAGTAGGGTAACTCCACAAGCTTGGGAAAAGAGAGACTGGAGTGTGCGAGAGGTGTGAAGTGGAGGATGATGTGGGGAATGTGTTTAGAAGCTTGAGGAACGAATTACCGTTTGGGCGCTAAAAATCGGAATGTTCTTATAATAATGTTAAAATATATTGTATTAAAATTATTCTATTTTTTTACAGAGGCTCCATAATAACTTTTTTTTAAATATTTGTTTTTTTATTTTTATCCCGTTCTCAATGAAAAATAACTAGGCAACAGTTATCACTAGTAATACCACTAGTCTTCGTCTTCGACTCGGGATAATTTTCAAAATATTCATGAGCTCGAAAAAATTTCCCGATTTAATTTGACCTCGTGTGGTATTCGGTAAGAAAATTCCACACCAAATTGTGTTTGAAAATCAAATAATTAAAATTTATTTTTCGATTTCCAACAACGTCAACTTTTGACGTTTGAGGCTTGGACGACTTGATTATTCAGTTACCATGGCAACTAAGTGAAACCCTAACCTGAAAATTATTTCAGTTTTGAAGCTGTCAAGCGGCACGACGTAAAAAATGTTCCGCTTCGGTCAAGAAAGCAAAGAAAATATTTGCCAGGAGATTAAGCAGTTGACACCCGCGAATACTAGGAAATCGAAGACAAGCGTATGGAACAAGTGGTAGAAAATTGCTTTTTTGCAAATAAAAACCAGACTGTCAAAAAAAATTTCTGACATTATAAACGTCGAAAAAAATTTTCAGTAAAATTATTCCTTTTTAAAACAATGATAATGTGTACTTAATAATTCTACTCAATTATTATAAACGGTTTCATCAGAATCGTAGTCAGATTCATCAGGAACCATAGGTAATCTGTAACGACTAATTAATCCTCTTGAAATTGGTACTGGTATATAATGAAAACTCAGTAGCCTCCCGCACATCATTTGGCGTTAATATTCCAGATGATTTGCATAAGTGAACAATGTTTGTTAAACCCAAAAAAAGTTTTCTCATGCTACTGTACTAAGGGCTTTAGTTTGTTGTTCAGTCAACGGAGTTGAAACCTTTATTTTCTTAAAATAAAAATATTTATTGTGGTAGAGATTCATAGTATGTTAAGCCAATAGATTTCTTTTTGTCATATTTTATGTTATGAATTTCAAGTGATTGAGGATAAAAACAAATCACTTTTCGCTCATCACCGTATGGGCTTATTACCACTTTTGATTGTTTGATACTAAAAGACCCTGGAGCTTCTGCTTCAGACTCACTTTCCCGGTAGTCGGTTTCTGGAGGATCAGTCACCCATCCCACTTCCAACGGGATCGACGGAACGTCCCAAAAAGGAAGATTGGAAGATGGCAACAGACATAGTCACTCCATCGGCAATTGTATGGGCAGTGAACGAATTCTCACCGTACAAATCACCTGGGGAGGATGGCATTTTTCCTGCTCTGCTACAACAGGGCAGTGGAGAGCTGTTACCCCATTTGGTCAAGTTATTGAGAGCTAGTCTGGCGAATGGTCAGTGGCGAAAGTGAACAATTCACTTCCCAAAACCTATCGTCCGATCAGCGTGAACTCGTTCTTAATGACAAGCATATTAGGGTAGGGAGGTTACGAGAGTATCCGTTAAATCCCTCCCAGTATGCTTATCAAACGGGCAAATCTACAGTTTTGGCGTTAAACAATCTAGTGGGGAAAATCAGCCCTTCCCTTGGCAACAAGGGAATAGCGCTTGCGGCCTTCCTAGATATAGAAGAAGTGTTTAATAACGCCCTTCCAGACTCCATATGGAGAACGGTACAGCGCAGAGGAATCTGCAAACCAATCAGTTACTGGATCAAAAGCATATTATCAAACCGGTACATCACTGAATGGAGTCACGGCAAGGGGTATGTTGCCCAGGGGCTGCTCACAGGGAGGGGTGCTTTCCCCCCTTTTGTGGTCACTACTAGTTGACGATCTCCTGGGTGAACTATCCAGTCAGGGGATAGATGTGCAGCGATATGCTGATGATAATCTCAGATAAACAACTCATCTGAAACGCCCACTTGGAAAGAGTGATAAACAAAGCCAGACTATTCCTCTGGAATCTCAGAAGGGTATGTGGAAAATCTTGGGGTATGAACCCCAAACAGATTTACTGGATTTACCAAACAATGGTCAAGCCAGTGGTCACGTATGGCTCAGCTGTCTGGTGGACCAAAAGACAGCTAGACGCCCACTTGGAAAGAGTGATAAACAAAGCCAGACTATTCCTCTGTGTTCGAAAACGCACTTTTCTTCCCGAGAAAATCGATATCATCGATTGTTCACCCTCTCTTTCTACGGAACCAAGTTTCCTAATGTATCTTCTCCCTCTCACCTCGCACTCGGTGCACGACGCGAACAGCCCCACATGACACGAGTTCTAACCCTCTAAGCGTGCCATGCCAACTCAGTCTCTCCTCAGAACCCTGACTGTAAGTGTCGGCTCTTCCCCAAAAATCGCTACACGTAATTCATGCCGGTTCGGTACCAAGTAAGTTACCGCCAAAGTTTCTCCCGGGTAATTACCAATTGCTCGCCGCATAGTGATTTAAATGTTAACTGTGTTATGTCAGTAAAAGTTTATAGTGAAATTAAAATCCAGTGTTTCATTTCGGAAAGTGTCTGGAATGAATAGTTTTATACAGTCCATTTTCTCTGCACGATTTGAAGGGAAACTAAGAAGATACTTCAAATCAAACATGGTCCTTCGAATCGGATTCCAAAGGAAAAACAGACTTCAGCAATATTGTAAGTCCCACAATAATTAAGAAGCTGACCTCGTGGCATCAAATCGACGCCGGAAGCCGGAAACACTTCGGCAACCATTTTGAATCCTCCAGCGAATAGTCGACGAACTAATGGCACTTCAAAGCAGTGCTCTCTAGTTGTGCTTCCCTCCAGCGAACAGTGGACGAACTAATGGCAGTTCAAAACAGTGCTCTCTAGTTGTGCTCCGCTCATCTCCCGGTGCACTCTCTGACAAGTGATCTGTGCATCTCATCACTCGTCTCTCTCTTAGCATAAACATTGATAGGAAGGTAACCCAAAACAAAACAGACATTAAAAGGTCAGTGACTCTTAAATTTTATTCAGTTTAAAAAAAAAAACACACACACATCGTCATATTGTCGATATTAAATTGATGCTTATTCAAATTTAAATTTTAAGAAAAAGTTTCAGCACACGATGTCAGACGACGAGAATAATAATATTCAATATTTTAAAGGTCTTAGAAAAAATGCCAAAGCGCAAATAACTAGAATCTCTAATTGGTTTGAAAATCACAAAGATACTGTAGTAGATTCAAATGAAATCAGAAATAGAATCAAATTATTAGAAATTCACGTTGAGAAATATTGTAATGCCGAAGATGAAATTAATCTCTTAGACATTGACAGCACTGAATCTGATAATAGAGAAGAATTTGAGAATAAATTCATAACTTTGTTATCGCGCTTGCAAACCAAACTAGAAACACGTTGTCAAAACATAGATAAAAAAGATAACCCATCACAAAAGAACAATATTAAATTACCCAACATACAAATTCCAACCTTCACAGGAAACGCTTTGGAATTTACACCCTTTATGGACTTGTTTACAGCGTTAATAATAAATAACCCGAATCTAACATCTAATGCTGAAAAGTTTTTTTATCTAAAAACATATGTTAAAGGAGAACCTCTTCAAATTATTGATCAGCTACCTGTAACGGAAACTAATTTCCAAATAGCACTACAATTGTTAGATAAACGATATAATAATAGTAAACAGCTAATTAATAATCATTTTAAAAATTTTTTTAAATGCACCTGTAATAATTAAAAGTAATTGTGTGAGCTTACGGCAATTGGTAACGAACTCTAGAGCAAATACTGATGCTTTAAAAAATACAAACCATACCACTGAAGAACTTTATGAAAATTTGTTAATATATATACTAGAACGAAAACTCGATTTCAATTCAAAAAAAGCATACGAGGAGCATGCTAAATCATCATTAACCACTTTGGATGAATTTTTTGAATTTTTGGAACATAGATGCCAAGTCTTGGATAACTTTAACACTACTGACTCGGACAATAAAATTGATAAAACTCACTCTTATGGTAATTCCTCTCAAACTGCCAATCATCATAAAAACAACACTAATAGCTCGTATAATAATTTTTCACAAAACCATAATAGGAATAAATTCACTAACAAAGTAACACTGCATACCAGTAAGCCTCAAACTAGTCGCGATGTCTCCCATCTCAATTCACCAACTAGACTCCTCAGGTCATCTCCGTCAAGCTCTCCTACACTCAATAAAATCTGCAACTTTTGTAATGAGAGAACTCACAAAATTTATACTTGTCCTGATTTCACTTCCTTGATTCCTATAGATAGAATGAACGCAGCACGAAGCAAAAAACTCTGCTTCAATTCTTTAGGCAACAAACATCTGATACCACAATGTCCGTCTACACTCACTTGCACCGTCTGTCATAAAAGGCACCATACTCTCCTACACGACGAAAATTCAAACAACCCAGAACTCACTCCAAATCGCAATGTCCCGCTAAACGATAATATCAACCACACCTCACAGTCTCAACCAAGTACTTCAATGCAGATCCAAATCCCTCAAGGAGCTGCTGCACTCTCCGCAGTCGCGGTAAAAACCCCTTATGTTCTATTAGCCACCGCAAAAGTCGCAGTACACCCAAAACAAGGACATCCACTAATTTTGAAAGTTTTATTAGACAACGGAAGTCAAACTTCTTTTATTAAAGGTTCCACAGCCGTTAAATTAGGCACCAAATGTTACCCTCACCACATGCAAATTTCAGGCATTCTTGCTAGCAACAACACTGTGAATAAAATGACAGACGTTGATATTCACTCAGTCTTTGATAACCAAAAGTTCAAAGTGTCCTGCGCTGTCGTAGAAAACATTACCCAACTTTTACCCCAAATACGAATTGATCCACTAAAGTTGGGAATTCCGACTTCCCTCGTGCACCAATTAGCTGATGATGAATTCTTCTTACCATCAGAGATTGATATGCTAATTGGAGCAGAGATATATTACTCTTTGCTCAAAGGAGGTTTTGTCTCTCTAGGAAGAAACCGTCCTACCCTCGTAGACACTCATTTAGGTTGGATATTAGCTGGTACAATCCCCTCCTCTTATATTGATCACTCTTCTCAAGAAAGCGCTCACTCTAATGTTTCTCACACTTTTTTCACAACTAGTGAAAGCCTCCCTCAGCTCGAAGAGAAATTAGACACCATGCTCGAAAAGTTTTGGTCTCAAGAAGAGATTCAAACTACTCCTCATATTTCTCCGGAAGATGAATTGGCTGAAACAATTTTCACTTCCACCACCCAAATCATGGACACTGGGAGATACCAGGTCGACTTACCCCTAATTTACCCCAACGCTCACAAAAAGCTAGGCGAATCGTTCGCTCAGGCAAAAAACAGATTCGTCTCTCTCGAAAAGAAGTTTGGAAAAAATCCAGAGCTTTTTAATGAGTATAAAAAGTTCATCACTGAATATATTGATGTAGGTCACGCTAGGTATGTACCTCTTGAGCTCACCAATGACACATCAGATCACAAATACTTTGTCCCTCACCTGTGCATCATAAAAGAAGAAAACGCCAGCACTAAGCTGCGCATAGTTTTCGATTTTAGCTGCAAAACAAGTTCTCGTCTCAGCCTCAATGATATTACCCTCAAAGGCACTCAAGTTCAACCCGAGCTATACGACATCTTGAGTCGATTTCGCTTATTTAAATTTGTGCTAACTGCGGACATCAAACAGATGTACCGACAAGTGTTGATGAACCCACAATTCAACTTTCTTCAAAATGTATTGTGGAGAGACTCCCCATCAGAACAATTTTCGTGTATCGAATTGAACCGAGTTTCTTTCGGACAAAAAAGTGCTCCCTATTTGGCATGTCGGGTTCTCAAAGACATTGCAACAAGAAATCAAAACTTGACCCTTGCCTCCGATGCCCTACTGAACCAAACCTATGTCGATGACATATTAGCCGGAACAAACACGCCCGATGACCTTGGAATACTACTGCATGATTTGCAAATGATTCTAGAAAAAGCTGGTTTCCAGTTGCACAAAATATTTTCCAACAATAAAGAAATTTCTAATCAAAATCCACCCAATTCAGAAACTGAAATTGACTTCAATTTATCTAACTCCCCCTGTAAAATACTCGGAATGACATGGAACCCTCACACCGATGGATTAAAGATAAATGTTTTTGCCTCACCCGAATTAAATGTTCTTACAAAACGAACCTTTCTCTCGCACTTGTGTCAATGTTTTGACCCGTTAGGTCTCATCAACCCTATTATCGTTAGAGGTAAATTGATAATGCAGAAGATATGGTTACAACAATTGGATTGGGATGAAGAAATAAAAGATCCACTAATTATAAAAGAATGGAACACTTTTTCAAAAATGATCCTACAAGTAAAAAACTTAAAAATTCCCCGTTATTTGTTTTTAGGAAAAGAAATAGTGAAAATCGAACTTCACGGATTCTCAGATGCTTCTCAAGAAGCCTTTGCTTGTAACATGTACGTTCGCTCTCTTTATGCAGATAATTCAACCCATTGCTCTCTAGTCACTTCAAAATCTCGCGTTGCACCATTAAGAAAGCCCATCATTATCCCTAGATTGGAGCTCAATGCTATGCTACTTTTGTCAAAACTGGTTAAAAGGAATTTACAAGTATTCGCAAATAAATTTACGATAGATTCAGTCAATTTATGGACAGATTCCTCCATTGCATTAACATGGGTGAAAAGTCCTCCTTCTCGCTGGACAAGTTTCGTAGGTAACAGAGTATCCCAAATCCAAGAGCTCACAAAAAACTGTCATTGGAGACACATTCGCTCAGTCTTCAATCCCGCAGACATGTTATCCCGTGGTAATTTCGAAACCAAAGATTTCTCATTCTGGTTTTCTGGTCCAGAATTCCTAAAAGACCCAAGGATAGAATTTAACTCACTCAATGTTTTTTCTCCCGTCTCGAATCCCCCAGAACAGAAGAAAATTGTATTGAGTTATTTACAAACAGCCGAAAACTTCTGGCAAAACATCTTTTTAAAATTCTCATCTTTTCACAGGTTAAAAAGAACAGTGTCCTACATATTTAGATTCGTTCATAACTCAAATGCGAAACACTCAAAAATATCAGGCCCCCTTCAAGTCAAAGAGCTTGAAAAATCTTTCAAATTTATTTTAAAGACTATCCAAAGTCAATATTTCGAATCAGAAATAAAGGCAATTTCTCTCTCTAAACCTATAAAAAACAAGCAAATTCTCTCCCTCCACCCGTTTGTGGATTCCGAAGGCTTTCTTAGAGTAGGTGGCCGATTGGCACACGCACCCATTCCATTCGCCCAAAAGCACCCAATTCTTTTGCCTTCAAAGAACCACGTAGTATCTCTTCTTCTAAAATTTGAACACCACAGGCTAGGCCACAGTGGAGCACAAAAGGTTCTCTCAAACATACGCTTACGGTATTGGCCGTTGGATGGATTACGCGAGACCAAACGAGTCATCCACAAATGCCTCACTTGTCACCGATTTAATTCACAAGCAGCCCAGCAAATTATGTCAGATCTGCCTAAAGATCGTATCTCAATCTCCCGGCCTTTCCAAAAAGTCGGAATAGACTTTGGCGGACCTTTTTTAGTTAAATCGTCTCATCTGCGCAAGGCTCCTTTGTATAAAACTTATTTCGCCTTGTTTGTATGTATGGTAACCAAAGCCATACATATCGAATTGGTTTCTGACCTCTCCACAGATTCATTCATAGCCTCGCTCAAGCGTTTTATAGCTCGTAGAGGAAACCCCACAGTTATATACTGTGACAACGGTACAAATTTCGTTGGAGCAGCACACCAGCTGAAAGATTTATATACATTGCTTAGATCACAGAGCACACACGACGCCATGGAAAATTATCTGTCGACCAATGAAATTTCCTGGAAATTTATACCCGCACAATCGCCACACTGGGGAGGCATATGGGAAGCTGGCATAAAAAGTGCCAAAAACCACCTCTTTACAATTGTAGGCAACTCCCAATTCACGTATGAGCAATTTCTCACAATTTTAACCCAAATTGAGGCCATACTCAACTCCAGACCCTTGTTCCCCATGTCGGCCGACCCCAAGGATTTACAACCCTTGACCCCAGGCCATTTTCTTATCGGCTCCTCGCTTACTGCTTACCCGGAAAGGGATATTTCTTCTCTCCCCATAAACAGACTCTCATTCTGGAACAAATGTTCCCAGATTCAACAAGTCTTCTGGAAACGTTGGTCATTAGATTATATGAACCGACTTCAAAATCGCCCAAAATGGATGACTTCCCGTTCTAACATTCAGGTAAACGATATGGTTTTGGTAAAAGATAACAATCTCCCCCCTCTCAAATGGCCCTTGGCTAGAGTGATTGACGCCCCCTTGGGCAAAGATGGCAAGGTTCGTTGCGCCACCATTAAAACTAGTGAAGGACAATATACAAGACCTATCACCAAATTGATACCTCTTCCATGTGATTCGGAATAAGTCACTCTCCCTTGTAGAACTTAGGCTCATTAGTTTCATCAATTTTTTACTCTCCATTTTTGTTTTACTCTCCACTTTTTCTCCTCTTTTCGCCCGCGGGGCAGCATGTTCGAAAACGCACTTTTCTTCCCGAGAAAATCGATATCATCGATTGTTCACCCTCTCTTTCTACGGAACCAAGTTTCCTAATGTATCTTCTCCCTCTCACCTCGCACTCGGTGCACGACGCGAACAGCCCCACATGACACGAGTTCTAACCCTCTAAGCGTGCCATGCCAACTCAGTCTCTCCTCAGAACCCTGACTGTAAGTGTCGGCTCTTCCCCAAAAATCGCTACACGTAATTCATGCCGGTTCGGTACCAAGTAAGTTACCGCCAAAGTTTCTCCCGGGTAATTACCAATTGCTCGCCGCATCCCTTTGTTTGTACATTTGTAAATAGTGATTTAAATGTTAACTGTGTTATGTCAGTAAAAGTTTATAGTGAAATTAAAATCCAGTGTTTCATTTCGGAAAGTGTCTGGAATGAATGGTTTTATACAGTCCATTTTCTCTGCACGATTTGAAGGGAAACTAAGAAGATACTTCAAATCAAACACTCTGGAATCTCAGAAGGGTATGTGGAAAATCTTGGGGTATGAACCCCAAACAGATTTACTGGATTTACCAAACAATGGTCAAGCCAGTGGTCACGTATGGCTCAGCTGTCTGGTGGACCAAAAGACAGCTAGAGCAAAGCTGCAAGGCTTGCAGCGAACAGCATTCCTGGCCATTACCGGAGCAATGTTATCCACACCAACGGCAGCTTTTGAAGCCCTCCTGCAACTAACTCCTCTCTACATTCAAATGGAGAAGGAAGCCGGGAGAGCAGCTCATAGAATGCTATCAATGGAGAGGCAAATAAATGGAGATACTCTGAGGGATCACTCGGGAATGCTGAGGGAAATACAAAATCACCACATTCTTGGGATGCCCTCGGATCTCTCTGTCACAAAACTTCACGTGGGCAAGTTCTTCAAGTTCCTCATTCCCACGAGAGACCAATGGGATAGCCAAAAAATCTCCTTCCTTGAAACGGACTACATGATTTACACTGACGGATCCAAAACCGGAAACGAGGCTGGAGCGTCGGTCTTCAGCAGGAAACCCAGAGTTGAAATCACAGCCAACCTGGGTAGGTACGCTACCGTCTTTCAGGCTAAAGTATACGCCATTGAACTGGCTGCAAAAGAGCTGATGAATCAACCTGTTGTTAAAAAGAACATACACATCCTGTCAGACAGCCAGGCTCCACTTAAAGCACTTAGCTCGAACAGGATAAAATCTAAGCTAGTACATAACATAACAATCCCTTGATATACTAGGCACGGAAAGCATAGTCGCTTTGACCTGGCTGCCGGGGCATCGAGGAGTGGAGGGCAACGAGAAGGCCGACACTCTAGCAAAAAAAGGATCAGAGTCTCTATTTATCGGACCTGAACCATTTTTTGGCATTGCGGAAAGCACTGCTAGATCAGCCATAGCTACCAGGGCGGAGAGGAAAATCTTCACGTACTGGGCAGACATACCAGGGCTTTTTCACTCGAATGGAGTAGAACAAACCTACGCATTCTGTCGGGATTGCTTACAGGACATTGTCGACTAAATTACCACCTAAAGAAGATGAGTCTGGTTCAGACCTCTGATTATCGGTTCTGTAATTTGGAGGACGAAACTGCTGAGCACATACTATGCTCATGCCCAGCTTTGGGCAGGGTAAGGTATAACATATTCGGTTTTAGTACCTTAGAGCCGAGCCACTTCAAAAAAGTATCACCAAATACAACCATGGACTTCGTCAGAAGCACAGGCTTGTGGGGTGAATTGTAATCCCTAGGGGTGAGCCACAATAGACCCAACGGGGGTCGCAGTGGAGGTGGCGAGAAGGCATCACTCACATAAAACCTAACCTAACCTTGATACTAAAATCATTGTGGGCGCAAGAATGAATGTGTTTCATTTTCTATAAATACGTAATTTATTGACGCGCCCTACCCTGTCCGTATGCTTCAATCGTTTCAAAAACACGGGTGTATTGTGAAGTTATTTTGTACCTTGTAAAAGTTGCACAATGCACAGTACAGAGTGCTGTGGCACAATGTGTCAATAGAATTAAGAAATTATTATGTTATGTCACATGACAGAAAATTATTGAAAAATATAAATTCAGTTTTGTATGGAGTAATCCTGTACTGATTAAACTTATTAAAATCCCATGGTACCGAGCATTTTATTTGAAAAAGATATGGTCCTTCGAAATCTACAAACCAGCAGGAAAAGGTAGTAAATCACTATCAGAATGATTCGCGGACTTGCAGTTTTTTCTTCGAATTCTTTGAGTTATTTTTCATAATCTTCAAATGAATTTTTTTTTTTATTTTATACCCAATACCCTTTGATTTTTTATCTTACGATAATGTTAAAATATATTTTATTATATATTATTGTATTTATACCAATGACACTGTTTTAAAATATTTGTTTATTTTTATTTTTATCTTGTTCCTTATGAAAAATAAGTAGACAACCGCTATCAGTAAATTATTCCTTTTTAAAACAATGATAATGTGTATTCACTGCTATCATCCTTTTTTGTTTGTTAGTGAGGGTTGTTTCACAATATTACAAAACCCCGAAAGGGAAAGAAGAAACTGAAATTGAGGGTTTTACGTGTGGAGCCATTGCATGGGGACCGAAGGTTCTACAAGCAACAACCATCCAAAAATTATATCAAATACAGCGAATGGCTTGTTTAAACATCACAGGAGCCATGAGAATAATACCAACAGCGGCAATGGAATTAATTACTGGTCTGAATCCTCTGGACTTGTAAGTCAAAGAGGTTGCGTTGATGGCCATGCTACGATTGCGCTCGGCTGGTGTGAGCCACGAGGTAGAAGTGGGTCAATTGAGACTAATCCTATGTCGAGAAGCGCTCACTGCACTACCTCTGCTGCAGGCGGTCAGTGATGCAATTGAGCCCAAGTTTGTGTTCAACAAACCCTACAAAATACAAATAAAACAGAATACTGAGTTAGATGCTGCAAATGCAATACGGCTGAAAAACCAAAGAAGGCTCAGGATGTGGACTTTACTCCAGATCACTAAGCATAAGAATTAAGTGGGGAATGGGAAAAATTACCAGCGTGGTTCAAACAAAACTGGCTGGTATCGCAATTGCCACAGAAAAACTAACCAGAAAAGGAATTTCTGGCAAAAACATAACAATCTGCACTGACAGCAGACAAGCCCTATTAGCCTATTAGACAACGTGTTACATCAGGGCTAGTATTAGAGTGCCTCGGTAGATAACAATGTTATCCTGAGGTGGGTTAAAGTACCTAGTAAAGGTAACCGCATTGCAGATTCTTTAGAAAGGAAGCGGCTGGACTAAGACTTTTAGGACCCAGCGACACCTACGGCCTGACGACTTTGGTAATTGCGGAACTAGCTAAACGTTACACCCATGCTCAATCTCCAAAGAGATGGGATGAAATCAAGGGATGCAGCTTTGCCAGGATCACACTAGGAAGCTGGCGTCGAAGAAATATTTGGCGATGACCAGGAAAAACCTACGGATTTCTGGCTGGCCACTATCAGCTAAGGAAACACCTCCATACAATGGGGCTAGTGGACCCACCTCTATGCAGGATGTGTGAACAGGAAGATGAAACTGTCAGGCATGTCTTATGCGAGTGCCCGGAGTTATCGTCAATGAGAGAGTTCGGTGAGTCTTGGCCTACACCTGACGATATAAAGGATATGTTTCCTAGTGACCTGTGCACCTTCCTGGAACGGGCAGGATAGAAGATGACCTAGGAGGACAACTTCTTGGGAGCCTAAACTCACCCTCCCTACTCTACAGATTCAGATAAGAGTTTTACGTTAAACCATGAAAAAAGCGATTATTAAAGAAAGAGCCCTCGTTAAAAGTAAAATTAATGTATGATCAGATTGCTCGCGATTCATTAACTAAAGACATAATAACGAAAAAACGTGTATCTAAAGTTTTTAAATTGGATTATAAAAAAAAGTTGCATTATTAACAATGATCATGAAAATATTATCGATACTGTCCCTTGGGGTTTTTCATAAGCATTAATTTTCTGTTTTTCAATTTTTTAGATTAAATGCTTTTCTTTCGGCAGTTGTTAAACTATTGTCTATATTTTTATTAGCAGTCACTAATTAACATTGCTCTGGTTATCAATAGAAATGTTGAAAAAACAAATAAAGAATATAAAAACTTTTCATAACAAAGAAGCGTCAACACTAACTGTTGATGAGGCTGATTGTACTTTTGGTTACGCAGTGGTCAAGACAACCCAATATTTTCTGCTATGTTTATTAAGAAAATCAAGAACCAGTATCGTACGCTTTGTTCTCGACTATTAACAACGACCCTTTAAAAAAGCACAAGCTGCCAAACTTACCAAATTTTATATATACAAAGAATGATTTTCGTAGAAAGGGTTATGCTCGTAAATAACCTTTATTTAGCAAAAACACTGTTTTTGTAGTAGCAAACATTCAGAAAGCCTATTTGAAACGAGCGGTTGTCTTTATGCAGGAAATCGTAATACTTGCCTTTTATATAGATACCTTTAACGTACTAGCCGCAATATTTCTTATTTGTTTCCTTTGATACTTATTGTTATCGAGGGTACACACAATTTTTTTTATATAACTTACACGACAACAAAAACTTCAGGAACAGAAGTAATAACAGCAAACAACCGTAACTTGAAAAGCTGTTACAAAAATAATTTAAAAAATTCACTTTAACTGTTTTATTACACAATAATATTTTTAAACTTGTCTGTACCCTTCAATTTTTTTACAACATAATTGTAAAGGTTTTTGCTTTTTTTACTTTTGGTTTGGTTTGGTATGGTTTGCTATTGTTGATAAAAACTTTAATCAGCATATATTTTAAGTATTTTATTCTATACCGTACTTATTTTTTCAAGATGTATTGTTTTTTCTTATTTTACAACCATAATTGTAACCGTTACTTGTTTTCTACTTTTGCTTGTTATTTTCGCTTTTATTTTGCTATTGTTAATTAATGTTTAGTATTTTATTTAAAGTCCTAGTTTGTACTGTTGTAAACTCACACAAATAGTAGGTGTTAGAATAAAAAGGCAGTAGTTCAATAGTCTGTCAGTTTATTCTAAATTTGGAACTTAATACATTTATAATATTAGGCACAATGTTACCGCTTTCAGGTCTTGTTAGAGAGTCCTTTCTTTTTCAATCCAGGAGGTTCATCCGAAGTTGCATTTATTAAAAGAAATAAGTATAGAATAAAAGTCTACAATTATTGAGTGTTTTCCACAATAATACTAAATGCACTTTTAAAACTCAAATCAAAACTTGTTTTTATAAAATACATACTGAAACTGCATTCTGCGAATTAAATAGTATGTGACAAAAAGAAGACTTAATATATTATTACAAGTAATATTAAAATTCAAATCGTGACTTAAAAAGGTTTTATAGAATGATAAGGGAAGGTTTTAGGTTTCTATAGTGTACTTTCCTTTGTTAAAATTTAATACCAAGAATTGAAAAAGATAAATGAAACGAAAACTAAATACTACAGTGATAATAATATTGTAATTATGAAATAAATCGATAGTAATATTGTTTAAATCTAACAGGTTACAACAGTACCTATACTTTGATACTATACGTTTTTCAGTATTCGTTTATTAATGAGAATAAAAAGAAAGGTAAATATTTTCATCCCCATTTTTCTTTCATATTATTTCGTTTGATAGTTTAGTAATTTCGTTTTTGTCTTTCTACGTTTTAAAAAAAGTGTTTTGATAACAATAATAATACTTCCTGGAAAACAACCGCATTTATATCTATTTTTGCTAATCAAAAACCTTGAGACTTTTGAGGTGTTACAATTTTATATTTTTATTAGATATAAAGCGTATTTTATCAAAATGTGGTAAAGACCCACTCGACAACACCTTCCCTGAAAAAGTTGCTTACAGTTTTCTTGTTTCACTGGTGCTGAGATCCACAACACAACCCCACTTAGCATTGCAATTGGGATATGATAAATAGAGATGAAGTTACGATGCGGCCAGTCACGAGCGGCGCTACAATAGAATAAGCTACGGCTACATTGATGCATATCGCAGCATGTTATTGGCGCTACCAACTGTCAAGTGAATTTTTAAGGCGATAACACCAATCAGATAAACTCTTCTGATGCGCGAACGCTGCATATGAAGTTGACTTTTTTGGTGCTGTTTGTGTTTTGGTTCGGCCATTGTTTATTGTTTGCATGTTGTGTTGTGTTCTTTGCTTTTAAAATTTATTATTTTTAATACATTTTTTAATTCCTTCTTTGTGTATAAAGATGGAAACCATCACCCACAAGAACAAAAAAAATGCAGCGTCCTAGGATGTACTGACACCACCAGTAGTCAGTATCGTTTCCCGAATCCCAAAAACGAATTGAATATGTTACAAACGTGGTTAAATGTAATACAAAGTGAAAGACTAAGTAACATGACTGCAGAAGCTATTTACAAAAATGTGCGTGTTTGCGAAATACATTTCAGTGATGAAGATAAAGTTAAAATAGGAAAAAGAGGTGTGAAGAGAACAGCGATTCCGGCTTTATTTTTATTAGATTAGTAGAAGTTACAGTATATAAGGGATACCTCTCCTAGTGTGTCAAATGTTGCTACAACATTTAAAGCTCTTCTAATTAACAACTTTCTGTCATCACATTCACCATACTCTAATTGTGAAGAGAATGTGACTGAGGGGGCTTTGGACAATTTTCGGTTTCTCGGTTTTTTTTAAGTGGTGAGTATGTTTCTGGATGTACTCTTCTTGAACCACATATAAATTTGGATTTACCTTCAAGAATCTCAAATTTTAAGAGAAGTCCAGTGGGAAAATGTACAGTTACATACATTGCGGGATATGTGGCTAAGAAAATTTTGAAAAGTCTCAATTGTAATGATTGCGAAGCCAATATTTTGTTTAGAGAAAATGATGACAATTTAGATTTTATTACAGCTAGAACTTATCAGAACTCGCAAATGACTGTACCCGGAATATATATGACATATTTAGTATCAGAATCACTGGCAATGCTATTTTATTCAATCCCGTGAGTGTGTCATTTAACCAATATACATTCTACTTTAGTTAGACAACTTTTGACATATTTAAATTTTGTACCTGTTAATTGCAAAATACATTCAGATACTGGTGCAAAATTATGTAAATTTATAGTTAGATTTTGTTTGTACTTCTGGTGTAAAAATAATAATAATAATAATAACTTTGTTAATAGCATATATAGCTAAACAATTACAAAAAAAAAAGATCCGATCAAGTTGAAAGCCCACAATTGGTAGAAGAGCAAGAAAATTAAAAAATAACTCCAAAAGTAGCTTATAAAATTAGAATTTCTCAATAATAATATATGTCTATATAGTTAGCTAATTAAATTGTAATATTTTGACTTTATATCATATGTTACTTGTTTTCTGTTTTTTTATATGTAATATTGCATAAATTGTCTCAAAATGGAAAACGACCGTTATCCAAAGCTGTGTTATAACCAACAATTAAAACTAATTGAGTCTTGCGATATCAACTACAATTGGTCAAGGCAAGTAAGACAGTTTTCCATTGATTTGAATGTATTCGATTACTGGAATAATTTTTCATCATTCAACTTTTCTGTTTTAAAGAAAGACGTTTTAGCTAAATATTACACACATTTTCACAAAGTGGATGTCAATCTTGTGTCTAGGTATTCTCATATTTCTTTATATCGAATTTTTGATATTTCTGAAGCACCAAGTCTGTATTTACAAAAAAAGTTACCTATATAAGTCACCCGCACCCTGGCTCAACTACGTATGGTTAATGATTATAAAATTAAATTTACGTTTAACGGTATTGTCTATTATATTGACCTGAAATTAGTTTGCTCTATATGTAACAATCAAGAAAAGGAAACACACCTTCATGTTGTTTTTGAGTGTCCCATAAATACTGTGATGAAGAGCAATATATCTTGTTTACAGAATGTAGATGCTTTAATTAATGCTTTGCAAAATATTACAAATGAGAAAGCTATGGTGATAAGCCAATACATCTGGAATATACTCAAATTAAGATCCTTTATATTAAATGACTAAGCTTTTATTCTTTTATTATTCTCAGTCTAGCTGACTAATTGTATCAAAATATTTATGTAATTTTATGTGTTTGTAACCACTTGTTGCTGTAAGCAAGTTCTTAGAAGCAATAAATATATTATTATACCTATATAATATTTAGTGTATTTTTTATTATTGTATTTTATATCCACACAATTTTACTCTAATTTTGTATGAAAATGGTAAAACCACTAAACAAATATATAATAATTGTATTTTTATTTAATTGATATTAATTTTTTCTTTTACCTATGAACAATTTAATAAAATATAGATTGGACATATTACCTTTGTTTTAATGCCCCATACTATAAAGTATTTATGATCCAATAACTATCCGAAATGGTTTAGATTTTGAGGTTGACAACAGGAGCTGGTTTCATTTTAAGTATTTTTTCTGACATTAAAATATCAATTCCCAGTAAGCTAACCTCAAGTTATCACTTTCGCCCAACTTTTATCCTAAATACAATTTCGTAAAATTCAATGTTGATTAAAACTACAAATTAAAAATGAATTAATACAGTTTCCTGTAAAATTGTCGTATTTAGTAAAGCGTTTTAACAATAGATGTCGAAGAATAAAAATATATTATTCTATGCTTCACAACTAGTTTTGAAAAATATTTTTCAAAAACAGTGACCGTTCAACGAAGAAGAAACAACTACTTCCCGGGCTACATGCCCCGACAGATATTGAATTACACTTCTAAGGCAAACGGGGTTGGTAAACACCGCAGGAAATTAACAAGAGAACGCCCCCAAGAGATCAGGAAGAGGCACGACAAAATAAACAAAAAAAAACACCTCCACAAACCAAAAAACATCCGATTCTTGAAGATGTCGATGAAGCCAAAGGAAAAATTGTGCGCTACCCTCGTGTAGTGGACAAGCAAATAAGTCAAGGAAATCACGAGAAGGATACAGTTGGGTAATAACTAGTACTCCCTATAAAAATCAACTTGAACAAAACCTGAAGGAACAGGACCGTAAAAATTCACTAAAGGGGAAAACACCAAAAAAGCGGACTGAATTGGCCCAGAGCAATAGAGAAAAAGTAATGTCAAAGAAGAAAAAGAAAGTTCAGATAAATGACGACTTATCAGATTCTGAAGAGGATCCTATCCTAGATGATGATTCGGATATGGATGTTGATAACGATACCTTGGATGTAGATTGCATGTTTTGAGGCAGTTTATATTCCGAGGATGTGCGCGGTGAAAAGTGGATCAAATGTGTAAAGTGTTTTGGATGGTGTCATGAACAGTGTTCCAATTCTGACAAGAAAAAATCGTATAATTGTGACTTTTGTTTGGATTTGTAAATTTTTGTTGAGGAAAGCGATTAGAAAAAAAGGGATTCTTACAAAAAATGTACCCAGTTTATATAACACGATTTTTTTGATTTTATTTTATCTAATAAACGTAATATACCAATTTTGTTTACTTATCTAGACTACCATGTAAGCTTTGGATGAGGATAAACTCCCACAAACATTTTTTTCGCCGAAATTTGATTTAATCAAAAAAGCTATCCGAAATTAGGCGCCTCTCCTCTACCAATAAAATTGTTATTTTGGTTCATCATATACTCGCAGAATTCAGTTCTTCGGTCAAAGTCGTCTTCAGCCAATTCATGGATAAGACGTACTTTATAAGGATGGTATTTACCTTTTCAGAAATGTTTGATACTGAAGACTTTTCAAGTGTGACGTCATCACACGAAGGTGGTTCACCCTGTATATTAGATTAAAATTGAAAAAAATAGTAAATTAAAATCAAAAATCGCCCGTTTCGGGAATTTCTAATATTATTGTTTATTTAGCTAATAATGAATTTATGCGTTACTTTATGGACGCACTGTATTGCGGGAGGAGTCTCTAGTGAAAACAGTTTTTTGAGACTTTTTTGCATTTACCCATTTTTCATAAAAACAGTAGGATAACCAAAATTTGCTGAATTTAAAATTAAAACGCTGCTGTTAGTGGCTGTACAATACTTTATTTCATGTTTACCACCAACGTTTTTTAACCAGTTACTTTAAACTATTGAAAATATGTTTCTCTTTTTGTACTCTACTCATTTGTATTACAGTAGGATAACAAAAATTTGCTGGGTAGCTTTTCTGATTGTCTCAGAAAAATATCTAAGAACGTCTCGGCTCGCCTCAGATCACCTCCAGCTCACCAAAGCGTTTGGTGAATAAAGATTTCGTTCTTCATGGAGTCAAAAGGGTTATCTTGTCGGAAAAAAGCAACATGACGTTTGACGTGACATGTGGAGTGACGTTTGACGTGACATTTGACGTAACACTTTACATTAGACGTGACGTTTGACGTGACACGTGACGTTTGACATGCACTCTCCCACCTTCCACAGGCTCCCCCGGCTGAACAATGGCCGCTGTCGCGTCTGCGCAAATAGTGCGCTCAAATAGTGCGTTATAAGGGCCCCATACCTGCTAATATCCAGTAGCTATCTCCTTCTACTTAAATACCACCTCATCCATAGATAGGAGTCCAGCATATGTCCTATAAAATCTGGTGTACCGCAAGGCAGTGTGCCAGGTTCGATTCTCTTCCTAGTCTATACATCTGACATACCCGAAACCAAAAAAAAACCACAATTGCTTCCGTTGCTGACCGTGTGGCGATACTTTCAGTGGACGAATACATTTCAGTTTAAGCTACTAAGATCTATACCATGTAAGTAATCAAACACTGTACGACGACTTGAAGATTCCTTTCAGGGATGAAATCCTTCAATTCATACATCATATAAAAAAGTTAGTAGGAGCGCTATTCAAGAATGGTCCCACCACAGGAAGACTTGCTAGATCCTGGCCTCAAGACCTGTTTGTAAACTATACAGTAGGATAATGAGGTGGAATAGATTGTAAATTAAGCAACATATACACATAAAAATATCTGTGATTATTTTCTGAACTATGAAATTTGATAATGTACATTTCAAAAAAAAATTATGGCCTTTTTCAACATACGAACTACTAAAGTACCGTAAAATGGGGTGAATAGGTTCGTTGTGGTGAATAGGATCAAAAAGAGGGAGTTTGTCAGTTTGGTTCACAAAACCTGAATATCGTAATGAATGCTTTCTATTTGAGTTTGAATGGTTGCCTAACTCTATATCTCATAAAGGTTACCAATATTTTTTTATTTATTTTTATTATTTTTATCATTCAGCAGTTGGTAGCACTGTAAACCAGGCCTTAATTATGTCTTCATTGTCGCCAAAACTTTGTCTTTAAATACGAATTTTAGAAGCATATATTGGGGGCAGTTGGCCTAATTAACTCCAACAGGTTAGTAACTAAGGCACACAAAACTATTTTAGTTTATTCGTAAGCAAAAACAAAATTGAAAAATATTTTCTCTTTCGTTGCACGATTTTCAGGTTATCGGGGTGAATAGGATCAAGGGCTGGGGTCAATAGGTCCAAAATGCCTAGAGAATTTAAACCCAAAGCAGGACGAAAACGTTACAAGAAACCTGATCCAAACATCATTGAAGAGGCTAAAAATGATGTTAATAACAACGGGAATAGTATTCGACAAGCCGCTATAAAACACAACATTGCTTACACCGCTCTGCAAATACACCTCAAAAATGTGAATGTTAAAAGACAAGGAGATCAAACAGTGTTAAGTGAAGCCGAAGAGAAATGTATTGCGGAAAAATGACTTACATGCAGTGAGTGAGGCTACCCCTTAAATACCTATGATTTAAGATTGGTTATCCAACAATATTTAAATAGAGCTGGTAGGGTGGTGCCCCGTTTTAAAGACAATCTTCCAGGTAAAGAATTCGCATATAGCTTTTTGAAACGACATTCGGATATGCTGTCAAGGAGAATGTGCCAAAATATAAAACGAGCCCGGGCTGGTGTTACTAGGGTAACAATTACAGAGTATTTCGAACGCCTTTCTGAAGAAATAGAAGGTACTCCAGCCAGCAACATCATAAACTACGATAAGACCAACCTTTGCGATGCCCCAGGACAAATATATATGGACAACAAGTCGGCATAAAAAATATTGGGACTCAAAAATGGATAGTCCAGGTATAGACTGATGTTTTGATATGTACATCAAAATTTTATCTCTATTACTTTGGGAGAGACACCGCTTCAAAGTATAAAAGTGACCCTATTTACCCCATTCTACGGTAACGAAAATTTCTACCGCTTCGCTATATACACCTCCGTTTCATTGGTTGTGATTTACCCTGTAAACCAGTTTTTATAAAAATCGTATCAGTGGTTTGCAGGGTATAGAATGTGTAAGCTTGTCATATACACTACAATTCGCTAACGAGTAGAAAAATATTAAGCGATATATGACACAATAGTAGATTAAAATAAGTAGGTTCTATAAATACATGTTAAAATTATATTTAAAAAAACACGCTTTATAGGAAAATCGAACTGAAAAGTAGAAAATAATTCTTAATTTAAGAATAAAAAGATTAACGAGAAATTTAATGTCTTTATGGTAGAATAGCGTGGGGTGCTTTGTACTACTATATTTATGCACTAACTCTGCATTTTGGAATATAAGTAGTAAAAAATTATGACAATTGATATCGACCACTCCACGTTTTTACCACAATGACATTAATTTTCTCGTTAATCATTTTATTCTTAAATTAAGAATTATTTTTTACTTTTCAGTTCGATTCACTATAAGGTGTCTTTTTTGTTTTTTACTTTTTTTTCAAACTTGATGCCAGAACAAAGTTATGTTTTTTTCAATGGAACACTCTGTGATGCCTTTTGTCATAATATATAATAATAAAATAAAAAAAAGAAATAAATTCCCTTGAAACTAATTTTAATAAATCATTAAACTTTGAAGAATACATAAATATAACCATCGAGGCCGGCAGTTATCGAGTCAAGTTCATCACGTTAATAAACATACAACATTAAATAGTAAACATCAGCGAACTTGAACTATAATTTAAATATATTAGAAACAGACGATAACATTCATTCAGATTCACATTCATATTCAGATACAATTCATATGTAATCAATATTCATTCTAACTTAGTTATAGTTATTATGCTATTCAGTTATACTATAAGTATGCTATAATGATAAATACTCATAATAGGTTTAGTAATCTTAATTAGTTATAATGTGTAATCTTAAAGTATACAGTAATAAATAGAGCTTATCCCAGTGACAGAAGTCGTAGTTTTAGTAAAGTCAGATGACCCTCCGAGAGATCTGGAAGACCACCAATTGAAGAGGCCTTTCCACATCAAATACCAACATTACAACCCTATATTTTACTACTATATTGTATTGTCATCGGTCCTTGACGAGTGTGAAAAATTTCGAATTAATCTGAGTGTTTAAAGTGGGTTTTCAAGAGAAAACAAAAAAGATGAACTTTTTGATAAAGCACCTCCTGGAAGTTTAGGTTTGTGCCAAGAGTCTGGTTGGATGAACTCAGTACTCTTTGTTCATTGGCTGAAACATTTTTGCAAACATGCTAATCCCTCTCCGGAGAATAAAGTACTCCTTCTGCTTGATGGTCATGTAAGCCAATCCTCCTTAGCACCTCTGTCGTTTTGTAGAGAAAAAAACATCATTCTCGTGTGCTTCCCAGCTCACTGCACCCACCGTATGCAGCCGCTTGATGTGAGTTTTTTTGGACCCCTAAAGGCGTATTACAATCAGGCTTGTATCACATGGATGAAAAATCATCGAGGTCGTGTTATTACAGCTTACCAAGTGAGTGAAGCGTATGGTAAAGCAGCCACAATCCAAAATTTGCTAAAACTGGAATCAGTCCATGTAATTCCAACATTTTTCCCGATTACCTTTTTGTACCAGCGGCTACAACTGATATTGCACAAGAAGATACTCAGGCTCAAACAGCAAATCCGTTGGGGGAGCAGCTTTACGATGACAATCGAACAGAAAAAGAAAATCAACCAGATGTCGTTTCTGAAATTCCAATCAATAGTAATGAAGAAGACAAGACAGTATAGTCGCAAAGGTGCCATTTTTAGAAATATCTCCTCCTTCAAAAGCAATATACCAATCAAGAAAAAGGAATGTAACAAAAAAGTACGCAGTCCTAACATGTTCTCCGTATCTTGAGAAATTGAAATATGAAAACGAAGAGCAAGCAGAGAAAAAATTAAATTAAAAAGAAGATTTTCAGTGACAACTCTATAAAGAACAAAACATTTCAGCAGCACATTGTTCTAAATTACATATGAATTTGCGTGATCAAACTACAAAAAAGAGTCCCAAGGCAATAATTGAAGATGAGATAGATGAAGACAGTGAACCCTTTCAAGAGACTGATGATGAGTCTTGCATTTATTGCAATGGGCTATTTAGGGCATCAAAATCTAAGGAAACTTGGATCCAGTGTATGCTGTGTCAGTTGTGGGCTCATTTGGAGTGTACAGATTCAACTCCAAAATCAAAGACTAAGTAAGTCTAAGTAGTTTCCTCATTTATGTTCAGTATCGTGCCTACAATGTTATAAAGTGGTCACACATTTGGTCAGCTGTAAATCAGGGATACCCTCGAGATAAATACGAGAGGTTAGTTATTATGTAACAATTATGTCAGGTGTATGTTAACTTATTTTCTTTATTTTTCAGATATTATTTTTATTATTCCTACACACTTCTACGTGCAAAATGAATAGAAATCGTTTTAAGAGTCTTCTTCCAGATCGAGAGCTTGAGGACATAATAAATGCTCCCGATTTCTATGATTCACAATTGTAGTGATGCCGACATTGCTGACGAAGAAGATCACGTGGAATATGAACCTTTTGAAGATTATGGGAGCGAGTACATCCCATCCTAGATGATGTGGAACCTGGCCCAAGCAAGATAATCAAAAAGGCAAGTCAAGTTGTTACTCCTAACAGTACATTGGCTGGTGAGTCTTCAGATGAAAATGAGTCTAACATATTGGAAAATCTAGAAATCGTCAATGGCCAAGAAAGAGAATCTCTAGTACCAGAGGAACAATCCAGAAGATCTCACGTCTCACTGAAGGGCAAAAATGGACATCGTTGGTCAGCTGTAGCGGCAAGAACGACAAGAATACCAATAAAAAATTATTAAACACACATAATTCAAGGCCCAAAAGGAATAGCTTTAGATGCATCAACTCCTGTTGATGCTTTCTCTTTGTTTATATCCGATGCAATGATTGAAGAGATGAATATTCATACTAATACTGAAATACGTGCCAAGTCAAGTAGGTAACTATTCAAAAAAAAGGCAACTATTTTCTTGACATCTGCTATGGAAACAAAAGCACTAATATTTTCAGCAGCAATAAAAGACAATCATGTGAACACTCAAGAATTATTTGATGCGGCATATCTGGAACAACCTATAAAGCTACAATGAGTCGTGAAAGATTTAAATTTCTTATAGATTGCTTACGTTTTGACGATAGAGATACCCAACTCATGAGAAAACAGAAAGATCCCTTCGCACCTATCAGAAAAATTTGGGTTGACCTAATTGACACCTGTAGAAAGTCATACGTAACCATTGACGAATAGTTGCTAGCTTTCCGAGGTCGTTGCTCGTTTCGCATATATATACCAAATAAACCGGCCAAGTACGGATTGAATTGTCATGGTTTGCGATAACAGAACAAAATATATGGTAGACGCATCACCTTATTTAGGTAAACAAACCAAATCAGATAATATGCCATTAGCAGAATTTTATGTAAAATCTCTCATAACATCAATGAGAGGCGCACACAGAAACATCACCATAGGCAATTGGTTTTCGAGTGTAAGACTTGCGGATGACCTCATGGAAGAGCCATACAAGTTTACCATAGACGGAACTCTCCGCAAGAATAAACGTGAGATACCTCCAGAAATGATAGCTTTAAAAAATCGAAGCAGTGAAAATGCCAGGTTTTGTTTTGACAAGCAAAAAACTTGGGTATCTTTTAAACCAAAAAAGAATAAGAATATCGTTCTATTGAGTACTATGCATTCAGGCAGTTCTCTAATATCTGGAACTACAGGAAAACCAGACGTAATCGACTCTACAATACTCTACAATACTACAATAGTACAAAAGGAGGGGTCGACACTTTCGATCAGATGTGTGGGACCATGTGTACATCCCGCAAAACAAAAAGATGGCCTTTATGCATTTTTTATGGTATGCTGAATATAGCATCTATTAATGCTTATGTAATTTACAGACATAATATGCATAGATTAAAACAAGTACCATTGAATAGGAAACAATTTATGATCGAACTAAGTCGACAATTAATATTTCCTTGGATGAGATAAAGACTTTCTAACCCAAATTCGCAACGTTCCATTCGCTCTGCCATTGAGGATATTTTGAATGAAAAACCTTGTTCGAATAACCTTCGAACTGAATTTAAACCTTAGATTTATTTCTGCGCGCAAAACGCGACATTTACGTCATCAGCGGTTTAATTGCACAATATAAGTTACGCCGCGAAGAACCGCCTCTAGCCTTGCCACGAGAGCGAAGTACTTTTCCCCTTCCGTTGACACTTGACTTCTGTTCCGATCATCTCATGGACGAGACGGTGGTAAAAAAAGGATAACGGCCACCCAGCTTTTCATAGTACTTAATTTAATTTAATATAATGTGCTCCTTTAGTATAATCAGGCAAGTGACAAGCTACCGTATTAAGTGTAAGTTTTGGATTATACGAATTAGTGAAAAACTGCAGTGTTTTATTCATGGAGGTTTTAGTGTTGACCTTGCTAGTATAAAAAACGGCATGGCGACATGGTTCACCATATATTACGCGAGGAATTTAAGGCGCCTTTGAGTCTGCCTCGCTTATGGGCTCCTCGTTCATGGTCCTCCTCGATCATGGTCCTTCGCTCATAGTCCTCCTCGCTCAAACCTGCTGTTGTGGAGGGTGATCGAGTATGTCGAATTTGTTCTACCAGGAAAAGGCGGATGACAGCCAATTATTGCAAGGTCTGCCATCGTCCTTTTTTTCCGGAACATCGAGCCAAAATTCGTTCTATTTGTACCATGTAGTAACTTAAATAATTTCCTTTATTCTTAGTTTGTATTTAGTTCACCACAATAGAGCCTATTTTGAATAAATATGATATAATATAATTTTCTTTCCAAATAATAAAGTAATATTTACGAGAGGTTATTCTTAACGTTTTGAAAAACAGGGTTAGCTCTCTCGGGTTAATGAAATTTATGAAAATAAACATGAGAAATAATGACAATAAATATATCATAGACTCAAAATCATGTTTTGGGAAATTGTTGATCCAACCATTGATGCACAAGCTGTCTGGCACTTTCTATTAATTTTATATGGTTTGGGTGAAAAATCTCAATCTGACTCCCAGTTTTCGGAATTTTTATTTTTCGCATTCATGTTTATTTTGACTTGAGCCTATTAAAAAGAATCAAACAAGCTTGTAGTGAAGTCAGGTGGTTGTAACACAAATTTTGTAGAATAATGTCAATGTAGAACAATATAATTTATGTTAAATGATAGAAACTTTACCTAAAATACATGTCGGTATCAGTAAACTGTTTCTGAATCGAATGAAATAATAATTAAAATGCCAGATGACGAAAGAACCAATCAATAGATGTAGTACACTCCATTTCACATAAGAAGCCTCTTGAAGTTTGCCAACTGTCTTGCGCAGAAACCAAAATCGGTCTTGTTTATTTATGTTGCCTAGTAACGACTGTTTCCTGCCATTGGCGTTCTCAACGATTTTCATGCCGACAGCCATTTTATTATTGACATTTGAGGTTGTGTTTGAAGCAACCATTTATTGTTGAATATTTTTGATTTTTGAATATCTTAAGACGTTTAGCTAGTTTACCTGTGAGTGTTGTGTGTCTCATTTGATATACTAATGTCTCCTAAAAAACTTGTTGGGGTTAAACGAAAAATTATCCACAGTCAAGGTCGACAGATTCTTAAAAACGTTGCAACTTTTATCGAGTCAGAAAATGTGAAAACGTTACGCTACTGATTTGAAGTCGAATGTCAATTTCACAATATGGCGCTGGTTTTGACAACAAGTTCGCGCATACGACTGCAAGTTCAGGTGGGTTCTTCTTACATGAAACGGAGTCTATGTTTTTAAACTAAGAGCAGCGATTTGAATTTAAGTTGGCATTTCTGCTGCCTAGTGATTGGTCAGATTGCAGCCCGTTTCACACAGCTCTTTTGATCCAACTGACAACGACATTTGTCAGTTTTGAGTTTATTTATATGAAAAATATTCATTACTTCAATCTAACTGTACCACGTTTTTGCGTTTGTTGTTGATTGTTTTATTTTTAACAAAGTATTATATTCCAACCAAGTTAAGTGCTATTTTTATTTTCTATTCAGTTTGATAATCAAAATCCATGCTTGTTATTTCTTGTTAATAATATAAGTTTCCAAGTAAAATCCTATTTTTCTAAATATTTTTACATCTAGTTTTACATACATTACAGTACAATATTATCGCGTTTTTCGATATCAAAACCTCTGTTTACTTTTAGCGTCTAACGTAAATAAAGAATAATTGAAACATACAATTGCATTTTCTACGTACTTATTATCCTCAAATTATTAACAAATTTTACATAAACTTCCTATTATAACCATACATTTTTTCCCAATAATGTGTCATTTGCTCTCTACATTCGCCATGGCCTGTGGCCAATGATCATTCGATATTTAGACATGCCTTGATCCCTCATTGGCACGACAACTACCAGCAGTACAAAACATATTTCACGTAATTGTCAATTAGTTCAAAAAGTCTGAACACGACCCTTTCGGAACACTCTCCCAATCTAGTTACTTTTAGTGGTGTGTTTGAGGTTTCCCTCGAGGTTTCCTAAAATGCTCCTCCTAGTTTAAAAACAAGGTATAGTAACACTCAAAATTGTATTGTGGGTTGGTACAATGGATTGACACTATTGACATATAACAAGTTGGTTGTCGGGTGTGTGTAATGGCGGAATATGTTAATGTTCATATTGATCTGATGATTTAGTTTGTAATTTCATAGAAGTAGAACTCTTTCTTTTCATTAATCAAGTATTTTATTACTACCACCACCAGCTTCCACCACAATAGAGTAATAATGTAATTCCAACGCAAAGTCAAGGGCAACAGACTCAGGTGCAAGCCAACACCAAACTGAGTTATGATGTACCGCCCACACCTCTGCAGATGGATAGAAGTACAATGCAGACAAAATTCGATGCCAGAAAATCATAAAAAAGTTTGAAAAAGACATAAATGTTTCACAAGGAATATGCAAAATGAATATTTTGATGGGAACATCAGAGGGGTTGAGTCACTTAGACACTACCTGTTGGTTTAAATATTTAATTGATATTCTATTCAAGGGCATGCTCATAAGCAAAAAAGCGGTAACTTTAAAAACCTTTCCTAGAACGTGCACTTCACTAGTTCCCATTTATCTTAAACTATGATACTATAAAAATATTTTTCTATTCACAATCAGTTTGATCAAAGATACAGTTTACCTTAAGAAATTTTTTTTCAGTCTTAAGCTTGAAAATATTTTAATTGATTGTCTATACTATATTTCTTTTTCCGTAGGAGCAAAGTGCCTCATTATTTATTCAAAACTACTATGAATAAAGGATGAGTCTTTCTTTTTTTTCTTTGTGGAATAAAATGATAAAACAGGTCGGTTTTACCAAAATTAAATCGACACGTCCTGTATCGCCTCAAATACAATAGGCTCCTAACAAAGGTTGGGGATTCATTAATATGATTAGCCGGTGGCCAGTGTCATACAGTCAATCTAGCAGTACCTAGAATACCCAGTTCATACCCATTTTCAGAAACGGATTATAGCAGGTATTTTGGCCCAATTGAATGGTCTCCGTAAAATCGGCTCTTAATACTGTAATAATTACATACTAATAATATGTTACTTGCTGCACTATTAAATAAACCCGACAAATGAAACAATTCAGGTCTTTACCGAAAAATGTAAAGCCAATGGTTTATTGCCGCTTTATGGCTATCGACCCTTTCTTGTGCTCCTATGTAATAGGAAATCTAGTATACTTGTTGCATTTTCTATAAGTGTCTTTTTTAAATTGTTGATAATACCGAAACGCTGGGAATAATAATAACGAAAAACCATGTGGATTAATTTCCCATCAGAAACAAACAAATTACTGAATATAATACACGGGACATACAGATGATATTATCACTTATTGTAACAACGGAAAATACTAAAGTTTACCTGAAATTGCAGCTACATATTGGTACACTCGATGTTGACAAAATAAAGTGCGAGCTATCATGGTGACTGAAACAATCACTAAGCTATTGTTCAATGAGGGGCTATATTTTTTTCATTAAATCATTTGGTAATGAATCATCGCCAAAGAATGATAACAAAACATTTTTCCACAATACAATCATAAGTACGAAAGCAAGACAATTATAATAGTCGATAACAATGTAAAGCTATGTACTTATATTGACTAAACAATTAATCAATAAATATTTGCTACCACTACCGACTGCATAATATTCGGAAAATCGCATTTATTGGAAACATTCTAATGTAGGATATCTACCTCCAGAAAAGTTCTTAACCTCTCCGTCAAAAAATTATTATTCAAAAGCAGCTTTCTCGTGGAAAAGAACACGAAAAACTTGAATTTCCATAAACCTCAATATGTATACCGGGTGTTAATGAGTCGTGGGCCACTCCTGTACTTTTAAATGTTTAAATAGATTTTATCTTGCGAGGGTTAGGCCATTCCTGCGGCTGCAGAGAGGGATACAGGGATACTGCTGAAAGTGGTGCAAGGGTACAGGACAGTGGATGGACTGGCAGCAGCGGTGATGGCAAGGTCCTACCGATTGGACGTGATGGATAGAGCCAAGAATAAACGCTGGAGGGTTGCGACCAGAGAGGATGGAGGAGGAGGTGAACTACTTCTTGACACGGGGGTTCACTGGACATGGGTCGATAGTAGGGTACCTCCACAAGATTGGGAAAAGAGAGACTGGAGTGTGCGAGAGGTGTGAAGTGGAGAATTATGTAGGGCATGTGTTTGGATGCTGAAGGAAGTGCTGAAAAAGTTGGAGAAGAAACTAGAGAAGGCGGTATATTGGGATGAGTGGCGTAGTGGAGAGAATGATTAGGGGGAGATAAGACAATATCGGGACACAGAGTTGAAGTTTAGGAACTGAAATAAAAGAAGAGGAAGGTTTTTCAAAATATCACCCCACATTCTAGTTTTGGGAAAAAATCTAGTTTAGTGAACCAACGCGGATTTTGATGAAATATTTTTTTTTTAATTAATTCGAGGTCGCTGAACACGAAAATGAAAAAAGAAATCGGCGCTCTCTTACCAAAAACGAGTTATGAATTTTTGAAGATGAGTTCAGATCAGCACTGCACTGGTTTTATTGTCATATAATAACTGATTTAAATGATGCATTATAATGTCTACACAATGTTAATTACACTATAATTACTTTTTACGATATTCCTCTCACACACACATTTAAAAAACACTGATATTGATATTCATTTCTTGCAAATTCGTTTTTTAATTCCACAATTATTATATCTTTTGACATTTTCATGTAACATGACTGACATATAAGTTTTGGTCTGTTTCTTCTTAGTCGTACAACTTGTACCTAATAGCATATTCAGCCATAAAAGATATTTAGCCACTTGAATTAGTTGCTGAGTATATTCGTTTTCATGATCGTGACCATATCGTGACATAGAGGATATAAACAAGATGAACATCATGAACATACACCTATTTTTCCGATAGCTAGCGCCGTATTACAGCTGAAACATTTTTTTTCAAATTTTGAGAGATGTTGATTTTAGGAAGATGGTTAGTTTTGAGATAAGTTTGGTTGATATTTATCATTTATTTGAAGGATAATGAACCATTCAATTTGATCATTGAGGATGCTGAACAATTTTTTTTCTCTGAATTGCACTCATCAATTAATTCTTTAAAAAAATCACCTCCTCAGTTGTTCGGCCTCTATAAACACTGCTGACAACGAAAATAGTTGCTGCAGGTGTAATTCCAAATCAAATTTTTAACATACTGCTAATATTATAAGACTTTGGTTATCAGAAGCTGTTTCCCCTTTTTAGAAAATTTGAAAATTCTACTAATATCGCTTCCCGACCAACTAACACCGATCAAAGTGAAATCGCAATCGCTTCTTATCATCTTGATACATTTATTAGATTGGATTTCCGTTTGAAATAATGAAGTAGATTGATTATCGCGAGCGAAGCGAGCGCGCCGGATCGACGTTTCGCCATTCGCGCGCGCGAATTGCGAAACGTCGATCCGGCGCGCCTTTCTCACAGTATGTAGATGGCTGTTCATATAATTTTTCCATAACCGATTTCAGTTAAACGAAAGTTGAGCCAAATACAGCGCCAGCTATCGGAAAAATAGGTGTATGTTCATGATGTTCATCTTGTTTATATCTTCTATGTCACGATCATGAAATCGAAAATATTCGGCAACTAATTCAAGTGGCTAAATATCTAATGGCTGGATTTGCTATTAGGTACAAGTTGTGCGACTGAGCGGAAACAGACCAAAACTTATATGTCAGTCATGTTACATGAAAATGTCAAAAGATATAATAATTGTGGAATTAAAAAACGAATTTGCAAGAAATGAATATCAATATCAGTGTTTTTTAAATGTGTGTGTGAGAGGAATATCGTAAAAAGTAATTATAGTGTAATTAACATTGTGTAGACTTTATAATGCATCATTTAAATCAGTTGTTATATGACAATAAAACCAGTGCAGTGCTGATCTGAACTCATCTTCAAAAATTCATAACTCGTTTTTGGTAAGAGAGCGCCGATTTCTTTTTTCATTTTCGTGTTCAGCGACCTCGAATTAATTTAAAAAAAAATATTTCGTCAAAATCCGCGTTGGTTCACTAAACTAGACTTTTACCTAGTTTTGTACGGGCTGGTCATAATATTTACAAAGAAAAACGAATTAATAATAATACCAAATTGAGAAATAATAGTATTTTTCATGACATTAGTTGTAGACAACAACCAAAATGGCAGAAAATGATCAAAAAATGAGGCAGCTTCCAGCAAAACAGAAAGGAACTCTGGTCAATTTTGTATATGCTAATCATCCCTACCTATTTCTTCTGCAGTATCTTCCATCCTAAAGAGACTACCTCTCCACCCACATCAGCATGCTTACTTAGCAGGCAGATCTACGGAGACTGCATTGAGACAACTGACGGAGGATATTCTAGGTGCTTTAGACAATTAAGTAAGGCTACATTCGTAATCAATTCGCTGGCCAAGTGGCACTTTGGCACGCAAGCTAAGCAAATCTATTTCAGTGTGATCGTTCACAACGCAATTTGGCGTCAGAGTTGAAGTTGAAGTTGTCAAAATTGTTTGCAAGCTGCATACTTTCACTTCGACTTGCACTTCGTGCCGGCTATGGGACATGCGCATTAATTTTTGTTATTTGTTTTTTGATATATCTGACATCTGTCTGATAGTCCATCACTACTAAACTCCAGTATATACTGCTATAAAAAATAAATCCAAATCCAAATTATATATTATAACCTCAGACTGAAGTAAATACAGACAGAATCATGCTTCGACCATATGTTGAAGGAATCCTGACAATTATTTAGGTACGAACGCGCTTGCGTTAAAGTCGACTTTGAAGTTATTGTGAATGGCAAATTTCGTGCCGACTTGCGTGCCAAAGTGCCACTTGGCCAGCGAATTGATTACGAATGTAGCCTAACTGTAGTATATGCGTTTTTGACATAATAATAATGTTTATTTACGAAATATGAAAAAGTACAGTGTATAGATGAAAAAAATGTAAACAAACAAACAAAAATCACAAGTAGCTGGACGCTTCTTACATCTTGTACATGATGTGCTCATAATTAACTAATTTTACTGGACATCGTCGGTTTTTTTAGGACATCATTGGGTTTTTTAGGACATCATCGGTTTTTTTTTTGGAAATTATCAGGTGAGTGAATACATTTTTTTGTATGTATAAATATTAACATAGAATGAACTTTCGACAATACTCCTCATAAGTCTGTCACAAGAGCATTAAATAGAAGTCCAAGTGCATGGGCATGTCCAAGTGCATGTCGGAACTGCGCACTACCAGAGTAGCATAGACGAGGACGAGTGAAGACATCGTCTCCATTTGCACAACTAGGGGATGGAGGAGTAGCATCCCCGTTAATGTAGAGTCTGACGGATGACGAACTTCTATGTGGTTTGAATGAACTCGAAATATGCTTCCAACTTTTTTCGATATTGAAAATGATGAAAAAAATATAAATGTATGCAATGCACTCATATGTATTACAGCTGCTTGGAAAAAAGTATCTCGTTACAGTTTATTAAGAATTGTTTTTCCAAAACCGGGTTCACTGATGTTATCCACGAAGATACAACTTTCGAGGAAGAAAATGAAATACCTCTTGACCAACTCTCTTCTACAATCCATAATGAAATTGTGAATTTAAATGAATTTGCTTCTATTGATAGTGCATTAACAATGAGGAACATAACTATGATTATAGTGTTTTGGACGAATGTGAACCTCCAAAACCTACTTTAACCAGAATGAGCGAAGTGTGCTAGAAGTTAAGAGATGTAGGTACAGAGTTATTTTTGGTGCAATAACAATGATGAAATGTTTATGGATGTTTCTAAAATTTTACTCACGTGTGAAGCTGAAGTTTTTAAATGAAAGCAAACGAAAATTGAAACTTACTTCGAAAGAATTTAACAACTTACGTTTTATCGATGAAATATTATGTTACTTATGGTTTTATTAATGTTTTCTTTGTTACTAAAGAATTTTGAAGCACATTGTTATTCAAACTTTTTCATTAGCATTACGAGTCGGTTATTTATCATTAACCTTTTTTAATTAAGTATTGTTGATATAAAAGTAAAAATAGTACCTACTTCCTATAAACTATAAAAACAACCCAATTAAATGAATATATGAAAAAATGTAAAATTTTTATAAGTTTAATGACTTTTCTTTTTGGTTTGTCTATTTGCTTCAGATGTTTTGATTTTCTTAATATTTTTTTTACTTTTGTTTATATTGGTCGTTGGGATTGCATTTTTATAATTATTGTCACATGTTATTGTTTTACTTCCTTTTCAATTAATAAAACACAAAAAAGACGCAAATCCTGCCAGTTATTAGAGAGATTTCGGTAACCCAAACAGCGTCAGGCCGTATTAGCGCATATGGTATTTTGACATTTAAACTATGCGCGAGTCTATTGCTAAAACAACGTCCCTAAATAACGCATAATTTACGGAGCCTAACGACATGCGGTATTTGAAATAGCGCTTGATTATTAACATGCCGGACATGCGCAGAGTTTTTCTACCTTGTCATATCATGCTCTACACTACGCTACTTACCTCCATCCATTCCTCCTCCCCGCTCAACATTATCTCCACCATGTTCTCCTAATACACCGCCTCCCCAAGTTTCATCTCCAACTTCTTCAGCACTTCCCCGTTCCTCCAGTATTTAAACACATGCCCCACATCATCCTTCACTTCACTCCTCTCTAACACTCCAGTCTCTCTTTTCCCAATCTTGTGGAGGTACCCTACTCTCGACCCATGTCCAGTGAACACCTGTGTCAAGAAGTAGGTTACCTCCCCGAATTTCCGGTACATCTAGTCTCTCCTATTCCCAATCGCTCCTTTTAGCGCGCCCTCATACTCCTCCCACTTTCTCTCAATTTTCTCCTCCGTCCATTCCTGTAGTTCCTCTCTGGTCGCAACCCTCCAGCGTTTATTATTGGCACTAGCCATCACGTCTAATGGGTAGGACCTTGACAGCACGCGTGCTGCCAGTCCACCCACTGTCCTGTACCCCTGCGCCACCCTCAGTAGTATCCCTCTCTGCACCCGCAGAAGTGATCTAGCACTCGCATTCACCCCCGCTCTTTCACCTCACACCTTCGAACCGTATGGATAATCCACAATTAAAAGGGTGCTGAAAGTTGTAGCTATGGCTCATTTACTGGGCTACAAGCAATTCGAAACCATAGGTCGCTGGCGTAGTTTGTTGTAAATGAAAGTCCATTTAATCAGAAAAACACTATAATATTTAACTTAATTATTTTTCTATAGACATTAAACTGAACGTTGGTGATAATAATGGAATTTGACAAAATTGTGTTTTGATTTATGTATGTACAGCTTGAAGGCATGGCAACCAGGGGATGTCCTGATAAATGGCAACTTTATTAAGTGGCAGTGTATGACACTCTAACCAGAAGTTTTTTAGCACCAAACGTTCCATACAATTTGATATGAAGTGATTCTGAACACCGTACAGTATACTCCGCTCTACCGTCCTACCAATTACCCTGCTCTTCCACTCTCCCGGCCCTTTCACATTACACATCAATCTCCCCAGTTATGCTGCCCTTACTTTCCCCTTCTCTGCCGCCTCCAACATGTGTGTTCTGAAGGATAATTGGCTATCCAACCACACCCCTAGTTATTTCACAGACTCCTTCATACGAATTCTCCTTCCCTCCACAATCACCCCCACTTCCGTCGTCTTGCTCCGTCCCTTCCCTAGCAACTCCACCGTTTTAACTTCCGCCACTTCCAGTCCGCACCGTTCTATCTTCTCCAAAATCTTCCTACAGATCCTCTCCGCCTTTCTTTCTATTTCCGCCTCTCCCTTTGCCGTAAATACCAGGCACACATCGTCCGCATACACCGTGATCTCATATCCCTCTTCACATACTATCCCACAAACCTTATCAAACACACACTTCCATAGCGTCGGTCCAAGAACCAAGCCCTGGGCACTCCAGCTTCCGTCTCATACCTCCTCCTTCTAGTGTCTACTATCACACGCCCCGTCAGGTAGTCCTCTACCAGGTTAACCAACCCCCCCCCACTCCAAGCTTTAGCAACGCGCGCAATACCGCCCGTTGACTGACACTGTTGAAAGCGTTCCTGACGACGAAGAATACGAGCAGGACCAATTTCTTGTCCCTCCCTAGCCCTTCCACCAAGCCCATCACCCTGCCCAATAAAATAGCCTAATACTATTTTTAACACCTTAGATAAGTAAAAACACTTTTTTACTGTTCATTTAAAAAGAAAAAACTACATTCCAAACCAAAAGAGTGAGTCATATCCATTTATTTTAAAGTGTAATTCAATGTTCGTCGGGGAATACGTACCGAAATATAATTGTTTCTTCCCAGTTCAACTGAAAATGCTTTGGGAAAACTATGTACGGTGGAGAAAATATTATTGAACTCTTATATTTAGAGTTTTTTTGATAATACCTGATTAAATATTTTACTGGAAACTGTAACCTGATAATATAATTTCAAATAAATTCTTGAATTCTTGTCTTGAATTTTTAGGCAAATGACAAGAAATGGAAAAAAATCCTTATTTAGAACTGGAATTTGGAATTTGGTATGAAGGCGTCTTTGTTCAGGTACTCAAAAGTATGGAGGGTAGAAGGAAGGAGAACCGTCTTGTATAGGGGAGATATTGAAAAAGTGTCCCATCTAAAAAGCAAATTATAATTCGAAGATTCACCAAAATGGCGCTCGTATAGCTAATGGAAATGATGTGAATTTAGCATGTGAATGTGAATTTAGAATTATATTTCATATGTATGTTTGTCTATGATCTAATAATTTAAAAATACGCGCTGTAATGAACCGGAAGTATTTCTTTCCTTTTTTAATTTTGTATCTTACTCTAATAATTCACAGCGCTTTTTTTTAAATCTTTACACTTGCTACTATGGCGCCACCTTAGTTTGCTCCCTTTCGATGGACCCTTTTTAATACATTCAGATGGTTGTCCTTCCTTCTACCCTCCATACTCTAAAGGTAGAGGCAGGTGTCGATAGTAGCGCTGCAATTCCATTGGCAGTTCTGGCAGTCTTCACTCCGTGTATTTGCTGACGTTCGCTGTGTCACTATATTTGTTTATTTTTTTAAATTAAACTAACTGTTTATAATTAATTCCACTATTTAATGAAAAAATTATGAAAATTATGAAAGGATATTGATAATTATTTCGATATTGACAATATCATCGTCAGAATGACGGAAGTTACATTTTATGTGATGCCTATTTGATGTTTAATATTTTGGCTAGACCAAATAGTGAGTGACCTCTCTTGTGATTGACTTAATATACCGGGTGTCCATCTTTATTTTCCCTCATTTTAACTGCCCATAACTTCTAAACGGTTTGAGATAGAAACATGCGGTTTTCACTAAAATGTTTCAATTTTTTTGTTGACTTTTGTTAATGGAACACATAGTATATTTTTTTGTAGTTTAAAAGAACCGACCTTTACCAATTCTTCAGTGCAATTTTTATTAAAATCGGTTAACGTGTGACCGCGCAAAGTCAACAAAAAAATTGTCAAAGTTATGGGCAGTTAAAATGAGGGAAAATAAAGATGGATATGATGGTATGAATAGAAAAAAGGAGAAGATATGGTATTACAAATATTTAGGCTTAGGGGATATCCTGGATTTCTTCTTTTCCCGTTTAAGATCAGTATAACTGAGCAATGATATATGAAACCAAGGAAAACTATATCTGCTAATCTTTACTATTGTAACTCAAGAAGACAATTTAATAGTGGAGAGCTCCCTAGATTGATCTGTTCATTGACAACTTCATATTGTGGGTCTTCTAATTTCTAATTCTTCGAGGAAATCTAGTTCTTGTTTCTTATCACAAATATGCAGTACTTCTAGTTCTGTGTTAGGTGTTAATGAATGTTTTGCGTCAAGAAGATGTTTTGCGTAATGTGATTTATCTGGCTGTTTAAATATGTTTGCTTGTAAGTGTTCATTGAATCTAATTTCAAAATTTCGAGTTGTTTGACCAATATAGACAGCCCCATAGAGGAAAGTACTTGGTCCAGGCTTGGCCCAACTATGTAGAACTCTGTGTCAAGCTTGTTAGCCAGGCCTCGCCCAGCGTTGGTAGAAGTCTGAAGTGATAACGATGGGCCAGCCTTGGTTGCCAGGAGTAGGTCAAACTTGGTTGCCAGGAATAGGCCAGGTTCGATTGCCAAGACTGGACCAGGCTCGATTGCCAGGACTGGGCCATGCTCAATTGCCAGGGCTAGATCAGGCTTGGTTGCCTGGAGTGGGCCAGGCTCGCTTGCCAGAACTGGGCCATCCTTGATTGCGAATACTGGCCCAAAATTAAATGCTAATTATTGGCTATTAATTAAACAATGGGATTAATAATGGTACACATATATTAACAGGATCTCTGTTAATATTTATTTATTTATTTTTTAATAATAATATTCTTAAATATATATTTATTTGTTCTTTTATTATACGCAAATATACACTGTGTTCATTTGAAAAGGACCCACCCTTAATATTTCAAAAATGGGATATATTAGAAAGAAATGCCGAAACACTTCAACTTTTAACTTGAGGGGGACACTTTTTGGCGCTAATGTCATAAACGTCAGATTCACCCCCTCCCTACTGGAGACACCCCTTACATTTTTTCAAATGGCATTGGGTATCAAGTCATACCTCCTTTAAAAGGTCTGGTAAATCTCTATTCAATCATTTTGTTTTGCCTTTGATACCAGCCTTCCATTGTTATTTAATCGTTGTTTAAAATTTGCTGTTTTTCAACTTTTCGTATACCCCCGTATTGTGTTATGATGGAAAGACTCTTTGAAGAATAAAAAATTCACAAATAGTAAAAAGACAACTGTTAACAAGAAAAATCTACTATTTAATCATGTGGGCAAAGTGACCACCGTTAACATTCAGGCAATAAAAGTTGAAAGAGAGTCAATTTTAGAAAACGATTAAATAACAATGGAAGGCTGGTATCAAAGGCAAAACAAAATGAATGAATAGAGATTTACCAGACCTTTGAAATGAGGTGTGACTTGATACCTAATGCCATTTGAAAAAATGTAAGGGGTGTTGTAACGTTAATTTCGTTCACTTTACTTTCCTCTATTAAATTAATAAATTATCGTATGGGCGGCGAATAGCCAGTCCTTTCTCATACCCAACACCGAGAAATGTTTCAAGGCTGAATATATTTGCTGTGGACGAGAGTCGAAATCAACGTTTCTATACGGGCTGATCGAGGTCCGTCTGTCGTGAAAATAGTCACTTCTATTTTTGATATTCCCACTTCAGTACTCGCTCTTATCTCTTCTTCTACCAATTATTAATTAAATATGAATCAAGAATTCACTACTGAAATGTAAATTCCTTTCCTGGTCAAAGCGTATGAGCGTGACATGAACATGAGACGTGAGTCTGTTATCTTTCACATGATTTCGTGTATTTAAACAGTGGCAAAAGGGTTTCATTCTTTTTTCCTGTGAACATGTGCCATTGAAGCCTTTCCAACTTATCGTATCTTATCTTTAAGAAGTGCATTCATCTGAGTGCACTTTTTTTACCTGGACCCGTACTTTACCTGGATCCGTACTTTACCTGGACCCAGAAACTTTACCTGGACCAGAATTTTACCTGAGACACTACCTGTAACTACTGTAACCTAAAAGGACACCAATGACACCATCTCCTCACCATCACTCCAGGAAAGTAAAATAAATATTTCATCGCTTCTTCAACAACCTCTATGAACTAGTCATTTAATTTTTTTTTATTTTAAATTGTAACAAAAGTCAATATACAACTTGTAAATTTAACAACGTTGTTCATAAAGTTTATTTTCCCTTCCAATCTTACAGGATTTGTCGTTATAATGCTGATGTGAATAACAAATAAGCTAGTATTATTCAGGGTGGCGCCCACTTACCTTTCTTAACTTTCATAATTTACCTTTATCTAATTTCAGTACCTTAAATAAATTTCAAGTAGGATTACCTGAGAACCGGTAAGACTACTCTCTGAATTTGTACTAGTTTGGTCTCAGAATCTACACCTGAGGTGCTCTCTAAACTGAGTAGCCGTTGCAAATTGTCGCCCAACATTGTTGGAGGCGTTGCAAATTGGCATTACCTTATCGTAACGTACCTTTCGTTTTGTACGCCTATGGTAGAAAGAAATTTTTACAATTAAATTATTAACCCCTTATAAAAAAAGAACACTGTATATGTGTGACATGTTACAGTGAATATATGAAATTGGGCATTATATATACTGTCTAGCCGGTATATATATTGCCTGAACTGCACCGCTATATATGAAATAAGGCACAAATTATAAACTGGCTAGGCATTATATAAAACGCGCATAAAAAGTTAGTCAGTTTATTTTGTTCATTGTTTTTAACTGCTAGGAGATTTTATAGCTGTAGTTTTTATCGAGAAGGGCAAGGAAAATCATTGATGAAGCTATACAGTGTTAAAAAATGACTTCTTCAATGGTTTTCCTTGCCCTTCTCGATAAATTAATCAATGATCTGTTTTAACCAAGATAGAAATTCTAAAGAGAGGGGGGCATCGAAATAATAGTATAGTACAAAATTCTATTACGGTCTTTTTTGTAGATGTAAATATTGAATTGTTTCACAAACTGCCTAAAAATAAGTAAGTACGCAGTATAATACGGCCGACGCTGTTTATATAATGACTAGTCGATTTATGAAATAAATATTTTTTATATAAACGCTCTGATATGGGCAGTCTATATATATACGGTCTACGCGGTATATATACGGCGTCTTTTCACAAATTGACTGTAACATATACAACGTATACATAGAGCTCATGGAAAGCGTGACGATGATTTATGCAACACTATATACGCTTTTCATTGTTAATAGTGTTGCATAACCAAGAGTATTGTGTGTTGCATAAAAGAGTGACGATATAGAAAAATCCATGTTTTTTCTTCACCCAAAAAAAGTGCTCAACACGCCTAAAGAAGTTTTCACTTCAATAAACGGGGAGAAAACCCAAGCGGTTTTCAAAAAGAGTAGATGCAGAGCTGAGGAAAACAGATAAATCGACGGAGAAGACATCCCATGGACGGACAAGGAAAAGTACATAGGAATGATACAACACAAAGGCCTAACATTCAATAAAGAAGTAAATGCAGTGGTAGCCAAAACCAAACAAGCAAGGGCTAGATTAAGCGGACTACTAAGCAGAAAAAGCAAACTGATTATTAACACGTTCACTGCTATTCATTTTCGGCAGGTTTTAGCCAGGTTTTAGCCAGGTGCCAATTCAGTTTTTTCCAAAGCGTTGTTATTTTAATGATAAGATGTCTTAAAGATAAGCGTTAAAGTTCGTTTTTTTTAAATTTACCAAATTTTCCCGATTTTTTTTGCTCTTTTGAGAGCCGGCGGCACTGATACTTAAATATGCCCTGTGTGCCAACCGGCACTGACTGAAATATCCCGCATAGCAACAGCATTTAACCGTTGCTCTTTTAGGAGTCAGTGGCATCAGCGCACGATCAGCGTTGGCTCTTATAAGAGTCAGCGGCATTAAACGAGTTGAGACGAAAATGAGATTCGTAAGAAGTATAGTCATTTCCATATTGACGAATTTATTGGTAGGTTAGGGACACACTAGCAACAGCAAAAAGAAGAAACTTCAGAAACAACAAAATATCTTGATCAGGCAGGATCTGAATGCTCCCGGTATGCTAGGTACTAAAGGTACTAAAGATAATGGACGCGAAAGTCAAAAAGCTATTCGAAGAGAACACCCGCACATACGCCAAAAAAATTAAAAAATAAAAAATAGCCAAAAAAATACAAAAGCACCGAGGTGGACAAGAAAGAACATATATAGCGAAGAGGAACCCACCTTGGAAAATACAATGACAGGCATCCCTGGTTTCCCCATAGAAACTCTTGTTGGGCATTAATCGTTCAAAATGGTGGTTATACTCTTTACTTGACATTTGGAAATAAATATTGTCATAACCTACTTAACAATAATAAACAGTTAATATAATTTTTCCTTCTACCCCTATAGAAAGAACACACTTTCCTCCCTCATATCAGGGAGCAAACATAGTATGCTGTAGCTCACTGACGGCATTAAACATTTCAATTGACTTTTAGAGTGCAAAGCTGTTGAGTTTATTAAACTTTATTGACTTTTTGAGAAATGGGGAGCAATTCAAGTGATTTTTAATTTACAAATACACCACGTAATATAAGGGAGCAAGCCAACATAGCCTTATTAACCTTATTACCACAAAAATCTGAGGACAGGTATGAAAAACTATATATATATACATACAATATAAGCAATGGGCTGAAGACAACAAAATAAATAATAATTCAGAAAAAGGTTTGATTAGTGGTAGGAGGAAAAATTATATGTTACACAGGAGTAAAGTGCCCGTTTCTCCCTTGAATGATTAGTAAACTACATACTGCGGGAGGAAAAGTGGCACTTTCCTCCCTAGTGATACAAATAGCTATTCATTATATTTTAATGGAGTTTTATTTGGTTTGTTCATCATCCCATACTTTTAGTTCGATTGTATATCAATTGTACTGTATCTATATATATCGTTTTGGATTTTAGTTTTTATTATAAGTGAAATACCACTAATGAAATTTCACTTTAATAATGCATTAATATACAGAGTGTTTTAAGTATAGAACGCCTCAATTATCCCAGAAACGGATCGCATGATTTTTATAGATTTTGGTGTGCAGAGATCTTGTGGTATGGCCGATATCATGGTGGTATTTACATTTCCTTTTTCCGAAATAATGAAATGAACTTTGTTATTTCAAATGGATCACCCTGTATATTTTTTCCCTTTGAAATCCTTAAGAAATACTGAATATTTTTCATGTAATGTTCCCTATACCTAAAAGCCATAATTTCGTACAACTGAGCCACTGCAACGCGCCTGACCTAATTGACAAAAGTTTAAATTATTATTGTCGATGTCGATCAAGGTAGGTTGCACATAATAGAAATTTTCCAATGCAATATGTAGTACGGACTCCATTGAGCTCCGACCAGTTCTTTCATTGATTCCTCGTCCATCCGTAGACTCACATGCAGTCCCCTGTCAGATGACTTAGATCCTAGGATCATCAAACGATCAACCTTTAACCCTGGCTTCTGTTTTTCTGTTTTGACTCTTTAGCCCCATTTCCAGATCCTTTTTTCAAGTCTTTGGAAGTAGGGGGAGGACTCGTTGCTGTTTTGGAAGATCAGCACTCTTGATGAGCTTCCAGTTAGTTTTTGGTGCCAAATGGTTCTTCGCTATATTAAAGGACTCCTTATTGTCACAAATCAGCCCATAGTAGCCGTCCATGTATCGACTGATTTCAAACATAAGCGCCTTGTCGATCATGCTGGTCAGGTCATCTTTAATAGACCCTATATTATCTTTCCAGGCAGTTGTCTCTGGAACATTTCAAGGAACCACAGCTGCCTTAATCTCTTGAGGGTCACTTTCTACCAGTAGTAGTACTGGTATCAGTATGTTTGGTCTTCTTTTTTTTATTATCAGGAGTGCCCTTTGTCTGCCGGTTTTTACCCTGTTTGGAAGATGAAGAAATCGGCAGCATCTCTGGCTTGGTGTAAATGCCTTGTTCCTTAATTTTTAAAGCTCCCTTCGCTGGGTGCCTGAATTTTCTGCAAAAGGAACTTAACTTCAAGATTTGAAAGATTTTTAAGGTGATCCAACTTTTCGTAGTTTTATTTCCACCCTCATATAGGAATATATTCAACTAACATGAAAACTTTATAATTTTTTATACCAAAAAATACTATTTGTCTGTACTAACTCATTTTGTTAGTGGGAACATACTATATTTTAATGAATTTTAATGTATTTAATTTGCTTCAGTCCATAACCAAGTATGATAGAAAAATATCTAAGTGTCTTGAAGTAGAGGACAAAAAGAATTTTTAGATTTTGACATATACCTAACACACTGTATCAGTAGAGCTATATTTTCTTTGAGGATTTTAGATTAAATCTTCATATTTTCTGTGTCAAATATTTAGGTACACTTATTAATGAATCTCCCTGTATTTTCTTCAATTATTTATGTGGTAGTTCTGCAAGTTTCAATTTTAATATTATATGGTTTTAAATAATTGAAGGAAAATAATAGGTACGATAATTTAGTCTGCTTGACTTATTTGACCCTCTCTCCTTGATGGATAAACACTCTTCCCTGGTTTATTAAATATGAAAACCCATCCTAATGGGGTGTTAAACCGATAAACGGCTTTTGGTATTTTATTAAAGTAGGCATATTGGTACTACTTTTCAAAAATTAATTTAAAAATTTTTTAAACCGAATATTTCAGGACCAATACTAACTTATGGGTCAGAGAGCTGGGTACTGACAAAAAATCTAAAATCAAGAATACAAACCATGGAAATGAAGTACCTGCGAAGAATTTTAGGAGTGACGAGGAAAGACAGAATAAGGAACGACCATATCAGAGAAAAACTAGGTGTAAAGCCAATTTCAAAGACAATCGAAACCAATCAGTTAAGATGGTTCGGACACCTCATAAGGATGAACAGCGAGAGACCGGTAAAACAGATATGGGAGGCAAAACGACCCACAAAAAGGAAAAGGGGCAGACCAGTTATAACATGGGATGACACCATCAATAAAATATTAGAACGAAGGGGGATCGATAGAAGAGAAGCAATCAAATTGGCGAAAGACAAAAAGAAATGGAGGAAGTTCGTCCACGAGGAAGAATAATGGAAACCTCACGCCCTACACCTATCCTAGGTAGAAGGGTATATGGATTATATATATTATATATATTTCAGGAGAAAACTGGAAATTAAGAATTCCTAAATGTTTGTAATTTTCACTACAGATACGTCACACACTTAAAGATGAAGTTAGCCACTTTCTGTTTTAGATGTTTTATGAACTAATAGCCAGTTACAAAAAGGCCATTCGAATTTGAAGTTTGAAGAGCTGTCAAAGTCTATAATATAATATATGAGTTTTTTGTTGACGTTTCAATATTATAAAAAAATAAAATCATTGTGTTAATATTTTTTTAGTTGAGTATAAATCTTGTTTTGTATCATACTGCACGAACACAACAGTTACAACGCCTCGTAAAAAGTTTGTAACTGTGCCTGTAGTAAAAGTTAGTCGAAAATTGTGGTTGAGGCTGCTAGAAGAAAATATAAACAACTAGTTACTATTGCTGTGAAGATCATTTTGATGTAAGTTATTATATATGTATGTGAAGCCGTAAAAATAAATCGGAAGTAAATTTAACCATAACTTATACTTCATCACGATTTTAAAAAAGAAGACGTCAGAATTGTGGTTCTATGTCAACCCTTATGTAGCTAACTTCTCTTTTAGGTAATGTAGGTCACAGTATAAATGGCGAAATATTTAAATCCTACAAAAGTTGAATTTTCAAATCGACATAAAAACCTTGTGAGAATGAAAATATCAAAAATAATTGATTCCCTATTATGATTTTTAGACCACAAACTATTAACATTGGTCGCGTTCATCCCAACAAAGTTGATCAGGCAGCGATTTTTGAAGTGATCCATCGTTTCTTAATTCTGCTGAACGTCCTATCATGATATAACAACATAACCTAATTTTATTCGATATATAACTTTAATAATTTTTTATTCATTTCAATTTAGTTAAACAGTTCCTACTGGTTTCCATTCAATTTCAGGATACAAATGTCTAAAATATCTTCAAACAAAAATCTGTTATGTCACTTTATATGTTTAAACATGATATTTGACATAAATGAGAGTTAATGCATCATTGATCGGTAGCGTAGCGGATTTCAATTCTGATGGAAAAAATGGCGACTGCTACCCCATCGCTCACATCTGATCGTTGACAAAACACGTGTTCAGCAGGAAATTGATGATCGCTTCGGTAGCGCTGCGTTGGGATGAACGCGACCATTGAGAAAACAATATTTTTGTTAGGCTTAACACCTCATTGATCTTCTCCAAGTACGTCTGTACGTCATCGTGACGAATTTCTGTCACCGGACAGCCTTCACACTAAATTCTAATATAACCTCAAACCGAATTATACAAGACGATAACATTCCTAACAATTGCCTTTTTACACTTAAATTATTAAAGTATCCAACTAATACACAAATTTACCAAAACCAATTAACTTTTGCTCTCGATTTATATTTAAATTAGTAAAAAAGGCTATTTCCATATAAGATTATTTCTAAAGGTTGCCCGTGATCAGCTGGATGATGACGTCACTTGGAAACGCTCCATCACTTTTTTAACGTTCGCTTAAAATTGGTCAATATGAAATATGTCACAGAACTCAAATCACAATATGCGGAACACAGCCGTGTCGTTAAGTTGTCATGTTTCGTGTTAGTTATCCATGATTGACGTTAATGTCAGATGTTAATTATATGTCCTATGTCACCCTATAAGCTATGAGTGTTATTTGTTATTTATAAATCGAATATGGAATTTTTTCACTTTTATGACTTCAACCATGCGAATTCAATGATAATTCTATAAAATAATTTAAATGCGATGGGCACATCTAGCCATAACGTAGATACTTTTAATGTAGCTGGTAAGTGAGACTTTATACTCCTTTTTAATTTTTATAGCTATTAAGTATTGGTAATGATATAATGTAAATATTTCAAGGGGTATTGGGAAAACATTGATATCTACATAATATGTGCTGTTATTATTATTTTGTAATGCAGCTATTCTAAGATTATAAATATACATATGTTCAGGGTTCCATAATTTGCCCACATTTTCAGGAAATGGTACTTAATCAGTTTTGATAAATATTTATTCTCTAAACAGATTTACACCTAATTACAGTGACAATAAATAATTCTATACAAAAAGATAACTGCTAAATTAATATGGAAAATTTCAGTGCCAAAAGGATATTTAGAAGAATAATTGATTGGTAGGCAAATTATGCTTCCTGAACTGGTATATTTGATAAATATTTACTTCTTATGGATGTATTGAGTTTTTGTTCCCAATTTTTAGGTAGAAATGAGGTAAGGTTTATAGGTCTATATGACTTCAGCTCCTCTTGAGGGCATTTGCCACTCTTAGGAATAAAGCAGACTTTTGCCTGTCTCCAATATGAGGCTCATCTTGAATATCTTAATTATATGGGAAGTTAAGGTATTAGAGTCCGGTTGTAGCAGGGCTGGAAATATACTATCCTTTCCACCAGATTTTTAGGGCTTGAATCTATTAATAGCCCATTTAATTCTAATTTCACTAAGATTTTTCCCAATAGGCTTTTTGTTGCTCTTGATGTTCTGTAAACAGGATCATCAAGGTTAACTTTTATGTCATCCTCATTGAATGCTGAAGCAGGAAAATTTATAGGATGATCATTGATATAAATTTACCAATTCAGTTTTTTCAACACACCCCACAATCATCTTGTACTTGATGGATTTCCATAATATACTTGAAAATTAACATAAATTATTTTTCAGATTTAACTCCTGAACAACAACGAATCTTAATAGAAATTAGAAGAAGAAAAACTGAACTACTTCTAGAAATTCAGGTAAGTTATTAGTTTTTTGAAATAAATGAACTGTATAAAACACATAAATATTCTTGAATATAAAAAGTTATTGGGTAATTTCTTCAAACTGCAGTTTTATTGTATACTGTTAATTATAATATGTTGATTGCTTCTTAGTAAAAGTTATGCCTAGTATGAATTCATAAATTAAACAAAATGTTAATACTGAAAAACCACTCTAAGATATTTGTAAAAAACGTGAATATAACCAAAATAATTTAGTTTTGTTACATTAATAGTACTAATAATTACTTTTTGTTCTCTATACATTTAAAACTTGTCATTCCTTATGTACAAGAATCTGGATATTCAATAAAATAAGAAATTAATATGTGCTTAGAGTGGCAGATTTACCACAAGGCTGAGTAGGCTGGAACCTAGGGCGGCAAATTTGGAACCAACATTTTTTTATGTCTCACAAAAATAAAAAATAATCATATTTACACACCTAAATGTTATAAGGTCCACACAAACAATTCAATATGGAGGGTAGCGTGGAGCATGGATGACTTCATCAATATGTCTTTGCTTCTCCCATGCTTTAATTCCATCATTATAAATGCAGGAACTATACCTGTATCCATTACGACATTCACCAATTTCAATAAACCGGAATCTGGATCATTGAAAAGATCTTCGTTCCTGCGGAAACATAATTTGCAAAACGTTTATTCTAACTTGTAATTAGCATTTCGCATAGTTCTATGTTCACAAGCAACAGCAGTTGAGAAAAGCTTTCTTTGCTTGAAACGAGTGAGAAATTGTCTAAGATCTATAACTTAAGCCAAGAAAATCAAAACGCCTTAGCTTTGTTGTACAAAATGGTATTGTGAAACTTTCATACCTGCTGTGATGGAATGTGATCGACATATTAAGGCATACCTTACCTCACCTTATTTGTAGTACATGAGTGAGAATTAGCTCAGAACCCAACCTATTTCTTGGGCAGTTTTAACTAAATTGTTGGGATTTGAAAATAACCTAGGAACTGACACATCGGTACCCTAGTTCACCAACATACTAATTACTGGAAAAAAGTGTTGTAATTAGGACGATAGTACACAAACCATAAAGTTACAATTTCATTGACAAAAAAATTTGTTATTAATATGATTGTTAACTAGGGTATCGAATTTTTATAATCGCACATTTCACCCAGAGTTTCGTTCAGTGTAGAATTTTCGATTTCTCGTTTTCTTGTCTATACCAAGGGGTGAACGGCTGGTGCATTGGGGTGTACATAATCTGGGCATTACTCAGGAATTACTGGGCAAGAGTTGGCATAAGCGGGGGAATTACTGGGCATTAGCAGGTAATTACTGGGCATTAGTGAGAATTTTTTGGAATTAGTAAATTAATATAGGCTAGTATTGGCAACATTAAGTTGTTGCCAGGAAGGTTATATGCTGCCTCATAGTCTTGTTATTGAACTGAGCAATCGGGAATCACTTCAGACTGCAATCAAACCAATTTTATAGTATGTTAAACCAAAAACGCCTTGGCAATGCTACCAGCTACCATGTCTACTTGACTAAGGAAAATTCAGAAACCAGGTTTGTTAGAGAAATCTTAGGCTGGGTTAATTTCATTGGCTAGAGCAGTGTAAGTTGCTTTGGTTGAAAATAATTTCTTTTCCTTGGTCTTATAAAGTTTTTAGACTTACAAGTGAAAACAAATGACCATTCAATTCACATTTACAGACAAAAAAAAATTAAAAATAGATTAGAGTCTAGACTGCGAATTGACTGAAGATTGAAATGAAATCTAAAAAATAACCCAATATATTTTAAAAGCTGCTAGGCAAGCTCCTAAGGTAAAATTTGACTTTTATACTGATGGGTAATTATAATCGTGGAAGGAATCAAGGGTTTTCAATACATTAATCTATTTTTTAATATTAAAGCGAACGTACAGATTTCGTGTGGTTGAGTTTTTACATAATAAGTGTTTCACCAAAAAAAATTGTCAACATTTTACTTTTAATATTACGGATACGAAAACGCTCATAAATCGATTACAAATTTTGAATATAACATTGTTTTAAATACACTAGGTCTGTAAATTGTAATGTCGTATGTAACTCAGTTCTCAAGATATAAAGACAATAATATTGATGATATTGACGAAGAAAGTTGGCCATTTCTTAAAATTGTCGATTTAAATATATAACTGTTTAGCTCTCAAACTAATGCTGGGTATTAATTTTAAGGTTTTATATGTGTATTTTAGCGTTTTGCCTAAAGTTTATGAGTTAAGTTGACCATAAAATGTACTAAAAAAAGTGTTTTCCAATGTACATCGAAGAATAAATATGTTATTATGTTATTATTTTTTTTGTTGGCACAACCATTAAATTATTAAGTGTATAATATATCGCAAACTTATTCTAATATCAGTAGTATAATATACTGGGCTTTTTCAATACGACTAGGTGCTTTGTAATACTACCAAAATAATCAACAATATCACATCATGCAATCTAGATACATCAATCAGTATTATGCCGTCATCATTGTTGTTTTCACCAGTATCGTTAGTAGAATTTTCATTGTAATTGATAGCATCATTTATTTTTTGGCTAGATATAGCACAGTAACTCATGACATATTTCATTATCTTGAATACTATACCAAAGTGTGCCCTAGTAATCTTCAAGTGAAGTGTTATTTAAAATTGTTTCCATATCATCTTCTGTATTTAAAGTTCCAACAACAATTAAAATTCTCCTGGCACTCTGACAGTCATATTATAATACCACTGATTCCATCTAGGGATCTAGGAGGATTTTAAAATTTTAAAATAATCGCGCCAAGGTGCATTTTAACAATAAGACTAACAATCAGCAGGCGTATTATGATACCCCTAAAATGATCAGTCATATATGATATCCTTTATTCTTGAATATTTTGACAGCAATACAATGCACTTAGTCATATTGAAAAAGCATTGGTATATTATAATATTACCATTTTTACAATATGCCTGCGACATATACAGGGTGATTGATTAGAGCGATAAAGTCCAGTATCTCCTATGTCCTTCTAGATATAGGAATAAAAATTGGATGAACCATAGTCACCATTAAGCGTTATATTTTAATATTAGCTTCATAATGTCGTGCCAGACCAAAGTTATATTTTTTTAAATGGAACACCCTGTATTTTATTTTAAATTTGAAATCTGTTCCACTTCCCCATTACAACAATATAAAGTTACATGGTATTTAGAAAGTTATAACCACTTTTTTATAAAAATCGTAAGAAGTTCAATGCCAAATATAATTTAAAAAGAGCTTCAGATCAATTATCAATTGCAGCAGTTACTTTTTAATCGAAATTGAAATTGTGTACAGGTTGAGTCTAAATGCAAATCCATTATTTTCTCTATTTTTTCAAATGGATCACCCTGTATTTTATATCACTATCGAAAAGAACTAAGTAATATTATACTCTAATTTTTGTTCAGTACTCCCTATACCTAAATTTATTACTTTCTGAGATATTTTGATTTTTATATTTAAATTATTGAATAAGTATCTAAATGTTAACCAATAAGTTGGCCATGATTCATTTGTCAAAAATTGACAGTTCGCTTTTATTGTGTGTAAAATTCATTATTTCAGTGGATACTGTTAAACGGAAGAAAGTATATAACAAATGAAACTTACAAAAAAATTAACATAGCGAAAAAATAGATCAAACATAATTTTACTAAACTACAGTAATAATAATTCATTACAAAATGTGTTAAAAATGACCTCCAAGGACATCTATACATGCCTGAAAATGATGATTAAAAGAATTGCTAACATTACGCAGCATTTGAGCTGTAATATTTTGAAATGCGTTTCTTATTCGTTCCTTCATGTTTTCTCTTGTTGTTGGAGGTATTTTATAAACTTCGTTTTTACGTAAATCCAAAAAAAGGAGTACATTTTATTAAACTCTGGTGATCTGGGTGGTCACTGGTCTACCTCTTCCGATCCATCTTCTATGAAACTGATCATCGAGTTCCCCTTCAATTAATAAATTATGGTGAGCAGAACAATTAGACCAACAAAATAATTTTAAAAGATCAATCTATAACAACAATATTTAAAATATTCATACATTATACAAGATCCAAAAAACAACAATATATGTCATAACTAAATCCTAAACAAACACAACACTAAGCAAAAGAATCGTCATAGTACTCCGAAACTTTATAGTAGGCCCTTGATGTCAATAATTTTTTTACCTCTCTCCTAAAATCCTTTTTTTTTAGTTATTTTTCCAACATTTAATGGCAAGTGATTAAATAATTTTTTACTATCATATATAATAGATTTTTTTATTAGAGAGGAGGGTATAGGTAATGAGATTATATGAGAAGTACAACTATTATAAGCACAAGCTGAGCCGACGTCCAATCCAAATTCCTGATGCGTGAGGCACACTGATTCCAAGATATAAATGCAGGCCAAAGTTACAATTTTTTGCTGGACAAAGTAAGGCCTGCAGGACTCTCTACACCCAATATGACACAAGAATCTAACAGCTCGCTTCTGCAGGATGAAGACCATATTAAATAACTGGTCTGTACAGGAACCCCAAAAACATACACCATAAGGTAACAGTGAGTCAACGAGAGCAAAGTATACATTCCTTGTCATACTAGTATCCAACTCGCGAGAAACTGTCTTCAATGCATAGCATGCTTAACTTTAACTTTAATTTACTGTCAATATATAAACACAAGAATTTGTTTGTCTGTAGACTTTGTATTGGCTGAGAACCCAAAGATATATGATCTAACTCACATCTAAATGATACTATATTAGTTTTAGAGACATTAAGTGTTAAAAAGTTTGAATCACACCATTCCTTTATTTTTAGAATGTCTCCGCTGACACAACTCTAACCGATCAGGAACAGTGTCACGTCACAAAATGGTCGTATCGTCAGCAAACATAGTAAATACCCCAGATATATTCAGTTTTGATAAATCATTTATATATAGCAAAAACAGTAAAGGCCCCAGTACAGAGCCTTGGGGAACACCAGATGTAATTGTTTTTTGGGTGGATGTTTCATTGTTAAAAATACTGACTGTTGACGATTTGTTGTTTGCTGATGACCTCAAAGTTTTTAAAGTAGTTAATAGTAATGATGATGCTTTAATTTTGCAATCTCATTTAAATAGCTAATCAAATTGGTGTACACAAAATAATATGAATCTAAATGCATCCAAGTGCTATATTATGCGTTTTCATTGAATACATCACCCAATAGCTTTTGATTACAGCATTAATAATGAAACTTTAAATTGTGTTTCGCAAATAAAAGACCTTGGTGTTATATTAGACTCCTCACTCACTTATAAGACCCATGTTACTGCTGCTATTCAAAAATCTATGAAGATGTTAGGTTTTATAAAGAGAACCACTTGTGATTTCACTAACATCACTGCTATTAAGTATCTTTATTGCTCTCTGGTCAGAACACACCTAGATTATTGTTCTCCAGTATGGTCTCCGCATTACATTACTTATAAAGTGAAACTAGAAGCTGTTCAGCACAAATTTTTAAGATACATGGTCTTTAAGATGCATGTCTACCATCATTATGATATTTTAGAACTCTTCCTAAACATCCCTACCCTAGAGATTCGCAGAAAGCAAAGAGATTTAATACAGCTTTTCAATATAATAAATGGAATATATAATAGTCCCGAGCTTCTCTCTAAAATATATTTATTCGTTCCTCCTTGTCTTACTAGGCAGGTGCAAACCTTTCATGTTTCTTTTCATATGTACAACTATGCAATGAATAGTTTTCTCCCTAGGATACTTAGATTAGCTAACTCTATTGAGCACATTTCAATTTTTAATGTGTCAACTTTCAAATTTAAAAAACATCTGCTAGATGATATTTTTAAAATTTTTGATTGTCGATTGATCTTGTAGTGTTATCACTTTCTAATTTAATTTTACATGTTTTTTTTTTCTTTGTTTTTGTTTTTAGAGCATTTTTTAACACTGTAATTCTTAACATTGTAACTTTTAACACTGTAATTTTTAACAATGTAATTTTTATGTGAATTGGGCTTGCCCGTGAATAAATACCTAAATAAGAATAATTACCAACAATGATTCCTCCCCACACATTTATTAATCATCTGGTTTGACTATGTGTTATTATGTGGTACCTATGGGTTAGTTGTCGAATAATAATGAAAGCTGTGCCTGTTGACACAACCATTTCGATGAAACGTAGCTTCACCAAACAAAACATAGTCAAAAAAGTAATTTTGTTGATTTATTTTTTTTGGGCCCATTCACAAAATGTTCATCTTTTCTATTAAGAATTTTCTGCACACCGTAGTAAGTGATTTGCTGCTCTTTGGAAATACTTCCAATACTAGTATAAGGGTTTTCTGTAGCTGCCGACATCAAATTCATTTCGTTTTACTCGTCTTTGCTCGTTCAACCTTTTTGAGTTTACTAAACCAGTCGTTGTAAAACGATCAATTAATTTTTCTATGCTTTTTTTTTGTTGGTTGTCTCCTCCCAGGAAAACGTGAATTATTAACTCTTACTGAAAGCAATGCGTTTTTATTGCATTCTCCCAATATCCAAATCTATCTATATATATATATATATCATTTCCTCTTGCGAAAAATTCATTTCTGTTATAGTAGAAATTTTTAAAAATAGCAACAAGGATACAACTTCATTGAAACCGATTAAACAGACAATAATAGTAAACTGTCAGTTTTTGACAAATAAGTCATGGCCAACTTATTGGTTAACATTTAGATACTTATTCAATACTTACTTTGAGTATAAAAATCAATATATCTCAAAATGTAATAAATTTAGGTATAGGGAGTGCTGAACAAAAATTAAAGTATAATATTAGTGATATAAAAATAGAGAAAATAATGGATTTGCATTTTGACTCAACCTATACACAATTTCATGGATATTGAGAAAATCAATATTTTTTATAATGTCTGACAATAATTAAAAATTAACTGTTGCAATTATTGATAATTGTTCTTAAGCTTCTTTTAAATTATACATGGCGTTGAACTTCTTACGATTTATATGAAAAAGTGGTTGTAACTTTCTTTCACGACCAACCTGTAAGATCGAAACTAATTTTAAAATATAACGCTTAATGGTGACTATGGTTGATCCAATTTGTATTCTAATATCTAGATGGACATATGAGATACTGGACTTTATCGCAATGCTCCTGCTACACTTTTTTCCATCTTGAACTTCTGAAAAGAATTATAGGAACAGTACAAACGCTCCGTTTGCTGTTCGCCTCGTCGAAATCAAAAAGGCCGTTTTGTTTGTTGTTCTTGGTAATGTTCAGGTCTGTACGAAGCTTAAAAGTATAATCAGCTATTGCATTTTTTGTATAGTTGAGACGATATAAAGTTTTTATTCATTATTTCAACTTTTTTTATTCTATAAAACTAACATTGACGTCATATCAATAATGGTAGATAAATTAATTCCGATAGTTGCGATACAGTTAATTGGAGTGGGTTTTCCATGTTGAAAACGAGTAACTTTTCTAATTATAAAATTTTTCGAATGAGCTCTGCTATTCATTAGGTTTAAGGCACGTATTTCAGCAATTAGTATTAGTTCAAGTAAGAAATATTTACATTTCAAGCGTTCTTGTTCAAGATATATATTGCAGAGGATGTTTGTTTTGGCGGTTCAATATTAACTATAAACATCCCATTAAGTGTATATTAGTTTTAATAAATGTGAATTAAAAACGTTTAAACCAATTATTATGAATTATTACATTTTTATTAAAAAAATTTTAAAATATTCAGTACAAGCCAATAAAGAGCGATCATTTGTTCTTGGATTTTACTAACGTCCTTACACTACCGACCAATCTACAGCAAATTCATCCAGCAAAAAAATCGATTATGGGCATGGATATTTTTTAATTTATAATAATGCTAATACTTATTTAATACCAGGATGGTAATTTTTGGTAGGAACATACAGTGTGTCCACTTAGTTCGCAGGAAATGGGAAACTTTTTTATTATCAATTTTACGAAAAAAGGTTGTTTTTCATAAAAAGTTTTGCATGGTCTAAAATATAAAAGGCAGCCATCAGGTATCGAAATTTCCAAGTTATTTACGAGGTATATTGGAAAATATGAATTTACCCAATATAGGCCAAGCAAGATATAGAGCATTAAAATAGTGAGCTTTTGACAAAAATCCTAGTGGATAACGGACTGTGCCGTCATGAAAAAGACATTAAGTAGTATGAACCTGATTTATTTTTGACTCGCAAATGTTGCTCACGAAATTGTTATAAACATTTAAAACGAGAAAAACTTTATTTTTCTAGTTATCGTAATGGTATCAAAAGATGAATTGTGGATAATAGAAATACGAATACAAAGCATTTTGAAATGATTCTATAATTAAGTAAGAACGAAAAAAATTAGGAAAAACTGAAAAATTCGTCATTTTTTCAAAAATTCATATTGTTACACAGTTTTCTGTCTCAACTTTATTTATTTCTATAACATTCACTTTAACAATTCAATACTAATAACGTCTCACTATCAGAACACAGAACTCCAATTTCTAATACTTCAAAACTAAAACTAGCTAATGTAAATTGTCCCGCTTTTTATACTTTTCACCTGTTCCAAACAGTTTTCGACTTTTCGATGATATTTCTAGACTTTTCGATAACAGTTCTAGATGTATGTCTTCTTCTTTTTCTTTATGGACCTCTACATATTCTGAGTACAGGTCCGACGTAACATTACTCCCTCTTTTCTAGTTATTCGACCCGAATAATCTGACTGCTGGGGTCTGGTTGAAGCCAACAGGGTGTATCGGGCCCGCAGTAAAGGGGCAAACCTCTCGACATCTTCGATGCAATAGGCCATCATAAAGATACAGTGAATCCCATGGAGCCCAGTACCCTTTTAAGCTTCCACTATTTATATCTGGCTACTTCTTGCCTTTAGGTCTGACTCCATGTTTAAGCAATTCTCTTATAACTTTCAAGTCATTTCATTTCTTATGACTTTTTCTAAGGATTTCAAGGGGATTCTGATTATCATCACTTTCTGGCTTGATTGTGGTTATTTGTAGACTATCTTCTTCCACTTCGAGCCTTTTACAGGACCGGCATTTTTGTTCTAAACAGGGTCGCCTGAAAAGTATATCGGCATTGCTATGTAGACGTCCTTTTCGGTGTCAAATTCAATGTTGTTCTCAGTCGATGAAGAGGTTTAACAATTCGACCAAAGTCCTTTGAAAATTTTTCGGTAATATGAACAAGGTTCAAGAAAACTCCTTATTTCCTTTTTGTCCCTTGGTTTAGACCAGTCTTTAATAGCTACAATTTTCTCCGGATCGGTTTTAATTCCTTCTGAGGAAACGATATATCCCAGATAATATGTCTCCGTTTGAAACAGTGAACATTTCTTGTGATTCAGTTTTAAATTGGCACTCCTTAACCTGTCAAATACTTCTTTAACATCTTTCAAATGCTCATCAAAAGTAACAAAACGTATATTTTCTGTTTGTAATAAAATGATGCGAAATTGGTCAAAAACGCCCAAGAACATCGCTGAAACTGACTGGTTGCGCCGCGCGTCAGCACGATCGTATACTTATACAGAGTGTTCCAAAAATAGGTGACCCCGTCTCTAAAACTGAAAAATAATTGGGGTTTGCTTAGTAAAAAATTTTCGTAACGTCATCCGTATTAAAGATAAAGGGTGTTGAAGAAAAAAAAATTATACACATTTTTTACGGCGTAGCTACCGCCATCTAACAATGGGTTGCCCAAATAAATTTCGTATTATATTTTTAAATATCAAACTAGACACAACTATCCTTTTCCTCCAAAAAAGTTGGATTTTCCTCAATAAATAATGCACATTAAAGGAGACTTGGTTATTGGAGATGTGTTTTATTCAATACTACTTGGTACGAACAGTACAGACTCTCTATGAGAGTCAGATATACAAACAAATTCATGGGATGTGTCAGCTTCCAAAATACACTGTGCTCATTTGAAAAGGACCCACCATTAATATTTCAGAAATGCGACATATTAGAAAGAAATGCCGAAACACGTCAACTTTTAACTTGAGGGGGACATTTTTTGGCGCTAATGTCATAAACGTCAGATTCACCCCCTCCCTACTGGAGATACCCTTTCAATTTTTTCAAATGGCATTAGGTATCAAGTCATACCTCATTTGAAAGGTCTGGTAAATCCCTATTCAATCATTTTGTTTTGCCTTTGATTCAAGCCTTCCATTGTTATTTAATCGTTGTTTAAAATTGGCTCTCTTTCAACTTTTCGTATGCCCCCGTATTATATTATGACAGAAAGACTCTTTAAAGCATCGTTTCTCAAGCAAGGGGTCGCGACCCTTGGGGGGGGGGGTCGAGTATGTTTTTAAAGGGGGTCGCAGTCTGTTGAAAACTACATATAGGTACAAAAGATTCGTTTATTAAAGGAATGAATTTTAGTGTGAGTGAGATAAGATAGTTGTGGTATGTACTAGTGATGAGAGATATTTCACGAACTGTTACTTTTTCACTTATACGAACAAATCACAGTCAGTCACAGTTCCTATAAGAAAAAAAAGAGTGACGTGAAAACGACAATGAATCGAATGAGTGAATCGAAATATTCGAAATCGAACATAATATTGACCTCTTCATCACTCTCACTCGACGAAGATTCATATTATGGAAAAAATTTCGAACGAAAATTTTTTCGAGTTTTGTTGTTTTTTCGGTAAAATCCACATTTTGGGGGGTGGAAAAAGACATTATTGCGATTTCCGGCCAAAATTGAGGTCCTAAAAAAAGTTGGATATAAAAGTTGTAGATCTTGAAAAAATCTACAACTTTTGTATTAGTGACTTTTTCGCATAACCTCAAAATTAGCTCGAAAACCGCAAAAAACTGCATTTTTCGTTTTTATTTTTAATTTCGTCAAAAAATGTTCGATTTTGATGAAAATTTGGTAGAAGGTGGCTTTGCTAGTCACAAACTATGGAAAAATTTCAAATAAAAATACTGGAAATTTTTTGAGCTATGACGTTTTTTCTGTAAAAAAAACACTTTTTTGGGGGGGTTTAAAAAGACATTATTACGATTTCCGGCAAAAGTTAGAATCCTAGGAAAAAAAGTTGAATATAAAAGTTGTAGATCTTGGAAAAATCTACAACTTTTACATCAGTCACTTTTTCACATAACCTCAAAATTAGCTCGAAAAACGCAAAAAACTGCATTTTTTGTTTTTTTATTTTTAGTTTCGTCAAAAATTGTTCGATTTCCATGAAAATTTGGGAAAAGGTGGCTTTGATAGTCACAAACTATGGAAAAAAATTTCAAATGAAAATATTGAAAATTTTTCGAACTATGACGTTTTTCCGGTAAAAAACTTTTTTTGGGGGGTGGAAAAATACATTATTGCGATTTCCGGCCAAAGCTGAGGTTCTAGGAAAAATAGTTGTATATAAAAATTGTAGCTCTGCCTCGCTAGGGTTGCCAGTTCGATTTTCATTATTATTAATCTATTCCCAACAAAATAGTGACGGGGTCGCAAGACATTTTACTTAACTTTTTGGCTTTTTCGTGGGTCACCACATAAAAATGGTTGAGAAACGATGCTTTAAAGAATAAAAAATTTACAAATAGTAAAAAGACAAATGTTAACAAGAAATGCTTGTTATTTAATCATGTGTTTAAAGTGACCACCGTTAACATTCAGGCAATAATAAAGTCTATTTTCAAATTCGTGTTGCACTTTTTGAAATGTTTCCTTTTTTATATCTCTGCAAACTTAAATAATGCGCTGTCGTAAGTCATCAAGAGATATTGGTTGTGTTTTGTAGACCTCAGATTTCAAGTATCCTCACAAAAAAAATCGAGTGGTGTTAATACTGGAGATCTAGGTGGCCACTCCATAGCACCTCTTCGACCAATCCACTTGCCTGGATAATTTTGGTTTAAGGTTTAACCAATCTCTCACACGGAGGTCAAAATGTGGTGGAGCCCCATCTTGCTGAAAATAGTTATTTTCATCAATCAAAAAATTTCCTTGGTCATCTAGTTGGTTTTCCACACTATCAACAATTAAAGGTTCGATAACGTTATCTAAAAGTTCCAAATATTTTTCACCCGTCAAATTTCCTTCAATGAATACTGGCCCAATAACAGCGTTTCCCAAAATTCCAGCCCAAACATTTATTTTTTGGGGTGTTTGGGAATGACCTTCACGAAAAATATGTGGATTTGTATCATACCAATAGCGACAGTTATGCTGATTGACTAATCCATTTAAAAAGAATGTAGACTCGTCGCTAAAACAAATATTATGTACTGAAATTTCGTTGGAGTTAAGCTTATTTGCCATCATTTCACAAAATTCAATTCTACGATCGGGATCATCTTCATTTAGTTCGTTCAATAGGTGTATCTTATACGGGTGAAATTTGTGCATATAAAGAGTGTTATGTACAGAACCTACGGAAAGATGTGTTGAGGCTGCTACTTTCCTTGTGGATGTTGTTGGATCCATAGCAAAATTTCCAATTACTTCTATTTGTGTGTTTTGATCTAGAACTCTTTTGCCCTCACGCTTCTTATTCAAGACAGAACCTGTTTCCAAAACTTTTTTGATTAACATTAATACATACTTATGATCGACATGTTTGTCTGGGTGTTTTTCATTAAATACAGTAGCTGTTTTTCTAGCACTTTCGTCACATTTTCCGTAAAGGAAAATTATTTCGGTCCTTTCAGGTAATGTATAAACCATTTTTAATAATTCAGCAATACCAGCGATAATTTAAGATCGAAAATTTACTAATAAAGACCACAAAACTGAATCCTGTTATTGTAATTATCACTACTACTTTTTTAAATGACATTTTTGTTTCTGTCATTGTCAGTGTCACTGTTACTGATTTTTTGAATTGTCAACATAATACGGGGGCATACGAAAAGTTGAGAGAGAGCCAATTTTAAACGACGATTAAATAACAATGGGACGCTTGAATCAAAGGCAAAACAAAATGATTGAATAGAGATTTACCAGACCTTTCAAATGAGGTATGACTTGATACCTAGTGCCATTTGAAAAAATTGAAAGGGTGTCTCCAGTAGGGAGGGGGTGAATCTGACGTTTATGACATTAGCGCCAAAAAGTGTCCCCCTCAAGTTGACGTGTTTCGGCATTTCTTTCTAATATGACCCATTTTTGAAATATTAAGGGTGGGTCCTTTTCAAATGAACACAGTGTATATTCGTATAAAATTTCATTACAATGTTGCCGGTAGTTTCGGCAAATCGTTAAAAATGAGTATACATTTTTTTTTCTTCAATTCCCTTTATCTTGAATACGGATGGCGTTACGAAACTTGTCACCTTTTTTTCTAAACACCCTGTATAAAAATGGAGAAGTTTATAAGGAGGGTAAAACCTATTCCAGCGCATTGTTTAAAAAGCGAATAAATGAAAATTGAGTCATGCTCTATACATTTGCATTGGCGATGGACTCTCATCATTTTTGTCACTCATACACAAACACTAATAATCGAGTTCTCTTGTAATTGTCGTTCGTGTCGCGTGTAAAACTTATACCTATGTGACCAAATTTACATTCCTATACAGCAAATTAAGTACATCATACACTAACAATTTTATATACTTACCACAAATTTATTTGTCCCTTTAGTGTATTTTATTTTTTATTTTTCATAGTGCTGGTATTGTTCTACTTCCATGTGTTCGTGTGCACGTGTGTGCGCTTCTTTTATAATTCACAATCTACTTCAACATTGCTGTATTTGTTCAGATGGGGTAAGCTTATGTCACAAACTGTTAAGCATTAATTTTTGTTTAGTTGCTTAATTTCGTTTGAGTTTATTGCTTGGCGCTTTTATTTATTAATATATATAAATATTATTATTTCTTGGTATCTACTAATATCCTTTTTACAAATTTAAATAAAATCACTACTTAATTCATAAATAAAACATTTAATTTAATAACTGAACCTTTACGGAAAGACTGACTTTACAATGAAAAACTTATTTTGTTTCATTAGTAAAATAGTAATTTATGCATAAAATGGTAAAAGTTGACCATTCCATGAATGAAAAAAAGACACTAATATTTCTACAGCCCTATACAAATGATAGATAGATAGCTTCATTGGTATTACAATATTGCAGTTTATGAAAGTTGAAATTTCCTAAAATCTTCACAAACACAAACTGTTTAGACACGTTAACCTAAACCTTCACCTAAAATTGACGAACCTAGCCAGTTACAATTACTGTTAAAAACATCCTACGAGTAAAAAGCCAGTCTCTCAAGTGCATGCCTTACAGTATACTTCAACTATTCATAATTAAACTTTGTCCATTCAATTGGTATAGAGTTGTAAATTTTACAATAAATAAAATCCGTTTGTTTAGAGGTAGTTATATGATTTACTTTGGGTAATTTAATAAAATCCTTACCTACTCCTAGTGTTATAGTTATGAACATTTGATCCTGTTTTATATTTATGTTTGTTTTTATGCACATATAATATAGCTTCCAAAATAAAGAGGCATGGTACGGTCAGAATTCTTAATGATATAAACAATGGTTTTGCATGTTCTCCGAAGCCTACACCCACCATATCACGTATAATTTTTTTTTGCTGTATAAAAACTTCATATGCTACATTTGTTGAACCCCATATTGAATGTGAGACTTTACTAATCCAAAATAAGCAACCCTAAGTACTTCTTTCGATACAACAGCTTTCATTCTTCTCAATGCAAAACGTCCACTTGACAATTTCTCATTTAGCTCATTTACATGCAGCTTCCAATTTAGATTGTTGTCAATAGTAAAACCTAGCATTCTTACACTATTTTCACCTTCATGTCTCTCATTTCTTTTTACAAAATTTATAACTTTTGTTTTATTTTTATTGATAGAAAGGACATTAGCATTAAAATACCCTTCAAACTTATTTTGGAGTTCAGCTGTTGCTGCATCAAGCTGATTATAATCTGCGTTTTTAATTAAGAAGGTAGTATCATCTGCATATAAAAATGTATCAGCAATATCAGCATACTCTGGTAAATCATTCACATATATAACAAACAGTAAAGGTCCTAATACCGATCCTTGTGGCACACAATGTTTAACTAATTGTATATCCGATTTAATATTATTATGTATTATATCAGTTAAGAATGATCTTAGCAAATTTAAGACTGTCCCTCTTATTCCATACTTACATAATTTGTTAAGTAGTATTTGATGTGATATAGGTACAATCAAATGCCTTAGATAAATCACACAACACAGCTCTTGTAGAAATTCCCAAATCTTTATTTGCTATGAAAGTATGGACAATATCTGTTACTGCTTGAGTAGTCGTCCTTAATGTTCTAAACCCATATTGCCTTTCACATAAATAAATACCGCCTTATAGAAATTCAATTAACCTATTTTTTAAAATTATTTCAATAACTTTTGATAAAATTGGAGTTATTGTGATAATCCTATAGTTATCACATAGATTAGGATCACCTTGTTTAAGTATTGGTGTGGCTCTACCTAATTTTAAGCTATCTGGAAACTCACCATTAGCAAAACATATATTAATCAAATGTTCAAGAGAATTAAGAATATCATTAATAATTTTAATCAAGACATGACTAATATTATAAAGATCCTTGCATTTTGAGTTTTTCAATGAAGCTATTTACTCAATAACTTCTTTTTTATCTGTAGGTCTTAAAAATATTGAATTTTTAACTGATATATTTAACAGTTTAGATCCATCCTTACTTGATGAAGGAATCTTTGAAACTACATCATCAATTATTTGAACAGAATATTCATTGAAATCGTTTGCAGTCAAATTACTAGTTGGGGATGTTTTCTTAAATTTATCATTAAAATTATTTACTAATATTATTACTGTTTAATAATATGTTGTCATAAGACTTAGCTTTAGCATCCCTTAAGGACTTCCTGTACTGACTCCTGAAATGATAAAATCAAAATAGCAATTTGGTATATTTTTATTAAACTGATAAATGCATAATGACTGAATTGGAAAATGTACACAATAATATTAAGAAAAATTGATAACTATATTATGTATTTTTTTTTATTTTGCATTGTGAATATCTACGTTATCATTAATAATTAAGGCTTTGGTCCGAAAGTAACTGGTTTGCGGTTTACCGTCGCGAAAGAAACTAAAAAGTAGTGGTTGCTGAAAATCTGGTTAGTTTTGGAACACGGTTTCCTGAAATATGGTTGATAAATTGTCAAACTAATAACTATCCTTATAGTATAGTGCACTTTGGTCTCTATCGTTCAACCTGTGTGTAGTTTTGTTTGAAAATGATTTGACATATTTATATGATAGTGAATCCCTTCCTAAGTCGAATGTACCCGTCAGTGACGGGGGGAAGGGTGGGGGGAGCATTTTTGTTAAAAAAGATTAAAACAGGAATTGATTCCCCAAGACGAGTTCTATCAACTGGTTGAAAGCGGATCCTCTAGAATCAACGGAAACTAACAAAAAAAAAGTTTAAAAAAATTACATTAGTTTAAGTGGACAATGAAATTTATTTCTGTAGTTTGTGGCTGAACGGTAACAGTAGCGTTTGAAAGACACTTTTTAATTGTTATTCATCGCCATTGCGGCGAAACAAAAACTCCAATCAAAAAACACCACAAAACAAAGAAAATAGCCCATTCTTTTCTGCTTCTAATGGTTTTTTGTTTGCTAAAATTGGCAGCATAATAAGCGAGAAACTTAATTTTGATTTGGAGGATGTCACTAAAAATGCGGCGCACTCGATGCAATCGGTACCCTCAAACGCACCCCGTGCCATTTCCCAAATGTATGCAACTAATACTCTTTTTAGATATTCTAATCGTGATTTTTAGTTCTTTAGTCATAAATGAACTCTTTTAATTTACCATAAAATGTTAATATTTAATTAAAACCATCATGCATTAGTTACTATCATTATTGAAATATTTAAAAAGTTTTTAATGTCTATTTTCGTTTTAGCATAAAACTTTCAAATCTTAATCTCTTTCGTAACTGGAATCCATATCTGATACCACATTTTGTTGTATTGTATTATTACAACTTTGTCCAAGGCACTTGCATGATCCAATACATGGTACCTCTAACTTTATCCACGAACAGTTTCTTCATTTGCAACCTAAAGAACAATTAGTTGGAGGTAATTTACTGATAGTTCTAAAAGATGCTAAAATACCTCTTAGAGTATCTATGCAGTCAACGTCATCACTGTCTGTATAGAGTTTTAGAACAAATTTTTGCATTCGAATAAAGAAGGTGTCCACCATTTCCGAAGTTCCTACATCTTTTAGAAATGCGTCTTGGGATAAAAATATTTTCCAACATGATTTTTTGCCCAGTCCAGCAAATTGACTAGTGCTGTCACATCCTCAGTTGGAGCATAAAAAGCTGGTAAACTTTTTAATAAGTTCGACTGAAGATTTATTTTGTTTACAGGAATAAACCGCTTAGTTTCTTTAACATCTGTCTTTATCCATACCTACTTCTTTAGTTAAAAAGTTCTTAAAATGTGCTAAATGAATTAGAACATCAGTATCGCTACAATCTACAATACATCTAGTGAAGCCTTCTGATTTAGCTGACATTATATGCAATAATGTATGTATATTGGGGTGACATTCACTGAGACCTATTGCCTGATATGCAATAATATTCGTGTGTCTGCCTCTTCATAAGTTGAACAGAGTATTTCAGTATTGTCCAGAGAATAGTTTGCTTTGTGGTCAATAAGGTTTTGGAACCCTCCACTTGTTAAATTTCAAAGAATGCTTTTTAACTAAAGAAGTATGGATAAAGACAGGTATAAAAGATACTAAGCGGTTTATTCCTGTATACAAAATAAATCTCCAGTCGAACTTATTGAAAAGTTAATCAGCTTTCCATGCTCCAACAAGATGTGACAGCACTAGTAAATTTGCTGGACTGGGCAAAAAAATCATGATGGAAAATATTTTTATCCCATCACGCATTTCTAGAAGACGTAGTAAATGGTGGATTACTTCTTTAATCAGAATGCAAAAATTTTTTCTAAAACTCTATACAGTCAGTGAAGAGGTATTTTAGCTTTTTTTAGAGGGTGAACTACCAGACACACTTTTGGTTACGTAGCTTAGAATCTAAACCTGCCACTTTGGACCCTTTACAAAATGGTTAGGAGATGCACAACGACGAATTACAACCAGTACTTACAACATTATCGGAGTTTCCTTTACACACGGACTTATTAACTTCATGTAATTGTTTAAAATGTTTATGCATGTAATACATTTTATTTTCGTTTAAATACTAAGTAATTGCTCTTTAGGTTGCGAAACAAGAAACTGTTCGAGCATAAAGTTAGAAGGTACCATGTATTGGATCATGCAAGTGTCTTGGACAAAGTTGTAACAATACGATACAACAAAATGTGGTGTCAGATATGGATTGCAGTTCCGGAAGTGATGAAGATTTGAAAGTTTTATGCTAAAACTAAAATAGACATTAAAAACTTTTTCAATATTTCAATAATGGTAGTAACTAATGCATGATGGTTTTAATTAACTATTAACATTTTATGGTGAATTAAAAGAGTTCCTTTATGACTAAAGAACTAAAAATCACGATTAGAATATCTAAAAAGAGTATTAGTTGCATACATTTGGGAAATAATGACCAGCGCAGGGTGCGTTTGAGGGTACCGATTGCATTGAGTGCACCTTCTTGAATATATACTATCCTGCTTCAACGCCTATTGCGGGCTTCAACCGGAAACGTTTAAGATATTTCCAGGAAAACCGGAAGGTAAAGACCAATAACAATCGTTTCTTGATTTGTTAATACTTAAGGTAGGTATGTAATTTTTTTGTGTAATTGATAATTGACTTTCGAAGGTTCTACGGAAAACCTGCCAATAGCTTATAGGGCAGATAAGTAGGATGTGTAATGAGGTAAGTGAAAAGGGATTGGAAAAGCTGGCTAAAATTTGAGAAAACGTTTTTCCAATCAAAAAATAAGAATTCAATAAAATTTTAGTTGTTCAGGTTTTTGTTTTGAAGGAAATTGTTTGTAAAATGCCGAAGATCCATTGAAGAGAAAGATAGCAAAGTGGTGAGTTTAAATATCGTGCAGCGGTCTTTCGATTTCAAAATCGTGCACAAATGATTCACAGACTTATAAGAACAATTGTAGTTTTTACACGGAATTAAAAAATCACCTAGATGCAATTCCGGATATAACGGTGTAATATTTCATGAAAATTATAATAGTAGATAGAAGTTGGGTGAACTGCTGCAATGGAAAGTAAAGAGAAACCAAAAACGTGAAAATAAAATGTTTTCATTCTTCAATTCAACAATATGACGTCGTCCTAATTCCGCATCATGCGACTGAAATTTTTTAAAATCATCCTCGTATATCATCCAGCGCTTATTATCGCTTATTATCCAGCCAATTTTAGCAAACAAAAAACCACTAGAAGCAGAAAAGAACGGGCTATTTTCTTTGTTTCGTGGTTTTTTTGATAGGAGTTTTTGTTTCGGCGCAATGGCGATGAATAACAATTGAAAAGTGTCTTTCAAACCCCACACAAACTACAGAAATCAAATTCTTTGTCCATTTAAACTAATGTAATTTTTAAAAAGAAACTTTTTTTTGTTAGTTTCCTTTGATTCTAGAGGATCCGCTTTTAACCAGTTGATAGAACTTGGGGAATAAATTGTTTTTTTTTAAATTTTCTTAACAAAAATGTTCCCCCACCCTTCCCACCGTCAGGAGTTTTATACTGCCGGGTACATTCGACTTAGGAAGGGATACACTATCATATAAATATGTCACATGATTTAAAAAAAAAGTTGCACACGGAATTAGTTTTTATACGACTTTTCAATCTTCGAGCACTTTACTATTTGGAGGCCGGTTACTTCTGGTTTCGACTGTCATTGTTGATTATTCGACCATCGAAGAGAAAAACAAAACCGATTTTTCGAAAAAACAGGCTTTCTTCCCATGTCATTATCAGGAACCAATTAATCCCTAACTAACGACAGCATATGGTCAAAAGTTAGTCTAGACATTCAGTATACAATTCCACTACTCTGGTGACAAAATTCTGAATTTTTGGCCTTAAAACTAAAGAAAAAAAAATACTTATCTAGCCGTTTAGTTTGATTACCTCTTGCAACCCTGTAGTCATCATCTGTAGACTCTTCATTAGAACTTGAAAAAAGAAAGAAATACAAAAATAGCCCGATTGTCCATGTTTAAAAACAACTGAAAAATTCCAAAAACTGTTTTTTGAAGTAACAAACAACAAAATACAAAATCCGGGGTCGTTTTGGAAATATATTTAAGGTACTTTTACCGGTTTTGTGTCCCGAATAAAACTAGGTAGATTTTTCAATTTCACTCTGTCAATCGAAGCGGTTAACCGTGGCACAGAGTACATGTACTCTGTGACCGTGGTTACGGTTAGTTACTTTCGGACCATAGCCTAATGTTGCTTTTAGATTAGAATAGCTGGACCATAATGTAGACTTGAATTTTCTAGACCTATCTTCAAAAAAAGCTATGAATATTGTTCTGGTTCCGCCATTTCATAAAAGTGTTCTTTTACATAATTTTCTTTGGATTTCTCCGGCAGCTAATTTAATGTGACCATATTTGCCTTTTCATGATTTCTTCGGGAGTACATATTATTTCAAACTCGGAATCTTCACTATCCATAATAATAATAGTAATAATAATAATAATAATAGGAACAACTACTAAATTATGTAAAACAAATCGAATTGTTGATAAAAACTAACGTCAAATAAGTTACAGTTCATATGCTGTCAAAGTTTATGTGAAGAGACCAGTAGCCTTTATCAGGCTCAACAGTCTTTTCACTAGGTCCTTCTTGGAGAAATCCTCCCTTGGATACTCTAGTCCTAGGAGTCTATATCTCCAATGAGACAGTGCTTCACATTCGAAGATAATGTATGAGGCTGTTTCCTCCTCTTCCATGCACAACCGACATGTGCTTCCTTAGGGTACACTGACCGGTGAGTAATCCCGTCACTTTCCTTATATGGCTTTTGCTGAGGTTTAATATTTCGTTAGTCAGCGACTCCGAGTGTTTTTTTGACCAAAAGTTTGCTGTATTCCTGTTTTGGCACGTGTCTCCAGTACGTCTGATGGTTAGTTTGTACAACCACGTGCAGCAGATTTTTATATTCCAAATACTGGTTCAGGACCAGTCAATGCAGTTTCAGACCCTACCTTTGCCTACAATACTTTTGTGCCCCGGGACCCACTTAAGAGTTACTCTATTATGGTTTGCTATGGATAAAAGTTTTTGTAGTCAGTCCCAGACCAGGGGACATGATAAAGATTTCAGTGCGGCCTGACTATCTGAGAGTAAAGGTAACTTGATATTTTTTTCCGATAAAGGTGTGGACGAATTGCACTAATCAACTGTATTGGCTTATGGAAAGCGTGAAATAAAGTTAACGTTAAGGAACTTTTTTTAACGCTTTTTCACTTTTTTTTCACTCTCACCATAAATAGCCGTTTTAAGCTATACAAAATAGTGAAGTACAAGGTACTTTAAAGAATGGGCGTAGGAAAAGTATATTTTACTATTCTAAATGAAACTAACTGTTTCTAATGAATTCCACTATACAGGGTGAGTTACGAGGAACTGTACATACTTCTACCATAAGTAGAGACACGTTAGGGGATTATCAAATGACCATTAAAAAATGTTTTCTTGTTTTGATCATTAATATACAGGGTGAATTATGGATCTTCACCAAAACGATGTTTCGTCATATCTTTTCAATTATTAAGTCGATTTGTCCCATTTTTTGGTGGAAGTGTGTTTTGGTGTCTGGCAACTAACTGACATGTTCAGAAATAAAAACATCCAGGACCGTCTTCGTGAAAATTTGTAAGACTGCTTCATATTCAACAATTCACGAATTTTTCTAAAATCTGACATAATTTTTTAAGAGGGCATAAATAGATAGTTAGACTAGACCTGGGTATTTGAATTTTTTATTACACTTACCTCACATTTCCAATTAAAGAGTCAAATTGAAAATTGGTAATAATGAAATATCTTACTGTATAATAATGTTTAGTTATTGAAAATAAATCTTTAAAATAAACAGAAACGACACACACTGTGCTCTAATATGGTAAATACCATAATTTGAATTGATTTACAGGGCCGGATTTAAGATTCTGGCATATCTGGTTCATCTCAATAATTCACCCTGTATGCAACTTTTTCCACCCTTAATAGACAAAAAACAGATAAGAAATGTTTGTAATAACCTAGTTTTCTTATTTGTTTGAGGAAAAATCATGTCTAATTATTTTAATCGGAATGAAATGAACAAGCCCAGGAAACTCTACACTACTTATAGAACACTTAGCTTATATTTGCAAGCTTTATTTTAATAACACTATCCAACACAATTTCTATAACCGACTCTGATACAATTTTTTTTACCAATATTTATTCGAAACTTGAACTAGAAAACTTATTTTAATGAGCATGAACAGGATAATAAGATGAGTCTTTTTTGAAAGGAACAATGAAATACAGGGTGCCATGAGTATCTGTACAATACTTCTACCTAGTATTTAGCAGTGCTGGGTAATTCCTAGTTAAAAAGTAATTAATAATTACAATTACTTTTTTTTCATGTAATTTGTAATTGTACTTAAGTACTTTTTTTCTTAAAGTAATTTGGAATTGTAATTGCCGCAAAATCTGTGGAGGAATTGTACTTTGTAATTATATTATTTCAATTATCTAAATACAATTACTTCTCATAAGTACAATTGCTTTTCCAATTACAATTACTATTTCCAATTACAAGTACAATCACATTTTTTAATTACAATTTCTTTTAAATGCGTGTTTACGAAATGCACGTGGTACAAAAACAAGAAATTTCCTGTTCGAACCGAACCCTAGACTAATGTTGCCCGATTTGTATGATATCATTATACCTAATATAGGTATAATCGAGTATATAATATATCTATGTACCTAGACCCAGGTACATGAACAATTCTATTTTTGTTTAGTTCGAATCAATAAACTTTTTAAGAAAACATTTTATTTTAACTTCCCTGTTTCGTTTTCATATTACTACTTATTAAGGATTTTGTCTTTTCCCATATATTAAGGAGACCTTAAGTTGTATGAAGCTTACTTAAAGTTAATCTCAGTTTTAAGTGATACATGTCAATTTCCGATCTATAACTATAGGTGCAGTCTAATGTTTCGGGCAACAAGCCCTAATTGCTAAATGGTGTTTAGACTGTATCTACGCCATACAAAATTTGTCATGTGTCATCATCTCAAACCGAGTTTAACTTCAAGTAAGCTTTATACAAACCACCCTCAACATATCTTTAACTTTAAGTAATCCTTAAGAAAGTCGCTGCAATCGGCTGTAAGTTTAACAGTTTGAATTACCTATTTAAAAATTTTATTCGTATCGGCTGGCTCCCCCATTCTGTCATAATTTATTGATCTATTCGCAAAGTAATTATAAAAGTAATTGATAATTCCTATTTTTACGACATGTACTTTGTAATTATAATTAATTCCTTTTTTGGAAAAGTACTTTGTAATTGTAATTATTTTGAAAGTACATGTAATTACCCAGCACTGGTATTTAGGCTCCTTTGGGAAATATCAAATGACTATTAAAAAGTGTCTTCTCCCATTGTTTCCTACATTTTGATTGAAATTTCATTTGGTCATAACTTAATTGATTCATTGAAATTAAATAAAAAATCAGATCAGTTCTCAAATTAATTGGTTTTGTTCATTTAAAAAATTTCACATTATACAGGCATATCGTTGGGATCGCGAAAAAGATTAAAGATAGAGAAATAGTTAAATAGTGGCAAAAAAAATTAGACGCGATTTTAAATATTTTCTAGCAGACGGCCACCCCAATCGATCTTCTAATACTGCTAATAGAAATCTTTTTGTAATGGAAACTTCTTTAAAAAATTATAATCGGTTAGGCTGTTGTGAAAATCTTGTTTGGGAATTATATTCCTGGCTACACCAAATTCAATTAATTTCATTTCGTAAAGGTCATCAAAAATATCTATATTCATGATTAATTCCATTTTGTTTGATTTTATAAACTAACGTCTCTATATTTTGATAATTTGGTCTGCCGAGACATAACCTCACTTCCACATAAGTAGGACTTAAGTAGAACCAGGTGGAACCGACACTTCGACTTCCGTCGCGATGCAGTCACACATATTTCCTAAGTATTACTTAAATGCTGAAGTAGCACCGGTGCAGTTGGCCCTTAGTACTTTAGGTGTGGTAGTGAAAAAAAACCAAAAGCATCATCCTGAGTTCACAGTGCGGATTCGTTTATAACGTCAGCAAATTTCTGGTGTATATGAACGGTTAAATTTTTATTCATTTCCAATAAGTCGTCTAACAATTATAAATAAAAAAACATTTTCAATGTCTACCTTTAGATGCCTATATTTCGTTAACGAAGGGAGGAAGTTCCAAATTTTATATGAAGTAGGTACCTACTATCATTATTTCTAGCCTCTCCATCATCTCCTAATTTTTTGTGATGAATTCTTGGGACACTCTATATGCATATAGTATATATGTCATTTGTTTTAAACATTTCTTTGTTTATTGACTCAGCTGATTCCACAAATACAAAGGAAAAATACTATTCGAATTCAAATAAAATGAAGTTGATTCAATATTCACATCATATTTGGTGTATATGTGGTGACATTAAGGTCATTTCCTTATTTCAAAGACGGTTGCAAAATGTTGTTACAATACTTAATATCTATGAGTGAATGAAATAAATTAAAAAAACAATTATTTGGATTTTGTGTTTCCCAATTTGAAATAGGTTTGTAATTTGCAAAAATTTTTACCCGAAAAACAATGTTACAATTAACTAGTTTCGGTTAATTACCACCGTCAGAACATTACGAGGTACTAGCAACTGTGAGAAACAACTTAAACCTAAACCTAAATTTTTTGCTCGGCAGTGTATTTTGGATGATGAAATAAAACAATTTAATTCCTTTTAAATCGTCATTTTAAATAAAATAACAATAAAATGAAGATTTAAACAAATTAAATTGTTTTAATTCATCATTTAGTATGGATCTTCATCAAGTAAAAGCCTCATCTATTCAAGTGTATTTTGGCATAAACTTATTTTTTTATACACTTAGCCGCTCATCCGAATTGAATTTTTAATTTTTTCTTGTGCCACTACTCTTAATCGATAATATAATTTTTTTCAAACTATAATTCATGGATTCTATACCATACCTCCAGTTGTGAATATTTCATACTAACCCGATGATGGTAATGAACCGAAACCAGCTGCTAACATTCTAATCGAAGTTATTATACATTTTGTGGTTTTCTTTGAAAATCTTTTGAATTCTACCCACATTTAAGAAATTGATGAAGTCCTAGAAAGGTCACCAACCCTTATTTTTGAATAGAATATAATTTTTTGGGTATATTTTTCTAATATTTTAGCTGTTACGAAGAATATCAAATCACCATCAAAAAGTGTGGGCTCTTATTGTTTACTAATATACAGGGTGAAACGTTTTGTTACTTTGGTAAAATGATACACTACTACCACCTAGTTAATTCATTTCATTGGAACTAGTAAAAAAATACGACAGGTTTTGAAAATTAGCTCGTTTTGTTAATATAAAAAATTCCACCCTGTATAAAATTGACCAAAATGAACCATACATTCAAAAAAATTAAACAAAAATTCAATTTCTAATAACTACCACCTCAGTTCGTGCTTAATAATAAGTAGGTCAATAATATTATTGATAGGATGGTCCCAATTCACTGAATTCGGACCAACGTAGCTTTTCTTCGTGAACTGAAACCAACTTTGTTTTTCATCGTGAACCAAGTGTGATATATGACCAAAAGGCCGTTAGTTCATTAGAGGATCAAGGTAAATGTCCATAAACAATGCAACTATACTACGTCAAACCGGTTGTGTAATACATAATCAAAAGGTTCCTTGGTTCACTAGAGGATCAAGGGGCGTGATTCCCAAGTGCCCTGTGTTACCCTTCTATTTTCCCATGACCAAAATGTCCATAAACAAAGATGAGTTAAATGTAAACCAATAGGTATATAGACGTGATGACGTCGAAAATAAATATTAGATATTGACTGTCACGGGGGAGTTTCTATCAGTCATCAATATGTAAGCTTAAAGTAATGTCTGCAGTTTATGAAGTATTGACACGTGAGGTTAATCATGATATAGTTATATCTAGTGTGTAGACTTAGCCTGACATCGTACATCTTACAAGTACCAATTTTCTAAGACCTGTCATAATTTTTTCTAGATTCAATGAATCAGTTAGGTAGTTCATGTCGCCCTGTATATTAGTAAATAATGGGAGCAGACACTTTTTAATGATCATATGATATTCCTCATTGGAGCTGCTCAACCAGGGGATGTACACAGAAAGGAGTAGCATTCTCGTTAATGTGTAGTCTGACGGTCGACGACGAACTCCTGTATTGTTTGACTGACCTCGGAATATCCTGCCAAGGATATGCTGATGACATTTTCATAGTAGCCAGGGAAACATTAAAATATTCACTGACAGCCAGGCTCTGCTTAAAGCTGTTAGTAATCCAACAATTAGACTGGTAAAAAACTGCAAATAATCCCTTAACAGGCTGGCAAGAGACAACAAAGTGTCTCTAATATGGGAGCCGGCACATGAGGGGATTGCAGGTAGTGAAATAGCGTACCTGTTAGCAAAAGAAGGTTCTAAAGGAGACTTCATAGGTCCGGAACCGTTTTGTGGAATCACAAAAGATTGCATAAGAGGGGAAATCGGGAACTGGCTAGATAAGGAACACCAACTCAAATGGAGGTTGACACAAGGGCACCTCCATAAAAAGAGTTTACTAAACAAGGTAGACAAGGAACTCTCAACCAGGCTGTTGAAACTGGGTAAGAGACATTAGAAGACGGTTACCAACCTGGTCCATGTCCATGAGGAAACATCTGCACAAAATGGACAAAGTTAGTGAACTGATGAAACACCCACTCTGCGAGTACTTAGACGGAAGCACTTTGGAGAGGAATTAATACAACCATTACAACTACTGAAAATCCCTCCAGTAAAACTAGTGGCCTTTATAGAAGACACGAAGCTTCTGGAATGGAAGTAGATAACATGAGAAATGGTACAAAGATTCAGTTCAAGTGCCTGGGCTATTGAGCACAACCCAAATATATGAATGAATGAAATACCCATTATATTTTCCGGTATTTCAGAAGCTTATAACTTCTAACTAAACGAATAAAGACATATAGATACCTGCGGTTTTCATTCAAATACTCCATAGTGATACAAGCTTTGTTCAGTTTAAGCAAACACCAGGAAAATCAGCACTCGACAATTAATTTTAAATATTGTTTTGGTATACCATGAAATATTTTTGACGTGAATGTTACAATTAACCGCAAGTCGTGTTTAACCTTTGAGCGCCCATGATAGCGAAGCGAACGTTAACTCCAATGTGATGTACCTCAGGGACCCTATTCAATTTTCGGGTTGATTAGTTGATTCTGATCAGAATAGAAGAATCGTTTGTGTTCAAATAAATGTTTATTCAACTCAAAAATAGAAAAGAGATACAAGTTCAACAAAAAGTAAAAGTTTAACACGAAAAAACGTTTAAACTGAAACATGAAATAAACTCAAAGAATATAACAAATTAATTTTATGTCTTGAGGGAAATTTTTTCATTCCGACAAACATTGCAAAGCAAAGAATCGACTGTTCCTTCTTTCTGTGTTCTACGCAAACAAATTTTTTGCAAGAAAAACAAATAATATTTACTAGATTTTATGTCATAGCACCTACCAAGTTTTCTTGTTGGGTTGACAGTCATCTGCTGATTACTTGGGCTTTTAGTGTTGAAACCACTGTCGCTCAGAGCTGACTTCACATGTGATTTCTAAGGCTCTTAATTCCATTTTATTGCGATTAAGATCGTGTCCTAACTGTAGCAAAATAGATCGTCTTCTCCAACCAACCTTTTTCTTCCAATTCGGATTTTTCTCCATATATAATACAAATGCGTTTAGAGCAGAAATATCTAACATGTTCATAAATATCCTGTAGGGCAAACGGGCTTTCTTATTGCATCAAGAATATTCTCTGATCAATTTATCAGCATTATCCACACCACCTTTAGATTTATTGTAATCTAATATCATATATGGCTTGTTCTTGTTTTCCGGACAAACTGAATCATTACCATGTTGACTAGAAAGAAGGTGTACCACCTTGTTTTTCTTTTGCATGTAAGAAACCATTGTCAAATCTCGAGTAAATGCAAATATTGAAGATTCTGATTAATTCAACTGTGGTGGAGTGTCTGGGTTGTATTTTCGATAAATCCCAAGAAGAGTAAGATTTTTAGATAATAAATATTGTGCCAGTGAAACACTTGTGATGCCCCGCCATCTTCCGTGATAGGGTTCGACCAAATCTTTTACTACAAGGTACCCTTGGTTTCGTTCTACTACTCCAACTGCCTTTCTTCCAGTGTAGACTTAAGGGTTGCAGAAGTTTTGACGTCAGAGCTACTGCCCATATTTTGAGATCATATCGTCCTGGTTTCGACTTTATGAATTGTCTGAACGGGAATTTACCACTGAAGCATACTAACTGCTCATCAACTGTCACATGTCACAGGTTCGAAGGCCTTCACACAATTGTCCACAAACATGTCCATAGCTCCTTTATCGCAGCTAGTTTATCCTTCTCTCCACGAATAGTTCTAGTTGTTTTATCATCAAATCGAATGAAAACTGATATTTCTTCAAATCGATTTCTCGACATGGCAGCGGTAAAGAAGGAGCGCCTTATAGAAGTATCAGAAGACCACATTTCTCTGATGGATTTTTATATTTCCATGAAGCAATCTAATTCATTTTTTTCAAGTACCTGCCAGTATTTTCTGTTATTCGGATTTTCTTTGCTCCATTTTTTGTAATATCTAGATGCTTCTTCATTTGTATGAAGACATATAATATCTTTCATTTCAGTTGTTATGAACAAATTGAAGAAATCTTAGGATGAACTAGCCTCTTTACTATATTTTGTCAATCCGGGTCGTACATTTATTGTTTTTTCGTCGTCATTTACTAGAGGTTGTAATCGGTCGACTTTACCATTGAAATCCAGATTTTGCTGTATATTTTGGACCTGATAAACAAGTATTCACTGGTTCTACATCAGACTCTTCTTCGTTGATGATTTCTAAATTATCCTCCGTTTTCGACGTGGTCTCTAAGATGATATTTTGATCACTGTCGTTATCGCTCTCATAATCGATTTCAACATCAGAGTCATACTCTAAATTTATGGTATTGGCAATTTCTTCGAGTTCCTGTTGCCTCAAAGGACGGTTTTTTTCCTTTGAATTCATTTCAAGAGGAAACTAAAACAAATATAAATTTTATTAACCTTGAAAATTCAGCACACTTTAATACCCATTAGGTAACTCTGAGACCCCACGCAAATGTTTCGCTACATTGATATATTGTTGAAAACGAAACATTTGACACATAGCTAAGCGAAAGGTTGCCAGCATGCTATACTTTTCAGAATATCACATGATTAGTAGACCTGGGGTCCCTTAAGGTCATAGGAACAGCGACTGATCATCACCAGCAGATTTTATTTCTTATGTGTATTTAAATGTAAGCGCGCCTACCTAACAACATCAGCACAGCACCGACAAGGCACGTCAACGCCTTAACCACAACACATTTCTCAGAGAGAATATTTTGTGGACGGCGTGCTTGTGGTGTGCTGATCCTTTGCCGACGTCGTACACTCACTTATCAGCACATTTCGGTTAGTACAGTACAATACAATATCTCTGACAATATGAAGTGAAGGCTATAGTCGGGTATCGCGGCGGTGCTGGGACCCTATTCTTGACTGAAGGAGTAGAGGTTCACGAGAGAACAAATATTTTGTCTTTATTTTGCTTGGTTACTCTGTCACTGTAGTGACAAAGACAAAATATCCGTTCTCTCGGGAAGCTTCACTCCCTCAGTCAAGAATACGGCCCCTGATCCCGTGTCGATGCGTTAAGTGAACCCATACACAACCGTTAAGTTGACCACTCGACGGTGCTGTGACGATGCTTGTCAGGTGCTGTGCTGTTAAGTGAGTTTCGGTCTTCATTGACCCCGCATGGGCGCTCAAAGGTTAAGCATAGTCTTCATAATCAATTCGTAAAAACAAATTTAACACAATATCTTTTATTTGCCAATTCATTAACGATTGCAGATAAATTACAAGCTTTAACGAATCAGTTAACTGTTTCGACAGGTAGCCTTTCAGAAAATATACAGGGTATATTTACAAAAGCATACAAATAAAATTTAAAAAAAAGGCCTTTTGTTTTTTTTGGGATAATCGTAAGTGAGAACTTATGAATCCAAACAAAACTTGTAAAGTATTCCAATCAAAATCACATGTATCTGTCTTTATTCGTTTAATAGTTCTTGAACTACTGGACAATATAATGAGACATCCGTTATTTAACATTTTTGTCCACGACTTTAAGATAATATATTATACATATTAGTCGTGCGTTGTTGTAATTATTATAATGTACATTTTCCAGCAATTATTATTAATAGATAGGTGTGAATGATTATTGTAATTCATAAATGGTATGCTCGTGATAAATGTGTCAAACTTGAATGCAACTGACATTATAAATACCAATAAAATATTTTGCAAATTTAACATATTTCAAGTCATCATCGAGAATTGTTTTATACCACACTTTATGATAAACAATATGTGAATAAAACAAATATTTAACGCCAAGTCGAGACTGAACAATATACTTCTTGAACTATGGTCGAATACATTAGCTAGAAAACCATTTCTGACAATTATTAGCTGTGAAAAGGTTTAAATATTTTTATCCACATTCACATTATAATTGGAGTTTTATCCTCACTTATGAATAATATAAAGTACCACTTGATCCACTAGTGGAATAATGAAAAATACAATCTGAAATCAATTACATTTTTGACGTTACAGCTGCTGCTGAAATCAAAACTGATTCTAAATCTGTATTTATAAACTCAGTTGTTCGTGACTCCCGCTGCTCGAAAATGAAACATTGTTATCACATAATGGTATGCGTTTATAAACCGTTGTTGTCGTGTTGTTCGTCGTTTCCAAGTCGTTCGTCGTTGCTCTCAAATATCCAAATTTTATATCTTGTTGTTCGTGATTCGCAGTTCCACCAGTCAGTGCCACGTGACTTGATATATGCCAATTGTGTCAAACTCCACTTATTTTGATAATAAATTTGCTATTGAAGAACTCATTACTATCTTACTTTCTTGATAAATATATGGATACAAGTACGAAAAACAATAACATAACCTGAATAATCTGTCACGTCAATTTTTCAGTCGTATGACATGCGTCACCTTTTTGACCAATCAAACTTCAACATCGCCAACAACGAAAAACCAATATAAATTAGTCGACTCGGGAACAACTGTGTATAACGAATCGCCAGCAGCTTGGAAAACACGGTGAGCAACAAACAACGGGAATAACAGAGTTTATAAATCCAGCTTTAATGACTGTGATTGTGGATAAAACGTTGTACTGCATTCGTGTTTTAGTTGCGTTTTATCCACCTAAGACACGTTTTATCCACACATATGAATCATATAAAGTACCACTTTATCCATTAGTGGAATAATGAAAACTACAATCTCAAATCAATTACATTTTAGTTATTTATTATTAATATTAACATTTATATTAATAAGCATCTCCTTTTTTGTTTTATCATATTTCACTTCGATTCCATTAATAATAAGCTTGTAGTTGTCATCGGTTTCAGAACGAATAGTGCTTGTCGAAGTTTTTGATAAATCTGTAGAAACAGTGGATGGTTTCTCTTGTAAGGAACGTCTAGTACCAGGAGTACCTTGGATCTTCCTTGTGATGTCAAGCCTATTAGATATAGATTCCTGTGCAGAGAGGGATACTCCTGAGGGTGGTGCAGGGGTACAGGACAGTAAGTGGACTGGTAGCAGTGGTGCTGTCAAGATCCTACCCATTCGACGTGCTAGCCATCACGTCGAATGGCCAAGAACAAACGCTCGAGGGGTGCAACCAGAGAGGAAGAACTGGAATGGATGGAGGAGTAAATGGAGATATGGTGGAAGGAGTATGAGGGTGCGCTAAAAGGAGCGATTGGGAGTAGGAGAGATTAGATGGACCGGAAATTCGGGGAGGTGACACAGGAGCTCACTGGACATGGGTCGAGAGTAAGGTACCTCCACAAGATTGGGAAAAGAGAGACTGGAGTGTGCGAGAGGTGTGAAGTGGAGCATGTGTTTGGATGCTGCAAGAACGAGGAAGTGCTGAAGAAGTTGGAGAGGAAACTGGGGGAGACGGTGTATTGAACATGGTGGAGATAATGTTGGAGGGGGGGAGGAGGAATTGATGGAGGTAAGTGGCTTAGTGGAGAGCATGATTAGGGGGAGGAAAAGATTCGATGTGGCATGAGAGGTAGGAGTGATAGCTAGGGAGAGGACGACGGCGTGAAGGGAGAGTGTGCGAGCGACCGCCGCCCGTATCGAAGTATACGAGGGTAGTGATTCCGAGGCGGGTGTAACGGCGAGTTTGAAGTGGGTTTGGTTCGTAGGCATCCGCTTGGATATTAAAAAAAACGGTTTATTACTTCACAAAAATTTTAAAATAGACCAAGTTTGAACAATATATTAACGTGTAGCATAAAGAGGACAAACTCAATTGGTGGACACACTTGTAATAAATTACAACCAGGACAACTAGACTTTTCGGCAATGCAGAAGAGTTATGGGGAATACGACTCGAGGTAGTTCACTATGGAATCTAAGGAACGATAGTCTGGTGGAGAAGTGTCTTCTCTGGTGAATATATTAACTGCAATCCAAAGACAAGCTCTCCTTTTTATTACAAGGGCAATGAAAATCACGGAAACGCCATCATTGGCCATACGCTTTTGGAACTTTTTGTAGGGACGGAGGCGATGATGGAATTTTTCTTGTACAACTTGTTGCAATCTTTATAACACGTTTTGCTAATCGTGGCTCGCCATGTAAATCAAAATTAAAATATCACTGAAATAAGTTAGAAATGATCTCGTCCCACAATAATTTTATTAACGGAAATGATTTTATCAAAAGTGGATTTTTACAAAATGTTGATTTGATAATAAAAGCATAATATCTGCTTATCGAAAATTGTCAGAGAATAACCGACAATAGGAATAGTGATAGATTTGCAAAAACAAAATAGTCGTTTTATGTCACTTTGATGTTATTGTAAGATAAACATATTCCACGAACATATTATAGTCTAGTCAACAAGTACCTACCTTTTTAGGTCAAAACTTTTTAGAGTTCTACGAAAATTATGATTGAGGTGTCATTCGATTCGGAATGGCAAGTAGATGTTTTTTGAGAAAATTCAAGGGCCTCTCGCAAAAATTGCAAAAGTTATTAACAATTAAGTGAAAAAAAGGGGTTTGGTTTTTAGCAAATAACTCAAAAACATTTTGAGATATTTCAAATTTGAAAAAAGATTCAAAAAGAGGAGGAAATTTCCTAAAAAAAAGTCCCGACTTCCGGAACTGTAGGACCAATATTTATAATTTTCTCAGAGGGTTGAAATTACGCCCGAAAACGGACTTTGGACTTTTGAGATGCGCGGTAGAACATACGATAGCTCGAGACTCATTGAAATGGAGGACCCCAGTCTCTGTTTTGACCGCAAACGGTTAATATCGCAGTAATTCCAGTGGCGTAGTAGTTTTTAGTTACGGTAATTATTATCAGTAGTTAGTTTATAGAAGTAAATCTTATCGAATTAGTCTGGAGTGCAATGCAACACTATGTTGCTGAAAAGAACGTAGGTTTCAATTTTAACAAAGTGCCTATTGCAACGAATTCTTTAAGAATTTTTCAGTGGGAATGTGGAAATCAAGGGGGACCATGCACAAAAATTTGAAAAGGAATACATGGAAAAGGAACCTCTACTAGATCAAGTCATAGATTAGTCTATCACCGACATAGAAGATGATTCTAGTGAGGATGGTGACTGATTTTTCTGAAGATTGTCATGCTGAAGATGGTAGTTTAACCAGAATTTTATTTTTTGAAGTCATCGAAGGAACTTACTAATTAGCTTAGTTTGTTTTTATCATTTAGGGATTTTTAATTGTCATTTTATTTATTAATTTATTGTAAGCGTTAATATCTTATTTAAAAATATTTAAGTAAAGTCCGTCTGGAAATATAAGATCCTAACTTTGCAATCTCCTATTAAGATAAATAAATATTTGTAAACACCCAATTGTCAAGTGATTATTTATGAACCCATAATTCAGGTAATATACCAATAATTACAACAAAGAATTAAATATTCTTATAAATACTTCTCATAGCTAAAAATAGATTATTTGCAGTTACAGTATTAACACTTTTCAGTAATAAAATTAAAAAGTATTTTTTGAGACCCCAGCAGCCGGCATGTACCTACGGCTATGTTGAAGCAAAGTGCGAGTGTCGTACGAGAGTAGTCCGCTCAATATATCTATCTTTATTCAAGCAGTGTCTGCTACTTTTTGTTCGCGCATATCTCAAGTGCCAACTTACACTGGGCGAGTTATACTCCGGCTTGCGCAAGCCACGTCTACTTAGGACCTTTAATGAATAATAGCTATTTATGATATTAGTGAGTGAAAAAGTTTGCGAAACGAGCGAAGCGAGTGGAGCAATTTCACGAACAAAATAAAATTTACTTTTAACACAAATATCATACATAGTTTTTTGTACAACTCATATTTTGATAATAAAATAAAAGTATTTCAATAATTATTTTTTTGAAGTTTTAACAATAATTCTCATTTCCTTTATGTCTCTTCTAACACTAGTGTTAAAAGTATTTTACTTTTAACATGCTACGTTGTAAACGTCTTCTTTTAACACGTTTGACAGGCATTAAAAATGTCACTTTTAATGGCAGTTGTACAAAAATATTATTTAAACTTATTAAATATGAAAATTAAGAACTTAAAAAATTCAGGCGCCTACAGGATAGATCAATGAACAATAATCCGCGGTTCAAATATTGGCGATTTTTCAATTAGTTATCCACTAGTTAATTAACAATTTTTTGTAGCACGAACATTAATATTGCAAGTGTTGAACTATTAATTTGAGAATTTTTTTCCTTTGGTGGAGCTATTTTTCAAAGGCCTTAGAATAGATTCCCGTTGGAAAAATTTGAAAAATTGTTAATTTTCGCTTTGTTATTAACAATTTACTTAGGTTAAAAATTATAAAGCTTCATTGAACATTGAAAAAAAAACTTTTTTTATACAGATACATTCAAACAAAAACGGAACATAGGGATTGTAAGCATTGTATCAGAACTGCTTTTGAACTAGTCGACCAACATCCAGCTTCAACAGATTAAAAACACGATTATTACAATGGTTTATTTGGACACCTATAACATATCCTACAATTCCCACCACTTCGTATTCTCAACTGTGGGCGGTCCTTAATTAGCGTCGGACAGTCAGTCGATCGGTGAGAGTGTCCAAGCCCATAACTTTGTTTCAATTTAAAGAATCCTATTTTGTTTTATTTACGAATTTATTTTTATTTTGCAAGCCGTTATGGCCAAAAGAAATCAAAACATATTATCTTAACTCAAAACATTAATTGTTAAAGAGAATTTAACAATTAATTTTCGATTTTAACAACATAATACGTAAGCATATTGTTTCCATATGTAGCGTTTACTACCCCCATAAAATAATTATTCAATACTAAATCGCAGTTCGCACCTGGTTCGCACTTCGCACTTGCAATTTCTTGATATCTACCGGTCTGAATTGGTTCCAACTTACAGGAAATCAAAGTTTGAACCAATCCCTTCCGAATGACACTAACTGCGATCAAATCGGTCAAGCCGTTCAGAAGTTATAAGAGGTTTACATACACACACACACACATACATACATACAGACATACGGACAGCATCGTAAAAATAGTCACGAAAGCTTCTTAGGGCTTCAAAACGTCGAGATTTGTTGAAACCTCGATTTTTGTAAAACGGGGTAAAAACAATAACTACCCGATTTTTCGAAAATCATTGATTTTCTTAGCGGGAAGTTAAAAAGATTATTGTTTAAATTTTCATTGTTTATTTAATAAACAATTTGTTAGAAACAAATGAATTCTCTCTTCATTTTTTTTCTATTTCTACCTATAAAAACAAAAACAATCATGTATAATTTAAAAGATAATAATAATTTTTTATATTCTTCATTGAACTATGAATTTTCTGTTCTCTTTCATTTCATCATTTTCACCTGGTTTTTTTATGTTTACTTTTACTATAACTTTTAAACTAATGGAGATCTAATGAAAAAATTTAAAACTTATTTGTTTTTTATCAATTAAACAACAAATTAAGCCAAAATTTGAAGATTTTACTCAATCATTTATTTAATTTATACCGTTTGGAAAAATAATCTTTGAGAAATTTTTTTAAAACTTTTATGTCTTTTCTTCTAAACAAGTATAACTATGACCACACAACTTATGTAACTTTTTATCTGGCGTAGGTATATTTATCAACAATTTTAGTTTCAATTTGTCGTTACGAGAATAACCAATTATTATTTGTAAAAACATTATAGTCTTGATTGTTCTAATTATGCTAATAAGTTTTAAATGACCTAATGGTTTTTTCGGAAAATATACTGTTATTCATCAATGAACTGACCATTTTATGCACATTCATCTTCATTAAGACATTCCATCAAACACTTAAAAACCCCAAGACTCCCATACCTCCTATCAGAAACGATACAGTACCTGTTCAAGGGTGGGCCAGAAGTGATGAAGAGAAGGCAAATAGATTCGCAGAAGTATTCACCCCTAACGATGACGTACCAGACAACTAAGTCGAAAATGACTTATCCAGTATTCCCAACAATATAGAGGAAGTAAAACGCTTCACTCCAAAAGAAATTCAACTGGTCAACTTGGCCCAGGCAACTTAAAATAGCAGAAATAATTTTGATAGCTAAACCAGGAAAGGATCCCCACAAAGTATCATCATACCGTCCCATAAGTCTATTATCAATTATTTCGAAACTTATGGAAAAACTTTTACTTCAAAGAATAATCTCAGACCCCAACACAGAAGAATGGATACCCTCACACCAATTTGGATTTCGCGAGAATCACTCTACTATCCAACAAATACATAGAATTAGCAACAAAATAAACCAGTCTCTAGAACTCAAGAAATACTGCACTTTAGTATTCCTTGATGTTAGCCAAGCGTTCGATAAGGTATGGCACACAGGTCTACTATATAAGATCAAAAAACTACTACTCATCAAGTATTTTACAATATTGAAATCTTACTTAGAAGATCGAGAATTCAGAACAAGGGTTAACGAAAGCATTTCTGGCACTCTGGCACTCCGATAAAAGCGGGAGTACCTCAAGGCAGTGTACTTAACCCACTACTATATGTATTATACACGGCGGATATACCAACCAACGAAGGTACCTTTGCTGATGATAAAGTTATACTTTCAGAGAATGAAGATCCGAACATAGCAGGCAGTAACCTACAGAATCACCTTCAACAGATACAAAACTGAACACAAAAATGGAAAATGAAACTAAATCCACACAAATAAATTTCACCTTAAGAAAAGAGTCTCTCTCAATGGAATTCAAATCTCTCAGTCTACAAGTACAAAATATTTAGGGATTCATTTGGATCATAAGATGAATTGGAAAGAGCACATAAGCAAAAAAAGAAAACAGGTAGATTTAAAAGTTGAAGAAATGCAGTGGCTAATTGGAAGAAAATCCAAGCTATCACTAGAAAACAAAGTTCTGCTCTATAAAACAATTATTAAACCAATAAGGACGTACGGCATAGAACTTTGGGGTTGTGCAAGCAAGTCTAATTTGGCAATAATCCAGAGAAGTCAGTCAAAAATTCTAAGAATGATCACTAATGCTCCCTGGTATGTGTCGAATCAAACTCTTCATGAAGACCTCAACGTGCCAATGGTCATGGACGTCTTCAAAGATAAAAGCAAACAACACCACAACAAACTTCAAAATCATACAAACACACTCCTGCACCCACTACTAGAACAACAAATCCATAGAAGACTCGAGAGGAACTGGCCTATTGATTTGAAGAACTATTAAACGAGCCTCCTCTCTGGAAAAGGCCCTATCATGTCATGGAAGAACTAGAAAAACTAGTTCTTATGTCATCACATTAGCCCATAGAATGTATAGTTCTGATTGCTAATAAAGTTCAACAAAAAAATAATAAATAAATAAATAAATTAAGACGTCATTAGTCTGTAATCGACCCGCATGCTTACGAATAATTATCAATGGTTCTTCAACACACATTCTCATTATGCAGGAAATTGGCCCGTTTAGTTTGAAATTTTCGGTTTTATACCGGGTAAGGAAACTGAGGTCTTAACTGGGTGACTGTTCAATTTGGAGGTTCAACATCGACTTGGTTCTAACCTCGCAAGCCATGAGAGAGATAAAAGCATTTGGCGCGTAAATGTGTGTTTAGCCACGCCTACCTTAACCGCCGAAAATTGTAAACGTTGCAGGCGACGATCAGACGCCAGAGTAACAACGAAAACGCAGTTTTTTTACGCAGTGGCGTGCCGGTGGACGCACTAAAATATAACTATACATGAATATACAAAGGGACTAAATATAAATCGTCTCTGGCTTTTTCGAACGTGTTCGGCAATACATTACACATCAGCGGATGCTTGTATTTTAGCTGGAAGTGCCCATTTTTCACATCTGCTCTGAAATGTACTACTTTTATTTGTTTATATTTGACAACGACAAAACTTATCCACACATGTTTATAGGAATTTCAAATCTAATGACCAATCTTCTACAACATTATTTCAGATTACTATGCAAACATCCTGCATATTTTATCTACGTCAAATACAGTCAAAGAAGGAAGATTTTATTTGAGTAATAAAATTTAGTGTTTTGTTATTGTTCTAACTATCCAAGCGCTAGATGCACAGTTTACATAATATTAACTTTATTTTAATTATATTTTACGATTTTGATGTACCTCTATATCAATTTTATCTTGTTTTAATTTTTGAAATGGTGGCCTTCATTATTTTTTTTGCAGTGGCTATAGAGTATTTTTTCTAAAATATTGATTATATCAGTAAACGAAAACTTTATAGTGTTAACAAAAATCTCTTCTAATATTCTAATAAATTCTCTTTTCAGCAACTCAAAGATGATCTCTGCGAGGTTGTGTCGGAGATGGAATCCCTCGACTCGGGCGAAGAGGGTAAAAGCAGCAACAAAACTAAAATGATGTCAATAGGTCGGAAAAAGTTTAATATGGATCCTAAGAAAGGTATTGAATATTTAATAGAAAAAGGATTATTACAGAATACGGCTGAAAGTGTTGCTCAGTTCCTACACAAAGGCGAAGGATTAAATAAGACTGCTATTGGAGATTACTTAGGAGAAAAAAATGATTTCAATGAGCAGGTTTTGCAGGCTTTTGTTGAATTACATGATTTTACCGATTTAATACTGGTTCAGGCGTTAAGGTAAGAATTATTTTATAATTAACGTGATTGTACATTCAAGTCTGGTTCTGAATAACTTTTAAGTAGATTTTGGTATTTTCTGAGCTTATTAATAACAATAATACCCGTTTGCACCGTTGACATCTTAAAAAGACTAGTTTCCATTGCACCACTCACTAAGTATCCTTGAACAACTTGAGAAGCACTTAATATTTAGTTCCCGATTAGGGCAACTTGAGGTCAACTTAGCTTAAGATCACGATTGACAGCTGATTTAATCTGGAAAACAATTCTTTATAAACGACATTTTCGAAGATTATTGAGATATCCTCGAAATATGAGAGTTCGGATTACATAGACTGCTCTATACTCGATCTGATTATTTCCTCGACATGGAGGAATTTGCATTTTGTCAAAGATTTCCAGTGACATAGTAAAGCATGTTACCAATAGATATAAAAGATAATAGATTTTATACCATTATAACTCCTTACAAAGTTTTTGAAAAATAGTTTTCAAAGAACAATGACCATTCAACTGAGAAGAAACAATCTAGAATTTTGGTTTGCGGTTGAATGTGGCGATGTCGCTGTTATCGCTTTTTCATTTCAGTGTCATTTTTAGTCCAGGATTATGCTTTCAGAGCTTGTGGACGGAGAATATCTACCTTGTACTGATGGGGCTGTGATGCCTTTTGGCCCAATGTAATAATATAATAATGAATATTTAAAATAAGAATTAAATTCCCTTGATCTTATTTCAACAAAACATTTTAAAGTTTTAATATTATACAAATAAAGAATAAGAAGGTTATTGAATAGAAAGTCAAGTTCAAAGCGTGAAGTAAGACAAAACAGTAATATGTTTATTTGTTTTATTTGAACCTGACTGGTTATATAAATATGCATTCAATATTTATGATAAAGAAGTCGAGTCAGAGATCAGTAATCATTAACCATTAATTATAAGTATGCTATACGGCTAGGTACTTATGCAGATCATTAGTAATAGTAAGTAGTGTAATGTATTATAGTAAAAAAATCAAACATATCCCATTGCTAGAAGAAGTTGTTTCATTCCCTTACGATGATCCTCCAAGTGACCCGCAACACCACCGATTCAGAGGCCTTTCCACACCTTTAGTCTACCAACGTATCCATTGGAGACACATCCATTACATGGCGATCCTGCCATGCCTTTCATCCATTACAAGGCGCAAATTCGCCGAAACCGGTCTGCACGTTATGTTGTCCCTTCTAATTGCAAACCAGAATGGTTGGTTAAATCTTGTAAATCATACCGACCCCGTTTGACTTAGAAGTGTAATTCAATGTATGTCGGGGCCCGAGAAGTAGTTGTTTCTTCTTCGTTGAACTTTCATTATTTTTTGAAAAATATTTTTCAAAAACTCTGTTATAATAGTATAAAATCTATTCTTTTATATCTATAGGTTTTATGATTGTTGGAGGAATTTCATTTCAAATGATTTGTAAGTAAAATATTACCTAATGAGGTAACCTAAAAGACCAAATTAAACTATTAGATATTTTATTATCGCAGAAACAACAGCTGATTTCTTAAGTTTGTCGTTTTCTCTGTATTTATAGGTTAACTGTTCACATTTTACGCGGACGAAGGCTAACTGTCTCTCGATATTTAGCTAAATCCGAAAAGTTATTAGATTTTCGTAGTGTTGTCATGTATTAGATCTTGTAGCCGATGAACGATCAACCACTGTCTGCCTGTGGCATACAAGCAACCACCCTTACACATTACTACATGCCACGCAACCAACCTCATACAGAACTAAGTGTCTCAATCAGATTACGACATAACTTCGTAGATGGCATGCGTTACGGCACTACCGCCCAACCGTAACCTTTGCCTATAGTTAGTACCTACAGACAAACACCAGCAAGCAGGAATAATTCAGAAGATTGAATAATATCTGTCTTTTCATAATTGCATGTGACATAATTGAAGGGGTAGGAAGCAAAAGCGCCTAGGTGGTATTATGACAGTTTTGAGAATTAAGCGGTTAAAGTTGAGGGTCTGCTATTAAATCTGTGTTTAATATTCAGTAATGATATTCATGGATATAATAATAAAGAAATATATTATACCAAAGATTTGCTTTAAGTTAAACAACAACCAAAAGTTGTTGTCGGTCTGTTCGCATCGTTGCACCTTGTACAAGGTGAGAGGGAGAATATGCATTACGAAACTTGGTTCCTTAGAATGAGGGGGCAAACAAATCGGTAATATAGATTTTCTCGGAGAGAAAAGTGCGTATTCGAACATGCTGCCCCGCGGGCGAAAAGAGGAGCAAAAATGAAGAGTAAAAAATTGATGACACTAATGATATGAGCCCAAGTTCTACAATGGGGTGTGACTTATTCCGAATCACAGGGAAGAGTTATCGATTTGGTGATAGGTCTGGTATATTGTCGTTCACTAGTTTTAATGGTGGCGCAACGAACCTTGCCATCTTTGCCCAAGGGGGCGTCAATCACTCTAACCAAGGGCCATTTGAGAGGGGGGAGATTATTATCTTTAACCAAAAATCGTTTACCTCAATGTTAGAACGGGAAGTCATCCATTTTGGGCGATTTTGAAGTCGGTTCATATAATCTAATGACCAACGTTTCCAAAAAACTTGTTGAATCTGGTAACATTTGTTCCAGAATGAGAGTCTATTTATGGGGTGAGAAGAAATATCCTTTTGCGGGTCAGCAGTAAGATAAGAGCCGATAAGAACATGGCCTGGGGTCAAGGGTTGTAAAGCCTTGGGGTCGGCCGACATGAGGAACAAGGGACTGGAGTTGAGTATGGCCTCAATTTGGGTTAAAATTGTGAGAAATTGCTCATTCGTGAATACAATTCTAAAGAGGTGGTGTTTAGCACTTTTTATGACTGCTTCCCATATGCCTCCCCAGAGTGGCGATTGTGCGGGTATAAATTTCCAGGAAATTTCATTGGTCGGCAGATAATTTTCCATGGCGTTCTGTGTACTCTGTGATTTAAGCAATGTATATAAATCTTTCAACTGGTGTGCTGCTCCAACGAAATTTGTACCGTTATCACAGCAAATAACTGTGGGTTTCCTCTACGAGCTATAAAACGCTTGAGCGAGGCTATGTATGAATCTGAGGAGAGGTCAGAAACCAATTCGATATGTACGGCTTTGGTTACCATACATACAAACAGGGCCAAATAAGTTTTATACAAAGGAGCCTTGCGCAGATGAGACTATTTAACTAAAAAAGGTCCGCCAAAGTATATTCCGACTTTTTGAAAAGATCGGGAGATTGAGATACTATCTTTAGGCAGATCTGACATAATTTGTTGGGCTGCGTGTGAATTAAATCGGTGACAACTGAGGCATTTGTGGATGACTCGTTTGGTCTCGCGTAATCTATCTAAAGGCCAATACCGTAAGCGTATGTTTGAATGAACATTTTGTGCTCCACTGTGGCCTAGCCTGTAGTGTTCAAATTTTAGAAGAAGAGATACTATGTGGTTCATTGAAGGCAAAAGAATTGGGTGCTTTTGGGCGAATGGAATGGGTGCGTGTACCAATCGGCCACCTACTCTAAGAAAGCCTTCGGAATCCACAAATGGGTGGAGGGAGAGAATTTTCTTGTTTTTTTATTGGTTTAGAGAGAGAAATTGCCTTTATTTCTGATTCGAAATATTGACTTTGGATAGTCTTTAAAATAAAATTGAGAGATTTTTCAAGCTCCTTGAATTGAAGGGGGCCTGATATTTTTGCGTGTTTCGCATTTGAGTTATGAACGAATCTAAATATGTAAGACATTGTAACCTTTGAAAATATGAGAATTTTAAAAAGATGTTTTGCCAGAAGTTTTCGGCTGTTTGTAAAGAACTCACAATTTTCTTCTGTTCTGGGGGATTTGAGGTCGGAGAAAAAACATTGAGTGAGTTAAATTCTATTCTTGGATCTTTCAGGAATTTTGGATTAGAAAACCATAATGAGAAATTTTTGGTTTCGAATTTACCACGAGATAGCATATCTGCGGGATTGAAGACTGAGCGAATGTGTCTCCAATGACAGTTTTTTGTGAGCTCTTGAATTTGGGATACTCTGTTGTCTACAAAACTTGTCCAACGAGAAGGAGGACTTTTCACCCATGTTAATTCAATGGAGGAATCTGTCCATAATACATTTTGAAGAAAGTTGAATTGGGGGTTCATCAACACCTGTCGGTACATCTGTTTGATGTCCGCAGTTAGCACAAATTTAAATAAGCGAAATCAACTTAAGATGTCGTATAGCTCGGGTTGAACTTGAGTGCATTTGATGGTAATATCATTGAGGCTGAGACGAGAACTTGTTTTGCAACTAAAATCGAAAACTATGCGCAGCTTAGTACTGGCGTTTTTTTCTTTAATGATCTGATGTGTCATTGGTGAGCTCCAGAGGTACATACCTAGCGTGACCTACATCAATATATTCATTGATGAACTTTTTATACTCGTTAAAAAGCTCTGGATTATTTCCAAACTTTTTTTTCGAGAGAGACAAATCTGTTTTTTGCCTGAGCAAACGATTCGCCTAGCTTTTTGTGAGCGTTGGGGTGAATTAGGGGTAAGTCGGCCTGGTATCTCCCAGTGTTCATAATTTGGGTGGTGGAAGTGAAACTTGTTTTGGCCAATTCATCTTCTGGAGAAATATGAGGAGGAGTTTGAATCTCTTCTTGAGACCAAAACTTTTCGAGCATAGTGTCTAATTTATCTTCGAGATGAGGGAGGCTAGCACTAGTTGTGAAGAAAGTGTGAGAAACATTAGAGTGAGCGCTTTCTTGAGAAGGGTGATCAATACAAGTGGAGGGGATTGTACCAGCTAATAACCAACCTAAATGAGTGTCTACGAGGGTAGGACGGTTTCTACCTAGAGAGACAAAACTTCCCTTGAGCAAAGAGTAATATATCTCTGCTCCAATTAGCATATCAATCTCTGATGGTAAGAAGAATTCATCATCAGCTAATTGGTGCACGGGGAAGTCGGAATCGATTTGGCATGAACAGGCGGTTTTGACTTTAAAGTATTATCAAGAAATGTTAACAAGATGCTGTTAAAATATAGTAAACAACCACAAGAAGTATTTTATCAAAGCGCTGTTTATAACACAAAATAACGTTTATCCATAATCATATTCGAGTAATAAATATTCATCGTCCAATTGAAATTCTTCATCTTCCAATTCACGCTGTGTAACTTCTTCTACTGTCTTCTCTTTATTTCCTTTTTTGCCTTTTACAAGTTTTTTAGGATCTTCTGTATGAGGCAAGTTTTTGTTTTTGTTTTTGATGTATGGGAGGAATAAAGTCTAGTAGCTGCTGTAAATTTTCCCATTTGGCATACCTAATTGATCTGGGTTTCGGATACGAAAGAGGAAGTTGTAAAAAAGAAATTCAACTGATAACGTCTTCTTAAATTGAAATAAATGTTTCATCTTCATTATAACGAAACCACTTGACGGCTGGCTCTCCATCCTAATGGTAGACCTTCAGAAACGAGTTTGGGATGTTTTAATTAAGTTGTCAAATATGTTGAATGAAATAAAATCTGATGGTTCCATATTGTAAACGACAAATTGTTTGGAAGACTTCTTTATGGTTTCAGTCCACTGCTCTGATACAAACACTTGGGGGTTTGCCAGTTTTTTCTTTTCAATCAAGACAAAGTCCCGATCACATTCCATATAGGAATTACGCATCTGTTTGGTGGCAGAACAACCTAAGCGCACTTCGGTTGTACTACTGCTAAATAAAACTGCAAAATTTTTTGCTTCGTTTTTCACCCCTCTAGTAGATGGCTCTTAAGTTGTATTTTCACTTGGGCTATTTTACTACCAAATAAAAGTTAACTTTATATTTCATTTTCTGTACATAAGTTGAAACTGACCAAAATGTCATTTAGGCGCTTTTGCTTCTTACCCCTCCAATTTATATTTTGTTTTAAAATAAAGCTATATTTGTTACTTGTTACAAGTGGCGCCCAGCGTAGAAGCTATAAATATTTTATTTCGAAGAAGTTCATAGTGAGTGAGCATTCGCTGTTCTTCAATCGTGGTTAGTTTCAGATATTTATGCAGATATTAGAAAACGGCTTTGCAATTGTTGTCATCCTTAGATAATACATTTGTTTGGCTTGGTATCGTCGGTGTTATAATTTGACATTCTCCAACGTGATGCAATCCCTACCTTCATCCCCCTTCGAATTATAGGTAGGTACAACCACCAATCTTTTAAATGGGAAATATAGTCTTGTGATATATCGTTTGAAAGGTCTCTTCATTCTCTATTCAAAAATGTTATCGTTTTCAATTATATTGCAACAATTAAGATAGAATAAAATAAAATCGCGTGGTTATCGAAATTCGCTACAATACAATCAAAAACTAAAATGTAATGCAAAACGTAATAAAATGTAAAACACTAGGAAAAACTATGAATGTCTATGAAGTAAGTAGATGTTCAAAATGTTACCTAATCTTAAATAAAACTGTCTTCTAACATTATTTAACATATCAGGCGTGATCGACCTAATCGCAAGCGTTATTCGTTCTTTTAAGTCATTTAAATGATTTAGTTTTGTACCGAATGCTGTTCACATATACCCTCAAAAAAGAAATCTAATGATGTAAGATCAGGTAATCGCGCTGGCCATTCTATCGATCCTCGCCTCCCTATCCACCGATTGGGAAATATTGCATCGAGGTACTGCCGGTCATTGCGTTGGTGATGAGGTGGTGTTCCATCCTGCTGAAACCATATCGTATTCACTGGAACTTGAGGGTTTCCTGGATCAGGATATAAATTTCCCAAACTTGGAAGTAGTGCCAAATAATGATCGACATTCACATTGCTCACAATGAAAAAGGGACCAATGATATGGTTTCCAACATTAACCTTTTGAGGGTATTGCGTATGTTCTTCTCTCATCCAGTGAGGATTTTCCATTAACCAGTAGCGGCAATTTGGCCGATTAGCATGGCCATTTAGTGAAAAAGTGCACTCATCAGAAAACATAACGTCTTATCTATGGATAATATTGTTATCCAACATGTCCATCATTTGCTCACAAAAATAAGTTCTCCTGTCAAAATCGTTTTCCATCAGCTCCTGAGTAGGTATTTTACATTTTATAGGGATGCATTTTATGTTTACTATCGATGCATGGCTAACATTGAATGTTGTGGATGCCTGTCCTCTCGATGTATTTGGGTTTTCCTCAAACTCAAGCATCACATCTAATTTGATTTCATCACTCATTGAATTGCCAGCTGGTTTTTTTATCTGCCTTACATGACCAAATTCTTGAAACTACTTCTCTATTTTACTAATTGTTCCTTGGGATATAGGCGGTAAATCAGGAAATTTCTCATGAAATAGGCGGAGTTACTTCCTGTTGTGTTCGGGTTTTATCTCCGTAACCAATCATTTGTAAAACTGTTATTTTATGCATTTCTGTTAATCTAACCATTTTTCAGAATTGAAGTTAACGAATTTCAAACTAAAATTATAATACTGACATCTTAAACAACAACTGATGTAAAATTACAAAACAATTTGCCAAGGATAATTAACGTTCCAACGGAAACTCTTTAAAGTATTTTCAATGGATATCATCTAAAAAGCACATTGCTATGGTTTTTGCTTTCTTTCTCATTATCAATACCTAAACAGGAAATAAGTTTTGGGTATATTGTAATAAGTTTTGAGTATATTGTAGCGAATATCGGTAATCACATGACTTCGTTAACCGTGGCTTATTCTTTTTCTTTCTTTCTTTTCTTTCCTCTGATTTAATTTTTTTTATTGGAAAAGAATTAAGATAATGATACTGATATATTGTAAAGAATGCATCAAATTTTGAATTTATTTTCCTACCATTATATACCACACACCAGTCCTCTTTTGCCAGTGAGCTTCTGAAAGTTATCAGGTTATCATCTGAATAGTCACGCCTAAATAAAATTTTATTAAAATTGTTTACAAGTACTAGTGGAATAAGTGGCAACAAGATCAGATTCATAATGGCAAGGCGAACTTGTGTCCGCGCATGATACACTGGATATACAGTGTAGTGGTTAAACCCATAATAACATATGCGTCTTTGGTCTGGTTGACCAAAGAATACAATTTTAATCTAGGCAAAGTGCAAAGACTTGTCTCAATATTGAAGGGTGCATGATAAGCACTAGAAGCCTTATTTGGCCTTCCTCCATTACACCTTGTGATAATGGGAAAAGCAAGGATGGGGTTATTTAGGCTGCAAAATAGCCTGAGCAACAAAACTGTTAGATCAGGACATCGTAAGTGAAGCCATTTTAGACAAATAAACATACTATATGGCCACTAAACTTCTCCCCGGTCCTAAATATGGGGTAGAGATACCTCACACAAGACCCAAGCAGACTGAAGTTTTCCCGAGGTGAGACCTGGTATACAAACGGGTAAAAGACTGGGGAAGGGACAGGGTAAGGGGTGTATAGTGAAATGAGAAACACAAGATGTTACTAGGAAAACACACCTCTGTATTTCAGGCGGAGATTTATGATATCCTACAATGTGTCAGAATTAACAAATACAGGACTGATACTCATAGGATAAACGCATTAACTGACAGCCAGACAGCCATTTCAGCTTTAAATAGCCGTAAGGTAACATCCAGACTGGTAGAGGAATGCCAGAAAGAACTAAATGAACTGACAAACCACATTAAAGTAAGATTAGTGTGGGTGCCGGGACATAACGATATTTCTGGAAATGAACAAGCTGATGAACATACCAGTGGTCCGAGGACAAATACAAAAATGGATACAAAGCCAACATAGACTACAGTGGAGGAATACTCCAAAGAAGTAAGACCTTTATAGGTGACACATGTGTTAAACGGGCCGAAGAACTACTGAATATCAGTTGGAATCAGCTAAGAATCATTACAGGTTATATAACGGGGATCTCAGCTGCAGACTTTGTGGCATGGAGACCGAGACCGTAACCCATATCTTATCTGAATGTGCGGCAATGGACTCAAGGAGACACAATTTTTGGAGAAGCCAACGTTCCACCTGAAACATATGGCACACATCCAGTGGACCTATATCGTCTACTCGAAGGTACAGGGATAACTGAGTGGGTGGACTAAATGTGGGAGTAGAGTACAATAAGCCAACTGCAGTGCTCCCGGCATAAGAATGGCTCCTAAAAAGGAAAAAAAAACAGTCCTAAATAAACAGCTGAACCAGGAGAGCTCCTTATTTTTTACTGCTTTCTTAATTAGACGTTTATAATGTAAACTTTCGTTTCTAAAACTTTTAACATAATTTAGAAACCATTTTTTTCAGTTTAATACAGAGTTAAACAAAAGTGTTGAACCAAGTAAATATCTTTGGAAATCTTATAAACATCAAAATTAAATTTTAAAGGTAGATATAACAAAATTGGATATTGTGAGTGTCGTTTCAAAATCTCGTTCATCAGACTGTTCCACTTACTATGTAAGTACTAATTGCTCAGAGAATCTGTTATTTGTCAACCCCCTCCGTTCCACTTCACCATCCCCTTATTTTTAAATGTGCGGCACATCATTAGAAAGGCATTTAGATGGAGTATTCAGACATAATGATCGTCCACGATTTTTTTCGATATTTACACCACCTTTGCAAAAAAAAGTTTTAATTATACTTTTTATTCAATATTTTTTTTTCGGATGAATATTCCTTTTTTATAAATGGTACCGTAAATCGACAAAATTGCCGCTACTGGGCTGACGAAAATCCTAGAGTATTCCACGAAACACATACCCAACATCCTCTTAAATTAAACGTGTGGGCAGGAATTTATGGGGATCGTATTGTTGGGCCATTTTTCATTGATGGCAACTTGAATGGAGAAACATATCTCGAATTACTAAAGGAGGCTATTGACCCTGCTCTCACAGATATAATCCAAAATGGTACTTAGAAGATGATCTCTTTTTCCAACAAGACGGAGCACCTACACATTACAGTAGAGCTGTGAGGCAATATCTTAATGAACGACTTCCTTGGCAATGGATTGGAAGGAGAGGCCCTATTGAATGGCGTGCAAGATCCCCCGATTTAACACCCCTCGATTTTTTTGTGGGGTTATTTAAAGAGCAAAATTTATAAAACCGAACCCGCTTCGTTGGAAGAACTAAGACGACGAATAGTACATGAATGCAGTCTAATAACTCCTGAAATGCTTCAAAACGTTCGACGTAATTTCGAACAGCGACTCTACAATTGTATGGAAGTCGATGGACACCATTTTTAACATCTAATTCATGAATTCAATATTATTATATCATAACTTCTAATGTGACAGAAAAAATGACACATTAGCAAACCATAGGCGTTGCGTTTTATTTTTAAGAGGTGTACTTTAAATTAATTAAGACTGTTTTTTTGCAAAGATGGTATAACAATCAAAAAAAATCGTGGATGATTATTATGTCTGAATACTCCATTTAAATTCCTTTCTAATAATGTGCCGCACATGGTATATTCCCTATTTAAAAATAAGGGATTGGTGAAGTGGAAGGGAGGTGGTTGACAAATGTCAGATGCCTGTATCGTAAAAATGTGTCCCCCTTAGAACAAAAATCGACGTGTTTCCTAATGTCCTTAAAATCTAAGGAATACTGCCAAATATCGGGGTGGACTGTTTTCTGTGGCCCACGCTGTATAACAAAGAAAACTTGTGAGCACCCAGATGTACTATGAAAAATTAAATAGTTCATATTTATTATGTAAAATTAGTCGACATCTTATACACGTATTCAATATTGATATGAATATTGATATGAAAAAATGTAACAATCTTTGAGGATAATGGAAAACAAACAGTGAATTTATATCCAGGTATTAAAATAATGGAAAGAATGTGTCAGAATTTTTTATTATACATTTGGAATTGATGATCCGACAAATGCGTATCTTCTATTTGACATGTATCAGCTGGAATATCAGAGAAAAATACATCAATGCTTCTTTTAATATGTGTAGGTTTGTTTATCTGATTGTACACATCTCCACAAACTACGTAGATACTGCACATCAGTTCATAGATTCTCTCTAGAAAAATATCTAATTTACTTCCACAATCAAATTTCTTCTTCTTTCTTCATATAAAATTGTCACCCCAACTAATTCTTAAACTGAAAAGTTTTTAAAAATATGATTAAACTATGACAAATACGTTTGCATCCGATTCGTTTTATTCGTCGGCGTTTGTCTTGATGTGAAAACTTGTGTTTTTGCCGTTTTTACCACGTTGCGTGTTGAACACTTGATGCTTAATATGTGTCACCGGACAAGTACATGTTAACAAATTATTTGTGAGAAACTATGCATGTCTATGCAATTATCTCCCATTATGTCCAAAAAACTTTTTTTTAGCATAAACACACGATATTCTTCACCGACGTTTTTTCCCTAATTCTTGTTAGTCCTTATATAATTTTTTCGCGTTCATTTGCAAATAATTAAATCTAGCTTTGTTATTGTTCAAATTTTGATCTAATTTTTCTTTTAAATTTTTTAGACAATTTTTATGGAGTTTTCGATTGCCAGGCGAAGCACAAAAAATAGATCGTATGATGGAGTGCTTTGCAAAACGTTACTGTGAATGTCAAGGAGACAACAATATTTTTGAAAATTCTGATACATGTTACGTTCTTTCGTTTGCTATTATTATGCTTAATACAAGTTTACACAATCCAAGTGTTAAGGAAAAACCTTCGATTGAACAATTTATTAATATGAATAGGGGAATTAATCAAGGACAAGATTTACCAAAGGAATTATTAGTGGTGAGTAGTAAGTAATTGCTTCAAGGCAAGAATTATTTTTCGTTATATTTCTGGATTTCGTAAAGCTTTTAAAACTTCTGTCGCTTCGGTTACATTTTACACTGACTTTTCTGTGTTTTAAGTTGTATACGATAGGTGGCTAATTATAATTATACCTTGCTTTTAAACTAAGAGGAGCGATTTGAATTTAAGTTGGCATTTCTGCTGCCTAGTGATTGGTCAGATTGCAGCCCGTTTCACACAGCCCTTTAGATACAACTGACAACGACATTTGTCAGTTTTGTGTTTATTTATATGAAAATATTCATTACTTCAATCTAACTGTACCATTTTTTTTGCGTTTGTTGTTTATGGTTTTATTTTCAACAAAGTAATATATTCCAACCAAGTTAAGTGCTATTTTTATTATTTATTCAGTTTGATGAACAAAATCCATGCTTGTTTTTTCTTGTTAATAATATATAAGTTTCCAACTAAAATCTTATTTTTCTAAATATTTTTACATTACAGTACAATATTATCGCATTTTTCGATATCAAAACATCTGCATACTTTTAGTTTGTGCTATACCTAAGCGTAAAACGTAAATAAAAAATAATTGAAAAATACAATTGCATTTTGTACGTACTTATTTATCCTCAAATTATTAACAAATTTTACATAAACTACTTATTATAACCATACATTTTTTCCCATTGATGTGACATTTGCTTACTACTTTCGCCATGGCCTGTGGCCAATGATGATTTGATATTTAGACATGCCTTGATCCCTTATTGGCCACGACAACTACCAGCAGTACAATACATATTTCACGTAATTGTCAATTAGTTCAAAAAGTCTGAACACGACCCTTTCGGAACACACTCCCAATCTAGTTACTTTTAGTGGTGTGTTTGAGGTTTCCTAAAATGCTCCTCCTAGTTTAAAAACAAGGTATAGGAATTATTGGTAACACTAGTAAATATTGCCTTGTAAAATCCAATATATCTAAAAAGACATAGTGAACATCTCAGTTGCTTTAGAAATGAACATACATAAGGCAAATTATGCAATACACTTAATTGAATCAAATCGTCACCCCATATTAAATACTGCCATTGAACTTTTACATAGTTGTCAAAATTATCACAAACTTAATTTCTTAGAATCATTAGAAATTAAAAAATACAAAAAAGATGTTCAATATACTCTTATAAATGAACATATAGATAATCTACATTCTAAATTGTTAGATTGTCTTCTAGATGGCATATACACCGTGTCCCAAGTTATCGTTTACAGGCAATATCTTGCGTAATTTAAAAGATAATCCCATCCTTATAATTCCTTCCTAATGTCTTATCAGAAACATTATTTCACTTAACAGTCCTTTGGCAGCCAAAAAACCCCCTGTATATTTCCGTTGAAAATTGCTTGTTACTCTATTTGGAATACAACAATGTAACATACTTGTTGGTTTTTTATTATTAGCACCAAAAAAATTTACTTTACCTAATTATTCTTATTGCTTCCGCCACTGTTTTCAAAAAAAACTTCACGAGAGATAGAAGTAGATTAATCTTTTGTTAAACAAAACCGATGCTTTTTATGTAAAAAAATTAATTACAGTTAATAATAATAAGTGTACTATTTGCGAATACGTAAATACGTGTACAAATTTGAATTCAAAATTATTAATCTTGTTATAAGCACAATGCCTTTTACATTCAGACTAGACGAGAACATTGATATGCGATTGGTTTATGGTGAATGCAGGAAAAATGCTAGACGAGCGGCCCGTTTATACCAATATCGTTTTCCTCAACGTCTTCAGATATCACACATGGTGTTTCCTAAATTGGAACGGAAGATGCGCATCGGTTCGTTCCCAAACAAAAATCGTGCACCGCACCGATATCCAGTGAGAACTGATGATAATGTACTTGCGTATGTTGGTATCAATCTTCATACTTCTATTCGAAACATTGCTGAAGAACTGGGAATAAGCCACAACACGAGTATTTTTAAGCAACACAAATATCACCCATTTAAACTACATTTAGCTCAAGGACTGAGGGCTACTGATTTCGACAGAAGATTTGAATTCATATCTCTAATCGATGTTATGATTGCCGAAAATCCCTTACTATTAAATCAAATAATTTTGAATGATGAAAGCCGCTTCCACAACAATGGTGTAGCTAGTTAATACACACAATGCCCATTATTGGTCGAACGAAAATCCTCACCTGGTTCGTTCAACTCGTTTACAAACAGTTTGGGGTATAAATGCATGTTGTGGGTTATTCAATTGCCAATTGATTGGGCCATACTTTTACGAGAGCACATTGACTGGACTATGGATCTAACGCCACTGGACTTTTTTTGTGGGGTTATCTTAAAGAATTATTATATCAAACACAGCCTGTAGATTTAGATGGTCTTAAAGAACGCATTCGTGACTCATGTCGTGCACAAGAGCGCTTTTAAGACGTTTTGAAGCTTGTATGGAGTCTGTGGGAAATAACTTTCAACACTAATTTTTTCTCAATTACTTATTTGTATTTTATTGGAAATTTAGAAATTACAAAATGTAAATTTTTTTGGTGGTAATAATAAAAAACCAACAATTATGTTACATCGTTGTGTTCCAAATAGAGTGACAAGCAATTTTTAACGAAAATATTCAGGGGGTGCCATTTGAAACTAGAAAGTGAGGGGTGGCTGCCAAAGGACTGTTGAATGAAATAGAGTTTCTGATACGTCATTTGGAAGGAATTTTGATGCCATTCACAACAGTTTTTACAGTATTGGATTATCTTTTAAATTAAGCGAGATATTGCCTGTAAACGATAACTTGGGACACGCTGTATAGTTTGATAAAGAGCCTTTCAGGTCAAACTTTTTTCTCCGTCTCCGAAAAATATGAACGAGGTGTCTCATTCGATTCGGAATAGCGTGTAGATGATTTTTGAAGAAATTCAAGTGTCGCTTGCAAACATTTCAAAAGCTATAAACAATTAACTGAAAAAAAGGGGTTTAGTTTTTTGCAAATATCTCAAAAACTCTGACATTTTTCATGTTACAAAAAGGATTCAAAATTTCCAATAAAAAAGTTTCGACTCTCAGAACTCTATCTTTATTATTTATAATTTTAATTTGCATTGAAATGCTCTGTATAATAATAATATCGAATAATATCAATCAAAATGCAAACAATGTGACAAATCAATATTTAAAGTGACAGCAGAACTATTTGTTTACTAAACGTTGCGTCATACCAATCACCTTAGCATATGCTACTCGGAAAATGATGAATCGTGAATTTGAATGAAAAAGAAGTATTCCTGTTATAATTATTAATGATCCCTTCGTGCAAAAAACGTTATAAGTAAGTCGAACGTTAAGAGGTACCGATCTCTAAAAATAATTGGAGTCGCTTCGCTCCTCCAAATAATTGTCTTCGATCGGTAAACCATCCTTACCGTTCTCCATACTTAATATACTATTATGAGCGCGGCGTACGTTTGTACTACAACAACAACAATTGGGCCGCCTTCGAGTGAAATATCTTATATTTACTTTGTAATCTTTGATATTATGTCATATTATTTAAGAATCGCAATGTAATTTTAAAATATGTATTTTGTATTGTTTCAGAGTCTATATGATAGTATAAAAGCCGAGCCGTTTAAAATACCTGAAGATGATGGTAACGATCTAATGCATACTTTCTTCAATCCTGACAAAGAAGGCTGGTTATGGAAACAGGGTGGTCGTTACAAGAGTTGGAAACGGCGTTGGTTTATATTAAATGACAATTGTCTATATTATTTTGAATATACTACCGACAAAGAACCTCGAGGAATTATTCCTCTGGAAAATATTTCAATACGAGAATGCTATGATAGGCAAAAACAGTTTTGTTTTGAATTATATGCCAGTGGAGGTGCAGAATTTATCAAAGCCTGTAAAACAGACTCTGAGGGTAAAGTTGTTGAAGGAAAACATACAGTATACAGAATGTCGGCGAGCAACGACGACGAACGAAGAGAATGGATGCATAGACTAACTCAAAGTATTAGTCATAATCCGTTTTATGATATGCTAGCAAATCGTAAACGGAAAGCTCAACTCTATTCCAAGAATTAAGTTTACAAAATGGTTGGTTGTTTTGTATTGTTTGTTAAAAATATTAATTATTAATATTGATATCTATATATAAAAATTATTGGATTATTTCACATATCACCTTTTCTTGTCCATATGTCTAATACACAATAAATAATATTATACTACTCGTAAGTTATATAAAAAAAAAGTTATTGTTTTATATTTAGTAATAATGATGTTCCATTACAGAAAACTTATTTACCAGGTAACATTTTAGCCATAGATTTGGCACACTTTTAGTCCAGGGAAGTTAGGCCGAAAGCTGTCGTGAAACTGAAAATCTTAGGTATTGATTGATTGATTAGTTTGGTACCACCAGTCAGAGAGGCTTAGAGACCTCGGCACCTCAGCCTGTAGGTTATACCGTTTATGTGAAGAGACCAGTCTCTTCACTAGGTCTTTCTTGGAGAAATCCTCCCTTGGATACTCTAGTCCTAGGAGTCTATATCTCCAATGAGACAGTGTTTTACATTCAAAGATAATGTGAGAGGATGTTTCCTTCTCTTCCATGCACAACCGACAGATAGGTTCCTCCCTATATACGCCAATTGTATGCATGTGCTTCCTTAGGGTACAGTGACCGGTGAGTAATCCCGTCACTTTCCTCATCTGGCCCCTGCTGAGGTTTAATATTTCGTTAGTCAGCGACTCCGAGGGATTTTTGACCAGGAGTCTGCTGTGTTTCTGTTTTGGCACGTGTTTCCAGTACGTCTGATGTTTAGTTTTAATCCACCGAGATGTACAACCACGTGCAGCAGATTTTGATATTCCAAATACTCAGGACCAGTGAATGCAGTTTCAGATCCTAGCTTTGCTAGGGTGACTGCCTTTTCATTGTCTACAATACCCTTGTCCCCCGCGACCCACTTAAGAGTTACTCTGTTGTGGTTTGCCAGGGTTAAAAGTTTTTGAAGGCAGTCCCAGACCAGTCTAGGGGGGGGGTGATAAAGATTTCAGTGCTGCCTGGCTATATGAGAGTATGAGAATCTTTTGGCCTCTATACCCCCATCGTTCATTTCCAAATACGTGTCGATAGCCCAGATTTCTGCCTGGAATACATATGCAAACTTCCCCAATGATGCGTGGACATTGCACCTGGGTCTAGCACCATCCCTGTTTAGCTGGGTCTGGTATGGTTGGTTGTCGTTAATTGTGGCCAACATGTTACCACTTCTCATTCCAAGAAGCGAGTTTGTGATAACATTTGTGATTCTGGAATGACTATGACTGTTGGTTCCTTCGTGCCAATTCCTATTGCATTTCAGCCTGTATGCAGTCACTCTCGCTTCCGCCTTTACATGCAGAGCAAGAGGCGAAATATTGAGAATGGCATCTATTGCCGCAGTCGGGCTGCTTCTCATCGCATCCGTTATGCAAAGACAGGCAAGCCACTGAAGTTTTGATAGCTCCAGTTCGGCTTACCTCTGATCTGTTTTTGGCCACCAAACTAAGGCCCCATAGGTAACCATGGGTCTCACCACATTTGTGTACAGCCAGTGAACGATCCGTGGATTTAGTCCTCATAGGTTTCCTATCGCCCGTTTGGCAGCCTTTAGGGTCATTTTCCCTCGTTTTTGGAATTCCATGTTAGTTTTGCATCCAGAATTATGCCCAGATACTTGACCTCCTGGCTAAGACACAGCTGCACGTTGAAGAGGCTTGGCAGTTTTAGTCTCTCAAAGCTTCCTTTTTCTAGTTAAGGGAATGAGCGCAGTTTTTGCAGGGTTCACCCTTAGGCATTCCCTCCTACACCATATCTCCACCATTTCCAGAGCTTGTTTCATCAGCTCCGATATAACGTTAGGGCTAACATGCCTATCAATAAGTTTCTCCATTATCTTCAACATGAAAGAAGACAGAGTTATTGGCCCGAATGACTTTTCCTTGGAATAATCCATACCTGGTTTGGGAATGAAGACGATTCGGGCTCTTTTCCAAGCATTTGGGAAAATAGATATCATTTTTTTAAACAAAAGTAGACTACTTTCCTAAATTCTTGAGGTGATCTCGCTGAAGCTTGCGATGCAGCTTGGAGCACGTGAAATGCAACAGTTTTCTGTCTTTTGCAGTTTTTCTCAGATTTGATCGCACAAACAAATTGTAGGGAATTTTATACCCTATAAGATAACATATGCAGTGTTTTGTAAAAAAAAAATTTCAACGCTTAATTTTGAAGAATTTTTAAAAAAATTGCAAATGTTGTTTTAGGCGACAGACATAATTGAAATAATAATAACGACTTCATAAAATGGGAAAATATAGTAGGCCGGCCCCTGAAAACGTTGGGGTTTTCAGATTTCAAAAATTCAAAATGGCGGATACACAAAATTTCAATATTTAAAATCATTTTTCCTCCTATCCCTATCTATCACTATTGTGTAACGCAGTCAATCCGTGGTCCTCTTGGTCCCCTTAGCGCAAAGTGTCCCTGCGATATAAAAATTCAAAAAATAAGTAAAAATGTAACTGTAGAATAATGTAAGAAAAAATGTACTTCGGAAAATATGCACATTCTTGAGCAAAATGTTAAGCTGGCGAATGGAATTACCGTTACCGGTTACCGCGAATTCGTTACGAATTTTCGAGAATTTAGGAGAGTTTTGGGTAAACTTCAGCGCCATTGAAATTTGCAACTTTTTGGAGAATTTATGATTACGTAAAAGTTAATAGAAATTTAAAGGAACTGGGTGATGCATTGGGGTAAATAATTAGAACATAAATATTTATTGAACATTATAAGTGCTAACAAAACATTTAAAATATTGTTAAAGAAACCAGCCAGTCGTCATACTGGTTTAAAAAAAGAACTAAAAAACAAAAAACGTCATTTTCTTGAAGCAGTTACCTAGCTACACCAGTTATTTAAACCAAAAAACATTAAGAGAGTAAACACATCAACAAAACCCTTCGGAATTCGCAACATATTTAATTTGGAATTTCTTCCGTTTACAAATACGAAAAATGTTCTGGACCATCAGGAGAGTTATAGTGTCATGACCAGGAGTAGTCTTCATCTTCTTCCGGTTCATTATTAGAACTCTCACTACCATATCTTCTGCTGTAATTTATTTTGTTTATTTGTGGGTTAACATTGACATTAGATGAACCAGCCTCGGCTACATCTTGGATATCGTGTGGGGTTTTTGCAATCGGTTCATTCAAATTCAAAAGCTTCGAATAATAGGCAATAAATACGATTTTGCCAGCCCTTTCTGTGGTTAATCTATTTCGATTTTTACAGTGAATAAAGGAGAACGCACTGAAAGATCGCACGGTTGCGGCACTTGTTGCAGGCATTTCCAATATGGCAGTGGCTGTATCTTTCAAATTTGTTTTGCAACAAAACCCTATCCACCAAGAAATACTGTCGTTTTTTTTTGCTGTCTCCCAGACAAACGGTAACCGCCATAAATTACTTTTTGCCAAAAAGTATGTCAACTCAGTAGAAATCAAATGCTTTTTTTGTTGAAATTTTGGATGAACCGATAATATTTGATATAGAAATTCCATGGCTTGAATATTATGTTCATCATTACTTAATTGAGAGCCACAGTATTTAGGATCCAATGAATAAGCGGCCAAATGCAATGGTTTAAGCATTATTTTTTTTTCTATTTTTAAAAAGACAACAGTCTTCCTTCTGTTGCGTAGCGGAATATAAACAGTACGGCGCGAAACCTATAGCCGTCGGCGCGAAACCTATAGCCGTCAGCGCGCCAATGCAACTTTCGCTTCAACCTGAGCGAACTTTACCGTAAATTACGGGAACGTTCGCACGGTAAAGTTCGCTACTCACAACACTAGCTGTGGTACAGGAAATAGGTAATAGCCAAGTTAACAAATAATTTCATTAGTGTCATGGAATGTGCATCGACATGACATAAGGGGCAAATCCTCAGTTGACGAACTGCTACTAAAGACAGCCCCATAAAGCGGATCCATTTGTTATACTTTTTCCTAGTTGAATTCCCTACGCATATGTGCCGAGCTTTCTCCTAGATGGATCCTCTCCTTTTCTTTACCTGGTGACGTCTGGCAAACATTTTGATCTGGTTTTTGGTTGTTCAAATCTTTATGGACAGACTGTACAGAAGGCCGCTGAAGATAAAACAGTCGTATGGTTACACAACGTAAAGAAAGTCCGGTCATACCCGGCCAATAACCATTGAAGCCGGAAACATCACGACGCGAAGACCCCTTCGAATAGAAGGTGGTGTATATAATAGATCCGGTCGAACCGGACAGCTAACATTCCCTCAGAGATTTTGTTGTTTTTTCCCTGAAAAGCTATTGAAAAACAGGGTCACATATTTATGGCATCTGATCTATTCTTAATAATATTTGTTAAAGTTAAAATGTCTAAGATATATATGTATATACACCTGTTCATACCTCATTTATTCTTTTGTATAACCCCATTCGCGGTCTCTCATCCTCCTTCATTTATACAATGGTCTAATTACCGGTTTTAAAATATTGTTTTGGGCAAATGTACAAATATATACATAATTCTAGTGATCGGAGCTGCATTGAAATGTTAGCATGCAGGAGACTGTAGCCTTTGTGTCGTCCTGCGCATTGTTTTTTATGTTATGTTTAAAAGTGCCTGCGGGACAATATTCATAATAACGTTTTGCTAGAGCTGTGATGTATGGCTTAAGATATTCCATTTGTGATTTCTGGTGAAGCCAACAAGTCTTTGAAAAATCATTCAATCTCACCCTTTTACAAGTTGCCATTCTGAGGCATTTATTCTGCACAACTTGAATTCGATCAAAAAGAGTGTCTGTAATAGAGCAGAAAACACCATTATCGGTCGCTAAAACCCCCTAAAGTACTGTCCATGTCTACATTTTTGTACTCAGGTATCATTAGAGGAAGTTTGGATTGCACCAAATACCTTCCCAAAAATGTCTACAAGCTCTTCTGCTAAAATGTTTGTTAATTTAACATTTAATGTTTCTTGGGCTTAACGACCGTGGTCTATTAGGGTTGGACCCAGGCGTTTCGGCTGCAACTACGGCAGCCATTGTTAACCTTCCGGTAGATGCGCCAATTTTTTTTTCAAGATTAGTCGCCCCGGTCTCACAGACCAGTTGGGGTTTAAAAATGGGAAATGATTTTTGCAATTTTTTTTTGATAGAATATGATATTATACTAAAAAATAAATCGTTTTAGTCAAATGAAATTATTAAAACTTTATTTATTGAGATATAACGAAGGTTTGAAAAAATACACACAAAAAACATACTAACAAATATAATTCCATAAAAAACAAACAGAAAATTGTAACTCGATTAAAAACTTGAAAATGGTAACTCAATGTATGCTAAACAAAAAACCTGGAACTAGATACCTACTAATATTGTGCTTCCCTGCACTTGGGACACACACAGGTAATATGCTCTAAACCAGAGATCTCTAAACACAAATATGTGTTGCATTTATAACAAGAAAATCTGGTTAGGTTAGGTTAGGTTAGGAATATAAATGAGAAAATAAAAGCACAAACAACGACGAAAGAACGAACTGGCACGCCCTTTATTTACGAAGAATAATAAACAATACGGCTGCTTGCTCCATGCATGATTGCCGAACCTAATTTAATTTTAGACTCCGAAACTTAATTTCACCTTAGGCTCCATCTATCAGCTCTATTTGAAATCTTTAACGTTTAGTTCCGCCTCCAAATAAAGATGTCAGTAAAAATCGTACCAATTTTGAATTAATTTCGCCCACCCGAGTGCCCAGGGCCTGCTCTAAACACAAATACGTATTGCATTTATAACAAGAAAATCTGGTTTTTCCATTTTTTTTCCAGCCGCAGAGGGTACATCTACCAGGGGGTAGCAGTCTTCCTAGAAGTTCTCTATCTTCTGTATTAGTAACTTCCATTAGTCTTAGCTTCAATGTCTTCGGAAGATTCGTAAGAGTTGCTCTTCTTTGCAAATGAGGATGGATTAATAAGTTTGTTATAGGGGACAAGCGGGCATAACGGGGTAGCTGCCTAAAACGGGATACCCGGTTCTTTTTCAATATACGGCCTCTGTTATAAAGTAGAAATCAATAGTTGGTAGTCGACCGTTGTGAGTAGTACATGTGCGTTTTTAGTAAACAAGGTTTTAATATCGCCCGAGAATAAAATCGTAAGTATTAGTAAATAAATTTATTATTAGATAACATTATTACCCACTAACAGTGAATGTTTTCTAGAGACTTTCTCTGTCATTGCGTTGAAAAATAAATTCTTGTAATAGTTTAAATAGGTCATAACTTAGAAATCTGCTCATTGGGCAAAATGGGGTAGCAATAGGTAAGGTAAAATGGGGTACCCCGTTTTGCCCTATAAGCATATTATCTTAAGATTATGACCTATTTATTTTATTATAAATCTAACCAAAACGCCCACTTTTTGATGTACTTTTATGCAACCTTACAAAAACAAAGTGGTTTTGTTTCCAGATGGTGTTTACCTACAAAAGGAAGACGGATCGTCAAAAGTGGTCAACCGAGAGCATGCAACAGGCTGTAAATGCTGTAGTAAGTGGTGAGATGGGTTACTATCGAGCGTTCCTCAGACAACTTTAGAGTGTCACGTAAGAAAACAACGAGATAATGCAGGTTATTCTTTTGCAAAAGTTTTAGGCGCTAAAAAAGGTCTGTTTTTACTCCCGAACAAGAAGTTGAACTTGTTAATTATCTTAAAGGTATGGAACCAAGATTGTTTGGATTGACTCTGACAGAATGTAGGCAACTTGCATTTCAACTCGGATTGAGCATCCCTTTAACCAAGATCGCAAAATGGCTGGGCCGGGAAGGATGCAGGGGTTTTTGAATAGGCACAAGGACTTGTCAATCAGAAAGCCCGAGGCTTCGTCAGATGCCCGTGCGATGGGATTTAACAAGGTGGCTGTACAACAATTCTTTAAACTGTTGGAAGAAACTGTTCAGAAATATAAACTAACAGCAGAAAAAATCTACAACGTGGACCAAACGGGAATTACGGTCAATCCAAAGGGGCTTCTAAAATTATAAGAAACTGTTCAGAAATATAAACTAACAGCAGAAAAAATCTACAACGTGGACCAAACGGGAGTTACGGTCAATCCAAAGGGGCTTCTAAAATTATAGCCTCAAAAGGAAAGCGCCAAGTTGGTGCGCTTGCGTCAGCCGAGAGGGGTGAAACTATCACTGCAGAAATTTGTTTCTCTGCCTCAGGGGCGTATATGCCTCCCATGCTAATATTTCCCCGAAAGCGAATGCAACAGGGGTTTTTGGATGGCCCCATGCCTGGTGGATGGGTTGAACTTAATGAAAAAGGGTGGATAGATAAGATATTGTTTTTTTCATGGTTTAAGAAGTTTGTCGAGTATTCTAGAGCTTCAAAAGATTCACCAGTTCTGCTTCTGCTAGACGTTCATTCGTCACATACGAAAAATCTAGACGTAATTAATTATGCTAGGGAAAATGGGGTGCTAATGATATGTTTTCCACCCCACTGCACGCACCGTTTTCAAGCCTTAGATGTTGCATTTATGAAGCCACTAAGCGCATATTATGACGACGAAGTACGGAAATGGCTTAGAACAAATCCTGGACGAGTAGTAACATTTCAGCAGATTTCCTGTCTATTCAGTGCCGCATATTTAAGAGCAGCTACAATGGATCCTTCCATAAATGGTTGTAAAGCAACGGGCGTGTGGCCGTTTTTTCTGAAGCAGATTTCTTGCCATCAGCTACAGCTGATATAGAAGTTGGTCCGAGTGGAGTTGAAAGTAAATTACAGTCCGTTAGAGAGGAGACTCCCGAGCCTCAACCAGGGCCGTCTATTAGAGAGAAGACGCCTGAGCCTCAACCAGGACCATCCATTAGGAAGGAGATGCCTGAGCCTCAACCAGGATCTTCCAAAGAAAGTGAAACTAGTTTTGAGTTTGTAAGTCCCGAAGCGATCTTAGCTATGCCTAAAGTAAATCAATCCAAGAAACGAGTGTCAAGAAAAAGGGGCAAAACTGTAATTTTAACGTCTTCACCCTTATTAACGCCTCAAAGACTTTTTTCAAAATAGCAGTGCGCTTGTAGCGGACCTAGTCTGGTTAAACTCGGACTATCGCGATATCTTTATTTTTAGTTTTGTTTCATTTAAAAAACGTTGTTATATTTTGACAGTAGTTTTGACTTTTGGTAATATTTCTCACGTCAATGTTATATTCTAATGATATAATAAAATACTATCCCAATCTAAGACAAATTACTGGTTTATATTACTTCTTAAGTTAAATAATAACATAATGGTCCTTCGAGAGTCGGATATTTTCCAGTAAATTGTATAAAAGTACAACAATATTACGCAATTTGTCGCTGCCTGCAAGACACAGCCTGTTTTGGTGCATGGTTTCGACGATCGCTATCACTGAAGTTCTACTCCATTTACAATAGGAATACAAACAGGAACACTACGCGGTAAAGTCCGCTAAGAAGTTGAGTATCTTTTTATGATTCCCAGGTAAGGTCTTTGACTGATTACTGTTTCGATTTGTATCAGAGTGTATCAAGCTTGTGTAAAATTACTTTTGGTTACGGTTTTAATTTCTATTAAAAAATACTTATATTACCACTTCTGACAAATCAAACATAACATAAAGTACAAAATGTCTACCGAGGAACTCAAACGTAAAAGACGTGGGATAAAAAGCAAACTTACAATTTTTTCTAAATTCATTTCGCCGTTTTTAACTAAACATATTAGGGATATTACAGATATTGAGGCTATAAATATCAAAGAGAGATTAGAGAAATATCAAACGCTTATTCATGAATTTGACGAGATTCAATTGCAAATTGAATATAATATTACTGGTGAGGATGTAGATGAAGAAGTAGAATTCAATGAAAGGTCACAGTTTGAAAGTAACTTTTATGATCAGTTGAGTTTGGTAAAGAATTTAATGTCACAGTTAACTATAAATAATGATAGTCCATCTCCATCCATCCATAGTGGTCATTGTCAACAAAAAAACTTGACTAACTTGGTAAAATTGCCTAAAATTTCTCTACCCACGTTTCGGGGTAAAAATCTAGAGTGGTTAGAATATCGTGACACGTACGAATCATTGATTCATATATAATAATGAAACTCTTAGTGATATTCAAAAATTTCCTTATTTACGCGCATCTTTGGAAGGTGCTCCCGCCGACATTCTCAAAACCATGGAGTTTAGTGCTCTAAATTATGCCACGGCATGGAAGTGCATTACTGAACGGTACAACTGTCCTCGATTGTTAATAGATTTCCATGTCAAAGCATTATTTAATATCGAACAGGTAAAAAGAGTCTCTTCGGTTGAACTTAGAGCTTTAAGTGATACACTTATGAAAAACTTAAGAGCTTTGAAACAGTTGGGACAGCCTACAGAAAATTGGGATGTATTAATAATTGCCTTAGCTTCAGAAAAATTGGACAAATCGTCTAAATTTGAATGGGAAAAATTAAAAACGAGTAAAGGTATTGTTCCAACGTTTGAAGACTTTAAAGTTTTTCTAAAATCGAGAGCAGAATTTTTAGAATCGCTTGAGCATAATATTTCTACAGATATACGCTCTACGGACAAACCAACCGAAAAGCGTAAGACACATATAACTCGAGGTTTTTTGTCTACAGACAAAGTCGATATGAAAGGTTCTAATGCTCAGTCTCGTTCCCCTGTTTGTCAGTTATGCAAGGGCTCACATTTCATTCAAAATTGCTCGGAGTTTTTGAGGTTATCTAATGAGGAAAGGAGCAAGAAGGTTATTTCTCTTTGAATGTGTTTAAATTGCTTGCGTTTTGGACACATATCCAAAAACTGTAGAAATTCCTTGTGTAGAAAGTGTCACAGAAAACATCACACTTTACTACATTCTGAAAGTAGCTCAGGTTTGAATCAAAATGACTCAAATTCAGAAAATATTACTCATGTTAATAATACAGCCAATAATGTACATTCAGACCCAGTAACTACAAATCAGAATCCTGGTACCAATGCTCTTTCGGCAAGTGGTTCAGTTGATGGTGTACTATTGTCCACGGCATTTATAGACATAGCAGACGCAAATGAAAAATTGCATGCCATTAGAGTACTTCTTGACAGCGGTTCCCAGTCGAGCTTCATTTCAAAGGCGTTATGTGATAAGTTGGGTTTAAAAGTGGAAAAAACTAACATGTCCGTAAAAGGTCTTAATGGTACTCTATCTAGCATCGATTTAAAATGCAAGGTTTCATTGAAGTCGCAATATTATAACTTTTCAGAAAATATTACTTGTTTTGTTTTGCCTCAAATTACTGAAAATATTCCTAGTATGAAAATCGATGTGAGTAAGTTGGATATTCCTGTAAACATAAAACTAGCCGATCCAACTTTTTATGTGCCTGGAAAGGTCGATATGCTGATAGGCGCGGACCTATTTTGGCGTTTATTAAGTAACGGTCAGCAAATACTAGGTAACAACAAACCAATATTACAGAAAACTCGACTTGGATGGATCGTATCCGGTCCAGTAGCCAAACCTCAGATTTCGTCTATTTCATGTAATTTTTCACATAATTTTGAAACAAATATTCAAAATCAACTATCTCGGTTCTGGGAAATTGAGGAATTACCTGATGTAAAACCTTTGTCCAAGGAAGATTCTTTATGCGAAAGGCATTTTGTGGAAAATTTCAAGCGTTTACCTAGCGGTCCTTTCGTTGTTTCGTTACCATTGAAGGATTCTGTTTAAAAACTTGGTGAGTCGTACAGTCAAGCTAAAATTCGTTTTCTAAACCTAGAAAAGAATAAAGTACAAACAGATCCAGTTTTTAGAAAATTGTATTGCGATTTCATGGAAGAATATATTACAATGGGACACATGAAAAGGGTAACAGATAATGAGCAAGATAATGAAATTACATATTACATGCCACATCACGGTGTCCTCCGGGAGGACAGTCTAAAAACAAAATTACGCACTGTTTTCGATGCATCTGCACCTTCATCCTCTGGATATTCGTTGAATAATTTACAGCCTATTGGCCCTACATTACAAGACACTCTGTTTTCAATTCTAATACGATTTCGAAAGCATAGTATTGTGGTCTCTGCTGACATCGAAAAGATGTACAGAAACGTGAATATTTCTAACGAGTACTTGCCTCTGCAACGAATTCTGTGGAGATTTAGTCCTAACGATACTCTTGAAAAATATGAACTCCAGACGGTTACTTCCGGTACTACTTCCGGATCATTTTTAGCAAAGCATTTAGCAGCTTGCATTAGAAAATGAAAAGCTGGCACCAGAGTTTTCAGAAATTATCAAGTCCGATTTTTATGTGGACGATTTGCTTACTGGTTGTGAGTCAGTTGAAGAAGCGGGGCGCATATGCATTGGCATATCCAATATTTTAGATCAGGGCTGCTTTAATCTTCGAAAATTTATGTCAAATAGTCCTGAAGTTTTGAAACAGATTCCCGGAAGTAATGAAAATGCTAAAGTAGTGAACCTAAGTGAAAATGAAAATTCTAAAACATTAGGCTTAATTTGGAAGCCGTCCTTAGATAAGTTAATGTATAAAATAAGTGAACAACAAAATAACGTGCCTGTAACGAAACGGGAAATCTTATCACGAATTTCTCAAGTATTTGATCCGCTTGGACTCTTAAGTCCATGCATAATTATTGGAAAAATTCTAATGCAAAAGTTATGGTGGGAGAGAATCTCTTGGGACGAGGGTATTCCATTACATTTGCATACAGCTTGGGCAATCTTCAACGAAGAACTTCCTTTACTGAATAGTCTAGAAATTGATAGACATGTTATTTGTGACAATCCTCAATGGATAGAGCTGCATGGTTTCGCGGATTCCAGCGAGCGTGCTTATGGTGGATGTATTTATATCCGATCAATCGATCAATATGGCAATGTGACCATAAAATTGTTGTGCGCTAAAACGAAAGTTGCTCCGCTAAAAACAATAACTATTCCCAGATTAGAGCTTTGTGGGTGTTTAGTAGTTTCAAGGTTGGCAGAGCAGGTGGTTAAATCATTTAGGTTATCATTTAATGCAAAATATTTGTGGTCAGATTCGACGGTAGCACTGGGATGGTTAAAGACAGAGCCAAGTATGTTAAAACCTTTTGTGAGCAGTCGCATTGCAGAAATACAAGATATTACTTCGGCCTATTCTTGGAACCATATTTCGGGCAACATTAATCCTGCAGATATTTTGACACGTGGGATCAAACCCAGTGAAATCAAAAGTCTAAGTTTATGGTGGTTCGGCCCAAAGTTCTTAATGCACGAAAAATCATCCTGGCCCAGCACTACTGTTAAATCAAACAATCTTCCGGATATGCGCAAGTCTAATACTTTTTCATTTCAACAAATAACTGAATGTAAATAAGTTCTCTTCATTACTTAAATTAAAAAGAGTGGTTGCCTATATGTTAAGATGGAAGAATAACTATAAACCGTCGAAAGAAAGTCGCTCAACAGGCCCCCTTACTGTTTTAGAATTAAATAACTCATTCAATGTCGTAATAAAAATTTCTCAAAATGAAACCTTCTTTAAGGAAATTAAGAAACTTAAAGATAAAAAGTTTGTCCCTCATGATAGTAAAATTCTTTCCTTAAATCCTTTTTTGGATGAAATCGGTATTTTGAGGGTTGGAGGTCGCCTTAGATTTTCCAATTTTAAGTATGAAAAGAAGCATCCTATTATTTTATCAGAAAATCATTTAACAAAATTAATTTTGAAAAATGAACACATATTGTCATTACATTGTGGTCCACAGCAGCAGTTGCTAGCAAATGTTCGAAATAAGTTCTGGACAGTAAATGGCAGATCATTGGCTCGTAGAATTGTGCATGAGTGTATTAGATGTTTTAGGTATAATGCAAAACCTTCTGCACCTATAATGGGCGAATTGCCTCGTGAGCGGTTAGAATCAAGGCAACCATTTTAGGTTATTGGGGTAGACTATGCGGGTCCAGTGTTAATAAAAAATAAAATTGGTCGTTCTTCTCGGTTATCTAAATCTTACATTTGTTTGTTCGTCTGTTTTGTTACTAAAGCGATCCATTTGGAGTTGGTGTCAGACCTCTCTGAAGAATCCTGTTTAATGTCATTTCGCAGGTTTTGTGGACGTCGCGGAAAGCCTTCCATGGTATTTTCTGATAACGGAAAAAACTTTGTAGCAGCTAGTTCAGAGCTGCGTGAATTTGGTAATTTTATCAAGTTAAATCAAGAATTTATTGTAAATAAAATGTCAAATGATGGTATCACTTGGAAATTTATTCCTCCGTACTCACCACATTTCGGTGGGCTGTGGGAGTCGGGTGTACGCTGTACCAAACATCACTTGAAACGGGTAATCGGTGAAACGCCTTTAACATTTGAATGCTTGTATACACTTTTGGTACAGATCGAGGCTGTGCTCAATTCAAGACCCCTATCTCCCTTATCTACTGAGCCCAGTGACCTTTTACCTTTGACGCCAGCTGACTTCTTAGTCGGCAAGCCGCTAAACTCAATACCAGAACACGACGTTAGTATAATTCCTGTAAATCGCCTCTCCGTATTTCAACACATACAGCAAATGAAGTTTCATTTTTGGAAAAGATGGAGCAAAGAGTTCGTTTCGGAACTTCAGAAACGTGTGAAATGGAAAACTAACCAAAGTTCATTGAAGGAAAATGCTCTTGTTATCATAAAAGAAGAACTTCTGCCGCCTGGTCGATGGAAACTTGGGAGAGTCCTAGAAATTCATCGTGGAAAGGATGAAATACCGCGAGTGGCAACCATTAAGACTGATTCTGGGATAATAAAACGCGGTTTTCAAAAGCTTTGCCCATTACCTTTAGAATGAACAGTAAACTTGATTATTTAGTGTTGTTTTAGGTTGAAGCCTAGTGTATTCAAGTTGGGGGGTATGTTAACGCCTCAAAGACTTTTTTCAAAATAGCAGTGCGCTTGTAGCGGACCTAGTCTGGTTAAACTCGGAATATCGCGATATCTTTATTTTTAGTTTTGTTTCATTTAAAAAACGTTGTTATATTTTGACAGTAGTTTTGACTTTTGGTAATATTTCTCACGTCAATGTTATATTCTAATGATATAATAAAATACTATCCCAATCTAAGACAAATTACTGGTTTATATTACTTCTTATGTTAAATAATAACAACCCTATAAAACGGAGCTGGAATTGGCTGAAGAAAAAAAGCAGACTATCAAGGTGAAATCAGTGAAAAGAAAGATAGACGATAATAAAACCAAATCTCAGATGATTAAGAAATCAAAATTGAAAAAAACTAAAGAAGTAGAGTCCGATTCAGAAGGCGAAGATAGTGACACTGACTGCTTGTACTGCGGATACTTTTATTCGAGTTCAAGAGAGGGATGAATAAGCTATTCTCGTTGCCATAAATGGGCTCACAATTCATGTGCAGGTGTAGAAGATGAAGATGATGAAGCAGTACTTGTTTGCGAACTTTGTCAATAGGCTTTTATTGGTTTAAGTTTGGTACCCCATTTTGCCCTATACGACGGGCATAATTTGCATAATTTTCTTCTTTTTGTAAAATAAGAAAAACGTTAACCTTTTTTAACTTCAAATTATAGTAATAAATAGTTAATTCTATAACAATGACATTTGCCTTATTGTTAATCCTTCAAAGTTGCATTTTTTTTTAAATTCTACTTTAAATATAAGTATCCCGTTTTGCCTGCCTGTCCTCTACCTCTCAAAAAATGTCGTCGACGTGAACCATTTTTATCGGGATTGTAAGCTTTGTATATAACTTGACAATTGATTCCTGCAACATTCAACATGTTGTAAAATATCACCATGGGCCATCTTTTACTGTTACGGGAGCAATCGTATGAAGCACGTACACATTTGTCGGCAACATCAACACCTCCTTTTGTCTTATTATATGTACTGACCATTCATCATTACTCGTTTCTGTCATTTCCGTTCCCTATCATACAAAAATCAAGGAATCAACATCAAAAGTGCCAGCAGAATTTACCAACTAATATGCAGACCTATGTTAGAATATGCAAGCATCATTCTCCTGAACACACGGGATTATACCAGACATATGCTACAGGTCGCAGAAACATCCTCAATTAGAAAAATCACTAAAATCCGCCATCCAAGGAATACACTATATAATCCTCCAAATCAGCTGTTATACGAACTAACGAAAATCACACCCCTAAATGATCGTATACAAAAACAAGCAGAAAAATTTTCAAAAAACGAATATAGTATGCTACTTCTTATGTCCAAATACTGTATCATCAGAGAACACAGAAATTCAAGATGCAAATTTCCAGAGAAGACACTATGGGAAAGAATACAAGAACTAGCAGAGTGAATTCTTTATTACTTCATTCACAGATTGATATTATTCAATACTAAGTTAACAATATTACCATGTATTTATGTTTTACTTATATTTTATGTATTATAAAATATGTAAATTTAATGGGAGAAGGACGGACCACGGTCGATAGCCCTTTTTTAAGAAATTACAATAAACATCATTATTATTATATGTACTGACAATTACCGGCTTACATTTCTCACCAGTATCAGGATCAATATCGTCATGGTCATGCATACTGGATGTTATTATAACATTTTTTCCTTTTTTGGGTGAATGGGTCGTTTAGTAGGTTTTGAAAATTCAATTAGTAGTTCATTGTGAGGAAAAACATTTCTAAGCCATATCTATCTCTTCTCCAAAGATCCTCGGCATTTGAGCGATTGGAGTGACCAAGACCAAATAAATATAAGGGTCATATAAAAGCCCGGATTTCAATGTTGTCCGATTGATTAGCATCTCTGTTTCTAGAAAGTTGCTTGGATAGACAATATGTATTTATTCGTACTTTCAACAATAATTCCAATTATCGCGTCATCGAAGAAATAATTCCAAATCTCCTCAGCGGTCTTTAAACATTTGGTTGCCTGTGTTGGCTCTGGTAAGCGGATTATTATGTTAGCCTGCCTTGTTCTAACAGTGGAGGATGTTTTTTCCAATGCGTGGTACCATTCTTACATAAAAGAAAATAAGTAAATGTGGGCTCGTTATTTAAATTTATATTATATTTCAAAATACCTATCTGAAAAAGTGAAGAAGTTTTATGCTCAACACCTTCTTGCGTATCTGAAATTTCCTGTTCAGAATCACTTTCATGAATTACAAGTTCCTCATTGTCCTGTTCCTCTTCATCGGATTCATCTTCAAAAACAATTCCTTCACTATATCGCTATCATCTAGTCCTACATCATTCAGAAGTTTTTGCTCCTTTCCATAGTGCGCCATCGATAAAATTTAACATTTTTCTAAAATAGTAATTAAATAACAAAAATTTATAGAAAATTACCTTTTTATAAATTTTTACCGGCACTGGTCGCGCCGGTCTGAGACACCCGAAATCACTATAACCATCGTACATCAACTAACAACAAGTAAATTCACTTCGTCGATTCAGTGGTTACCGAAAATTTCCTTACCCCTTCTATCGTCTGCTGAGTTCTGGCGAGTTTAAATCGAGAAAGTGTTGAATACTGGGGTAGCGCGCAGTGTTAATGTGATGCTGATCGGAACTTCGGAAATATAATTAAAGCTTTTTGTTTTCGTTTTTGTGAGCAGATCATGGTTTTTGCGTGAATATTAAAATATTTATACATATTTTTATTATAATTTTGTATTTAGTATAAATATTATAGTGACTTATTTCATTACAAAATGCCTGGAGTGGTGTATTGTTCTGTTGATGGTTGTCGCAGTAAAGTGAAAGAGAGATCGTTTTTTAGATGCCCAAAAGACAAAATTAGGTAAGAGAAGTGGTAATTTAGTAGTATACAAGTAAACTTTTTTTATTTTCTATTTTATATTGCAGATGTGAAGCTTGGAAAAATGTTTTGGGTTTTAAAGGAAACCACCGATATGCCAATATAACGGTGGAACAATGTTATAATAGGATAAAAATTTGTAATTTGCATTTTACTGACAATAGTTTCACAAATGAATTGAAGAATCGAATTAACTGTCTCGCAATTCCTTCTTTATTATTACAAAGAACTGAAGGTGAGAAATTTTCTCTATGTGTTTATTGCTTTAATTTTAGTTACAAGTTGAACTAATTAATTATTGATTGAATTGGTTCTATTAAAATCTGAACATAAACGATGAAAGTGAAACTTTTGTTTTAGATAACGACGAATATATTGATGTTCCTATTAAAGCCTGCAGTGACGTTCCTATTAAAGTCTGCAGTGACGTTTCTATTCAAACAACTAGTGCTCAAATAGGTATGGTTAAATATATTTTTAAAAGACCTTAACAAAATGAATAAACTTACTTTATAGATATTGGAGTTCAGACGTGCCCAAAGCTTTCAGCTTCTACACCAAGGAAAAAGATATATAGAAAAAAAATTAGGAATCTCAAGAGAACCTCTGCCAGATTATCTAATTCCAAAAAGTCTCTAGAAACGAACATTAATTTTGAAGACGTTTTGCAATTCTTAAAAAAAACTATTCCAAAAAATCATACAACTTTCTAGAATGTCAGTTTAAGCTACTGAATAAAGCTCCAAAAGGAGCAAGATATACTGACGAATTTAAGCAATTTGCTTTGAGTGTTTACTTCTTAGGTCCGAAAGCTTACAGAAAAATGTCAACAGTTTGTACAATGCCTTCAATATCAACACTTCATCGTTTTCTTAGACGCTGGATTTTAAAACCGGGATTTAATGATTCAATTTTTAATTTAATGAAATCAAGATCCGAGCTGTTAGGTGAAAAGGAAAGAGATTGTGTTTTGTGTCTAGATGAAATGTCAATCAAATCCAATTTATTTTATAATATTTCTATTTACAAAATTGTTGGGTTTAAAGAAACTAACCAAAATAGTATGGACATCGCATCTAGTGTACTGGTAGTGATGGCTAGGTATAGCAACTAGCTGGAAACAGCCTGTTGCTTATTTTTTTTTATAAAAATTCGGCATCCGCCGATGATCTAAGAGACATATTATTTGAAAGTGTCAGAAAAATATCCAATGCAGGATTAAATGTTTTGGGAGTAATATCTGATCAAGGATCTAATTTTCAAAAACTGGTGAAAAGTTCGTTAAAGTTAACTGAGGACAATCCGGTATTTTTTGTGGATAGTATAAAAATTGTTTATTTATTTGACGTACCCCATCTTTTGAAATCGACAAGGAACAATTTCTTTAAATACAATTTCATAGTTAAAAATGGTGAAACCAACAAAGCCTATTTAGATACGATGTATAATTACGAGAAACAAAAAGAATTCAGATTGGCACCCAGACTTACTAATGAACATATCTACCCCAGCAGTTTTAAAAAGATGAAGGTAAAACTTGCTTCCCAAGTTTTTAGTCACTCTGTAGCCGTGGCATTGAGTACTTATATTGACTTTAAAATTCTACCAGCATCAGCCAGAACTACAGTTACTTTCATACAAAATATGAACGATCTCTTTGACATTCTAAACTCGTGTCATTTAAATAATTTCAATGCCTTTATGGGCACTGAAAAGCAAAACACTTTTCTTAGAGATATGCTCACAATGTTTAGCAACCTTCAAGTTTCCAGTTCTAACGGAAAAAATGTTACTAAACAACTTAAATTTATATTTGGGTGGAAGTTGACAATTAAAGCTATTTTTATTTTGTGGGAAATGTTACACCAAACAAAAAATTACACTTTCTTATTAACGAGAAACCTTAACCAGGATTGTCTGGAAAATTTTTTTGGGCAAATCAGATATTGTTGTGGTAATGCAAGAAACCCTACGCCAATCCAATTCTGCAGAGCGTTTAAAAAAATTACTTCTCTTAAATATTTAGATTACTCCGAAGGAGCAAACTGCATGCAAGATTTAAATGAAATTTTGCTTAATACAAAATCTGAATTGCTTAAAAGTACAGTTAGTTCTACGACTACAAATAATATCTATACTCCTCTAAAAGTGTTTACGACTGATTATAGAAATATAAAAAGTGTCGATGGAAATGCACTGGTATACGTTACTGGATACCTACTTAAAAAGTGTTTATTGCAGCATTCGTGTAACACTTGCTTAGAATTTATTAAGATAGATAATCTAGAAGGAGACGCTACCGTTTTTATGAAATATAAAGATTATAGTGTTTCATCCAACATTTGTAATTTGGTTGTGCCTCCCAAAAATTTTGTGGAACTCGTTATAGAATTGGAAAACATATTTATAAATAAATTTAATAAAATAGCCTCTGAATATGGTGTCGGTATGAAGCTTAAAAATAGCTTTAAGAATGTTAAAATGTGGCATCCTTGTACAAATTTCCCAGTTGATTATTTTTATTCATTGTATACAAGATTACGTATTTATTATACATTAAAATTTGCTAATCGTAACATTAAAACAGAAAAATTACAGAAACAACACCCCAAACTAAGTATACTTAAACATTTGTAATAATTACTATGCTAAACATAACAATTTAATCAATAATATTCATTAGAAGCTTGTTCGATTACACCGTAGTTTGATTTAAAAGTTTTTAAATTTTATTTTAATATTCCTGTATTATAATGGTCACTGCAAATCAGTACATACACGTATTTAACCACACGTATGTCCCTCGTAATTGTTGTATTATGATAACGGGCGAGTATGGCGCCAGAGAGACGATGTGCCAAAAATTTCAAACGTTCCGACGCAAGTGAATCTACTTGTCGTTAGTTGATGTACGATGGTATAACTTTATACAATGCTATCACACAGCAACTGCCAAAAGTCGACTGAACCTCGATCGTAATAATAAATGATTTTAGGCCGTTCAGCCAAATACGGTACGTATCTTAGTGTTTACAACATAAAAATGGATGGCCCGGTCTCACAGACAGTGGCGTGACTACCGGAGGGTTAATGGAAGCGGGAGGAAAACCTGAGTACTCTTCCCGCTGGAATTGAATTTTGATTTTGAGATGACGCTGACGTAATGTTGAATTCTAGATTCGTTGGAATTGGTCTTATCTTACCGGATTCTAAGACACCACGCCAAATTTTGTTGATGTTTAATCCTTCTTACTTTTTATTGAAATTGTATTTGTGCTTATGTATTTCATTGGTTTCGCGATGTAATTACCATAAATGGTTATCTGTAGATTTACCTCAGTTCTGTCGAAACGAATGTTACGTTCTCCATCCCGTAGAGCAGGTTCTGTTACCACTTATTTGTCGGTTGGCCGTAAACGCCAGTTTCTCTTGTCTCGGATAGACAAGTATTTATTAGTAATAATTCCGATCATGTAAGCCTACATTTCCCTAATTTAAAATTGGTTTTGACAATCAAAGAAATAATCGGCGAATGAATTTGTTCTGGTGAATTTGTATTTGACGTTAAAATGTGACCCATTCGAAAACAAAATTGACATAATACCGGTTCAAAATATACCGGGAGTAAATTCTTTAATGGTTAGATTAGATTTGATGAAGTGGCTAATCGGCCTATTGCACTGTGTTACGTAACGATAAGGTAATGCCACTTTGCAACGCCTCCAACAAGGTTGGGCGCCAATTTGCAACGGCTACTCAGTTTAGAGAGCACCTCAGGTGTAGATTCTGATACCAAACTAGTATAAATTCAGAGAGTAGTCTTACCGGTTCTCGGGTAATTCTACTTGAAATTTATTTAAGGTGAAATAAAGATAAATTATGAAAATTAGGAAAGGTAAGTGGGCGCCACTCTGAATAATACTAGCCTATTTGTTATTCACATCTGCATTATAGCGACAAATCCTGGAAGATTGGAAGGGAAAAAAAACTATATGAACAACGTTATTAAATTTACAAGTTGTATATTTTCAAAAAAAATATGAAATAAAAAAAATAAAAAAAATTGACTAGTTATTGGATGACGACATATGTTGTGTTGGAGAGCAAGAACTGTTGTACTTTCCTGTTCTTGTTGTAGGTGTAGATACACTTGTAGAAAGGTTGTCGGAAAACTTGAAGTCCCGGATAAAGTATTCCAGGTAAAGTATTCCAGGTAAAGTGTCCCAGGTAAAGTGCTCCAGGTAAAGTGTTCCAGGTAAAGTATCCCGGATAAAGTATCCCAGGTAAAGTGCTCCAGGTAAAGTATCCCGGATAAAGTATCCCAGGTAAAGTGCTCCTCCAGGTAAAGTGTCCCAGGTAAAGTATCCCGGATAAAGTATCCCAGGTAAAGTGCTCCTCCAGGTAAAGTGTCCCAGGTAAAGTGCTGGGGAACAAATATAGTATCAGGAACAATTTTCCAATTTAACTAAAATCCAGGATGTCTGAAGTATTGAAGTATGATATTACAGTACAGATAATATTTAATGTTGAAGAAAATTATTTGACAACGTGGTTCATACATCCTGTATTTTTAGATAAAAAGAAAGCAAATAAAAAAACGATAAAATAGAATAACCGATTCTGCACCGGTAAATACATACATTTGTTTAAATACGTATATATAAATAGATATTTTTAAATAGATAATATAAAAAAACCTGAAAGAAAAAAAACAAATTCATATCGATATATATTATTCCTGGCACTGGAATGACATTGCTACATAATAAAGATAGGAAGGTAGAAGCTATTAAGAAAGGAGAGTTAGTTATACATTTAAGCGAAATGACTTACCACTCAAATGAATGCACTTCTAAGATAGATAAGATAAGCCAGAAAGGCTTCAATAGCTCATGTTCACAGGAAAGAAGAATGAAACCCTTTTGCCACTTGTTTAAATACACGAAATCATGTGAAAGATAACAGACTTACGTCTCATGTTCATGTCACGCTCATAAGCTTTGACTAGGAAAAGAATTTACATTTCAGTAGTGAATTCTTGATTCATATTTAATTTATAATTGGTAGAAGAGACACGAGGTCGAAGTGGGAATCTCAAAATAGAAGTGACTATTTTCACTACAGACGGCCCTCGATCGGCCCGCATAGAAACGTTGATTTCGACTCTCGTCCACAGCAAATATATTCAGCCTTGAAACATTTCTCGGTGTTGGGTATGAGAAAGGACTGGCTATTCGCCGCCCATATGATAATTTATTAATTCAATAGAGGGAAGTAAAGTGAACGAAATTAACGTTAAACACCCTTACAACCCGAGAAAAAAAAAATTTTCCAAAAAATTTTTTTTTATAAGTGGCATTGAGCTATTACGAGACTGAAGGAAAGAAGATATTAAGAAGATATCGAACGATAGGAAGACTAAGAAGAAAGGAACGAGTCACTGCGATACTGAAGGAAAAGAACACATTTGAGGATTCTTCCGAATAATTAATTTAGAGAAAAAAAAAGATTTAAAAAAAATGAAAGAAAGGGAGCGGTCCAAAGTCTTCACCGGAAAGCCAGATGAATTTTTCTCTTCCTAGGCTCTTACCAGGGAGGTTGCCAGTTAGCGTCCACAGTAGCCATTGGTCATCGCGCAAGCAGAACATTAGGAAAAAAAAATCATCTCACAAACACAGCAGAAACTTTGAACGGTAAATTCTGAGAAAAGCGGAACCAGTACCAGGTATCTACATACCAATAATTTTAGAAATTTAATAGTAAGATAAATCACTGCATCAGTGGGTTCCCAAAGATAATGACTTAAGATAAGATAAGATAAGGAAAGAAATGAGACTCCCATCAGATACATTGATTATCCCTCAGTTAGATAAAAAAAGATATGGATGAGTTATTATTTATAAAATGTTTCTTTATTTAATTACTACTATCATATGAATAGAAAAAAAATATATTTTCGGAACAAATCCAAGGAAGTTTGTATTACTCCCTAACAGAATGTAGCTCCTGTCAAGCTAAAATGTTTTGGAACAATGCCAAGGAAGTTTGTATTACTCCCTAACAGAATGTAGCTCCTGTCAAGCTAAAATGTTTTGGAACAATGCCAAGGAAGTTTGTATTACTCCCTAACAGAATGTAGCTCCTGTCAAGCTAAAATTTCCAATATATTATACCCCATATAACGATATATGAAATAAAAAAAAACCCAAAAAAACTACTCATATTTTTGGTCGGATATGTGCATCACCACAGTATCACCGATCAAGAAATCAACTTCTGCCTAATGAGAAGGACCTCGCGAGAGATGTTAAATCGCGTCGTGGTCTTCAATCTCAGCTTCAGATGAAATCCAAACCCAAAACACCATGACAATACAACATAACGTTCCTTAACTAGAAAAGCTTTTAAGATCGATAAACTAAATAATGAATAACAACAAACCAAAAAAAAACGAAAGGAAAAAAAATTCAAAAAAAAAATTTTTTGGAAGAAGCTGATTCAGCAAGTCCAAGGAGGCTCGATCTAACCCCCTAACAGAATGTAGCTTCTGTCAAGCTGAAATTTGAGGAAAAGAGAAATTGACAACGGCATCCCACAACAGTACTGTTGGAAAATCCCCAGAGCGATATGTGAGCCATGTTGGCACAAACGCAGTAGCTAACCCCCCAAGTAGATTTAACTAAATGACAGCAGACCTTAGCCACCTCTGCCTACCAGGCTGATTAAACCCCCGACGCTGAACCCTGAAACACATTCCAGACCTCTCTGAGCTCCATCAACACCCACTGCTGAGAAATGCAACAAAAAATATAATCAAAAAGGGAAAATGTGATGCAATAAAATATAGACAGATTGAATCCATGTCTATAAGTGAAATCTCTAGATCAATCTTTCGGAATGATCATAGATAGAGGTATGTAATGAGCAAAATAGAAAAATTTTAAGTATCAAGATATTAGGTAAGATATTGATAGGCAAAAAGAATTTCTGTAATGTAAGTTGACATCTCGAACATATTAACAAATAGATAATAAAACAAATTTAAAACACTTGAGATACTAAAAATTTTCAACATGAAGGTAATGAAAATTTTTAAGATAATTAAGATAAAGGAAATTTTAAAACATTTCAGATATTAAAATTTCAAGATAGCCAAGATAATAGAAATTTTAGATAACTGAAGTAATAAAACTTTAGAGCTAAGATAATAACTTCGATATCCCCTGATATGTCAGCAACTGTGTAAGTTAATTGCAAAGTCAAATTGTCAATGGTCTTCAAAAAAAAATTTTATATACCCTTTCGGTATATAAATACAGACAAGACACTTTGTCCGTAACGATAAGATAAGATAAGTACTATAAAATATATAGTACAGTAGACAAAGTTACTACCCTTGTCCACTTAGATAAGATAAGATAAGGTAAGATATTTATCGTAAACTACGATAATTAAGATAAGATAAGGTACTGAAGATATAATATCACCCCTAAAACATTTAAGGTATATCCGATATTTCTCCAAATCGATTAGACCCAATTCATTAACCTCTATGCATGTGCGCAACAGGTTTATTACTCAATTTGATTTGACGGTGCAAAAAAACTTTTTCAAAATTATAAATATAAATTTGAATATTTTAAGAATTCGAAAAATTCTCAACAGATTTTATATTATAATTCTTAGATTAGAATTCCATCCGGCTAGGAAAATATTTATTACACTACTCATTTATCCCAGAACACGAAGGTTAATTTGCTAATCAGTAGTAGGGAAAGAAAGTCATTATCGTTTTCTAGTCAAAGAAAAGGAAAGTCTCTATGATAAAAAAAAATATTCGAGACACCAACATACAACACAAATAGAATGAACAATTAGGAAAGGTATATTTATCTGATTATGTTAGGGCTGCTTCGGAATCATCGATATCAGAACACTCATCATCAGACAAGATACCAGCTTTAAGGTCTTTCATGTGCCATCGACCAATATTTTTTCCCGTTTCATCTTTTAATTCATACACTAAGGGAGAGATAACACGATATACGGTACATTGTGTATATTTCGGTAAAAATTTTGCGGAAATATATCTGGCTTTATCCGATTTTGGGTAGTTCTTTTTCCAAACCCGATCACCTACATAAAACCTATGATCACGTTTGCGCAAATTATAACGTTGACTACTTTGTCGATATGCTGTTTGCAAGTTCTTTCTCACCACTTCGAAAAATTTAGGCATTTCTTGTGTATCCTGAATTCGGTGAACTTTGTCAGAAATGGTAACCTGATTATTTGCATTTTCTGCAATTTTACCATAAAAATTTCCAGAGACAGGTACATTTCGAGCAAAGGTAAGGAAGGAAGGGGTGAAATCGGTAACTTCATGTTTCGACAGCCGAATTGCTTGAGCAATTTTATATATTTCTTCATCCTACGTTCTATGATCTTCGTAACTATAAGATCGTATAGCTGTGACAATGGATTTGTTTACGCGCTCAGTATGATTAATTTGCGGATGAAAGTTAGCATTATACCATATCTTTTGTACTGAATATTTTTCCATGAGATTTTTGAAAAGATGACTCGTGAACTGTTTACCATTATCACACGAAACGATTTGAGGTATTCCAAAAATGAGAAAAACATGATTTTCTAAGAAATCAACTATAGAACGAGCGGTAGCCTGACGTAAGGGATGAACCAATATGAATTTAGTGAACCAGTCAACTACAACAAGTGCGAACTGATTACCTTTGCGAGATCGGGGATATGGCCCTAAAAGATCACACGATATTAATTGAAAAGGGAAGTTAATATTACGATATTGTCCCATTAATCCTGCTTGGGGTAAGTTAGATGGTTTACACGATGCACATATTTTACAACGAGTGACATATTTATAAACCGATTTTCTAAGATTCGGCCAATAATAAATTTCAGAAATTCTCTCTAATGTTTTGAAAACATCGAAGTGAGAAGAAGTTGGACTATCATGAAAATGATGTAGAATTTCATTTCGATTTTTAGTAGGAACGACAATTTTCCAATCGGAAATATTACTAATTGGTCCAAATTTATTAAAGACATGTTTATATAATATGTTATTCTCAACTCGAAAACTTGGGTATTTTTCCGGAAAATCCTGAACATGAGAAATCATGTCATTATACCATTTATCAGGATGCAAGGTAGATAAGTCTAAAATACTAACTTCAGGTATACGAGATAAAGCATCCGCAACTACAGTTCCGGTAGATCTACGGTGTACGATAGAAAAGTTGTATTGCGACAATTGCAATATCCATCTAGCTAAGCGAGGAGAAGGTTTTTTCGTGTTATTCAACCAAACCAGAGAAGAATGATCGGTGATTACGGTGAAATGACGACCGATAAGATAATACCTAAAATGATCGATCCCTAACAAAACTGCTAACAGTTCCTTTTCGGCAGTACTGAACTTCTTTTGACCCTTTGTGAGTTTCTTACTCATATAAGCTATGGGATGTTCGAGTCCATCTTCCAGTTGAAAAAGAACACTTCCTACCCCAACATCACTAGCATCTGTCATAAGGAAGAAAGGTTTGGTGAAATCGGGAATACTTAAGATAGGAGCGGTAGTTAAGACTGTTTTCACCTTTTCGAAAGCTTGATCTGCTTGGGGTGTCCAAGTAATGGGTTGGTGTTTCTTTCGCTCACTTAGAAGATCAGAAATTGGAGCAGATAAGGAAGAAAAATCTTTAAGAAACCGTCGATAATACGAAACCATTCCCAAGAATCTACGCACCTGAGTGGCAGTTTTCGGAACAGGATACTCACAAATAGCAGAAACCTTTTCAGGATCGGTACGAAGACCATTTTCATCCACTACATAACCTAGATATCTAAGGGAAGAACGACAAAACTGACATTTATCTAAATTCACCGTCAAGCCGGCATCTAGTAATGTCTCAAAAACACTCTGGAGAATTTCCATGTGTTTGTCAAAATCAGGAGTACAAATGATGATGTCATCCAGGTAGTAAAAACAATAAGGTTCTAAGGAAGGACCAATGACCAAATCGATCAAACGACACATACTAGCAGGAGCAGAGACTAAACCGAAAGGGGTAGTGACATACTCGAATAAACCTTTACCCTTAACTGCAAAAGCTGTTTTTTCCCGAGATGATTTCTCCAACGGAATTTGATAAAATGCTTGCTTCAGATCGATACTAGATATATAACGAGTATCTCGAAGTTGACTCAGTATAACTTCGATTGAAGGTAAGGGATAAGCATCTTTATTTAAAGTTACACTATTTAATTTACGTCCATCAAAACACATTCTGTATTTACCATCTCCCTTTTGAACTAACCAGATAGGGCTACAATATGAAGATTTACTTTCCTGAATTACACCTAATTCAAGCAAAGTATCTACTTCCTTTTCCAGGTAAGCTTGCATTGCCTGAGGTAAGGGATATTGGGTTTGTTTAAAGGGAGGGGAATTTCCGGTATCAATGAAATGCTCTATCAAATGAGTTTTGCCGATTTTATCTGAAGGACTAATAGTCTTGAAGAGATCAATAGTTTGATTTAATTTACCAGTTTGATTAGGAGTTAAATGAGATACATCCCGAATTGTATTGACTACAGCCAACGAGAGAGAATTTACAGTTAAAGATAATTTAGAGAAATTTATTTTTACATTAAAAATCTTAAGAAAGTCCATACCGAGAATAATGTCATGTTTAACAGAAGGTATTAGATAAAATTTCATAAGCCTAGATATCTTGTCTGTGATGACATATGTTTCGATACAACCAAGAACGTCCTGCAACTTGCCATCTGCAGTAGATATTTTTAAGTTATCATCGTTTAAGATAGGTATCGATAAGTTATGAATAAAATCTAGTGCACGAGAACCAATCAATGAGATATTTGAACCAGTATCAACAAGGCAAGAAATTGTTTTATCAAAAATTATGATATCGACATAAGGTCGATTATCATTTTCCATGTTATACAACAGTGACCCTACATTTGCTAAAGACTTATGCTTCGAATTTGAAACTATTGAATTTGATCTAGAATTTAGTTTATAGAAATTTTTGACAAATAAAAGCCATGAATTCCAGTCGGAGCGACTTACAGTAGGAACTTTTTTTAAGATATAAGGAGAAATTTTCCTTGCAGAACTGGAATTTACAATTTATTTGAGATAACCTCAATTTTTGTCTTTTGTAGGTTTTTCCTGAGGTTTTGGTTTCACTTTGGTGCTGGATTTTCCTGATGTTCCCGGTTTCTGAGCGACTGTGGTAGAGTGGGAAGCTCGACCACCGCTTGGTTCGTTTTTTGAACACTTTGGACATTTCGTTTTTACTGTATCAGGATGTCCACAACCAAAACAAAACAGTTTCCTAGGAACTTGACAGTTATAATACATATGACCTGCTTGTTTGCAATTCCAGCAAGTCCAGGTAGAAGATACTACATATAGATTTTTTCGTGTTTGTTTAAAACAAGAATTATCCTTAAAAGAGGTACTAGGTATGCTCAAATCTGGTTCAAGTAAATATTGACTGCTTTTATGATTAGCTGTGAACTGTTGGTCCCAAGTTAATGTTTCCTCTAGTCGTTTACATTTTTCGGTCAAAATATCAACAGTATCAATATCAATTAAAGCTAATGGTTGTGCATAATGAGGTAAAAGATTTCTACGAATAATACGAATGATGGCACTTTCACTTGGTTTGTCATCAAGACGGTTGAACAAACCACACATGGCGTTAATATACAAGGTAACTCGTTCATTTTGACCTTGTTTTCTAGCTTTGATTTCCTCTAGTAAATCATCTTGGTAGTTATACGGTAAGAAATCGGATTTTAATTTGGTCACCAATTGTTCCCAATTCTGAACTTTGCATCTGTTAATAAGATACCAATTAAAAGCCTGATCACTAAACAAATCAGCTGAGCTAGAAAACAATTCAGCATCTGTGATACCTCTCGAAAGTTTGAGGCAATTTACGCGTTCTAAAAATCCAAGTACAGATTCTTTGGAATCTATTCCTGAGAATCTTATCCCCCATTTATGTACAGGTACAGGTTTAGAAAAAGAAAAGCTTTGACTTGTATTTACTGGAGTGGATTGTCTGTCTGAATCGATAACATTGATTTTGCTATCTAATTCACCTTTTAAACAAAATATTTCTGTTGTTAAATGTTTCTTTACTTGTTCTTGTTCGTCCTCCTCGCAAGTTACACGAGAAGTACGTTGAGTGAGGTGAGTTAGACGGCAAGTCAATCTTCTGTACTCGACATCCGAAGAAGTTCCAACAAAATCTTGAACCTTCTTCTTCAAGTCGGCAAAAGACATCTTAATACCTGTAATTTCGGTAATAAAAGGAAGTTCAACATATGAAATCGAACTCCTCATAGATACTTCCTGTGTTAGAACACCGAGTAATAATTTCCTCTTCTCTGTAACCAGTGAAGGTATTTCCAAGCCACGATAAGAAAGTTCGTAATCCAATTCATGAGATAAAAGATAATCAACATTTAATTTGAAAATTCGAGCAATGTTATTATACGTTAACTGACGGTATTAAAAATATAAGATAAAAGAGCAAAAACGAGTACTGTTGATATTGACGAAAAAGAAAATTTTATAGGTACGATACGTGAAGATATACGATAAAAATATAAAGATATGTTAGATAAACGATAATAAAAATAGATATTACCAACTCAACATATGAACGATATGATAAGTAAAAGATAGAAAGATAAATAATACGATAAGTGAAAAAAGGTATATATATATAGAATATTGAAGTGATTGCTTCTGACTTCAACTACTGTCCAAACTTCCAAGTTTCAAGATTTATTATTATAAAGCAGATGTGTAAAACAAGGCCCACACACGTTCGGGTGCCAATTTGTTACGTAACGATAAGGTAATGCCACTTTGCAACGCCTCCAACAAGGTTGGGCGCCAATTTGCAACGGCTACTCAGTTTAGAGAGCACCTCAGGTGTAGATTCTGAGACCAAACTAGTATAAATTCAGAGAGTAGTCTTACCGGTTCTCGGGTAATTCTACTTGAAATTTATTAAAGGTGAAATAAAGATAAATTATGAAAATTAGGAAAGGTAAGTGGGCGCCACTCTGAATAATACTAGCCTATTTGTTATTCACATCTGCATTATAGCGACAAATCCTGGAAGATTGGAAGGGAAAAAAAACTATATGAACAACGTTATTAAATTTACAAGTTGTATATTTTCAAAAAAAATATGAAATAAAAAAAAATAAAAAAAATTGACTAGTTATTGGATGACGACATATGTTGTGTTGGAGAGCAAGAACTGTTGTACTTTCCTGTTCTTGTTGTAGGTGTAGATACACTTGTAGAGAAGTTGTCGGAAAACTTGAAGTCCCGGATAAAGTATTCCAGGTAAAGTGTCCCAGGTAAAGTGTCCCAGGTAAAGTGTCCCAGGTAAAGTGTCCCAGGTAAAGTGCTCCAGGTAAAGTGTCCCAGGTGAAGTATCCCGGATAAAGTATCCCAGGTAAAGTGCTCCAGGTAAAGTGTCCCAGGTAAAGTATCCCGGATAAAGTATCCCAGGTAAAGTGCTCCTCCAGGTAAAGTGTCCCAGGTAAAGTATCCCGGATAAAGTATGCCAGGTAAAGTGCTCCTCCAGGTAAAGTGTCCCAGGTAAAGTATCTCGGATAAAGTATCCCTGGTAAAGTGCTCCTCCAGGTAAAGTGTCCCAGGTAAAGTGCTGGGGAACAACTATAGTATCAGGAACAATTTTCCAATTTAACTAAAATCCAGGATGTCTGAAGTATTGAAGTATGATATTACAGTACAGATAATATTTAATGTTGAAGAAAATTATTTGACAACGTGGTTCATACATCCTGTATTTTTAGATAAAAAGAAAGCAAATAAAAAAACGATAAAATAGAATAACCGATTCTGCACCGGTAAATACATACATTTGTTTAAATACGTATATATTTTTAAATAGATATTTTTAAATAGATAATATAAAAAAACCTGAAAGAAAAAAAAACAAATTCATATCGATATATATTATTCCAGGTAAAGTGTCCCAGGTAAAGTATCTCGGATAAAGTATCCCTGGTAAAGTGCTCCTCCAGGTAAAGTGTCCCAGGTAAAGTGCTGGGGAACAACTATAGTATCAGGAACAATTTTCCAATTTAACTAAAATCCAGGATGTCTGAAGTATTGAAGTATGATATTACAGTACAGATAATATTTAATGTTGAAGAAAATTATTTGACAACGTGGTTCATACATCCTGTATTTTTAGATAAAAAGAAAGCAAATAAAAAAACGATAAAATAGAATAACCGATTCTGCACCGGTAAATACATACATTTGTTTAAATACGTATATATTTTTAAATAGATATTTTTAAATAGATAATATAAAAAAACCTGAAAGAAAAAAAACAAATTCATATCGATATATATTATTCCTGGCACTGGAATGACATTGCTACATAATAAAGATAGGAAGGTAGAAGCTATTAAGAAAGGAGAGTTAGTTATACATTTAAGCGAAATGACTTACCACTCAAATGAATGCACTTCTAAGATAGATAAGATAAGCCAGAAAGGCTTCAATAGCACATGTTCGCCGGAAAAGAAGAACGAAACCCCTTTGCCACTTGTTTAAATACACGAAATCATGTGAACGACCACCGACTTACGTCTCATGTTCGTGTCACGCTCATACGCTTTGACCAGGAAAGAAATTTACATTTCAGTAGTGAATTCTTGTTTCATATTTACATTATAATTGGTAGAAGAAGAGATACGAGGTCGAAGTGGGAATCTCAAGATAGAAGTGACTATTTTCCCGACAGACGGACCTCTATCAGCGCGCATAGAAACGTTGATTTCGACTCTCGTCGAAAGTAAATATATTCAGCCTTGAAACATTTCTCGGTGTTGGGTATGAGAAAGGACTGGCTATTCGCCGCCCATACGATAATTTATTAATTCAATCGAGGGAAGTAAAGTGAACGAAATTAACGTTACAACTGCTCCCTTTTCAGATCTATTGTGGTCCTCTGAATCTAGATTACATTCTTCAGCCCGACTCTTTTTAAGTAGCCAATCAGCTTCGAGACTGAATCTTTCATGTAATTTCTTGCTGGTTGCTTCTTATCGCCTAGTAGAAGAAACCGTACATACGCCAGGCAGTCGCACTGGCATAGTATGTGCTTTGCAGTTTCCTCCTCTAGGTGACAGAATTTGCACATGGCCTTCATATATCAACCCCATTAGCTTTGCGTGCCTGTTAAGCTTACAGTGCCCTGTTAACATACCTACTACGACTTTGACAGTTTTCCTATCTTTGCTTATTAGGCCTGCCTTAAATGTGGGCAAATGTCCTTTAATAAACTGTTTCGCATATCTCTGTCCTGGTAAGATTGCCCACCATTCTAGAGATTTCTGTACCACCCACTTCCTTGTGGCCATATTTATTGTCCAATTTGCGACGCCGCAGAAGGGTTCCGGTCCAGTGAATGGCATTGTCTGGCTGTTTCATCCGCCAGCTCGTTGCCCTTATGACCCTAGTGCCCTGGTACCTATCATGAAAGCCCACATTTAACATAATATACACTTCTCCAAAAAATTAATGCACCACCTTAAAATTATAAAATATTTTGTTCTCCTTTTTAAGAATCCCCATTATAAATTAATTTTTATAAGCAACTGGTATAAACTGTTTCTGGCAGTGCTTAAATTTATTGATATCTTTTTTCAAAGCTTTTTTTTTGGATAAACTTACAAAAATAATTTGAAAAATAAGAAATAAACCAATGTAGTTCCCAAGTGTAAGGCACGAATCATGTTTCTTTAAATATTGGTTTTTAACAAAGTTTATTATTATGGAACGTTTATTATTATGGAACGTCAAAATCGAAATTTGACTCGCGATGAATGTGCCCACGCCGTACTACTAGGGAAGATGGCTGGAGCTACCGAAGAATAGGTAATGTGAATCATACAACCATCTCACGGGTAATACAAAGATTCCTAGAGACAGGAGATCATGCCCGTAGAGCAGCACAAGGAAGAAATCGAGTCACAACACCAATACAAGATCGATTTTTAAGAATTTCGGCGTTTCGACAGCAATTTGTGACGTGTCATAGCCTACAAATTCAAGTGCTGAAACTGTTCGGTTACGCTTAAGAGATTTCAATTTAAGACCTAGGATTGCTGCCCGGGGTCCTATATTAACCGTAGATCGCACCGAAGAGAGTTTTGCCAGAGAATACGAAAATTGGGTTGAGGCTGACTGGGAATGCGTGCTCTTTACAGACGAGTCCAGATATTGTCTGTACAATAATGATAGAGGTATTCGTGTATTTCGACGACCCAACGAACATTATGCCCAATGCAACTTCTCAAACTCCATGTTGTTTATAGGAGGATCCATTATGGTTTGGGGAGGTATTTCTTTGACAGCACGCACGGACCTATTGGTCATAAATAATGTAAGTATGACAGCTGACAGGTACATATAAGATATCTTACAACAACATGTAGTACCTTTTCCTCCATATATTGGCGAACATTTCTTGTTAATGCAAGATAACGCCATGCCGCATGCTGCACACGTTGTCAGAAATTACCTGGAAGAGATTGGACCTCATATTATGGAATGGTAATCCCGTAGTCCAGACCTAAATCTTATAGAAAACTTATGGGATATCCTTAACAGGCGATTAAGAGCGATACTGTACCAATTTTTATTAATATATTTAATGATGTTGGTTTGCAACTAAAGTTCATTACATAATTTGCGAACGGCAGCTTTTCGTCAGTGAGCATAAGTCATGGGAACTGTTGCTTATTCTTGCAATGTTATTAAATTGAAAATGTATTGAATTAAAAAAATAGTCTACCCGTGATGGTCATGTAAACCTCCGCGTGATCTCACCTAAAATATATGTATAATTTTAAATTAAGTTAAAATAAAGTAGCCTAGAAATTGTGGAAGTATATGCATGTAATATTAAAAAATGACATAGTTAATAAGTTTCAATAACATTATTTACCTGTGAAAAAAAGTTTTCCAGACAATCCTGATTTAGTTTATGAGTTAATATGTATTTAACTGTAAATTCTTCCTTGATTGTTTCATACAAATTTTTCAAGGAATTTGTAGATATAATAATTCCTTTCTGAAATATCTGAAGACTATTTTTACCAACACATCTCATACCCTTAACGGTAGCTAACATTTCATCTAAAACATCATTTTGACACTGTAAATTAGTTCCATAGGGTTTTTTAATGGGGATCGAGCAGGAAAGTGTGTATGAGTTCATAATGTCGAACCAACTTTTAACCAGTTCAATGAAATTTCCCACCTCTTTTGCTGCTACCTTGTCTTCACCTGGTAAATAGTGTTTCAATGCAGTTGACGTTGTGTTAGAAAACAGTTCACCTGCCAATCTAACATTTTGCCTTTGTGTTTTTTCTACATTTATGTGTAGAGGTGTAAGTTTGTGGCAAGAGCTAACTTCTGTTCTGGTTATATTTATCAAATGTTCAACAGGTTCTTTATTATTTTTTCATTATAAATGAATCCAGTGTCTAAAAACCAGTTTCTCAATAATTTTAGGAGGTGAGGAACATCAGCAAAAAAATAAATAGGTTTTTTGGTTACACAGTGTTCAATATAAGTTTTTTCCACTGTAATACCCAATTCTCTCCACAGTCCTTGATTGCTACTGCCACAATCACTGACACAAGCAGCAACATCATACTTAATTGCATTTAAACAGCAAATAATGTTTTCCAGCAACTCTCTTGTCATTTTTTTATCAAACCCCAAAAATACAGGTTGCTTCCATTTGTCAAACAAACCTCTTGCCATTACGACTTGCATATATGAATGTGGTCCAATAATCTCATCGTCTTTTTCGCAGTACTCATACAACTTGGACACTTTAACTTCGTCAAATGACAAAACAGTAATTCGAAACATTTTGCTTTTAGTTTCTCCAACCGTATTCATAATATGTAATACATCCACAAGTATTCCGCTAGTCAAATTAATATTAGCAGCCCATTGCTGCAATGTTGATATACCTGGTAGAGGATAATGTAAGCTGTTTCTTAGATATATATAGGCACGTTTACTAAAGTAGCGCAGGGTAAATGCTCTCGATAGTTCTTCCGTAGTCCAACGTGCCTTAGCTTTCTTTTTCAGAACTATATCCAATTGATTTGATGTCAGGAAATCATTAAATGCAACTTTAGCTCTGTCAGCGAAGTCCCTCTGATCTTTTTTTATTTGATTTTCTAGTTCAAAAAGGTGAAGTTTTTCGACATTTTCTTGAGTTTAAATTTTTTGTTTGAGCATTACGTTTTCATTTTGCAGAACTTCAAGCTTGATTTTTAAAATTTCACATTCCTTACATCCCTGGTTTGTTTCATTGCTAGTGAATGGAATATTATATACATCAACATTCTCGTCATTTTGGTCTGTTTCCATATATAAGAGAGGCTCTGTCACACTAATGTTCAACAGTTCATTAACCACAGTTTTACTTTATTTTTTTAATGCTCTTGTAGCCCTACTAGTGAATTCAGCTGGTTTGGCATCTTTCGACGAAAGCAAAAACAGTGAAGGAATAGCTAAAAAAATTGAAAAACTAAGTATCTGGTTCTACATATTTAAAAAATATATTTACCATCTTTATTAAGCTTCTTAGCAGTCAAGTTCATCAGCCTTGCTTGCATTTCGTCTTCATAATCTTCTGGCTTAAAATGTTTGCTACAAATTCTTTTATTTTTAGAAGACCATTTATCCTTACGTAGGCATTTTCTTTCCCATTCCTTGCAAACTCTGGGGTCTTTAGGGAATGTGAAAAATAATAAATTTTCCCCCGTTTCCTTTGCTTTCTTTGAATTATTTTTACATGTAGCCACGCTACAAACTATTCCTCCCGGCATAGCTGCCTATAAAGAGTAAAATCGTATTACAGTAGTGATTAAAAAGAAAATAATTTGTTAGAACTTACCTTTAATTTGAAAACAAAATAGCCCTTGTCCTTTTCACAAATTACAATAATTATACACCAAAAAAACAAGCTTACGCTTACAACACAACGTTCGTTTATTAATAGTTTGAAATATCAATAATTAAAAAATAAAAAACCGTCAAAAAAGAATACAAAACACAACTAAACTGTTTAAACAACACACAAACTCCATTAACTGTAACCGTTTGCCATACGCTTGGGCATTCTCGATGACGATGCTACCCCCTCTCGCGTCGCTTCCGCCATAAGTTACCAGGCAACCTATACATCTATTGACCTTGCCTAAAAATATGCTATGTGTCTTCACACCATTGACATTTGCCATTATAATAACAAACTAGTTATTTATATCAATCATATAATATTACAAAGGAAAATCAAAAAGGTAAGCATACTTTTCTTTATTATTATTGTTGACTATTATAAAACTCATTTTTAATTTCAGGTCCTTGAACTACAGTAACTTCTAGAAAGATTCCAGAATTATTAGAATACTCTTTAGGTATACAAAAATATAGATTAAAGTTTTCAATCTTATTATCAGTTATATGTTGTTGTAATTAGTACATCAATATTGTCCAAATAAAGCATGGAAATGAGCTAAATGGAATTGTTTCTTTATTTACATATCAAAAATGAGTAAGTGAATTTTTAAATGCTACAATACAAATCCAATTCAATAACCTGGAAGAGGTGGGGGAGAGGTAAATTCAAATCTGGGAAGAATTGGACCAAAATGAAATAAGGAAGCTTATTTTAAGTAAGGGTCGACTCCAGGGTGTTTTACTACTTAAACAAGTTATTTATTTCAGAACCAAATATAACATTCTTCAATAATATGTATGTAAAACCCGACTGACTGATGACTCGACTCCTCGGCGGGAAAGGCCTTGTCAACGTCATTTGTCACTCGTGTTATTGGCACTTAAGTCCGGTTCACACTCCTAAGACTAAATTACCCTAACATACATAACAGGAAACACTCGTTTTTGAGAACTTTTCATTTTTGAGTTTGTTTCGTTTACTGTCAATTATCCCTCGTCTTCGACTCGAGATAATTTTCAAAGTATTCATGAGCTCGAAAAAATTTCCGGAAATAATTTGACCTCTAGTGGTATTACTAGTGACAATTTTTGTTCATTTTAGCAAGCCGTCCGCATTGATTCCTAACAACTTCTATATTGGCCTTGCATATAAAATCAATAATTCTTACCATCTGAGACATATCATTCAACAAGTAAGAATAAAGCCCTCTTTGTCTGCGCATTACGAAAGCGTGATATGTGGCCTCACGTAAGTTGGAGTTTGTCTCTGTTTACGATTTGTTAAAATTTGTTGACTTCTATGCAAATTTTTAACTTTCTTTTTGGCATCTGAAGCAGTAGAGAAAAGACCTGCTGTCTAAAATTTTTATATGTAGAAAAATTATAGGTGAAAACTTTATTTTCTTATTCTCTTAATGCATCAGAGTCTGATGGTATGTATTAATGCCTATTAATAATTGCATTTAAAGAATTAAATAGGTTTCCATCAGGAAACATTGAGATGTATATGGACCGACTTTTTAAGGTCCTGTAATGCAATGGATACGTTGGTAGACTAGGGGTGTGGAAAGGCCTCTGAATCGGTGGTGTTGCGGGTCACTTGGAGGATCATCTCAAGGGAATCAAACAATTACTTGTAGCACTTGGATATGTTTGATTTATTTACTATAATACATTACACTACTTACTATGGCTAATGATATACATAAGTACCTAGCCGTATAGCATACTTATATTTAATGGTTAAAGATTACTGATCTCTGACCATTCGACTATATAGAATGTTCTTCATGACTTATTCTAAATCAACTTCTCCTATAATAAATATTGAATGCATATTTATATAACCAGTCAAGTTCAAATAAAACAAATAAACATATTATTGTTTTGACTCACTTCACGCTTGAACTTGACTTTCTATTCAATAACCTTCTTAATTTATATTTATATAATAATGAAATGTTCGAACGTTTTGTTGAAATAAGATCAAGGGAATTTAATTCTTATTTTAAATATTTATTATTATAAATTATATTGGGCCAAAAGGCCTCACAGTCCTAAAATTTTGTTTCAATAATTAGGACTGTACTATTCTTTGTGGAGACATTAACATTGATTATTTAAATATATCACGTGAAATAACATTATTAATTGACTTAATAGAGAGTTTTAACTTAAACTTAAAAAATTGTGAACCAACACGGATTTTCACAAATGAAAACGACAAAAACTAAAGTTGACTATTTTTCAACTAATATGATGTTTGAATACAATGAAAACGTGATTGATATGCAACTTGGTGATCAACTAGGACTTAATATTCATGTAGAATATCGATCAAGTATATTTTGTACATTTTGCGAAAATAAGCTAAATAACAGAAAGACAAATTTTAAGAATTTATCGGCATCCGATTAACTGAGTTTACAGACTCATCTAGACAATGAAAGTTTTCTGTCGGACTATGAATATCTAAATGATACAAACATTTCAAGTGTTGATCTAGTATATAATGGATTTCTGTATACTGTATGTTATTATATTGATTTTATTTGCCCTATTTTAACAAAAAACGTATCTAATCTAACCAAAAAATCATGGATTGATCGCAATCTTGTACAGATGGGTAATGATCTTAGGAATTTTTTTTGGTTAACAAAATATTCCGCAAATCCCGATGATCATCTAAATTATAATAGGTTATATCACTGAAATTAACCAATCAAAAAAATTGTTCTACCAAAAAAGTCTAGAAAATAAAAATGTAAAAGAAAAACAAAAATATATATGGCGAACAGTAAAACAAAAAATTGGAAAAAAGAGACATTCTACAATTGATACCATTGATATAAATGGGAAAATAACTCAAAATAAATACGAAATTGCTAATTTGTTTGCAACGAATACTAAAAAAGCAATAAATACTCACTTTACTGACTGTAGTTTTAAAAGTTATACAACAATGTATGTAGCTAATACTTTTTATTGCAAACCTGTTATCCCTGAAGATGTATTGGATATAATTAATTGCCTAAAAAATGTTAATGCCGAGGGTATTGACTGTCTTTCGACAAAGATCATTAAAAGTATAGGTCCACAAATTGCTTGTACTCTAGCATACATCATCCACTACTCAGTGGAAACAGACACGTTTCCATCAAGTCTAAAGATAGGACTTGTTTCACCAATACATAAAAAAGATAGCCTTCTTAGTCTTGACAATTATCGGCCAATAACTGTCCAAACTGTGATATGTAAAGTGATAGAAAAATGTATTTATAAACAAATGTTTTCTTTCCTTAAAAAGTATAATGTTATATCAGACGATCAGCATGGTTTCTTGCCTGGCAGATCGACGGAGAGTGCATCCATATCTCTGCTTAATTTTATCCACACCTCATTGGATAGGAAGAGGTATGTGGGGGCGCTCCTCTTTGATCTTTCAAAGGCTTTTGACTCGGTTAGTACTGATATAACAATAAAGAAACTACGAGATTTGGGATTTCGGGGCAAATTTCTATCGTGGCTGAAATCATACTTAGAAGCCAGAAAACTTATTGTTAGGATTGAAGATCAGAAGTCCCTCCCCCAACCTGTGGAAATTGGCGTACCTCAAGGCTCAATCTTAGGTCCTCTGATATTTTTATTATACATAAATGATCTTTCTAAATATGTTAGCACTAATCATTTGATATTATATGCAGATGACACCACATTAGCAATTGATTCTGAATCTCCAGATGAGCTGCTTTTAAAGATGAATATTTTATCAAAAGAATTTAAAAGTTGGTGTGAAAGAAATTCTTTGATAGTGAATTCGACAAAAACCATCCTTTGCATCCATGCATTTTTTTACGAGAACAGATATTCCTGAAAATAGCTGTATCTCAGTTAAGGGTACTGATGTGGCTTTTTCGAGTTCTACGAAATTTCTAGAAACCTACCTTGATAGGAATATGAGTTGGAATACCAATATCAACCACATTTGTAAAAAATTAAATAGCAGTTACTTTGCAATATTACAGCTAAAAAATATATTTACAACTAGTCAATTGATCAATGTTTATTATGCAACAGTATACTCCCATATTTCCTATAATATCATTCTATGGGAGGGGGGGGGGGCGGGGGTAGGTGCGATAAATGCCTCAAGGATTTTTATTTCTCAAAAAAGGATTGTTCGTCTAATTTTTAATCTAGATTTTAGAGAAACATGCAGAAATAATTTAGAGATTTCGGTATTCTAACATTTTATTCTATTTACATCTATAAGTGCATATTATATACAAAAAGAAATTTCAGTGATTTTAGTCTTAATTGTGATTTCCATGATTACCCAACCAGATCTGGCAGGCTTATCCGGCCACCTAAACATGAAATTTCATTCTTTGAAAAAAGTCCTGTCTATAAAGGAATTCAATTCCTGAATCATTTGCGTAGCTGAATAAGATATGAAGACAATTTCAATGTTTTCAAACAAAAACTTCAAAAATTTTTAATTGTCGAATGTTTCTATGATGTGTCAGAGTTTTTAAACAAACGATTTTAATTTAACTGTTTGTAACGTGCCTACCTTCTTACACGTGGCTCCTGCCACAAGAACACGTCACTATGGACACCCTTGATGCAAAATTCGGGTTTTTAAATCTCGGGCGCCAGATTATTAACGTGGTTTGCTCCACGGCCCCTTGACCCTTAGCGTCAAGAGTTCCAGATAGCCTCAGATGGAGGTTACGGAAAATTCCAGGGGTCTTGTTGAATTAAATTTAAATAACTAGTGAAAATCCGGAAAAGCCAAATCTTGGTTCTCCAATCAATAAATTGCGGTTAATAATGAAAATAATAGGAATTCAAAACTTTGATCTATTAATACTCTGTGGTCTATTTTACGAATAATTCTTTAGTGACAAACAAATTAACAGGGAAAAGAAAATGAGGTATGTTTTACCTATATCTGGGATTTTAACGGACTTAACGGTCAGGTTATCAAATACGGTTCGAATCTACCGGGTTTAACGGGGTCCCTAATGCACGATTTAGATCTGCCGGGTAATCAGACAAATTGTGGCCAAGCCTCTTCCAAGTCTGATTAACCCTTGAATCTAAAGGAAACCGGTAGCTATTATTCCGAAAAAAAATAAAATTCAAGAACGGATTAGATCTGCCGGGAAATCAAACAAATTGTGGCCAAGCCTCTTCCAAGTCTGATTAACCCTTGAATCTAAAGGAAACCGGTAACTATTATTCCAAAAAAAATAAAATTTAAGAACTAATTAGATCTGCCGGGAAATCAAACAAATTGTGGCCAAGCCTCTTCCAAGTCTGATTAACCTTTGAATCTAAAGGAAACCGGTAGCTATTATTCCGAAAAAAAATAAAATTCAGGAACGAATTAGATCTGCCGGGAAATCAAACAAATTGTGGCTAAGCCTCTTCCAAGTCTGATTAACCCTTGAATCTAACTAAAGCCGGTAACAATTAAAAAAAAATAATTTTCCCACGAGTTAAACGGTACCCAACTATCGACACACAGAGTAAAAATATTCGTACTAGCATAAAATTAAAATATAAAATCCACTTGGATATCAATTTAATATAAAACTACTGACAGCCAAAAGCATAAAATAATTCGAGAATCCACTAATAACTCATATCAGTTAATTAATACATAATAAACGCAGTAAATAAAATTCGAAATCAAATTACGGTTGACAAATCTTTATTTCCAGATGAGAGAAACAAAATAAAAAAAAAAACCAAATTTCAGTTCAACAACAAAAGAAAAAAATAGCCGGTCGGAAAATTTTCAAAACCATACATTTAACAATTTAATACTAAGCGGCGATACGGAAAGTTTAGAATACACAGTTTAATTGTAAAAGTGATTTACCTTATAAAATACAGTTGAACACACAATCTTGGTGCACTAAATTTTCACAATACGGTTTATCGGTTTTTCGGAAGAAAGTTGAGCGAAGAATCACGAAACACTATTGCAGGGCCGGAATAAATCAGAGCGCGAATGAAAATCACGAGCGAAAATGAATGCTAGACGGAATGAATCGGAGACGGAATCAAAATCGGAGCGCGAATAAAAATCACCCGAAAAATGAATTGTTTGAGAATTTATATCCAAAATTTTTAGTTACATTCTTCGGCCGTAATGTGGTGTGGGAATCAAACGTGAAATTTATCTAGTTTCGACAAAAACTTGTAAGTATACTAGACGGCTTTCGTTTTAATTAAAATGTTGTATATACCGGGCGTCCTTTCAGTTGAAAAATTTAAATATCGGAAATGAATAAATTGGCTATGGTAGAATTTGGATTTGCGTAACTCGGACTTATACTAAAATATACAACGGTAATAACAAAAAAAAATAAATCAATGCGGTAGTAGAAAGGGTTGTAAAGTAACGAGTTATATACACCCTAGTGGTAAAATAAAATATATTACGGAACAAAATAAAATAAAAATTAAACTTGCAAAAAGCAAAAAAAAATAACTCGTTACATGTTTAATAAGTAAGTCATATTTTATGTAAAATCCTCTTTTCTGTTTGACCTGTCCTATATCATGTACTATGATCAAAAAGGATGAATAAATTATTATTATGTAGCTAGCTGGCTGGGACGATGCGGAATACTCTGGAGGTCGACATTGCTATTATTGGTTTCTCTTCTATGTGTTTTTTTTATACCAGCAGGAATTATATTATCTCGTAGTTGTGAACAAATTATTTACTCTTTTAATATTATATATTTGATTGGTTATGTGAAGTGTGGTAGTACATAGTAGGGGAGTGGCTTGTACGTTGAACCACTTTGTACCTTGGGCAAGTAGCATCATTTTAAATTTGGCGCCTAAATCTCCGTCAAACTCCTCCGTAGTTAGTTGACATATTCACCACCGATATTCGCTTCTTTATTAAAGTGAGCAGGTGGTTGTTTCATGTGTCTCTGAAAGTAAGTGTTTTTAAATATCTTTAATATTTTATAATTACTTTCATTGTGAATCTACTCTACACAGTCTTCACTTGCTTTACGTTAAAGATACATATGTTACCAAATCATTTTGCTAGTATGCAGCATTTCATTTTTGTTTTCTATATGTTAAAATCATATTTTTTCTTAAAATGTATTGTATTTGTTACGTTACGATAAGGTAATGCCAATTTTCAACGCCTCCAACAAGGTTGGGCGCCAATTTGTAACGGCTACTCAGTTTAGAGAGCACCGCAGGTGTAGATTCTGAGACCAAACTAGTACAAATTCAGAGAGTAGTCTTACCGTTTCTCGGGTAATTCTACTTGAAATTTATTTAAGGTACTGAAATTAGATGAAGGTAAATTATGAAAATTAAGAAAGGTAAGTGGGCGCCACCCTGAATAATACTAGCTTATTTGTTATTCACATCAGCATTATAACGACAAATCCTGTAAGATTGGAAGGGAAAATAAACTTTATGAACAACGTTATTAAATTTACAAGTTGTATATTGACTTTTTAAAAAAAACAATAAACAGGAAAAAAAATGACTAGGTATTCATTGGGTTGTTCTATGTTGAAGAGTTGAAGGAGCGATGAAATATATGGATGTTACTTTCCTAGATTGATAGTTCCAGATAAAGACCTTGACAGATAGAGTCCTTGTTGAAATTCCATGTAAAGTTCTGGTTTCAGGTTTCTGGGTCCATGTGAAGTTTCTGGGTCCAGGTGAAGTTTCTGGTCCAGGTAAAGTGTCCCAGGTAAAGGTTTGGTCCAGGTAAAAAAAAATGCACTCAGATGAATGCACTTCTTAGAGATAAGATACGATAAGCTAGAAAGGCTTCAATAGCACATGTTCACAGGAAAGAAGAATGAAACCCTTTTGCCACTTGTTTAAATACACGAAATCATGTGAAAGATAACAGACTTACGTCTCATGTTCATGTCACGCTCATACGCTTTGACTAGGAAAGGAATTTACATTTCAGTAGTGAATTCTTGATTCATATTTAATTTATAATTGGTAGAAGAAGAGACACGAGGTCGAAGTGGGAATCTCAAAATAGAAGTGACTATTTTCACTACAGACGGCCCTCGATCGGCCCGCATAGAAACGTTGATTTCGACTCTCGTTCACAGCAAATATATTCAGCCTTGAAACATTTCTCGGTGTTGGGTATGAGAAAGGACTGGCTATTCGCCGCCCATATGATAATTTATTAATTCAATAGAGGGAAGTAAAGTGAACGAAATTAAAGTTAAACACCCTTACAACCCGAGAAAAAATTTTTTTTTTTTTTTATAAGTGTCATTGAGCTATTACGAGACTGAAGAAAAGAAGATATCGAACGATAGGAAGACTAAGAAGAAAGGAACGAGTCACTGCGATACTGAAGGAAAAGAACACATTTGAGGATTCTTCCGAATAATTAATTTAGAGAAAAAAAAAAGATTTAAAAAAAATGAAAGAAAGGGAGCGGTCCAAAGTCTTCACCGGAAAGCCAGATGAATTTTTCTCTTCCTAGGCTCTTACCAGGGAGGTTGCCAGTTAGCGTCCACAGTAGCCATTGGTCATCGCGCAAGCAGAACATTAGAAAAAAAATCATCATACAAACACAGCAGAAACTTTGAACGGTAAATTCGGAGAAAAGCGGAACCAGTACCAGGTATCTACATACCAATAATTTTAGAAATTTAATAGAAAGATAAATCACTGCATCAATGGGTTCCCAAAGATAATGACATAAGATAAGATAAGGAAAGAAATGAGACTTCCACCAGATACATTGATTATCCCTCAGTTAGATAAAAAAGATATGGATGAGCTATTATTTATAAAATGTTTCTTTATTTAATTAAAAAAAAATTTTTACCGGAATTTGAGCCTGTCAGCTGAATATTAAATATTATATGATAACATATCTACTATCATATGAATAATAAAAAAAATTATATTTTTGGAACAAATCCAAGGAAGTTTATTTCACTCCTTAACAGAATGTAGCTCCTGTCAAGCTAAAATGTTTTGGAACAAAGCCAAGGAAGTTTGTATTGCTCCCTACCAGAATGTAGCTCCTGTCAAGCTAAAATTTCATATTTTTGGTCGGATATGTGCACCACCACAGTATCACCGATCAAGAAATCAACTTCTGCCTAATGAGAAGGACCTCGCGAGAGATGTTAAATCGCGTCGTGGTCTTCAATCTCAGCTTCAGCTGAAATCCAAACCCAAAACACCATGACAATACAACATAACGTTCCTTAAATACAAAAGCTTTTAAGATCGATAAACTAAATAATGAATAACAACAAACCAAAAAAAACGAAAAAAAAAATTTGGAACAAGCTGATACAGCAAGTCCAAGGAGGCTCGATCTAACCCCCTAACAGAATGTAGCTTCTGTCAAGCTGAAATTTGGGGAAAAGAGAAATTGACAACGGCATCCCACAACAGTACTGTTGGAAAATCCCCAGAGCGATATGTGAGCCATGTTGGCACAAACGCAGTAGCTAACCCCCCGAGTAGATTTAACTAATGACAGCAGACCTTAGCCACCTCTGCTTTTTTTACCTGGACCAAACCGTTACCTGGGACACTTTACCTGAACCAGCACTTTACCTGGACCCAGAAACTTTACCTTTTTTTTTTTTTTTTCGGGCCGAGATGGGAAACTCATGTTCGAATGGGTCCAGGACCCAAACAGTGTTAGACTCATCCCCAAGGAGATGCCAACCAACCAAACTCACCTCAAACTCGCCGTTACCCCCGCCTCGGAATCACTACCCTAGCATTCTTCGAGACGGGCGGCGGTCCCTCGCACACTCTCCGCACACTCTCCGCTCACATCGTCGTCTTCTCCCTAACTTCCACTCCTACCTCTCATGCCATATCGAGTCGTTCTCTCCCCCTGACCATGCTCTCTACTACGCCACTTACCTCCATCCATTCCTCCTCCCCCTTCAACATTATCTCCACCATATTCTTCCAATACACCGCCTCCCCTAGTTTCCTCTCCAACTTCTTCAGCACTTCCTCGTTCCTCCAGCATCTGAACACATGCCCCACATCATCCTCCACTCCACACCTCTCGCACACTCCAGTCTCTCTTTTTCCAATCTTGTGGAGGTACCCTACTCTCGACCCATGTCCAGTGAACACCTGTGTCAAGAAGTAGTTCACCTCCCCGAATTTCCGATCCATCCAATCTCTCCTATTCCCAATCGCTCCTTTTAGCGCGCCCTCATACTCCTCCCACCTTCTCTCCATTTCCTCCTCAATCCATTCTTGTACTTCCTCTCTGGTCGCACCCCTCCAGCGTTTATTCCTGGCTCTAGCCATCACGTCCAATGGGTAGGTCCTTGCCAGCACCGCTGCTGCCAGTCCACCCACTGTCCTGTACCCCTGCACTACCCTTAGCAATATACCTCTCTGCACCCGCAGGAGTGGCCTAACCCTCGCATTCACTCCCGCTCTTTCACCCCACACCTCCGCACCGTACAGCAAACTCTGCTCTACCGTCCTACCAATGATCCTCCTCTTCCACTCTCCCGGCCCCTTCACATTACTCATCAATCTCCCCAGCCATGCTGCCCTCACTTTCCCCTTCTCTGCCGCCTTCAACATGTGTGTTCGGAAGGCTAACTGACTATCCAACCACACCCCTAGGTATTTCACACACTCCTCCATGCGAATTCTCCTTCCCTTCACCATCACCCCCACTTCCCTTGTCTTGCTCCGTCCCTTCACTAGCAACCCCACCGTCTTATCTTCCGCCACTTCTAGTCCGCACCGCTCTATCTTCTCCACAATCTTCCTACACATTCTCTCCGCCTTTCTTTCTATCTCCGCCACTCCTTTTACCGTACATACCAGACACACATCGTCCGCATACACCGTAATCTCACATCCCTCTTCACATACTATCCCACAAACCTCATCAAACACACACTTCCATAGCGTCGGTCCAAGAACCGAGCCCTGGGGCACTCCAGCCTCCGTATCATACCTCCTCCCTCTAGTGTCTACTGTCACACGTCCCGTCAGGTAGTCTTCCACTAGGTTAACCAAACCCTCCCCCACTCTTAGCCTCAGCAACGCGCTCAACACTGCCCGTTTGCTGACACCGTTGAACGCGTTTCCGACGTTGAAGAACACGAGTAGGGCCAATTTCTTGTTCCTCCAGCTGCCCTCCCTAGCCCTTTCAACCAAGCCCATCACCCTGCCCAGCGCCGAGATGCATGATTTTCCCTTCGCAAACCCGTGCTGGTTTTCCCTAAAACCCCCATTCCTACCAACTTCCTCTTCAATCCTATCCTTTATTATCCCCTCCATCAATTTACCCATACCACACAGCAGACTGATGGGCCTGTAGTCCCCCGCCCTCTTCCCCTCTCTACCCGCCTTCTTAAGTAATATCACCCTAGCCACCTTCCATCCTTCTGGAAACTCTTCCTCCCTTAGCACCCTGTTGAAAAGCTCGCAGAAGTACTCCCCATTGTCATCCAACATCCTCTTCAACATATCACCCCTCAGGCCATCTATCCCCGGGGCTTTCCTTACTTTGATGTTCCTTCCCCCCTCTTGTACTTCCCACTTCTCCACCGGCCTTATCCCCCTCATTTTTCCTACCCCCCTAGTATCCTGGACTTCTCGAATCCTGCCTCCAACTCCTTCTCCCCCTGTGAAGAATCTGCCTATAACCTCCTTCTCCCAATCTTCCTCTAGCACCTCGCTCCTATTTCCACCCATCCTCTTCACCGCCATCTCATATGCCTTTCCCCATGGATTGTTTTCCAGGTCCCCCAGTAACTCTTCCCACTTCCCTCTTTTTTCCCTCTCCACCCTTCGCTCCAGTTCCTTCTTCTTCTCTTTGTATCCCCCTTTTCCCTCTATCCTACCTCTTGCCCTCAGCATCCGTCTTCGTTCTTTCTTACACTCCCTCCACAGCTCCTCTATTTCCTCATTCCACCAGTAATTAGCCCTTCGCTCACGCCTATTGCCCCTTTTTCCCTCTCTTTTACAGCCCTGTATCACATCGTACAATTCATCTACATCATGTCCAAGTCCCCTTTCTATCTCCTCTCTTACTTTCTTCCTCATACTCTCTGCCTTGGCCTTCGTCCACCTCCATCCCCACTCTCCCGATAAATCCCTTCTCCCCTTCCTTATATCCGTCTCCACATACCTATGTAAGCTCAAGCTTTCCTCATCCTCCAGCACCTTCCAACTACTCACTTTTTCCCCCAGCCATTCATCACATGCTGTTATATCAATGCATGACGAACCCCCGTCACCCCTCACGAAGGTGGGCAGTAGTCCGTCATTCAGCACCGCCAGCCCGTTGGATGTCAACACTTCCTCCAGGATCTCCCCTCTCCTATCCGTTTTCTTTTCCCCCCCCCATGCAGTATTTTTAGCATTGAAGTCCTTTACTTCACTTTACCTGGACCCAGAAACTTCAGATGGACCCAGAAACCTGAAACCAGAACTTTACATGGAATTTCAACAAGGACTCTATCTGTCAAGGTCTTTATCTGGAACCAGGACTCTATCAATCTAGGAAAGTAACATCCATATATTTCATCGCTTCTTCAACTCTCCAACATAGAACAACCCAATAAAAACCTAGTCATTTTTTTTCCTGTTTATTGTTTTAAAAAAAAAATCAATATACAACTTGTAAATTTAATAACGTTGTTCATAAAGTTTATTTTCCATTCCAATCTTACAGGATTTGTCGTTATAATGCTGATGTGAATAACAAATAAGCTAGTATTATTCAGGGTGGCGCCCACTTACCTTTCTTAATTTACCTTCATCTAATTTCAGTACCTTAAATAAATTTCAAGTAGGATTACCCGAGAACCGGTAAGACTACTCTCTGAATTTGTACTAGTTTGGTCTCGGAATCTACACCTGCGGTGCTCTCTAAACTGAGTAGCCGTTACAAATTGGGAAATTTTAAAGCAGTTAAGATATTAAAATTTCAAGAATTTCAGATAACTGAGGTAATAAAACTTTAGAGCTAAGATAATAACTTCGATATCCCCTGATATGTCAGCAACTATGTAAGTTAATTGCAAAGTCAAATTGTCAATGGTCTTTAAAGAAGAAATTTTATATACCCTTTCGGCATATGAATACAGACAAGACACTTTTGTCTGTAACGATAAGATAAGATAAGTACTATAAAATATATAGTACAGTAGACAAGTTTACTACCCTTGTCCACTTAAGATAAGATAAGATAAGATAAGATGAGATGAGATGAGATGAGATGAGATGAGATGAGATGAGATGAGATGAGATGAGATGAGATGAGATGAGATGAGATGAGATGAGATGAGATGAGATGAGATGAGATGAGATGAGATGAGATGAGATGAGATGAGATGAGATGAGATGAGATGAGATGAGATGAGATGAGATGAGATGAGATGAGATGAGATGAGATGAGATGAGATGAGATGAGATGAGATGAGATGAGATGAGATGAGATGAGATGAGATGAGATGAGATGAGATGAGATGAGATGAGATGAGATGAGATGAGATGAGATGAGATGAGATGAGATGAGATGAGATGAGATGAGATGAGATGAGATGAGATGAGATGAGATGAGATGAGATGAGATGAGATGAGATGAGATGAGATGAGATGAGATGAGATGAGATGAGATGAGATGAGATGAGATGAGATGAGATGAGATGAGATGAGATGAGATGAGATGAGATGAGATGAGATGAGATGAGATGAGATGAGATGAGATGAGATGAGATGAGATGAGATGAGATGAGATGAGATGAGATGAGATGAGATGAGATGAGATGAGATGAGATGAGATGAGATGAGATGAGATGAGATGAGATGAGATGAGATGAGATGAGATGAGATGAGATGAGATGAGATGAGATGAGATGAGATGAGATGAGATGAGATGAGATGAGATGAGATGAGATGAGATGAGATGAGATGAGATGAGATGAGATGAGATGAGATGAGATGAGATGAGATGAGATGAGATGAGATGAGATGAGATGAGATGAGATGAGATGAGATGAGATGAGATGAGATGAGATGAGATGAGATGAGATGAGATGAGATGAGATGAGATGAGATGAGATGAGATGAGATGAGATGAGATGAGATGAGATGAGATGAGATGAGATGAGATGAGATGAGATGAGATGAGATGAGATGAGATGAGATGAGATGAGATGAGATGAGATGAGATGAGATGAGATGAGATGAGATGAGATGAGATGAGATGAGATGAGATGAGATGAGATGAGATGAGATGAGATGAGATGAGATGAGATGAGATGAGATGAGATGAGATGAGATGAGATGAGATGAGATGAGATGAGATGAGATGAGATGAGATGAGATGAGATGAGATGAGATGAGATGAGATGAGATGAGATGAGATGAGATGAGATGAGATGAGATGAGATGAGATGAGATGAGATGAGATGAGATGAGATGAGATGAGATGAGATGAGATGAGATGAGATGAGATGAGATGAGATGAGATACGATAGGATAGGATAGGATAGGATAGGATAGGATAGGATAGGATAGGATAGGATAGGATAGGATAGGATAGGATAGGATAGGATAGGATAGGATAGGATAGGATAGGATAGGATAGGATAGGATAGGATAGGATAGGATAGGATAGGATAGGATAGGATAGGATAGGATAGGATAGGATAGGATAGGATAGGATAGGATAGGATAGGATAGGATAGGATAGGATAGGATAGGATAGGATAGGATAGGATAGGATAGGATAGGATAGGATAGGATAGGATAGGATAGGATAGGATAGGATAGGATAGGATAGGATAGGATAGGATAGGATAGGATAGGATAGGATAGGATAGGATAGGATAGGATAGGATAGGATAGGATAGGATAGGATAGGATAGGATAGGATAGGATAGGATAGGATAGGATAGGATAGGATAGGATAGGATAGGATAGGATAGGATAGGATAGGATAGGATAGGATAGGATAGGATAGGATAGGATAGGATAGGATAGGATAGGATAGGATAGGATAGGATAGGATAGGATAGGATAGGATAGGATAGGATAGGATAGGATAGGATAGGATAGGATAGGATAGGATAGGATAGGATAGGATAGGATAGGATAGGATAGGATAGGATAGGATAGGATAGGATAGGATAGGATAGGATAGGATAGGATAGGATAGGATAGGATAGGATAGGATAGGATAGGATAGGATAGGATAGGATAGGATAGGATAGGATAGGATAGGATAGGATAGGATAGGATAGGATAGGATAGGATAGGATAGGATAGGATAGGATAGGATAGGATAGGATAGGATAGGATAGGATAGGATAGGATAGGATAGGATAGGATAGGATAGGATAGGATAGGATAGGATAGGATAGGATAGGATAGGATAGGATAGGATAGGATAGGATAGGATAGGATAGGATAGGATAGGATAGGATAGGATAGGATAGGATAGGATAGGATAGGATAGGATAGGATAGGATAGGATAGGATAGGATAGGATAGGATAGGATAGGATAGGATAGGATAGGATAGGATAGGATAGGATAGGATAGGATAGGATAGGATAGGATAGGATAGGATAGGATAGGATAGGATAGGATAGGATAGGATAGGATAGGATAGGATAGGATAGGATAGGATAGGATAGGATAGGATAGGATAGGATAGGATAGGATAGGATAGGATAGGATAGGATAGGATAGGATAGGATAGGATAGGATAGGATAGGATAGGATAGGATAGGATAGGATAGGATAGGATAGGATAGGATAGGATAGGATAGGATAGGATAGGATAGGATAGGATAGGATAGGATAGGATAGGATAGGATAGGATAGGATAGGATAGGATAGGATAGGATAGGATAGGATAAGATAAGATAAGATAAGATACTGGTATATAAATACAGACAAGACACTTTGTCCGTAACGATAAGATAAGATAAGTACTATAAAATATATAGTACAGTAGACAAAGTTACTACCCTTGTCCACTTAGATAAGATAAGATAAGGTAAGATATTTATCGTAAACTACGATAATTAAGATAAGATAAGGTACTGAAGATATAATATCACCCCTAAAACATTTAAGGTATATCCGATATTTCTCCAAATCGATTAGACCCAATTCATTAACCCCTATGCATGTGCGCAACAGGTTTATCACTCAATTTGATTTGACGGTGCAAAAAAACTTTTTCAAAATTATAATAAATTTGAATATTTTAAGAATTCGAAAAATTCTCAACAGATTTTATATTATAATTCTTAGATTAGAATTCCATCCGGCTAGGAAAATATTTATTACACTACTCATTTATCCCAGAACACGAATGTTAATTTGCTAATCAGTAGTAGGGAAAGAAAGTCATTATCGTTTTCTAGTCAAAGAAAAGGAAAGTCTCTATGATAAAAAAAAATATTCGAGACACCAACATACAACACAAATAGAATGAACAATTAGGAAAGGTATATTTATCTGATTACGTTAGGGCTGCTTCGGAATCATCGATATCAGAACACTCATCATCAGACAAGATACCAGCTTTAAGGTCTTTCATGTGCCATCGACCAATATTTTTTCCCGTTTCATCTTTTAATCCATACTGTAACGAGGTTTTTTTTTTCATTAAGAATTATTTTGTTTAAAATATATTTTCAGTTAATATTGTATATAACCCGTTATACCCTCTGACTGTGTGTAAATAGTAGTTTGTGCAACTAGTGTGGATATGATGGCCATATCGCACGAGGACGAAGTTTGAGCACGACGCCGTAGGCGGAGTGCTCAATCGTCCGAGAGCGATATGGACAATCCACACGAGTCAAACAGTATATTTTTTCTACGACCCACTTAAGAAAAAATCTAGAAAATAAACATTTTATTAAACTATAATATAACTTCAAATTGAAAATTTTTAATAATTTTACTATTATTATTATTTCATTATTATTTAGAAATGAAAAAAAATTTAAAAAAAATTTCCCAATGGGGAATCGAACTCTGATCTACCGCGTGAGAGGATGGGATACTTACCACTGGACTACCGATGAATATAATAATCATCTATCTATAACGTCAAATGTATTACATAAAAATTGACGTTTATCAGAAGTACCATTAAAATAAATATTCAATTTATTCTGTTTTTATACGTTATACGTCTCCTTTGCGGCTAAGCGAATATCTGGTGGAAAATTATTTATTGATTCATCACTGGAATCACTCATTTTTACTAATATTTTTCTTAAAAACTATAGAAATATTTTGACAAGTTATTGTGACGTTTCTATGAAATTGAAAAAAGATGAGTGGGCAGGTAATAAACGCAAATGCTGATTGGTGGATTTCATATACGTTCTAGGATGTATATGAAATCATATCCGTTCACTTAACCGGAATGGCCTACATTTACATTCTGTAAATTGTGCGGAAAATGGATAATATACATGTGGGTGTAGAAAAAATAATATTTTCTCCGATTTATTGTAATAAAAATTGTACGTTCACCGCGCTGCGGTTCGAAAATTCATGTTTCCCCACTGCCACTAAATATAGAGTAGGTAGCGCGCAGGTCAAGCTGATCGAGAGAAGGGGATAGCGTGACGAAGCCCTGAGAGTCAGGGAGTCGAGAGTACAGTTCTGCCTGGCCACGACTAGGGTTTGCTAGCTACCGTTCAGCGCTCCGTCTGCCGATTTACTTTTGTTGTTGAATATTTCTCTGTTTTTTTTTGTATTTTGATTTTTGTTTTGTTTTAGTAATTTACTTTTATGAGATAAAAGTTGAAACCGTTGCTGTGAAGGTAAGAATTGATTGGAAACTATATATATTTAAAATAGGTGGTCTTTTAAATCACTAATAAATAAAGTTTATTCCATTGTATTAGAATTATATTTTACAGTAAGAGTGAGTATTTCCGTTTCATAGCAAATATTTCCGAATTCAAGTATACTTTCCTCTTGAAAATCCTTTAATATTTATTCCCGATTTCCATTTCCCGTCCCGATTGAAATATTGAGGAGTGCCAGGCGTCTTAGCCAGGGCTCTTTGATAGTTTAATTCGTAAAACCGCTCTAGATTAAAATCTTGAGGAGTGCCCCAACAAACAATGTAATGGTGGGTCACTGGGGGCCCATTAAAGCACCCCAGTGCTCAACTACATTGGCCTAATGCCTACCCTCCGGTCCGGGCCAGTAAATTTTTGCACACTCTGGCCGACAGCCGGCCCAATGACGTTTATGTTCGCGTTGCCTATAAAGGCCCGTCAGTAGGCCGTGAATAATTTTATGACGGGCCGTTTCCAGCCTAACGTAATTTAATTGACACTAAAAGGTGTATTGTAGTAAAATTCATAAATAGTTGAAATAAAACTTTTAATACAAACTAAACATCAAAACGTTCTGTACATTTATCAATAAAAAAATTATATCTAATTAATTTTTTCTCTGCCTCTCTCTGCTCTATTTCCAATGAGGTTATAAGTTCCCATGCTTATTTGCTTGTTACCCCTAAAATATATTTCATAAAATAGTATATTTTATGCAATGAGTATTTAATGATGGCTATTTAGACACAAATATGAACATGTAAGGGGTTTGCCATTAAATTTGTATTAAATGTGATTTACATCACTACTTTTACTACTCCCATACTTCAATTTCATCATTAGATATGCACAAATTTTAAGACAGCTGTCAAATTAAATTAAATTATGATCTGCCAGATATATATAGCTATATCAGATATTGGCTGAATATTAGAATGATGTGTTCTTATTTTATTTATTTATTTATTGTATCTAAATAAAAAATCCGTATCTTGATGGATATCATCAAAGTACAGTTCCTAAATATTTAATGATAAAATCTAAACATACGAGTAGAAAAAGTATATTGCTTGTGACCTATAACTATTATCGACTGAATTATAATCATTCAAGTACAGTGACAAATGTATCTTTTTGTTGTTATCCTACTACCCAGTAAATATAACTTCAATAAGAATAATTGAAAAGTTACAATATTAGAGGAAGATAATTACCAATTTATTATCAGCCCGATCACTTTATTGTAATCTTGGAATGTTGGCTTGCTATTTATCCATAGGCAGTGCAAATTCATGGCTCATCATCTTTTACACAAGCATTCTCACTGTTTCCTTGTCATCAGCACTATGTAACGAGTTATTTTGTGGGACACCGATTTGGAGTTCATTTTTAGTTTTCACTGTAGCATATCTTATTTTTATATAACTCGTTACTTACTTTCCGATCCTTTCTGCTACCACATTGATTTTTTTTACCGCAATATTATATTTTCTTAGTAATTCAAAACACATGAATACGAAACTAAAAATATAAAATTTATTAATTTTGATTCTCAAAAATTTAAAGACTAGAGGACGTCCGGTATATAAACTATTTTAATTATAACAAAAGCCGTCCAGTCTAGTAAAAACTTTTTTGTAGTTGAAAGTAAATTAATTTCACGTACGATTCCGATAAGGCAAAAATTTTAGGTAGGAATTGGGATATAAATTCGAAAACCGAACGATTTTGGGTCTTTCTGCTACCGGTTGTTTTCAACAATAATCGCGCTCGGCTACCGTTTGTTTTCGAAACTCCGCTGTCGTTTGTTTAAACCAAAAATCTCTCCTACCGACCAAAAATTTTGGAAGTCCAGTTACAGTGAATCCAACCGTTTCTGCCATAGTCGTCGGAGGGTTTAGAGTGTTTTAGAAGTGTTGAATTCAACGAGACCCCTGGAATTTTCCGTAACCTCCATCTGAGGCTATCTGGAACTCTTGACGCGAAGGGTCAAGGGGCCGTGGAGCAAACCACGTAAAAAATCTGGCGCCCGAGCATTCGTTTATAAGATTTTGCATCGAGGGTGACCAAAGTGACGTGCCCTGTTGGTAAAATCCAAAGGGTAGGTGAAATAGACGTCACAAATTGGCGCCCGAGCAGGGGCCGTCTTTCCGTTTTAAATTTTTTTTTCCCGTATTGTTGATTGAGCAGGAACCGTTTTTCCGTTTTAAAATTTTTTTTCCCGTATTGTTGATTGACTAGGGACCGTTTTTCCGTTTTAAAATTTTTTTTTTCCCGTATTGTTGATTGAACGGGGACCTGATTGTTAAAACAGGAACCGTTTATTTCGTTCTGGATTTTTTTTACCGTATTGTTGATTAGAGGAGGGACTGTTGTATTCCGTTTAAAATTTTTTTTTATATTGTTGATTAGAGCTGGGACCGTTATTCCTTTTTCGTTTTACCGTATTGGTGCATCGAGCTGATTTTTGAATAGGGTAGGAACGGTTTTATACCGTTTTAATTTTTTTTAGTATCTTGTTGCTTGGACCGTTTTATTCTGTTTTGCCGGTTTTTTTTTTGTGGCATTGTTGATTAGTCAGGGACATTTATTGTTTGTTGAAACAGAGACCGGTATTCCGTTTTCGATTTTTTTCCCATTCCTTATTTAAAAGAGCACAGAGCCGATGGTTGAGAGTAGCCTGTGGACATTTTGTTTAAATGGACCGTTTTGCCTGTCCCTGATCGTTTTCCTTTGGTATTTAAGAAGATTTTGTTTTCCGCTCGAGTTTAAAAACTTGTCGGAAGGGACTGCTGGGCCTAGGGCCAAAGGGAAAATTACAAGAAAAAAATATTTCACCACGACCCGTTTCCGACCAATCCGATACCGTAACGGTTCCGACCGTTATGGCCAACCCTCCGCCGAATGTACATGACTGGAAGGTGTGCTTTGGAAACCGAGGAGATCCTGCGGCATTCATCGAAAGAATTGAAGAAATCTGTACCGCAAGGAATATCCAGAAAGACAATCTGCTTCCTGTGTTACCGGAATTACTGTCAGGTGAACCGTCATTTTGGTACCGCAACAACCGGAGTAGGTACACGACCTGGGATGAATTTGAGGCAGACTTCCGAATTTTCTTCTACCCCGTTAACTACGAGGTTGACTTAGAAGCCGAGATAGGCCGACGTTTGCAAAGAAGGAAGGAGTCCGCCGCTACCTACATCACCGAACTCCAGACTTTAATGCGTAGACATGGAAAGCTAACTCCCGAACAACAGTTAGCATGGCTGTACCGTAACCTGTTGCCCGAATACCGTCTGCAAATCCGAAAAGGGGACTTTGATGATTTTTCCACATTTTGTCAAGTGGTAAGGGAATATGAGCTCCTCAGGAAGGAACTCCAGAATATACCCAGCAACAGTGGACCAAACCGTGGACCGGCCCGTCCCCCGCCGATGAGTCCACCAAGGTATGGACCATCTCCTAATTCGACTCCTGCTCCATTCAGAGAGCCCATCGCTGGTACCAGCCAACCGACATCATCCGATACCCCTCGCCGTCCGCCTCTGGGTACAACTCAGCATCCGTCTGGATCATCTTCCCGGCAACCAATCTGTTTCCGCTGTGGTGAGTCTGGCCACTTCAGAAATCACTACCAAAACCCTCCGAAGATATTCTGTTCTCGTTGTCATAAGGAAGGAGTATTTTCCAGAGATTGTTCCTGCAGGAGGCAGGAAAACTAATACGAAGCTGTCCCGAGGAGAGGCCGACACAGCTTCCGCAAATTTTTGCCTCTCATACCGAACCGCCAGAAGAAATAAACGACCCCCGACCTCACATAAACGTCGAAATTGAAAAACACAAGTTTAAAGCGTTGTTAGATACCGGAGCAGCAAAATCATATATTGGTGATCAAGTAGCTAAGACATTTTCTCAAAGAAAGCAAACTACCGCCCGTCAAGATACGAAGGCCCGTTTAGCTAATGGAAATTTGGTCTCCATCACCGACATTTATGAGCTGGAATGGAAAATCGATGACGTCACTATGGAGGGTTCGTTGGAACATCTACCTGGTCTGATAACCGATATTGTGTTAGGTCACGATGTCCTCCGGAAATATAATTTCCGTTTGGAGTTAGGAACGGGGAAAATATACATCAATAATGAAATAGTAGGACGTCCGTCAATAGCCAATCCTGTTGAAATATTAGGGTTGGTAAATACGTCCATGGAAAAGGTCGATGTTGCTCCGTGCATCTTTAAGGAAGAAATCAACCATCGTCCAGCTAAAGACAAATGTTCTGGAAATCTGTCTGTTACCGAAGTCTCTGCGTCTTCCCTGGAGTTAGGGGTTGACAAGGAGCAACCCGTTGTTGAAGGTTCTGAGTTTTCCCCGGTGTTGTTAGGGGTTGACGAGGAACAATTTGGTTTTGAAGTCTCTGCGTCTTCCCTGGAGTTAGGGGTTGAAAAGGAGCAATCCGTCGTTGAAGGTTCTGAGTTTTCCCCGGTGTTGTTAGGGGTGGACGAGGAACAAGTTGTTTTTGAAGTCTCTGCGTCTTCCCTGGAGTTAGGGGTTGACAAGGAGCAATCCGTTGTTGGAGGTTCTGAGTTTTCCCCGGTGTTGTTAGGGGTTGATAAGGAACAATCTGGTTTTGAAGTCTCTGAGTCCTCCCTGGAGTTGTTAGGGGTTGACAAGGAGCAAACCGTTTCTGTAATATCTGCGTTCTCCCTGGAAGATCTAGGGGATGACGAGGAGTATGATTGGATAGGATGTCCGTTGGAAACCATAACTCCGCTTGCAGAAAGAAATTTATCGAAAGAACAGACAGACAGGCTGAACGTCTTCCTAGACCAAGAGTTACCGAAATTTGGATCCTTACGAGGTCCAACCACGCTAGTTGAGCATGAAATCCGTTTGCTGCAACCACGTCCGATAAAACAGAGATACCGACCCCAGAATCCGAAAATGCAGGAAATTTGCAATGCTGAAATAGACGCTATGCTGAAAGAAGGTGTGATAGAACCCTCTACAAGCCCGTGGAGCTCTCCGATTGTGATTGTAAAGAAAAAAGATGGAAAGAACCGTTTCTGTATCGACTTTCGAAAGGTCAATGAGGTAACAATGAAGGATGCCTACCCTCTTCCATTTATCAATGCTATACTGGACAAACTGCGAAAGGCCAAGTATATTTCCAGTTTAGATTTGAAGAGTGGGTACTGGCAAGTTCCGTTAACAGCTGAAAGCAAACCCATTACCGCCTTCACCGCTCCGGGACGTGGATTGTTTCAATTCACGGTTCTTCCATTTGGCTTGCACTCCGCACCTGCCACGTTCCAGAGACTGGTTGATCAGTTAATTGGTCCAGATTTAGATCCTTACGCCTTTGCTTACCTGGACGACATCATCGTTCTGGGAGAAACCTTCGAACAGCATTTGGAAAAACTATCCGAGGTGTTCCGTCGATTACGAGGAGCACGGCTGAAGATCAACCCGGAGAAATGTCACTTCTGTTTACCGTCCATGAAATACTTAGGCCATGTAGTCACTGGAGATGGAATCCGTACCGATCCAGAAAAGGTCGAAAGTATAATAAGATTTGCAGCCCCGAGAAATATCCGAGAACTAAGAAGGTTTTTGGGAGTGGCATCCTGGTATAGGAGGTTTGTGCCATCGTTTTCACAAAAGGTGGCTCCGTTAACGAAATTACTCCGCAAGTCTGAGCGATGGAAGTGGGCTGAAGAACAAGAAGCTGCTTTCGCTAAGATAAAATCATGTTTGTCAGAAGCACCCGTTTTGAGCTGTCCCGACTTCACCGTACCGTTCACTCTACAGACCGATGCCTCCGAATATGGTTTGGGAATAGCCCTCACCCAACAGAAGGATGGTCATGAGCATGTGGTGGCATATGCAAGTCGCACCCTGAGTCCTGCCGAGAAGAATTATTCCGTCACTGAAAAAGAGTGTCTTGCCATTGTTTGGGGGATTGAAAAGATGCGTCCTTATTTAGAGGGCTACCATTTCACGGTTGTTACCGATCATCAATCTCTTAGATGGCTGCATTCCATATCCAGTCCGTCCGGACGTTTAGCTAGGTGGAGTATTTTTCTGCAGCAGTATGATTTCGAAATACAATACCGTAAAGGTGCGCTAAACCGTGTAGCCGATGCCTTGTCCAGAAATCCGCTACCAATGACCACCGAGACCAATCCACCGTCTGCTCTCTGTTTGACCGATGTAACCACCGAATGTTCATGGTACCGGAACAAGAAGGAAGAGGTTCTGAAGGACCAAGGTAAATTTCCGGACTACTGCATTCGAGAAGACCGTCTGTATCGTCACTTCTGGGACATAAACGATTTTAGGGAGCCCGAGATGAGTGATCCCTGGAAGTTATGTGTAGCTAAGCCTGACCGAAATCGAATACTTCAAGAAAACCATGATGCTCCGAGCGCTGGTCATATGGGAATCGCGAAAACCATCACCCGTATTGCAAGACTGTACTATTGGCCAGGAATGTTTAGGGACATCACCAAATATGTGAGGAGATGTCTGCAATGTCAAAAGTACAAGCCGTCGCAACAAAAGCTCCCAGGGAAGATGCAACCATCATCGAATAAGCAACCATGGCAAACCGTTAGTTCCGATATTATTGGACCGTTACCAAGGAGTAAGAAAGGGAACTGCTATATCATAATGTTTCAAGACCGATTTACTAAATGGGTACAGTGTAAACCGTTAAGGAATGCTACTGCCAGTAGCATAAGTTCGGCCTTTTATGAAGAAATATTGACAATATTTGGATGCCCCCGTACCGTACTGACCGACAATGGAACTCAGTACGACAGTAAGCTTTTCAAGGGGATGCTGAGTGGATTGGGAATCCGACATCGTTTTACTCCGCCGTATACACCGCAAGCAAATCCAGTAGAACGAGCAAACCGCACCTTGAAAACAATGATTGCACAATATTGCGAAGAGGATCACCGAGACTGGGATATAAGGTTGCCTGACCTAAAATTTGCAATGAATAATTCTAGACACGACTCGACTGGATTCTCACCTGCCTTTCTAAATTTTGGAAGAGATCCCGAAATACCGAAATCTTTCCGGAGAGAAGCTGAAGATGCGTCCGAGGAAACTCTGAAAGAAGATACTGGAGAGGACGACCCTGGCGAAGAGGATTCGAAACCGCATCTCTTGCGAATGGAAAAGTTGCAAGACTGTTTTGATCTGGTCCGTTTGAATTTGTCGAAAGCATTTACCAGTCAAAGCCGCTATTATAATCTACGCCGTCGAGACTGGAAATGTACCATAGGAGACAAAGTTATGAAGAGAGAACATACTTTGTCATCTGCCGCTGATCACGTAGCTGCTAAGCTAGCCCCGAAATTTTCCGGTCCGTATAGGGTCGTGCGAGTCATCTCTCCGGTAGTGTACGATTTGCAAGACCAAAATGGTAAACGCTATAATCGAGTGCACATAAAAGTCCGTAAATGTATAATGTATTTAAGTTTCCGTAGGATGAATTCATCATCGATGTTCGAGGAGCAGAAAGGCAAACCGAACGAGAAATTCCAGGAGCTGATGAGGATGAAGATCCCAAAATTGATCCAGTATGCAGCCGAAGTCCGAGACCGTCTCCAGCCCGAGGCCCCAGCCGATCATTTCCGCCAGGGAGAAGTACGTTCCTTCATCTCCGTAACGCGGGATCTGTGTTGGAGATGCGGCACAGCAGGCCACCGCCGAGAGAGTTGCAATGGACCCTCCATCCTGTTTTGTTCCCGATGTGGAGAAATTGGCCAGATGTCCCGAAACTGTCCGTGTGAGGGACCCAGCCCACGCCCTGTCGGACTGGTGCCTAAAACCAGCCCTCGTACCCGATCGGTGGCCGTCCAAAGCCACTTCGCAGCTGTTTCCCACCAACCTCGTACGATGCAAGATGCCGGAATTCAGTGCAACCTAGACTCCGAACACCCAAGACCAGCCCAGAAAGCCGTTCGACTTCACTTCCGGTCGAATCGCCGCCAGTCACACCGGGGAAGAGGACCTCAACCTGCGACCCACTCGTCAACCACCCGGCGTCGAATTGCCAGATTCTGAAACGTCCAGCTGATGTTTATTTTATTATTTAGTTGATAAGTATAATTTATAGATAGTAAGGTGGTTGTGAAGAAAAAAATGTAATGTCCGAAAGTTGCACTTTCGTTCATTAATTTTTTTTACCGAAGTAAAGGGGGTGTGTAACGAGTTATTTTGTGGGACACCGATTTGGAGTTCATTTTTAGTTTTCACTGAAGCATATCTTATTTTTATATAACTCGTTACTTACTTTCCGATCCTTTCTGCTACCACATTGATTTTTTTTACCGCAATATTATATTTTCTTAGTAATTCAAAACACATGAATACGAAACTAAAAATATAAAATTTATTAATTTTGATTCTCAAAAATTTAAAGACTAGAGGACGTCCGGTATATAAACTATTTTAATTATAACAAAAGCCGTCCAGTCTAGTAAAAACTTTTTTGTAGTTGAAAGTAAATTAATTTCACGTACGATTCCGATAAGGCAAAAATTTTAGGTAGGAATTGGGATATAAATTCGAAAACCGAACGATTTTGGGTCTCTCTGCTACCGGTTGTTTTCAACAATAATCGCGCTCGGCTACCGTTTGTTTTCGAAACTCCGCTGTCGTTTGTTTAAACCAAAAATCTCTCCTACCGACCAAAAATTTTGGAAGTCCAGTTACAGTGAATCCAACCGTTTCTGCCATAGTCGTCGGAGGGTTTAGAGTGTTTTAGAAGTGTTGAATTCAACGAGACCCCTGGAATTTTCCGTAACCTCCATCTGAGGCTATCTGGAACTCTTGACGCGAAGGGTCAAGGGGCCGTGGAGCAAACCACGTTAAAAATCTGGCGCCCGAGCATTCGTTTATAAGATTTTGCATCGAGGGTGACCAAAGTGACGTGCCCTGTTGGTAAAATCCAAAGGGTAGGTGAAATAGACGTCACAACTAATTGGTGGAATTGTCATCCAATCGCACTAAAATAATAAGAGTTAGTAGGGTAGGGACAATGATATTTTACTCTTATACAAGCTCTTTTCAATAGCTCAGGTTGCAAACAATAGTACTTCGATCAAAAATGTGAAAACATATATAATAATTGAATTACAGTTTTGTTGAGTAGGACCTAAATTTTTAAATTGATTTTTAACAAGCATTGGAAAATTCAAATAATAAAATTGTAGTGTAGATAAAGGTGAGTATTTTAAACTTACTTCAGCAAATTGTCATCTTTAAGCAGTTAAATATTGTTATTGCTTCAATAGTATTCAACAGCAATTGTGTTTCCAAATCACTTTCAACTTGGACCTTCTTGGCATCTGGTTGTATCTGAAGCTGAATTAGTTGGGTAATAAACTGCATGTCTTTTTTTAAATTTAATTTCTGGTACTATTTCTAAAATAAATAAATAAAATGGATAAGTATATAACAAAAACATCAATTTTAGAAAGTATAATAGGTACTAAAAAAATAAGATACCTATTGTAGCTGTAAAAGAAACTAACTAAGACACTAAAAGATTCTAGTTTAAATAAAGATTAACTGCAATATTTGAGTAAAAAATATCAAATTCAACAATCTGTTACATCTACGTAACAAAGTTTTATTACATTGTACTTACTTGTTATTAATAAAGTTAAAACTACTCTTCGCCATTACTATAAGAATTAAAATTAATAGAACGCTTGCACTGTACAAAATCATCAATAAAGCTCATAAGCAATAAAAATATCTCATGACATAACCTCTGTTCATAACACGAGTTCGGAGTTTCTTCTTCTGTTTCTCTCGTTAGATTGGGTCCTAAATTTTTAAGCCGTTCATCCATAAAGATATATTTATTTTGAACTTCACAGTTATTTTAATAAATTCAAAACAAAACAAAATATATTGGTCGGCACTGTTTCGTGTTAATAGATTTCTCGACTATGGGATTGCTGAATTTTGTTCAATATGCGTTGGTAAGGATGAATAACGGATTGGCTTTACTGGTCCATCAGGGGTCTGACCATTATCGGCCCGTTTGCAGCAGGCCGGCTATAGGCCATGACTAAATATTAGTTGATATGGTTTAATAATGGCTGGACGTTACTGGTCCATCACAAAGTAAGTTGGTACAGGCCCACGTATAATAGGCCATTTACAGCCTTTGAATGGTCTGCCATTACATGCATTTTCCCGGTAATCCCGTCATTGGCCCGGACTTTTGCCGTCAACGCATTGTTTGCTGGGGCCAGGCGTCTAAGCCAGGGCTCTTTGATATTCTAATCCGGGGACTACCCTTGTTTTTTTTATATATTTCTTCCCGATTCCGATTTCCCGTCCCGATTGAAATATTGAGGAGTGCCAGGCGTCTTAGCCAGGGTTCTTTGATAATTTAATTCGTAAAGCCGTTCTAGATTAAAATCTCGAGGAGTGCCAGGCGTCTAAGCCAGGGCTCTTGGATATTCTAATCCGGGGACTACCCTTGGTTTTTTATATATTCCTTCCCGATTCCGATTTCCCGTCCCGATTGAAATATTGAGGAGTGCCAGGCGTCTTAGCCAGGGCTCTTTGATAGTTTAATTCGTAAAGCCGCTCTAGAATAAAATCTTGAGGAGTGCCAGGCGTCTAAGCCAGGGCTCTTTGATATTTTAATCCGGGGACTACCCCCTTTTATATTCATTCCCGATTCCGATTTCACGTCCCGATTGAAATATTGAGGGGTGCCAGGCGTCTTAGCCAGGGCTCTTTGATAATTTAATTTGTAAAACTGTTCTCGATCGAAATATTGAGGAGTGCCAGGCGTCTAAGCCAGGGCTCTTTGATATTTTAGTTCTGGGACCCCACCCTTTCACCTCTTCTTTTCCGAATTGATTAAAAGTCTTGTTAGAAGTAATGTTTGATATTTTTTTTTTAATTTTAAGTAACCGAATTAGTGGAAAGACACCTCAAACCTAATTCTGCTTTGTGTTTTTACCGCTTCTTTTTCATACAAAACATTTGAGTGTGCTTATAAACCTTTTTCGCTTATTTCCTGCCCGCTTCGTCTCTATTATGGCTATTAACGCATGTCTAATGTACATTTAACTCATAGATCACCGTATAGTAATTATATTTTTGTGTTTTTTTTGGATACCAGGGTAATGTTTCATTTTGTAAATTATTATTGTAACATATTGTAACGTGCCTACCTTCTTACACGTGGCTCCTGCCACAAGAACACGTCACTATGGACACCCTTGATGCAAAATTCGGGTTTTTAAATCTCGGTCGCCAGATTATTAACGTGGTTTGCTCCACGGCCCCTTGACCCTTAGCGTCAAGAGTTCCAGATAGCCTCAGATGGAGGTTACGGAAAATTACAGGGGTCTTGTTGAATTAAATTTAACTAACTAGTGAAAATCCGGAAAAGCCAAATCTTGGTTCTCCAATCAATAAATTGCGGTTAATAATGAAAATAATAGGAATTCAAAACTTTGATCCATTAATACTCTGTGGTCTATTTTACGAATAATTCTTTAGTGACAAACAAATTAACAGGGAAAAGAAAATGAGGTATGTATTACCTATATCTGGGATTTTAACGGACTTAACGGTCAGGTTATCAAATACGGTTCAAATCTACCGGGTTTAACGGGGTCCCTAATGCACGATTTAGATCTGCCGGGTAATCAGACAAATTGTGGCCAAGCCTCTTCCAAGTCTGATTAACCCTTGAATCCAAATGAAACCGGCAACTATTATTCCGACAATAAAAAAAACAAAATATAAATAATGATTCTACGAAACGGGAAAAGAACGATTTAGATCTGCCGGGAAATCAAACAAATTGTGGCTAAGCCTCTTCCAAGTCTGATTAACCCTTGAATCTAAAGGAAACCGGTAACTATTATTCCGAAAAAATAAAATTTAAGAACTAATTAGATCTGCCGGGAAATCAAACAAATTGTGGCCAAGCCTCTTCCAAGTCTGATTAACCCTTGAATCTAAAGGAAACCGGTAACTATTATTCCGAAAAAAATAAAATTTAAGAACTAAATAGATCTGCCGGGAAATCAAACAAATTGTGGCTAGGCCTCTTCCAAGTCTGATTAACCCTTGAATCTAACTAAAGCCGGTAACAATTATTCAAAAAAAAAATATTTACCCACGAGTTAAACGGTACCCAACTATCGACACACAGAGTAAAAATATTCGTACTAGCATAAAATTAAAATATTATAATCCACTTGGATATCAATTTAATATAAAACTACTGACAAGCAAAAGCATAAAATAATTCGAGAATCCACTAATAACTCATATCAGTTATTTAATATATAATAAACGCAGTAAATAAAATTCGAAATCAAATTACGGTTGACAAATCTTTATTTCCAGATAAGAGAAACAAAATAAAAAAAAACCAAATTTCAGTTCAACAACAAAAGAAAAAAAATAGCCGGTCGGAAAATTTTCAAAACCATACCATCGTACATCAACTAACGACAAGTAGATTCACTTGCGTCGGAACGTTTGAAATTTTTGGCACATCGTCTCTCTGGCGCCATACTCGCCCGTTATCATAATACAACAATTACGAGGGACATACGTGTGGTTAAATACGTGTATAGCCCGTTCAGTACAAAATCCGTTGCACGTCACATCTGTCATAACTGGACTATGTTGCCAAGCCCTTGAAATAATATGAGAATCTAGTATAAGTCAAATGAAGTTTATCAAATATTCTAGGTTAGGTTTAGTTATTGATGTTTATTGCGTGCAATTTGTATGTTAACCGTACAGCACTAAGAAATTATTATTTTAAAAACTATGGAATTATTTTTAGCACTAAAAAGGTACGTATGGAATAGTTAACACTTTTATTTGTATGTTTATACCACACACTTAATTAGTTAGAAGTTATGGAACTATTCTAGTATTTAAAATGCATGTATATATAGTATCAAGGAAAAAATATTATCTAATATAATTTTTAGGTTACAATTACCTAAGTACATGTTGGCTTCTAAAATGTTGTCACTACAATATGAAAGATTGATGTAAGGTTCACAGACAAATTATAAATAAGAAAGTTCTGATAACCTGGATCTACATCCTTTTTAAAGGTAGGCAATTTTATTTTATATTTTGTTGAAATAAATCTTAAATTTTTTTTAGAAAAGCCGAGATATATGATCATTGATCATAGCAAAAGAAAATTGTGCAGTAAGCAACACCACAGCTCAGAAAAGGAGAGCAAATCCATTCTTTTCTCCGAGTGAAGGTATATGCAAATGATTGACTAAATCGTAGCACTGAAATCAATACATATTATAATTATCAGTATATTGGTGAATTATTTATCACTCCTTCATCTTCTAATCAATCCAAATTTATATTTACCATTTTGTTTTAGCTCTCCAGCATCTACCGCAACTGAAAGTATTGCTAATAAATGATTGATCGAATGAGACCTTTCAATTCAATAAAAACTATTAAATTAAATCTTTGTAGTTTTTATAAAACTTTGTGATATACACATGTACCTTTAGAAAATGCTGCCTGAATTACTTATTTTGAATATAATGATTAAAATAAAATAATAAATAATGCCACCCCAATTTTTATGGAATTGTTTTATTAAAAAGAAACATTGCAAATTTATAAATTAGTTACTACACCGAAAAGTTTGTAATACTATTTTTTTAAATAAGGTAGAACAATAATTGTCAAATAGAAATCTTTCAAATTTGAGAGGTTCACGGACAAACCAATTCCAACCCGCAACTTCTGGAATGCATCTATCGGCTTGCTTGGCAGAAGCCAGTATTAACTCAAAAGGATTTTTATAAAGATGGTAGGTATTACTTTGTGACTATACTGTTCTATCATATCCGCAATGTATTTTGTTGGGGGGGTTTGTTTCTGGAAAAAACATTTATTGAAAGGGCAGTATTCAAATAACCAATTCTTTTCTTTTCAAATATACCTATATTATTATTTTTGTAAAAATAAAAGTAAAACAGCATTTATTGTCTATTAGGTATAATTTGAAGTAAGAATTTTGAATGTATTAAACTAGTTGTGTAGTCTTCTGAATTCTAACATATAATTTGCTACATCACTGTTCAAATACAGTTTGTATCTACTTACTAGGCTGTATTATAAATAAGCTCAGCTTCAACATTTGTTGATTGAATTCTATATTGTGTCATTAACCTAATATTATCGAAAAACATTATCCATAATTTATTAAAGGTTCAGAAAGATTCAATAGTTATTGGTTTTCAAACCATTTAAAAACATGTTCTTCATTCATTTTCCCATGATAATAACTCAACTGAGATTCATATAAAAATATACTTTCTGCTCCATCAATAAAACCATTTTCATTCTCAGCATGTAATACAAAATATCTAGAATAAAAACAATTTTGCATTCTAAAATTTTACATAATCATTGTAACATACCTTTTGACATAAACCATTTTGGAAAATTCAGGATTCATTAATAAAAACAAATGTATACAGTGGTTTATTTTTGTTGAAAGTTCCATAAGTCCTCTTTGTGGATGTATCATATTTTAGTAAACTACTCAGGAACATTCTACATTTAATAATTATTGTTCTTCCTCCAATTACTGCAGTAACATTCCTAAAGTGACATGATTATCTATAAAAAAATGTCCATGTATAATTGCCAAGTATTAAGAATAATGTAACAGAATATAATAAATACAGTTGATTGGGTATAATATTGAACTTATACATACTTGCTTCATAAACGCTGTAAATAGTATCAGGAGCAGGAGTAAATGCATCAACTATTGCAGTATTATTAAGTTTCATTTATACGTTTTTTTGGATGTAACTTTAACTTTGATAACTCATTACTGCTTGTGAAAGATTACTCACAGTTCTTTGCAGTTTTTGTCACAACATAACCCCAAAAATGTCAAGACGTCAACTGAACCTGAAATAAACCATTTTGATCGCGGCAACAGCGCGCATTTTTGCCAACATAAAAAGTTTTTATTAAGACTGACGTTAGTTTGAGTTTAATATTTAATTAACCTACGAGCTGTATTTGATATCAAATTAATTACGAAACCTTTCTTTAAACATATATTTTTATTTTTTAATACAATGCGACTTATAAATTTCAATATTTATTGAGTTTAGAGAGGCTTAACATAGTGATTGACAGAGGATTGACAGCAGCAATCGAATGACATGATATAAACGAACGTCTCTTTTTCGACACTTTGATGACGTGCAACGGATTTTGTACTGAACGGGCTATATGTACTGATTTGCAGTGACCATTATAATACAGGAATATTAAAATAAAATTTAAAAACTTTTAAATCAAACTACGGTGTAATCGAACAAGCTTCTAATGAATATTATTGATTAAATTGTTATGTTTAGCATAGTAATTATTACAAATGTTTAAGTATACTTAGTTTGGGGTGTTGTTTCTGTAATTTTTCTGTTTTAATGTTACGATTAGCAAATTTTAATGTATAATAAATACGTAATCTTGTATACAATGAATAAAAATAATCAACTGGGAAATTTGTACAAGGATGCCACAATTTAACATTCTTGAAGCTATTTTTAAGCTTCATACCGACATCATATTCAGAGGCTATTTTATTAAATTTATTTATAAATATGTTTTCCAATTCTATAACGAGTTCCACAAAATTTTTGGGAGGCACAACCAAATTAAAAATGTTGGATGAAACACTATAATCTTTATATTTCATAAAAACGGTAGCGTCTCCTTCTAGATTATCTATCTTAATAAATTCTAAGCAAGTGTTACACGAATGCTGCAATAAACACTTTTTAAGTAGGTATCCAGTAACGTATAACAGTGCATTTCCATCGACACTTTTTATATTTCTATGATCAGTCGTAAACACTTTTAGAGGAGTATAGATATTATTTGTAGTCGTAGAACTAACTGTACTTTTAAGCAATTCAGATTTTGTATTAAGCAAAATTTCATTTAAATCTTGCATGCAGTTTGCTCCTTCGGAGTAATCTAAATATTTAAGAGAAGTAATTTTTTTAAACGCTCTGCAGAATTGGATTGGCGTAGGGTTTCTTGCATTACCACAACAATTTCTGATTTGCCCAAAAAAATTTTCCAGACAATCCTGGTTAAGGTTTCTCGTTAATAAGAAAGTGTAATTTTTTGTTTGGTGTAACATTTCCCACAAAATAAAAATAGCTTTAATTGTCAACTTCCACCCAAATATAAATTTAAGTTGTTTAGTAACATTTTTTCCGTTAGAACTGAAAACTTGAAGGTTGCTAAACATTGTGAGCATATCTCTAAGAAAAGTGTTTTGCTTTTCAGTGCCCATAAAGGCATTTAAATTATTTAAATGACACGAGTTTAGAATGTCAAAGAGATCGTTCATATTTTGTATGAAAGTATCTGTAGTTCTGGCTGATGCTGGTAGAATTTTAAAGTGAATATAAGTTCTCAATGCCACGGCTACAGAGTGACTAAAAACTTGGGAAGCAAGTTTTACCTTCATCTTTTTAAAACTGCTGGGGTAGATATGTTCATTAGTAAGTCTGGGTGCCAATCTGAATTCTTTTTGTTTCTCGTAATTATACATCGTATCTAAATAGGCTTTGTTGGTTTCACCATTTTTAACTATGAAATTGTATTTAAAGAAATTGTTCCTTGTCGATTTCAAAAGATGGGGTACGTCAAATAAATAAACAATTTTTATACTATCCACAAAAAATACCGGATTGTGCTCAGTTAACTTCAACGAACTTTTCAACAGTTTTTGAAAATTAGATCCTCGATCAGATATTACTCCCAAAACATTTAATCCTGCGTTGGATATTTTTCTGACACTTTCAAATAATATGTCTCTTAGATCATCGGCGGATGCCGAATTTTTATAAAAAAAAATAAGCAACAGGCTGTTTCCAGCTAGTTGCTATACCTCTAGCCATCACTACCAATACACTAGATGCGATGTCCATACTATTTTGGTTAGTTTCTTTAAACCCAACAATTTTGTCAATAGAAATATTATAAAATAAATTGGATTTGATTGACATTTCATCTAGACACAAAACACAATCTCTTTCCTTTTCACCTAACAGCTCGGATCTTGATTTCATTAAATTAAAAATTGAATCATTAAATCCCGGTTTTAAAATCCAGCGTCTAAGAAAACGATGAAGTGTTGATATTGAAGGCATTGTACAAACTGTTGACATTTTTCTGTAAGCTTTCGGACCTAAGAAGTAAACACTCAAAGCAAATTGCTTAAATTCGTCAGTATATCTTGCTCCTTTTGGAGCTTTATTCAGTAGCTTAAACTGACATTCTAGAAAGTTGTATGATTTTTTGGAATAGTTTTTTTTTAAGAATTGCAAAACGTCTTCAAAATTAATGTTCGTTTCTAGAGACCTTTTTGGAATTAGATAATCTGGCAGAGGTTCTCTTGAGATTCCTAATTTTTTTTCTATATATCTTTTTCCTTGGTGTAGAAGCAGAAAGCTTTGGGCACGTCTGAACTCCAATATCTATAAAGTAAGTTTATTCATTTTGTTAAGGTCTTTTAAAAATATATTTAACCATACCTATTTGAGCACTAGTTGTTTGAATAGAAACGTCACTGCAGACTTTAATAGGAACGTCACTGCAGGCTTTAATAGGAACATCAATATATTCGTCGTTATCTAAAACAAAAGTTTCACTTTCATCGTTTATGTTCAGATTTTAATAGAACCAATTCAATCAATAATTAATTAGTTCAACCTCTAACTAAAATTGAAGCAATAAACACATAGAGAAAATTTCTCACCTTCAGTTCTTTGTAATAATAAAGAAGGAATTGCGAAACAGTTAATTCGATTCTTCAATTCATTTGTGAAACTATTGTCAGTAAAATGCAAATTACAAATTTTTATCCTATTATAACATTGTTCCACCGTTATATTGGCATATCGGTGGTTTCATTTAAAACCCAAAACATTTTTCCAAGCTTCACATCTGCAATATAATATAGAAAATAAAAAAAGTTTACTTGTATACTACTAAATTACCTCTTCTCTTACCTAATTTTGTCTTTTGGGCATCTAAAAAACGATCTCACTTTCACTTTACTGCGACAACCATCAACAGAACAATACACCACTCCAGGCATTTTGTAATGAAATAAGTCACTATAATATTTATACTAAATACAAAATTATAATAAAAATATGTATAAATATTTTAATATTCACGCAAAAACAATGATCTGCTCACAAAAACGAAAACAAAAAGCTTTAATTATATTTCCGAAGTTCCGATCAGCATCACATTAACACTGCGCGCTACCCCTGTACTCAACACTTTCTCGATTTAAACTCGCCAGAACTCAGCAGACGATAGAAGGGGTAAGGAAATTTTCGGTAACCACTGAATCGACGAAGTGAATTTACTTGTCTTTAGTTGATGTACGATGACCATACATTTAACAATTTAATACTAAGCGGCGATACGGAAAGTTTAGAATACACAGTTTAATTGTAAAAGTGATTTACCTTATAAAATACAGTTGAACACACAATCGGAATACGGAATACACTAAATTTTAACAATACGGTTTATCGGTTTTTCGGAAGAAAGTTGAGCGAAAAGTCACGAATTATTATTGTAGAGCCGGAATAAATCAGAGCGCGAATGAAAATCTTAGAGCGAAAATGAATGCTAGACGGAATGAATCGGAGACGGAACGAAAATCGGAGCGCGAATAAAAATCACCCGAAAAATGAATTGTTTGAGAATTTATATCCAAAATTTTTAGTTACATTCTTCGGCCGTAATGTGGTGTGGGAATCAAACGTGAAATCTATCTACTTTCGACAAAAACTTGTATCTATACTAGACGGCTTTCGTTTAAATTAAAATGTTGTATATACCGGGCGTCCTTTCAGTTGAAAAATTTAAATATCGGAAATGAATAAATTGTGTATGGTAGAATTTGGATTTGCGTAACTCGGACTTATACTAAAATATACAACGGTAATAACAAAAAAAAAATCAATGCGGTAGTAGAAAGGGTTGTAAAGTAACGAGTTATATACACTCTAGTGGTAAAATAAAATATATTACGGAACAAAATAAAATAAAAATTAAACTTGCAAAAAGCAAAAAAAAATAACTCGTTACAATATATACCTACTATTGAGGGTGAGTGTAGTAATAAAAAATTAACTGAACCAGTGTGTTTTTCTGACGTACTGTAGAGTGTAGAGTTTCCCTATAGAAGAGTAGTTGCTTAGCTGCACGAATTTAGCTTCACCGCATTGTGGGCCAGGAGTGTGAACGTTTGTTTCAGGAACAACAAGGACCACTACCCCGGCCGGTTTGGATATAACTAGACCCCTGGAAATTACCGTACCTCCATCTGAGGCTACCTGGAACTCTTGACGATTGAAGTCAAGAGGCCGTGGAGTTAAACACGATAAAAATCTGGCGCCCGAGAAAGTGTAAGGTTTCGAAGGTGTCAAAAGTGGCGTGCCCTGTTGGTAAAACGCGTCACAATACACTAAGGGAGAGATAACACGATATACAGTACATTGTGTATATTTCGGTAAAAATTTTGCGGAAATATATCTGGCTTTGTCCGATTTTGGGTAGTTCTTCTTCCAAACCCGATCACCTACATAAAACCTATGATCACGTTTGCGCAAATTATAACGTTGACTACTTTATCGATATGCTGTTTGCAAGTTCTTTCTCACCACTTCGAAAAATTTAGGCATTTCTTGTGTATCCTGAATTCGGTGAACTTTGTCGGAAATGGTAACCTGATTATTTGCATTTTCTGCAATTTTACCATAAAAATTTCCCGAGACAGGTACATTTCGAGCAAAGGTAAGGAAGGAAGGGTAACGGTAACTTCATTGCTTGAGCAATTTTATATATTTCTTCATCCCATGTTCTATGATCTTCATAACTATAAGATCGTATAGCTGTGACAATGGATTTGTTCACGCGCTCAGTATGATTAATTTGCGGATGAAAGTTAGCATTATACCATATCCTTTGTACTGAATATTTTTCCATGAGATTTTTGAAAAGATGACTCGTGAACTGTTTACCATTATCACACGAAACGATTTGATGTATTCCAAAAATGAGAAAAACATGATTTTTTAAGAAATCCACTATAGAACGAGCGGTAGCCTGACGTAAGGGATGAACCAATACGAATTTAGTGAACCAGTCAACTACAACAAGTGCGAACTGATTACCTTTGCGAGATCGGGGATATGGCCCTAACAGATCACATGATATTAATTGAAAAGGGAAGTTAATATTACGATATTGTCCCATTAATCCTGCTTGTGGTAAGTTAGATGGTTTACAAGATGCACATATTTTACAACGAGTGACATATTTATAAACCGATTTTCTAAGATTCGGCCAATAATAAATTTCAGAAATTCTCTCTAGAGTCCTGGTTCCAGATAAAGACCTTGACAGATAGAGTCCTTGTTGAAATTCCATGTAAAGTTCTGGTTTCAGGTTTCTGGGTCCAGGTGAAGTTTCTGGGTCCAGGTAAAGTTTCTGGGTCCAGGTGAAGTTTCTGGGTCCAGGCAAAGTGCTGGTCCAGGTAAAGTGTCCCAGGTAAAGGTTTGGTCCAGGTAAAAAAAAGTGCACTCAGATGAATGCACTTCTTAGAGATAAGATACGATAAGCTAGAAAGGCTTCAATAGCACATGTTCACAGGAAAAAAAGAATTAAACCCTTTTGTCACTTGTTTAAATACACGAAATCATGTGAAAGATAACAGACTTACGTCTCATGTTCATGTCACGCTCATACGCTTTGACCAGGAAAGGAATTTACATTTCAGAAGTGAATTCTTGATTCATATTTAATTTATAATTGGTAGAAGAAGAGACACGAGGTCGAAGTGGGAATCTCAAAATAGAAGTGACTATTTTCACTACAGACGGACCTCGATCGGCCCGCATAGAAACGTTGATTTCGACTCTCGTCCACAGCAAATATATTCAGCCTTGAAACATTTCTCGGTCTTGGGTATGAGAAAGGACTGGCTATTCGCCGCCCATACGATAATTTATTAATTCAATAGAGGGAAGTAAAGTGAACGAAATTAACGTATCTTGGACCCTGCGTGGGTTTTGTACCTTGGGCCTGGTCTAACCTACAAGCATTGTATAAAGATAGGCATAGTAGGTTAATCTTACGAGGATATCATTTGACGAGGTGGACGCCACCAATAGATGGCAGTGGGGAGTTAGCGTCCACGGCACGTCTTTTCTTACTGTACGTCGTAGCTTGAATCACGAATTTCCATAGCTTTGGTCGCCGAATTACCCCAATAACAGATGGCGCCAAAATTATTCAGAATGTTATATACATCCATAAGAGCTGTGTTGCAAAGTTTCTTATTTTGGATAGGTACCTATGGCAAAGTTGCAATTTGAAGTTCATTATTAATATTGTGTATATTATCTCTGATTAATATTGTATTAATTGTGTTCGTTGTGTCATTGTTGTGTTTCGTTGGCTGTGCATTTGGATTATTGTTTTATTTGAGAATCTCTGAACGTTGATATACATTTCATTTTAAAGGTAAGTAGACATTATTACAATTAATATACCTATCTCTTCTTTTATTAAAACCAGAAAATCTATAAACTAAGAATTAACAATTATATTTAGAATTTTGGATACTGATTGGTTGCATTAGTGAAATGAACCAATCAGCTTTTAAAAATTATTCATTTAACAGTAAATTCTTAATTAAGTTGAGCTTAGTTAATCACCGTAAATATTGTTATAAATTAATTTCTAGGATTCAAATTTTAATTATTAATTTTGATAAGTATTCTTAGCTCAGTTGCGTTTATACATCAATACCTATCTTGGTTAATATATCTAAATTATATTAACAGGACGTTAAGTATATAAATGCTACAGCTCACAATTTCCAAAATAAAAACTGTATATTTAGCGACCTATACTTACTGAAATGTATTAATATAACAAATAATCACTTTTATCAATCAGCTATCGTTGTGTGCTCAGTCAGTAGAGAATTAATAAATTCTATAAATTTATTATAATATGAATGAATGTCGACATTTTTACCTGATTATAATTTAAATCTTCTTTTCGATATTTCAGAAATGGCTGAAAATAAGTGGATGGATCATACACTTGGGTGAGTTATTCTTCCGACGATTATTTTTCATAGAGGAGTAAAAAATAGTGAATGTGAATAAATAAGTGTGTATGCAAATTTCCAAAACTAAACATACAATAAGTATTAGATTATAGTCAAATAAAAGACAATTCGTCCAATAGTTTTTTCTGATAATGAGCTTATTTGTTTTATGGTTGCATTGCATGTTATACGAGTACAAGAATTTAACTAGTAGAAATTCCATATCCGTTAAATCTTAAATTTATCAAAAGTATTTGAATCCTGCCTAAATTTAAATTTTGCATCTACCTTTATGGTAAAGTAAGAGAATAAAAAATTATTGAAAATATTTCCAACTTATATAGGTAAACACAACTAACCGAATACAAAGGGTTGGACATTAAAATATTCCACGAAAATTGAAATAATTGGAAATAGTATTTTTTGTTATTTATTTTATGTTTATGAACTAAGCACGTAATAATAAGGTATAGTGAATCTGTGAGTTTATAAATGGGAGCTACCACGTCAATAAGATAAAAAATTTACCTGTTAAAATGTATACTGTTTCTTTTATCATATCTTATATGGTTATTATACTCTATATTCTAGGCCGTAATATTGACAAAATGGTAACTATTATGGAGAACATTATAATGTGTTGAAAAATTTACAACGATTTCCTCCATTCTCGAGTTATACTGGGAGAACTAAAAAGGCTGCTTTTGGTTTTTTCAGAATAGAATTTTTTTAATAAAAAAATTTCAGAGAACAGCAAAATTTTATTTGAACACGAATTTACTATAGACATCTACCAACAAGTCTTCAATACGACGTTTCGTGTCTTCACGAGGCTAACATAATTTTTTTTAAATATGGATATGCCTATTTATTGTAATTATTATAGTTGTTTCGCCTTCAGGAGAGAGTATTAAAATTATCGGAAACCAGTAAACCATGGGCGTACATTTATAGAATTATATTTATAATGATAGTCTATAAATATTTACTTTAGACCCCATGTCGCCGCCGGTTACAAATATTAGGTATTAACTTTAAGTTATTTGAAAACTTTTTTTGTTAAAAAATATTCTAAAGTTTCTGAAATATTCAGGTTAATTTGATGTCACTATCAATAACTTCTTTAGCCATTAAAATCTGTTGGTTTGATTATGCCAAATAAAGTAATTTATCAATATACATATAACTACTTAATGTAGTTTTATCTTACCCCTTTTATTAAACCCAGAACCACGCTTATGCAAGGATTATTGACCAGTTTCTCGGCGATTACAAAAGGGTCGTCTATTGTTATAACAGGTATACTGGTCGGCACCGCTAAACTAAAAGAAATTTTGTTGGTGCTTTTTGGTAAAAATTTGCAAATATACTGATATTGTTTGGGCCACTGCTGCTGTAGTTTGCATACATAATTAGGTTTTATTACTCTCTTCTGATGGCGAAAGAACTATAGTCAATGTTAAATATTCAAATTAGGCGATATATCACACTTCAGATTTTTATGACGTTTTATCTCAAATAGGTAATATCATTAATGAGAACAATTCTTAAATACGTTCTTGTCGTAGTTATATTTTATAAACTTGTTTTTATTTTGTCAAAAAAATGTACCGAGAGCCTTATTTTGGACCTTACCTAGTGTTTTGATATAAAATAAGATTTTTTTCAACAATTATAATGTCCCTCCATAATACATTTAATTGTCTTAGTATCTATTACGGTTTAGAATATAGTAATGCTACTATATTATGATAATAGAAACAGCCTGTATAAAATTATGGAACAAATTAATTATTTTTAAAAAATGAAACATTTAAAAAAATCCTCGAGAAAATCAATTTTTATTTTCAACTATAGTAGTTTATGTGTTTATAACGTTGACTTTATTAAATATGACGCCCTTGATAGAATTTTTAATGGTATATATATATTTTTTATTTCAATTTAATAGGTGATGATTTCAAAAATATATAAGACTCTTGCTTGATTTATAACAATCATTTTGTTAAATTAGTAGATGCAGTAATATAAATATATATATATAATTCAACAATGAGCGTTTTCTATCATATTATTGTGTGCTCAATCCAATAAGTATAAATAGATAACACAATAAATAATATTTTCAATGATTATAATTTTCGGCAGTCTATTGTGAAACATTTAAGACCGGTCCTTGGTATTGAGTTGGTTGTGTACACTTATCAGAAAGTGATAAAGCTGTCAAAAGGATGTCATGCAGGTAGGTATTTTGCGTAGTAGTTCCTAGAATAATTTTTTTCTTTAATATAAGGCGATTTCGGCACGCTTTGGTTGGTATGAACTTTGGTTAACCAATTGGTAGGTCCTACGTCACCGGTATGATGTAAAGTACCAATTATAGGCGAAATCGTTTGGTGCTCAGTTGGTACAGATGTTTGATGAAATTGACATTTATGCATTGCGCTCGGAACAGATTCCATTATTACTAGACAAAAATAAAGAAAAAAACAGACAAAACATGAAGAATTGTATAATATTGACCAAAAATACAATCCGTTCCACCGAATTTGTTTTTTTTACAAATAAAAAGCAAGTCAAAAACTACTTTAGACAATGATAGAAAGCTACCAATTTCAGTAACCGTGCTGCAGATCTCGGTGTGTGATTTGACAGACCAAAAAGGGTACAAAAGTTAGCTTGACGTCATCGTTTTTCGGAACGAAATTGATTGGTATGTATTTGACAGACCAAAGTTAGGTACTAAAGCGTGCCGAAATCGCCTATAAAGAATTTTTTGTTTATCGGGCTTATCGAAATTTTCACGTTGACCGGTAACTTTCAACACCAGGCAAATAAATATAATATTTATATTAAATTCAGATTATTCAAATATCTTTTGTACATAAATATTTGTTATTTTTTTTATTTCCGGTTTTGTTACGATTCCTGTGAATGGTCTTTTGTTTGATTTTAAAAACCCTTATTAAACCTGGGTACCTACCAAGAAATTTCAATGATGAGTAGTTGTTTTTGGGAATGATACACAGGTATGGGATTATCTTAATACAATTCGGGAAATTCCAAACAAGGGTTTTATTGTAGTTGTGTTCAGTTATGCAGATGCTCGTTACAGAAATGAAATAAATTCAAGTTTTTCAAACACAAAAAAATACTTACTTTACCATAACCATTACAATAAATATGTATGTTAACATTCATGATCATTATTTCAGGTAATGCTGTTTTGGCAGACCTAAGCCAGAAATCGCTAAGAAATAAGCTGATTTGTAGCAAACATTTCAGTGAACATTCCACACCTGTAATTTTTAACCAATCAAAACGTGTTTTTTTGACAGATCACCATGGCAACGGATGAATTGTAGCGGAAATTTTTTCCTCGGGGGTTCCCAACAGCGAATTATACTGGAAATTTTTTTGACGTTTATATTGACAGAATATTTTAGTGACAGTCTGGTTTTTATTCGCAAAAAATCAATTTTCTACCACTTGTAGTTACTCAAAACTTATGTAAAATTAAAGAATATACTGTGTTGTGTCTTGAGATGGTATTTTCGTGCAACTACAACGAGTAGAAATCAACAATTTAGAGGTCAAATTGCTGCCAAAACTGTGACGCGCTGAAAATCTGTTCATGCAGAGTTCCGGAAAACGATTGATGATGATTGAATGATTTTCTACCACTTGTGGTAAGCCCAAGTATATAACTATAAAATGAGAAAATATGCAATCTGTTGTAGTCATAGGCAATATATTTTCAATTTATTGTTGCGGACTCAAACTTTCAAATATTGTAAAACTTTTTCAAGTCCATTTCTTCCTAAGGTCAAAACTATTGAGCTACTCTGTATATTTTCCGTCCTACTTGTAGTTTCTGATCATTTTTTTAAACGCGCTTAAAAAACGCATACAAAATAACCGAGACTTATTTTTTCGTCTCCTTAAGAGATCATCAAAATACGAATGTTTAAAAAAATATCCTTTGAATTAATTTACATTCACGAACGAAGTTCAGAAATCGCAAATTTACATTATTTCAGTCACCCAATGAATATATTTTATGTACCTTTGTACGAGGATTCTTCTTTTTATCCCATATTTTTGAAGTGATAAACAGATTAATGCTAGTGCTATACAAACTCATTGCATAAAAATCACTATTTTGTATACTGAAATTGGTGACAAATAATGGTACTGAGATTAAGTTTATTTTCGGATCAAGATGAATACCTGCTATAACATTATTATGAACATCATATTTCAAAATACGAAAATACTCGCTATCTATCTATTATAGTTTCCCATCAAATAGGTAATTTATGTAACTTTCGTAATAAAAAGTAAAATCGGCAACAATGTACCGTCGGTCTTGGTAATCATTTTATTGTTCGGAATTCGAAGATAAAGAAAACTTCACATTTAGTAGGGAACTTTTTAAAAATAATTTAGTTATTGAAAATAGTGCAGTTTATTTCAGAGGGCAGTACGTTACGGATCATTTTTATGAAGAACGAGCGTAAAAGTAACTAGATGGCGTGCATAAATTGCCTCAAACGGTTTTAACATTGTTACTGTTTTACTATGCCTATCTTTATACAATGCTACAAGCCATGGCTCAAGGTACGCACTTTAGGTGAAAATATTTTCAGTCTTTTTTTCGACATGTATTTTTCAAAAAAAAATTTTTCCAGATGCCAAGAAGTAAGCAAGGTGTAAAGAGGAAATGTCCCGATCTTTCTGCATTAAAACTTGCTTCAAATGCTGTAAGAAATAATAATATTTCAGTGCGTTCTGCATCTTAAGAGTTCAAAGTGTCTCGATCCACTTTAAAGAGATATTTGCTTAAATGTGAGCCAAACGAAACTTAAAATCCTACGAAAATTGTGCCGTTAAAAAAGTCTTTTCAGAAGATGACGGAAAAAGCTTGTGTGACTATCTCGTCACAGCATCTCAGATGCATTTTGGTCTTACTCGTCGAGATCTTCGGGTTCTTGCTTTTGACTTTGCAAAGGCAAACAATAAAACTATTTCCATTCCTTGGGAAAACAAATCTCAGGCTGGTAAACAATGGTATTTGGACTTTGTCAAGCGCAGAAATACACTAAGTTTAAGAAAGTCTCAAACGACAAGTTTGGCTCGGTCCACTAGCTTCAATAAATACAATGTTGCTACATTTTTGAAAAGCTCAAGGGAGTTATAGGAAAATATCAATTCAGAGCAGCTGATGAAATTTACATGAAAGCGGAAATACAAATGTTCACATGCCGGGTAAATTTATCATTTCTTTATTCTTGTTTTTGCAAACTTGTCCGAACATTTTCAAGATGTTGCTTTTGATTTTAGATAAAATATTGGCCTGTGAAGGTATGAAGCAGGTTGGAAGTTCAGGAGAAAGATGCGTAAATGTTACCATTATTGCATGTGCTAATGCCATAGGAAACAGTGTGCCACCCTTATATATATTTCCAAGGGTAAATTATAAAGATTTCATAATGAAAGGTGCCCCTCCTGGTTCGATAGGGTCACCCCTACCCCTCACCCTAGCGGCTGGTCTAACAAAACAATTTTTGTACAGTATCTTCACCACTTTATAAATCATGTGAACTGTTCGTCAGATAACAAGGTGCTACTAATCCTAGACAACCACGGAAGCCATGTTAACATCGAAGCAATACATTTGGCAAAAGAGAACGGAATAGTTATGCTTACCCTACCTCCGCACACCAGCCATAAGCTCCAACCGTTGGATCGGAGCGTGTTTGGATCTTACAGGACATACTACAACACAGTATGTGCCAATTGGATGCGTTGCCACCCTGGAAAACCTATTTCAATATATGATGTGGCTGAAATATCAGGAATAGCCTATCCTTTAGCATTTACACCTATACATATTCAATACGGTTTTAGAGTGTCAGGTATTTGGCCCTTGAATGAGAATATATTTCAAGAACATGAATTCATGGGATAATCAGTAACTGATAGACCATATGATGAAACTTCTACATCACAAGGAGTCTCATCTTGTCCGTCTGGATGATTATCCAATATTCCATCAACTATATCAAACTCTGCTACGTCCACATCAGGGGAAACGCGGTCAGTACCAAATGTTGCTCCATACGGATCACCCGCATTAATTATCCCAGAAATGGTCCGTCCATTTCCACAAGCTGCTCCTAGAATTGCTTCTACAAAAGGAAGGAAACAAGGCAAATGTCGTATATTAACTGATACGCCAGAAAAGTTAGAAATAGAAGCTAGTAAAAAAAGCATTTCAAATAATCCACAAACAAAGAAACAAACGGTTAGGAAAAAAGTGCTGCAGTGTGCATGTGCGTGTGCGTGTAAACCTCTCGAAGAGCTCAAAAGCATCGAATAGCTTTATTTTTGAGCTCGGAGAGCAACTAGCGACAAAATCGCATGCGTTTGAAAATTGAATTTAGCGGGAAGTTGCAGGGATGGCCTTTAGGGTCAACCGATTTCCAAATTTTCTGATTAATAACAACTTCTTTTTAAATTTTTTCTGTTAAGATGTAACTATTGGCATACAAAAAAATGTTGAAGTCCTGTACATAATTTACGCCAGCTTTTGTTTGGAATTGCTTGAATGGAAAATTCGTATTCAATATTACAGCTTATTTAATGAAAATGAATATAATTTTTTAAATTATTTAATTATATAAACAATTACAGCAATAAAAACAAAAATTTGTTGAAATTTCTTGTAACGAGTGATTGAGTTATTAAGCTACTTATTTATTTTATTATTCAATTAACAACAATTTTTAAGTGATAGTCAAGTAAGGAAAAAATCATTTTTTTTTAACAAATTGTAAAATCAGTTATCGTCTATAAAAAAAATTAGTTCGAAAAATGCATATTTATAACTAGTGTAGGTACTTGAAAATTAATATAAATTACAGTTTTGTAATTTTTTTATAATTATAGTAATATCTTTATTTTATTATATTAACGAATTAAAAATATTTAGCTAAAATACATACATGTTTGTAGCAGACACAAAAATAATGTTTCACATTTGTCAACTTAATGCTAATTAGCGTGTTTAAGTACACTGTTCGGATTCCGATATATTAATTATAATATAAGCTAATTTTAAGTATCTGAAAGATGACGTTGACGTTATAGTATATCTAAGCACAATGAAGAAAAAAATGTATGCACACGTTAACGAAATATTCAAAAATATTGGCGAACGGTTGGCTGTATCTCTTGCAGTGTGCCATATTTTTACAGGCAATGATTACAACCCTGCTTTTTGCCGTAAAGGAAAAAAGAGACCTTTTAACATTAAAAAAAACAACCATTTTCAAGATGCATTTATTGATTTACTACGTTCGCCTTGCACCGATATATCGTGTTCGAACGAAGGATCGTAGAATATACGTGCAGAATGAATGTATTTATTCTTTAAAAACGAAAAATGATGTTAATGAAGGCCGAGCCGAGATGTTTCATAAAAATTATCGTTTCAAGAACGAACATGAAGAAATATTAAAAACAAAAATAATTGGCTACGATCCCTAAACTTAACACCAACAAAACAAGAACTCTTGCAGCAAGTGAGGCGAACACAGTATATTAGCAGCATATGGTGCAATGCACATAGAAGGAATCCTACTGACAAAACGCCAGAGAATTATGGATGGATTAAAGTTGATAATACTTATCATTATTATTGGTTTGACGGACCAGAAAGTCCATCGCTCGATCAACTGTCTTCAACAGAAGGTATTGTATTTATAATTTTTAAAATTATTATTTGTAATGTAACGATTCTTATTTATATAATTTTACTTCTTTTATTACGGAATCTGAACAGTATTATACTGATTATTTTGTTCACTTGTCAAAATGTGACATTTTGGTGGTTTTAACCAATAGTAATACATTATTCTAGCCAATCATTCGGTATTATACTGATAATTCTGCTTCCTCATCGATAATATCTTGTTTACATTGAAACGTCAAAATTTTACTTTGAATTTGTCATTATTGACAACTAAAAGTGCTTCGAAGTTTATTGAAAAATGAACACAAACCGATTCAGTGCCATCACCCAAGAGAATATTGAACATTTAATACAAAATCCTTTTAAATTGTTGAAAAAAATAATCTTCCCAAATACAACTCGTTCTTCCAATTTTATCACATAATTTTCTATTTTCATCACTCAAACTTGTTTATTTGAGGCAAAAACATTCAAACAAACCGAATTTAGATAAAATCACTCGTCCTAACGGACTCGTGATTTTATCAATCGGTTTGTTTTCATATGTTTGCCAAATAAACAAGTTTTCGTGGAAAAGAAAAAATTATCGATAAAATTTGAAGCACTCGTGGTATTACCTTTGAATATTTCACTCATACATGTTGTATCAATGCAACGAATGCTAAATTATTAAATGGAAATTCCACGTTGCCATGACAACCTAGCGGAATTTCCACGTTGCCATGGCTACCGTTGTCAAACAACTTTAAAATAATAAACGTGAAAAGTCAAAGAAGAGTTTCTTAGAGGTCATGAATCGATTCGGAGATATAACAGAACGGGAAATTGACAAAAATGTATTACGTTACTGTTTCAATGAATAAATAATTTGTTTTTATTGAGATTTTTAAGTTGGAGTCGTTACATTATCTATTTGAATATAGTGGAGATATACAGTAATTTGTATTTTTATTCGAGAAATATTCTCCCTAAATACCGCTTGTGCTTAAAAATTAACCGGATAATTTTCAAGCACTCGTGGTATTACCCCCGATAATTCTGAAGATGACGATAACATAACACATAGTGAAGAGTCATCGAGTGAAGAATCTGATGGAGATTGATTTTTTTAATATTTATCATTACATTATTTACAAGTTTCATTTTTTTTATGCACTGTTACATTGAATAATTATTAAAGTTCTGATAATACACTCAAAACACAAGCTTTTATTTTTATAAAATTAGTTTAATACACGACATAAGTACGGCGCACATTAAATGATTCGATTTTTTGTTTTTGTAGGTTAACTCAAAAAATGCCTTTTTTTGTAGGTCACTATTATATTTAGATTAAGAATTAAGTAAATAATCATAAATTTCTTGTGGCATACGGTTATTAATAAAAAAAATATCAACATAATCTTGACAACTTGACAAAAAACATGAACAGTATTTATTATGTAAAATTCGTAAACTTTTATTGTGCCATATTTTTAAAATACCTTTATTTAGAGCTAAAGACCTTTGTCTGCAATTCCTTATTAAACTCCCTACATAAAAGGTACTCTTTGTTGAACTCGATACAACACTCCATTTTCAAGATTTTTAACTTTTTATCACAGTAAGAGACTTTTTTAAGTTGTATTTTGTTTTTTAAATAAATATGTGCAATAAAATGTGTATTTTTTCTGCACCCTGTATCTCACATTGCATGGTCTTATATTCGTAGTTTTAGTTTCATACTCATTTAATTTTTGCTTGCATGAATCCACTTAGATTTGTTTTTCGAAAGTTTTGTTAGACGTAGCGAGTAGGTGGAATTAAATGAAACAAAATCTTGTGGGCTGTTAAAATGTTTATTATATACATATATACATGAGTACTTTTATCATTATGTTTCCTGCAATAAATAATGTATCCATATAAATGTTATAACGAATATCCACTGTTTTAGTCAATGTGTCAATTTGAAAGTATTAATTCGAAATTTAATAGTAACATCTTAACAACAAGTGGTATCTTAACATGTTGTTTTGAATATAAAAGTCAAATATTACAACCATTGCTCTAGAGATAAATAAGTAAGTCCACTTCTAAGTCCTCTTTCACACTTACTACTTTCTTAACGTGTGTTCACACGGCACTCGGTAGTAGATGGCGCTCAGTGCAATAATGATATATCATCATCGCAAAAAGTCACGAAAAACAAGAAAATTTTGGATTCATCCTCTACTTGAAAACAGACAGTTGATGGGCGAATTTGTAACATTGTTTCATGAGATACGAGGAGATAGTTCAAAATACCCTATATACTCGTTGGTGATCAAGTTTTGTATTGGATGATAACTTACTACGCCCTTTTGGTAGGAGAAGGTATGTTGAATGTGCAAATAAATGGAGCATTTTTCATCGCCCGTTGAACGTATCCACAAAACTTGCTGTGTCCATCACAATCCCGTACTTGATAGAGATGGATATAATCCACAGGATACCTTGACGATAGATGCAAAATTGGAAGATATACCTAATAGTTATTCAATGCGTGGAGGTTTGACGGCAAACGAAAACAGAAACCTATTTGCTGATTACTTTCTGAGTAAAAGAGGAAAGATTTCTTGGCATGGTAATTTTGAGCAACATATGTACCTAGATATAATGCATAAAAAATATTTACCTACATATTACATTTTGTTCCTCTTCAGTTAGTTCATCAAAGGTATCCTTAAAAAATCCTACAAATTTCCTTCCAACCCTCCAATGTCTTGTATCTGTCTTTATTCTCGCCAATCGTTTCATCTCATAGTACTGGCCGCTGTTTAACAAGTGTAATTAGTAGTTCATTATCAATTTTTGATATTCATTATTTCGTTATATTTTTTCACTGTTTAATAAAGTTTACATCTGTACAATACAGAAACCAAAAACCTTTTGAAACTGCCGTGTCAACAGACGGCACGTGAGCATACTTGTATACACTTGTCTGTTTTTCCGTTGCCGTACATGGCAACGGCACCGTGTCGTTTCAACGACGGCAGCCGTGTATGATTCCGGCATCAAAACGTCTTGTATGACAATGTGCTACCGTTTCTGTACACGGTCACGTTAAGAAAGCCGGAAGTGTGAAAGAGGGCTAAGTGCAATTCTTTGTCAAAAAAGAAGGGACAAAAACTGTTAACAAATCAACTTTTCACATCAAACTGTATTTTTTTAAAAGTATGATCTTAAAAGGACAGTATTTTATGTTTGCAAAAATGTAAAACAAACATTTTTAAATTCATTATAACAGAATTCAAGTTAGATAGTTATATTTTTGCCACGCGTTTTTTTTTGCAAAAGCAATTTAAATAAAGCTAAAAATACCAAAATTTCGTAAGTCTAGTTTATGAAAAAAATTATTATTATTATTATTACAAACTTCAACAGCTGTTTAAAAATGTCTAAATAAGATGAAAATAAGGTTTTCGTATACCTACTTAAATTATTGTCATTATAATTCAAAATAATTCCACCTTATTCAGACTTGCAATTAAACATGGGCGCTTCATATGAAAACATTATATTAGGCCGTTCTGTAGAATTGGGTACCTGGAGGAATTTTATACCCAGGATATGTGAAGTTTAAAGCGTGTTGCTCAAAAAATGATGAATAATCCTTTTGAACTTTTCGTGGCCTACAAACAGGTCCCCTAGCCAATTCTAAACGTAGTCTATTCTCCTCTTCAGCTTGAACTTTGACGTTTTCAGGGGGCCATTTTAAATCGCCTCGGAGATGTTTGCCACCTTGAATAGAAAGGAAACTATTACTAGAGTTAATATTCTCTGCTTCTTCTATTATCTTTTGCCTTATGTCTCCAGGAGGCCACTTTAGGTCTCCGCGTAAATTTTTCGGATTGACTTTAACTATAAAAGGAAAAAAGGAAAATAAATATAATATTTGATGATGCTTCGATAGTAGAGGGTTTAAAACTAAGATGAGGAATGACTAATCACATTTTATCGAATGATTCCTATTTCGATTATTTTAAATAATACAGTACATAATACGTAATCCCCCTTTGAGGAATTATCAGACAATCAGTTTGTGAAATTATATAGGCTAAAGAAACCTATGTCAACGGAACTAATAAATCTTTTGGATCCTTACCTAACGCATCCTTCAGCAATATCGGCTTTATGCATAACAAGAATAATAAGTAAAATAATACTATGGAAGATGAGTGTTCATTGCTCGAATCGTAGCATGCTACTCAAAGTCAGTGCCCTACATTTACGGAGGAAATCCTAGAACCTGGATTTTCCTGAGGAATGAGATACAGGCAATAAAAATGCAAGAGTTTTGTTTTAGGGACCAAGAAGTCTTGATACTGAAAATACATATGGCAGGAAACTCGACGGAAATTATTATAGCCTCAGTATATCTGCCATTTGACTCACCAACTCCACCTTCGACCTATGAAATGGAGCAGCTGGTGAACTACTGCAGGGCTTAAAAACTGCAGACTCTAATTGGGATGGATGCCAATTCGCACCACACTGCGTGGAGTAGCAGTGACATTAACTCAAGAGGTGGTGAGTACCTATTAGATTTTATTATTTCTAATGACTCAGTAATAGTGAATCGGGGAGCAAAACCAACTTTTGTTACAAAAAAAGAAGATAATTGACAAAACCTCTACTGATATAAGCTCTCAGCTAAGTCATTGGAATGTGTATGAGGAAGCGTTACTTTCGGATCAACGGTACATCTGTATTGAAAACTCCGAATTGGAGAAACCTGCAGTGAAGTACCGTGATCCGAGAAGCACGAACTGGAAGAAATACAGGAATGACCTTGAACACCTACTAAGGAATATCAAAAATAAAATAAATATGGAGCTTGCCTCCGAACAACCAAATATCTTATCACAACAACTGTTTAACAGTGTGAAAAGGACAGGAGAGTGGGAAGAATATTATTCCACTCTGAATGCTTACAACAAACATATCAGCAAGGCAAAAATGGAGTCCTGGAGGAAATTCTGTGGTGAGGTGGAAACAACCTTAGAAACGGCTTGATTCCAGAAAATCCTTGCCAAAGATCCTATAAATCCCATAGGCAATATTTTAAAACCTAACGGATCATACACGGAAACTAGTAGCGAGACCCTGCAGATTCTACTGCAGGCACATCTACCAGACTCTGTAGAGATAGGAACTGAGCTATCCGTCAGACCTCCAACTCCCCTGGCTCGTGCGAGGAAAGAGGATTGGTGTGCGGCTGATAAAGTAATGATCCAGTACAAATTGAACTGGGCTATTAACTCGGTTGAGAAATACAAAGCTCCTGGACCAGATGGTATAATCCCAGTGCATCTGCAGTAGGGGCAAATACATCTATCTCTAGTACTTTATAAACTCTTCAGAGCATCACTAGCAACTGGATATATTCCAACTGCTTGGAAAAGCACCCTAATTGTCTTTATTCCCAGAACAGGCGAGGATTATTCCCAGGCCAATAACTCTGTCTTCTCTCATGTTGAAGATTATGGAGAAACTTATTGATAGGCATGTTAGGGAAAACTTTCTCTTTGAAAGGCCGCTACATTATAACCAACATGCCTATCAATTAGGAACATCCTGTGAATCAGTCTTACACCAACTGGTGTCGAAAATTGAGGCTGCCCTAGGAAATCAAGAAATAGCTCTCGGAGCATTTCTTGATATAGAAGGAGCATTCGACCACACCTCCTTTGATGCCATGATAAAAGCTTTTGCAATACGTGGAGCAGACGACACCACATGTCGGTGGATGAAAAACAAGCTTTTCAACAAGACAGCAACGACATTTGGAGATTCCATTGAAGTATCGATAATGGAGGGATGCCCATAGGGAGGAGTCCTATCACCTTTGCTGTGGGACCTTGTCATGGACGAGCTCCTGGAGGAATTGAACAGGAAGGGGATATTCACCCAGGAGTATGCAGATGATCTGACAATACTTGTACTGGGGAAATACCCTAATGTTATATCGGAGCTGATGCAACAAGCTCTGGAAATGGTGGAGATATGGTGTAGGAGGGAATGCCTAAAGGTGAACCCTACAAAAACTGCGCCCATTCCCTTCATTAGAAAAAGGAAGCTTAAGAGACTAAAACTGCCAAGACTCTTCAACGTGCAGCTGTGTCTTAGCCAGGAGGTCACATATCTGGGCATAATTCTGGATGCAAAACTAACCTAGAATTCACACCTACATGACAAAGGCAATAAAGGGAAAATGGCCCTAATGGATGCCAAACTGGCGATAGGAAACACATGGGGACTAAATCCACGGATCGTTCACTGACTGTACGCAACTGTGGTGAGACGTATGGTTGCCTATGGAGCCTTAGTTTGGTGGCCAGAAACAGATCAGAGGAAAGCCGAACTGGAGTTATCTAAACTTCAGCCTTTGCCTGTCTGTGCATAACTGGTGTGATGAGAAGCAGCTGGACTGCGGCAATGGAAGCCATTCTTAATCTTCCGCCTCTTGCTCTGTATGTTAAGGCGGAAGCGAGAATGGCTGCATACAGGCTGAAATGCATAGTCATTCCATAATCACAGATGTTATCACAAACTCGCTTCTTGAAATGGGAAGTGATAACATGTTGGCCACAATTAACGACAACCAACCGTACCATATCCAGCTAAACTGGGATGGGTTGGAAGCATTCAGTAAGGAAGGAACGTTGGTGTGGTACACAGACGGATCTAAAACTGACAAAGGATCAGGAGATGGAGCTGGAGATTTGTGGCCTTGCCAATGTAAATATATATGGCATAAGAAATACATTCTCGAAGATGGTTCAAAAATACCACCTTATGCGATTTTTTTAATTCGACTTAGATCGCATACGAAAAGATTCGACTGATCTCGAAAACACCGCCCCAGATTATTCCTAAAATAAGCTTAAGTCGTTTTGTAACCTGTCACTCAAATGTAGCGAAAAATTAATCTTAGGAATAAATGTAATATTTTTTAGTAAAAAAATTTAACCTCTTAGTGTCGTCGTCGCTGGTTGAGACGTATATACTGGAGGCGGGACCTGATTGACGGGAACCTGCGTGCGAAGTGTGATAGATGTAGGTGGAGGTTCCACAAATTTTGAAGCTTGTTGATTTCCCTGAAATTAAATACAATTTATCATTGAATTAAGTTATGTACCATTCTTTGATGGTGGGTATGTCGGCTTTGTCATGTAACCATGAGGTTCTTGGAAGTTTAGGATAGCAATATGGGTATTTGATTGCCAATCTATGACACTTGTTTTGCACCATTTGCAGTGTGTAAAAGTTTTGTTCAGTTCCCAAAAAGAGAGGTTGTACGTTCAATTTGTTGAAAATAATCAATAATCAGGTGCCTTAGGCTAGGTAACACAACCAACACATTGTGTTCCCTTTCGTGTAACCATTGGTATGACTGTTTTTATGTTAGTGGTGACATATGTAATGTCAAAGTTAGTTAGTTAAAAAAAAGTTCATGTTCGATATAATTCTAAGTAGCTGTTGTTTTATTAAAGTTTATGTATTCGTCCGAGTTTCTATTACTGTGCACCTGATATCCAACAGGTTATGGGCCCAGAGTTCCTGTAAAAGATAGTAAATTTTAAGTTTTTTCTATCGAGCTGCTACGAAAGCCGTTGCAAAAAATATGGCGGGTGAATCGAGGATGGCAGCAAGTATTGAAAAACTATAAGGTCGAGAAAACTATTCAGAATGGAAATTTCAAGTGACTGCTTTATTAAAACTAGATGGATTGTGGAATTGCATTTCTAGACAAGTCTCAGTAACATCGTCAGATGCAGATATTGCGGCAAATGCACGACGTGAAGAAAAGGCGTTGTCAAAAATAAAATTATCATTAGATAAATCAACGTACCCACACGTAATGCAAGCCAAAACCGCAAGTGAGGCATGGACAGCACTTGAAAAAGCAACGAAGGTTGAGACTATTGAGAAGTTTATGCTCAATAAAACTTGAAAACTTTGATAACATGGAAGATTATGTGAATCAAATAATGGGCCTCTCCCAGCAACTAATGTCATTTGGGAAACCCATTGATGATGAATTTCTTGGTGTGATAATGTTACAAGGGCTCACTGAAGATTATGGTGATGGCACTTGAAAATTCTGGTGTAGACATAACTCCTGATTTTGTAATAACGAAACTGCTACAAGATAAAAAGTGGCAGAATGGAAGACATGGAGGTGATTCTGCTCTAGCTGTGAAATATAATAAGTTTGAGAAATCTCCATGGTGCTGGTGTTGTAAGCAATAAGGGCATTACAAAAATCAATGTCCCCAAGCACCTGACAAAAAGGATGTGACACCAAATAAAAATAAAAAAAAACAAAGCGATAACCGAGCTGGAAGTAAAGCCTTGTTTGCTGCTGCATTAGGTGTAAATATGAAAAATAATGTTTGGTACATTGACAGTGGCGCATCATCTCATATGACAGGTAACAGTGATATTTTGATGGAATTGTCGAATAAAAATTCTGGACAAGAAATTTCCATAGCAAATAATAATAAACTGTTCGTTAGTGGAACTGGCAATAGTATTGTGAAGCTCAAACAAGATGGAACTGAAAGGAACATTGTTGAAATTAAGTATGTTCCAGATCTTTCAGTTAATCTTCTGTCAGTAAACTCGATGGTGTCCAAAGGTTACAGTGTATGTTTTGACACTGAAGGTTGTAAAATTATTGAACAGTAGAAGTGTTCTATTAAGGGAGAACCCATAGCAACATCCAGTAATGTTGATGGGTTGTATAAACTTGATATTTTTTCGGAGCAGGTAAACATTGCGAAAGCAACCGCTTCTCATATGCTATGGCACAGGCGACTAGGTCATCTCAATCACTATAGTATGAGTCTACTAAAAACAAGTCTAGCAACAGGAATGGTGTACAAAGAAAATAATGTTCCTGCACACTGTGAAAGTTGCATTAAAGGAAAACAATCAAGAAAACCATTTCCTTACAGAAAGAATAAAAATGTTGTTAAAAATAAACTTGACCTAATTCATTCTGATTTAGTTGGACCAATGGAAGTAGAATCATGGGGAGGTAAAAGATATATTTTTTCTCTGATTGATGACCGTACAAGAAAAATATTTTGTTATTTTCTTAAATCGAAAGAAGTCTAGCAACAGGAATGATGTACAAAGAAAATAATGTTCCTGAACACTGTGAAAGTTGCATTAAAGGAAAACAATCAAGAAAACCATTTCCTTACAGAAAGAATAAAGATGTTGTTAAAAATAAACTTGACCTAATTCATTCTGATTTAGTTGGACCAATGGAAGTAGAATCATGGGGAGGTAGAAGATATATTTTTTCTCTGATTGATGACCGTACAAGAAAAATATTTTTTTATTTTCTTAAATCGAAAGATGAAGTTCCTGCTATTTTCAAAGAATTTTGTTTGGTGGTAAAAAATCAAACTGAACGAAAAATAAAAGTACTAAGGACTGATAATGGGGGTGAGTACTGCAATAAAAGGTTGGCTGCTTTTCTCAAAGATAAAGGAATCAAGCATGAGCTAACTGTACCCTATAGTCCTGAACAGAATGGTGTGGCAGAGAGGTACAATCGTTCAATTCTTGAAAAGGTACGTTCCTTGCTTATTGAATCAAATAGCCAAAAACAAATGTGGGCAGAAGCAACAAACACCGCAGTTTATCTTTTAAACTGTTCACCTACGAAGAAAATACGTGGTGCAACGCCAGAGGAAACGTGGACTGGAAAGAAGGTAGATCTTAGCCATCTCAAAGTGTTTGGATGTAGTGCCTTCGTCCATATACCAGATATAAAAAGGAGAAAACTAGATGAGAAGAGCAAAGAGTATATTTTCGTTGGATATTCTGAAGCCAGTATTGGATATAGGTTATTGGTTCTTGACAATCACAATCTAAAAATAGCAAGAGATGTTGTGTTTCTAGAAGAAAAATTTCCAGAAAGTTTGCACCCTGCTAAGATAAGCATTTCCTTTCCACTTAGAGTCAGTACTGAGGATGAATCAATCGAGATATCTGACAGTTCAACCTTAGTGGATGAAAACTCCAGTTCACCACCTTCAGAATCTGGTGAATCCAGTGTTGAAGAAGATAATAGGGCTGTAGTAGTGAGTGCTAGTGGAAATAGTTCGGAAAATAGTGATTCCGAAGTAAATATTTGTGAAAGTGATTGTGAATCTAGGTATCCAAAGCGAAATAGATGTAAGCCAAAATTTTTCGATGATTATTTAATAGATAATGATAATGATGTATCTGATCATTCAAATTTTGCCATGTTAGCAAGTATGTTAGCTTTATCAAATGATTTAGAACCATCAACTCTTTCTGAAGCAATGTTAAGCACAAGAAGTGCTGAATGGAAGCATGCTATTAAAAAGGAATTAGATGCATTTAAATTTAACAATGCTTGGGAATTGGTTGATAAACCTAGTAATAAAAATATTGTGAAGAATAAATGGATTTTTAAAACCAAGTTAAAGCAAAATGGAGATATAGCTACATATAAGGCTAGGCTGGTTGCCAAGGGTTTTACCCAGAAATATGGCTTAGATTATTCAGAGACGTTTTCTCCAGTAATCCGGTTTAGTAATTTAAGATTACTTCTTGCAATGGCTACTGAATTAAACTTGGAAGCAGATCATTTAGATGTGGAGATAGCGTTTCTGAATGGTGAAATTGATGAACACATTTACGTGAGTCAGCCAGAAGGTTTTGAAGAACCAGGGTCAGAAAGTAAAGTGTGTTTACTCAAAAAGGCTGTTTATGGGTTAAAGCAATCATCAAGATTATGGTATGAAAAAGCTCGTAATGTGCTTGTTGATTTCAAATTTAACCAATCAAATATAGCGCCTTGTATTTTCTTTAAAAATATTGGAAATTCTATAGTTATAGTTGCACTTTACGTAGATGATTTCTTTATCTTTTACAATAATCTTGATGAGGCCAAATCATTAAAAATTGAATTAAATAAACATTTTCATGTAAAAGATCTTGGACCAATGTCACACATATTAGGTATGAAAGTTGAGAGAAACCGTGCTAAGGGTGAGTTAAAATTAACTCAGGAACAATACATTGATAAGATTCTAAATAAGTTTCAAATGTCAGACTGAAATACAGTAGGTACTCCCTTAGAACCAAAGCAAACTTTTAAACTTGATGAAGTATTTTATGATGCTCTTTTTCAACAGTTAATTGGGTCAGTTATGTATCTGTCAGTGTGTACAAGACCAGATATTACGTTTTCAGTATCATATCTAAGTCAATTCAATATTAACTATTCAAAAGAGCATTGGTTGAGTGCTAAAAGATTGCTTAAGTATCTGAAAGGTACGAAAGATGTAGGTATCACTTTCAAAAAATCATATAGTCCTGTAAACGGATTTGTTGACTCTGATTGGGGTAATGACATCTAAGATCGGAAGTCATTTTATGGTTATATTTTTTCTTTAGCTGGAGGGCCTATATCATGGGAATGCCATAAGCAAAGAACTGTAGATTTGAGTTCAACTGAAGCTGAATATATAGGTATATGTGAGGCAGTGAAAGAGTCTCTATATATATAAAATCTTTATATTGTGAAATTTTTAGTAATAACAATAACTGTAATTTCCTAAATATGAAGATGCCTGTCACTATTTACAATGATAATCAGAGTGCCTTGATGTTGTCAGAGAATCCTAGTTTTCATAAGCGCACTAAACATATACATGTTAAATATTATTTTGTTCGTGAGTGTGTAAAGAATAATGAAATTGAATTGTTGCACATGCCAACTCAAGAAATGGTAGCAGATATTCTGGCAAAATCGTTAGGTACTAAAAGACACAAGTATTTATGTGAAAAACTGAATATGATATGAAAGTATTACATAATGTTGTTTTTCGTATTTTTTGTATTTGTAAAATTGTTGGCACCCCTTTATTGAGGAAGAATGTTGAAAAGAATCAATAATCAGGTGCCTTAGGCTAGGCAACACAACCAACACATTGTGTTCCCTTTCGTGTAACCATTGGTATGACTGTTTTTATGTCAGTGGTGATATATGTAATGTCAATGTTAGTTAGTTAAAAAACTTCATGTTCGATATAATTCTAAGTAGCTGTTGTTGTATTAAAGTTTTTGTATTCGTCTGAGTTTCTATTACTATGCATCTGATATCCAACACAATTACGACCAAAATTGACCGAGCTGCAGCAAAAACCCACCCCTCCCTAATTTAAAGGTCTATGTATACGAAAACTTAGAAGTAAGCTCTTCTTGACACCCCTAAAGCCAAAAAAAAACTCGCGTCTTCGTTCACTTTCCCACTCAAATGTATAAGATGACTGGCCTAATTTTGCGTCACCAAGATTGAGTAACAAGGTAGTTTGAGAGCGTTGCTAAAATGGTGCAAATGCCATAGTATTAAAAGAGTGGATAAAAATTAGTTACAAAATATAAATGTATGCAAAGAAGTAGCAGTTAGGAAATTGACAAATAAAACTAAAATATTAATTCTAGGAATTAATTCATATCTCAATTTTGATTAAAATACAAGGTTCGATTAAATCAAAGTCAGACTATATTGGAGAACACAGTGATAGATACTTGATATGAGGATTCGGCAATGTTAATATACAAGTGGGTTATATAAAACAACTGCAGGATCCGACAGATGTTATCTTGTCCTAATTTTGTCTGCACATACAAAGAAAAAATGGCTTTAATGGTGTGCAGCAGCTTGGCAGGGAAAAGAGAAGCTGGATGTACACAGCCATAGTGAGACCAATCAACACTTATTACGTGGAATAGTAGGACTTGCCTATTGACGACGACAAACAACCTCTCCAAAATTCAAAGACTAGCCTGTATATTCATTACAGGAGTAATAAAAACATGCCCCACGGCGGCCATGGAAGTGGTTCTTCACTTCACGCCAGTACGTATGGAGGTGGAAAGTGTTGCAGAAAGAACAAAATGTAGACTAAGGAGACACCATTAAAAAGCCTCCTCGCTTTTTAGAAATAGAAATTTTTGGACATGTCACAAAATGGTATGATGACAATGAAAATACAGTAACAAGAAGGAACACCATTACAAGACTTGGAAAGAATACTACTCTCTGAATCAATTGAAGAGACTGGTATACGGGATAGGAACCAAATACTCCGGAAACTTGAGAAAAACCCCAAGAACCTTTCAAGTAGGAATTCATCCCTTAGGAAAAAATGCCCAGTTCAATATTATTGAAAGATAGAATATCTCTTGATCAGGTAAGTGTATCGAGATGTCACTAGGGAATATAGGTGCGACATTTAGAAGTGAAAAAAACCAAATATGAAAAACAATTGCATCATCGATCATAGCTCCGGTATCGGCAGAATTTTTAACTCAGCCGTATACGGCCGAAGACGGCCAAATAACGAAATGGTGTTTTGTTCTGGAAGTAGTCACAGTATCACCCTGTTACACTGCCGTATCATTAGTACATAAGATAAGATAAAGATAAGATAGTTCACGTCAGGCTATGACTGCTATTTAATATTGTACTGAGGATATATAGAGGTCCATGAAGAAACAGAAGAAGACATCTAGAATCATCGTCATCGAAAAGTCTAGAAATGTCATCGAAAAGTCGAGAACTGTCTGGAACAGTTGAAAAGTATAGAAGGCGGGACAAATGACATTAGTTTTTTTAAGTATTAGAGAGTTGAGTTTGCTGTTCTGATAGTGAGACGTTATTAGTATTGAAGCTATAGTTGAAGTTATAGTTGGAGACAATGTCAATTGTCCCGCTTTTTATACTTTTCACCTGTTCCAAACAGTTCTCGACTTTTCGATGACATTTCTAGACTTTTCAATGACAGTTCTAGATAATTCGAGATGTATGTCTTCTTCTTTTTCTTCATGGACCTCTACATATCCTCAGTACAGGTCCGACGTAACAATATTATATTTGTATATTCAGTGTCAATATTTTAGATATTGAAAAGTATGTGGTATACCAATATAGTGTCTCCAATTCCATTCTAAAAAATTCAAAAAACTTAACAGGCTGTTTCAGCAACCGATGAAAAATTCGCCATAATGTTCTTCTTTTTTCGTGAATGAGGCTTAATTTATGAATATTTTTCGTTTTCGAATAATAATACTCTTAGTAGGGGACTAGTTTCCAACAAATACTGTTGAAAAATGAAATTCAATTGAAATATATTGCTGACAGAATTGTTCCCGCTATCAGTCGCAAACTGGACACTCTGCATTTTCGGCAGTATACAGAAGATGAAATAATCTGCCGATACCGGAGCTACTCTTACCGCAGCATTAATAGTTGAATTAAGATTCTGATGCGGCCGTAGATGCCACATCAGTTGAAATTACAACACATTTTATGCTGTCGTAAAAAATAGGATGCCTTCGAATTTAGTGGACTGGAATTCTATAGGAGGCTGGTTCTTTCGCATAAATAATAACTGTATTTCGTTAACAATTCTGTAAACTTTAACGTCGAAAATACATACAGATGAAACAATTAATATAGACAAGCCTTTCAGTATGAAATAGTAATTATTAGAACGATCTCACTCTTTCCTTTGAGGTTTTCAAAGCCCTATTCACTTGAATATAACTTTGCTTCGGGTTGAATCACTATGCAAACTTTAACTTTATAGAAAAATGTACTTATTATGCAGGAAGTAAATTGATTACTATAAAACTTGACTCATTTGGTCTGAAAATATCGGTTTTATACCGGTATAGGAGTGGTAGGTCTTAGCTGGAAGACCGATCGAGTTGGAAACTCAACATCGACTCGACTAACTCAGGGAGATAATGCATTTAGGCGCGAAGTGTGCGTTTGATCACGCCTACTTCAACTGCCGAAGAATAATAGTAAATATTGCAAGGCGTCGGTCAGACGCCAGGGAAAGAATACAAAACGCGATTTTGAACTAATGTAGAAGTATTTTGGAGGCAATGGCACTGGTAGGAATTTCGAATGAGAATAAAAGGAATAAAATATAACTGTACATGAATATACAAAGGTACTAAAATATAAATATACAAATTGTTGAACGTGTGGTTTCAACAGATTCATTTCCAATAAGTCGTTTAATACTTAAATATAAATGAAAACTAACTTTATAGGCCTTTAGTTCGTTAACAGAGGGAGTAAAGCACTAATTTTATTTAAAGTACTTTCATCATTTTTGGCTCCTCTATCATCTCTCAAGTTTCTGGTACGAATTAATGGGACACCCTGTATATTGACGTTTTTCTACTTCTCCGAAAGAAACATAATTATTCAATGACTGTTGAGATATATAGCATGATAAGTGGTTGTTTCTGATTTGGATGATTTTATTATACAGGGTGTCAATTTTAAAACTTACAATGGGCTGTACCTCGTGAACGAAAAGAGATTTCAAAAAAATTTCAAAACCGTTTCTAGGGTAGAAATGACATGGGAGAGAACGCACCCCCATCAACCCCTATGCCCCAACTACAAAAATTTAAATGGCAACCCTCTACTTGTGATACGTCGTTAGAAAGTCCGTAGAAAATGCTTTCCAACGGTCTAAGTCATAATTATATAGGGTGTAACAATAAAGCAGAAACATTTATTTGACAACAAAACGAAAAAGTGTTGAATGTCGAACTACAAAAATGTTAATTAATTTAGTAAATGTTCAAAATGGTTTCCATTGTTTTGTAAACAATAGTACAACCAATTTTCAAACCCCATACGAACGTTGGCGAATGTTGCTTTAGTAATATCACGACTTGCTTGACTAATTCTTCGTCGTAAATCGTCGATTGAGATTGGTTTAGTTTTATAAACAACCGACTTAAGGTGACTCCACAGAAAAAATCAGGTGGCGGTAAGTCTGGTGATCTAGGTGGCCACTCAATGAGACCTCTCCTTCCAATCCATCTATTTGAATAATTATTGTCTAACCAGTCCCTAACTGCTACTGTGCAATGGGGAGGTGCTCCGCCTTGCTGGAAGTGCAACAAATTTTCATCTAGAGCTGGATTGCCATCGTCGTCCTATTGGTTCTCTAATTCATGAACAATTAAGGGGTCAATAGTGTTCTCCAGCATATCGAGGTACATTTCACCGTTTAAATTTCCCGGTATAAACAAGGGATCAATCACAGAATTTTCTAATACCCCCGCCCAAACATTTAGTTTCTCAGGATACTGAGTGTGGTTTTCTCTAAACAGATATGGATTTTCATCATTCCAATAACGTCAGTTTTATTTATTTACATTACCATTTAGATAAAATCACTAAAACAAGTCCTAGTCTAGGTTCATTCTTAATTCTTTCAGTCATAATTTCACAAAACTGAATTCTTCGGTCTGGATCGTCATCGGACAAATCTTGAAGAAATTGCATTTTATAGGGGTGAAATTTATGAAGCTTCAAAACTTTCCGTACTGACTCATGTGGATAGTCCTGTTATTACAGAGACGTGACGAGTTGATAAAGTAGGATCTATTACAAATTGTCCAATAACTGAGTTGCTCCATCGAGTACTCTTGCGGCATTCCTTCTTCTATTTGCCACTGAACAAGTTTCTCTTAATTTTTGCGACTAAATCACGGATATACACGTGACTTACATGTTTTTCAGGATGTCTTTCATTAAACACGTTAGCTGTCTTCAAATAATTTTCGTTCTGGGAGCCAAATATTAAAATTATCTCCACACGTTCAGGTATACTGTAAACTATCGTGATTATTGTAGTTAAATTAACGTACAAAACGTACCAACCGTACAAAAAATTAATCTATCACAAGTGACAATGGCATAAAGGTAAGTATCAAATAAACCAATAATTTAAGTACAGAAAGGAAATGCAAAACAAAATAACAGAATGTGTTGTTTAAAAACTGCCAAGCAAACAAGTTTTTTTTGAAATACAATAAATAGATCATTTAACACTCAAATAGGGACCGTACTTGCACTTTCAAAGCGAAGTATCGTTTCAGAATTAATTGTTATTTTTGTTGTCAAATAAATTTTTCTGCTTTATTGTTACACCCTGTATAATTATGACTTTGACCGTTGGAAAGCATTTCCTACGGGCTTTCCAACGACGTATCACAAGTAGGGGGTTGCCATTTAAATTTTTGTAGGTGGGGTAGGTAGGACATAGGGGGTTGCTGGGGATGCGATCTCTCTCATGTCATTTTATTTCCCCCTCTCTACTCTAGAAACGGTTTCGAATTTTTTATGAAATCTCTTTTCGTTCACGAGGTACAGCCCATTGTAAGTTTTAAAATTGACACCCTGTATATTTTTGGTGTAGGTATAACCTATAAATAAGTTTGTTGACTTTTATTTCCAGATGTGAGAGAAACATCCTAAATATCACTGGGCACACCAAATTGAATATGTCGTAAATAAATTCTGAAGTTAGAAAATTAATTTTGTGTCTTCAAATAAATAATAAAACTTGAAGGATTTTGAAGATATTTTTGTCTTCCGACCAATTAGAATTTTATAAATTCCTTTTTTTTTAGATATATTGGTTTTCATCTAATTAAAGTATATCTTGTCTGAAAATTATCTTGTATTTTATAATTATATAAATGATCTTTGCGCAAAGGTTAATTGAAATTAGCAAAAATCAATTTCACTGTTAATAAAGCCAATAATATGAAAAATATCCACTGCATTAGCAGAATTTCTTTCAAAAAAAATCATCAAAATAGCATGCTAAAAATATTAAATGGCATGTTAAAAATATTAAATTCTAAAAAAGCCGATTTGCGTAGATTCATTACGGAATCAACCATTATTAAAAAATTAATTATGATACCGAAAAGCAATAGCTTATCTACAATTACGGATTAAATATCGTTTTGTTATCGTCTATCTATATTATTTAATTTTGTTGCCATTTGTTAGAAAACAGAGAACTTAGTCTTCAAAGTACATCGATTGGGCACAACAAAGTTTTTCAATTAAAAAAAATATATCTGTTTTGTTCACTATTGGAACAGTCAAATCAGAAACAGAAATACCGTTTTCAAGGATTCAATTCCCAATAAGCTGGAAATCATTCTAATGCGTTCGGTTGGTCCTAAATGCGTATTAACTAAGTTTGCACCATCCCAGGAGGGAGCATAACTTTTGAGAGCCAAGAAATCGCGAAACTTTTGCACCTTTTTTCAATTTTTGCTTGTAACTCGGAAACGATACGTCGAACGTAAAATATCATCCCATTCAAGATTGCAAGAGTTAAATTTTGTATCAAATGAACATATAAAACTTTGAATTCGGTTCAGTGGTATAGCCGAAATCAATAGTTAGAAACCGGGAAAATTTCTTATTTCAGTGCAAACTTGCGTTGTGCGAATTTCCAAGACCACAGAGCTGTGAAACGGTCACTAAAATCGGAGAGGACATCAATCTATTGATCTTATTGATCGCTAAAGGACCAAATTCCTCAAACATTCACGTCATAAAACCTGGAAAAGGAACCTCTCAGGATACGCTTTACTCTCTTTAACTTTTCTTCTATTCCTACATGCAATCAGTTGGTGTGATACAATCTCTGCATTCTATAGTCAAGGGAAGGCGAAGTTTGTCAAGCTCCTTGAAAAGACCACGGTTTTACAGGAGGCTGTCAAGATTTTCCACCATGCAGATGATAATCCTGAGGATCTGATTACAGCAGGTCAGTTAATTTTTCCTGGCAGCCCTCAATTCATTTAAGACTGATAAGAACTCCTGGGACAAAATTCGCCACGAGATATACTCAAAATCCTTCAAAAAGCCAACTTTCAATCTACTCCCAGCAAATGCAGCCTCTGCACTCTCTACACCTATGAAGGCCAATCTCCAAATCTAGAGCTGGTATAATAGACCAAAGGATTCTCTCAGCTGGGGTTGGAGGACATAACTTAGTCTGCTGTCAATTATGTACACCAAGAAACCAGCTCCAGCTGAAACCTTCAACACATTCTTCTGCTGATGAACGAAGCGGTGTACAAGGAAGTGCAGCTACCGGAAAAGAGGCGTGAAATGTTAAATTTGTCTCAGCTTGCACACGCAGTCATGCTCGAATTCAGCTCCGTTTGAAGATAAGGATGTTTCCGACATTTAAGAATGAGGATGTGTCCCTTTGAAGATGAAACCGATGGAGAGGGACTCGACATGCCACCGCAGCTTGAAAGCATTTTAGATAAAGGTCCATCGACATCTAAGAACATTTCTCATTTTGTGCTGCATGCCTATTCATATTTTGATTCCTGAATCAGTAGCAATTATGATTAATTGCTCATTAATTGATATTGATAGTACTTACTAAATATACATTTAATGGCGATACATAACTTTGTTGAAATTATTAATGTCTTCATTCCTACGCAGAATTCAACTTTCTTCAATATTGAATGGGATGATATTTACCGGGCAAATTTTCGCGATTTTTTGGCTCTCGAAAGTTATGCTCGCCTCTTGTGATGGTGCATGCTTAGATTGCCAGCATTTAGGACCTGATGCTGGCGATGTGTGTCTAGTATGCTCGGCAAACGGGGAGGCGAAGATAGAAAGAAGGGCGGAGAGGATGTGTAGGAAGATTGTGGAGGAGAGCGGTGCGGACTGGAAGTGGCGGAAGATAAAACGGTGGGGTTCCTGGTGAAGGGACGGAGCAAGACGAGGGAAATGGAGGTGATGGTGAAGGGAAGGATAATTCGTATGGAGGAGTCTGTGAAATACCTAGGGGTGTGGTTGGATAGTCAATTATCATTCAGAACACACATGTTGAAGGCGGCAGAGAAGGGGAAAGTGAGGGCAGCATGACTGGGGAGATTGATGTGTAATGTGAATGGGCCGGGAGAGTGGAAGAGGAGGATAATTGGTAGGACGGTAGAGCAGAGAATGCCGTACGGTGCGGAGGTGTGGGGTGAAATAGCAGAGGTGAATGCGAGGGTTGGGCCACTCCTGAGGGTGTAGTACTGAGGATGGTGCAAGGGTGAAGGACAGTGGACTGGCAGCAGCGGTGCTGGCAATGTCCTGCCCATTGGACGTGATGGCTAGAGCCACAATAAACGCTGGAGGGGTGCAACCAGAGAGGAACTACAGGAATGGATGGAAGAGGAGAGAAGGTTGGAGGAGTAAGAGGTCGCGCTAAAAGGAGCGATTGGGAGTATGGGAGGTGAACTACTTCTTGACACAGCTGCTCACTGGACATGATTCTAGAGTAGGGTACCTTCATAAGACTGGGAAAAGAGAGACTGGAGTGTGCGAGAGGTGTGGAGTGAAGGTTGATGGGGGGCATGTGTTTAGATGCTGGAGGAACGAGGAAGTGCTGAAGAAGTTGGATAGGATACTAGGGGAGGCGGTGTATTGGAAGAACGTGGTGGAGATAATGTTGAAGGGGGTGGAGGAATGGATGGAGGTAGGTTGCGTAGTAGAGAGCATGGTTAAGGGGAGAGAAGGACTTGATATAGTATGAGAGGTAGAAGTGATAAGTAGGGAGAAGACGACGGTGTGAGTGGAGAGTGTGTGAGGGACCGCCGCCCGTCTCGAAGTATGCTAGGGTAGTGATTCCGAGGCAGGGATAACGGCGAGTTTGAGGTGGGTTTGGCTGGTAGGCATCTCCTTGGTGATGAGTCCAACACTGTTTGTTCCCATTGGAACATGAGCTTCCCATCTCGACTCGAAAAAAAACACATTTAGGATCAACTTAAGGCATTAAAATGATTTCCAGCTTGTTGGTAATCAATTCCTCAATAAATTCTAATTTGATTGACCTATATAAAACTGTCGATGAAAATAAAATATATTGATGAAAAATAATAACCGCTTCAAATTTGTCTTGTAAGGAACGAGCCATTGTAGACAATTTCGAGCTAAAATTTCCTGTCAAACCTTAATGCAGGTATTAAAAAATATGACAGCAACAATCAACAATGACACCTAGTAGGTAGTACACAAATTAACAGAATTAAATTAAACTGATATTACTGGTTTTTATTTTGAAACTATTGAACCTCATGTTTTCAAATCTGGGGAATATATTGAGCATAAAAAGGCATTCAAATTGAGGTATTACTCGACCCCCATTTCCATTTAAAAAAATATTCCAAATGCCCGCCCAGGTGTCACTTTGACATTCAGAGCTGTCATTGATGTGTTAAAAAATGCAAAATGAGGTCATATATTTTCGTTCCAAATTTCATCACTATATACCCAACGGTTCAAAAGTTACAGGGGGAGGGACGGACTTTATGTCCTCACTGTATATAGAAAAATACGGTCGTCTTTTCTACTTTAAAAGCAGATTCGTAGTTTAATGTTTCACGTTTGATAACGTGTGTACCATTTATTCTTACGAACAAGAATTTTTACAAAAGACTTATATTGTAGATAAGCTATTACGTAGTTGAGAATAATTGGAAAGACATCAATAAAAACAGATGAGACAAGTATATATTATATATTATGTGGTGAATCGAGTAATAATTTTCCAGTTATTACTTAGGTACCGATTAAAAAAAATAACGATCGCTAGGTCTAATGTTTTACGCAAATCCGCTCATCTCGAAATCTAGCTAGTATCAAATATATCAATAAGTATTTTTTGTCTGGAACTTTTTAACCATACCTGAGCTGGAGCACCTTGCCCTTGAGAATACTGCAATATGGACTCACGTTGAGTAGAAGAATATTGAGCAGAGTTTGCCGAATATTGTTGACGTTGTTGTTGAGTAGAATTTATTTCGGGGGTCTGATACTGATTGGACAGATTTTGATATTGAGCTTGCTCAGGTGCTCGAAATTGTTGACTATAAGCAGAATTCAACTCTTGGACATTATCGGTATATTGTTGCCCTGTTGGTTGGTATTGAGGTTGTCCCAAGTTGGGGTTATTTTGAGTCCAAGGTGACTGCTTAGAGGTAATTACTGGAGATTGTACAGGAGCCCAACCTTTGTTAGCACTAGGAGCGTTATAACGTGAAGGACTTTGGTTAGATGAAGGAGATACCAATGATGGTACTCCGCTTTGGGATACTGTTACGTCCAGTTTTAATGGACCGTGTGATTTTGGTTGTTGATTAATATTCTGGTAGTTGGAAACTTGTTGGGGGTACCGGGGCCCACCCTAGTAGAAAAAATATATGTGAATAAAAAAAATTGTTGCAGATTATTATATATTTCTATCTAACGCATTAAAATACTTATAGGTAAGATAACTTACATTAATTTTCATATGTATAATATAATTGTTATGATAGTGTTTTCTATTTATCTTGAATTTTTTAAATTTTCAGTGTTTCTAATTTGAATTTTATCATTGTATAAACGTTAACCTACTAAAATTTAATTATTCAAAATAATTTTGTTGGACGAAATAAAGTTATTAAATCATAAGATACTGTTAAGTGGGAATGAGTAGTTTAGTAGAGGCGTTAATAAATGTTTCCTTCATATTTTAATTATTGCTGGTACTGATGCAATTTAATAATATGTAGTAGATTAGTTTTGATTGGGTGGTTAATCGGCCTCTTCCACTGCGCCCTTTTCAGATCTACATAGTTTCCTACTATAAAGTAACACATTTTGACGGCTTATTACTCGAGAATGAAAAAAGATATCGACGTGCAGTTTTCGCTTAACTTCTTATTTCTTGTTGACATAGTTGCCAAATGTATATTTTTTTCCCGAAAGTGCTGAAAAAAATGACCTTTTTTGAAGCGAAATTATCGGTTTATTTTAAATACAACACTCTATTTTTTTGTAATACCATCTGAAAGTCTCTTTCTTCCCCTTTCTAAAAATGTATACATTATCGGCATATACTCAAGTTTCTAGGGAAGGATATATTTTTTTTGCGCGATCGATCTTTTTTGTTTATTTACAGCATCGGTTGTCAGGACGGTAGGTTGTGTCACTGGTTTCTAAGTCCAACACGTCGGTAAGTGATTTACTTACCGTTCAGACGTCGGTAAGTACATTACTTACCGACATCTTAGCCCTACATACATTTAAGTGGTCCTAAATAATATATTACTTCATTCATTACACAAAAGGAACAAAAAAAATAAGATTTCATATTTTCATAGCGATTCCTGGATTTTTCTGGGATTATTGCTACACATCCTATTTGCCACGCTTTTTCTACTTCAGTATCACTCTCACTCATTTTATATTAGTAAATAATCGAAAATTAAAGTTAAAAGTATAGACCTCAAAATATAATCTGAAGTTTCACAGTAAATGCATTTGTTTGTTTATAAATAATATCTTGGAAACACTTAGCAACTGCCCAACGATTATTAAATTATATTATTGACAAGTCGGCAACCGCCTACTTTATACCAAAATGCAAATATATTTTAAACTGATCGAGAAGTATAAATGTCATTTTTCACTTTTCGTTCATTTCGAAGAAATTTAAATTATTTTATTTGAAATTTATTTCAATACGATCGCGCAAAAAATGGTATAAGCATCTCGAACGTTAAGGGTTTTACCGGTCTCCAGCAAAATTGGAGGCTGAGCGTAGCGAAGCCTCCAAACATTGCTGTCGACCGGTAAACAACCCTTACCGTTCTTAATACTTAATATGCTATTTATGAAACCATGTCAAGAACTTCCAAACGTTAATGATTACTTTTTAACAGCTTGGAAACATTATAACTCGAAAATGAGACAAGGGATTAATTCTTAAGGCCGCTTGACATGGTGCAATACAACGTGCAATGCAATGCAAGACGCAAGTTTTCTTGATCGAAAGCATGCGCAGTTGAGACCCAGTTGTTCAGTTTCTGCAATTCGATGCAATTGCAATTTTATCGGATTGGTGCCATTTCTACGCAAGGCGCAATTCTAGGGAGAAATCTAGTTTCTTTTGTGTTACCAACCAACTAACTGTTTCCAATCAAATGATACATATCATCTGATTGCTGATTGTGGTGACTGACGTTGTGTTATATTTATCATGCCTTTCTTAATCTGTTTGCTTCGCCATTAATTGTGTTTGTGTTAGAGATTTCTTTAAATTAATCATTGTAGTTATATTTGTTTTTGCTGAGATATTCAAAAATGAATAAGGTACCATGTCGAAAGTAAGTTTCACTATACAAACTTTCAAGTATGGTAAATAAAAAAATATTGTTTTAGGTCTGGGTTTGATTGGCCAAGAGCGGCTACATCAATGCTAATTCTTCTATATGAGCAAAACCCATGCCTCTACATGACGAAATTAGCCGACTACCATAATAAGAATATGAGGCAGAAAGCTCTCGAGAACATCACAAGGGAGTTTAATACAAAAAACCTTACGAATCTAAATGTAGATGATATAAAGAAAAAAAATTCATGGTCTGAGGACTCAGTTTCTGGTAGAAATGCAAAAAATAAGAAACAGCGAATGACGTCCTTGATTGATGGTGCTAGTGTTGTGGGAAAGGGCAAATCGAATATGGAGAGAAGTGAAGAATACATCGAGAAGTCAGGATTTTCAGGAAGTTTATGTGTACCCATACTTTTTTTTCAAATCTATATTCCTAATAATTTGTTTATAGGAGACTGACGTAATTTTTGAAAGTGATATCACCCAATTGAGCGAAGGAGAAGTTGTCGAAATAATTTCTCCAACAAATTTTGAGAAATCATTGGATGTCTCCAGGGCCTCATCTCGAGAGGATTACAACAGAGCTCCATCTCAAGAGGATTACAGCGGAGCTTTATCTAGGGAGGACTGTAGCAGAGCTTCATTTCAAGAGTGCTCCACCACTTCATCCAGAAATCTTAAAATTTTGTTCTAACACCGTTGCCAAGTCTCAAAAGTTGTCTAAAATTTTGTTAAGAAAGTTATTTTTACTAATTTTTTACGAAAAGGTGACTTTAAAACAAAAATAACTGAATTTACTGTTTGGACCCTTACTTTGTGGAATCTACTCATATTACTCTTATATTTTCATAATGTTTACATTAAATAGTGCAATTGAATAGAAACACTTAGTTTCATTTAAAAAAGTAAAAATAACTGACATTCACAAACGTCAAAAAGTTTTTTATGTGAAGTATAACAACGAACACAGTCAAATTTATTGATAAAAAATGTATACTTTGATAGAAAAAGTGCGATGCGTCGTATTATATGCTGAGACAAAATCAATAATAGTGACCAGAAGGAGATTCAGAGCCATTTTTGACAAAAATCCGCCTACACGAAAATCGATAATAACTTGAGTACAACAATTTATAGAATCAGGAAAACTTGAAAGGAAAACCAAAACAAGCATATAAAATACAAACTTTCCAAAAAATAGAGAATCATTAATTCGAACAAAGATTTTTCAAGTCAGAAACATTGTTGGATCTGGTAACACTTCAGCCTAATTTGAACCTAATAATGTCAGACGTAGCCACATTTCATATTAATGAAAGAGTTAATAAGCATAACTGCAGGATTTGGGGAGATGAAAATCCAAGAGCGTTCAACGAATTTGATAGGGATGCTCCTAAAGTAAATGTCTGGTGTGGTGTATCTAAAACTAAAATCTACGAGCCCATTTTTTCATGAAGCAACAGTTAACGGAAACATCGACATGTTGGAGGAGTTTTTGTATCCCCAATTACAATAAGATGAAATTATAAACACTGTATATTTTCAACAAGACGACGCGCGTCCACATTACTCTTTAGTTGCTGGAAAGTCATTATCAGATCATTTCGGCAATAGATGGATAGTCGAGCTGGTCCCATCGAGTGGGCCTCGTATTCCCCGGACTTAACCATACCAGACTTCCTCATATAGGGTTATGTAAAGGAGAGATGCTATAACCCAATCTCTACAAATCTTCAGGAATTAATAAATAACAAAGTAAATGTTTTTAATACCATAACACCAGAAATGCTGCAAAATGCGTTCAGTAACTTTTGGCTGAGATTAAGATTATGTAGTGATACATACATACAAAAACTTATTTATTAAATATAATTATTTTTTTTTGTTTTGATGTGTTTTATGAAGTTATGTTTGGTTCTTTGTTCTTATATCTGAATAAAAATGATTCTGTTCTGAATATTCTCTTCCTTTCTAATTTTCCCGATTCTGTAAATTGTTGTACTCAAGTTAATATCGACTTTCGTGTATAGGCGAAATTCTGTCAAAAAAGGCTCTGAATCTTCTCCTGGTCACTTCTATTAATTTTTCTCAGGATACATGTATGCAATACGACGCACCGCACTTTTTCTATCAAAGTATTCATTTTCGATTAATAAATTTGACTATGTTCGTTCTTATAATTCCCATAAATAACTTATTTGACGTTTCTTAATGTCAGGTATATTTTCACCAAAGCACATTTTCGTAAAAAATTAACAAAAAGTAACTTTTTTACCAAAATTTTAGACAACTTTTGAGACTTGGCAACAGTGTAATTTTTTTTTAACATTTATAAGAATTTCAGTGAAAGCCGCTCATTAATCTCGTTTTCGAGTTATAATGTTTTCATTATACCTCACTGAAAACGCTATCTTAACATGCCTATGAAGGGTACCGAAATAGTATATTTCATTACCAGTCCAGAAAATAGGCTTTTCCCGTGCGCCCGCACGGAAAAAGGTCACTTTCGCTACTCCTCATGGGCATGTTGAGATAGCGTTTTCGGTGAGGTATAATGAAAATGACCTTTTCTGTCCTCCGGCCGGAAAGTGTCAACATTCGGGCCGTCGCGCTAAACGAAGCTGCCGCCTTCCGGCTCCGACGAACAGAAAAATAGTATACGCACCTCGGCCAGTAAGTAAGAAAGCCTCAAATCACATGTTTGTCGACCTCAGCTTCGCTTCGGCCGACAATTAGATGTGATCTGAGACATTTCTTACTTTACTGGCCTTGGTCCGTAATATACTATTTCCAGTGCGCTATAACATGCATTATTGTTCATTTCCCTTAGCAACACTAAACAACAATAATTGTATTATGACAGCAGATGTCAGTGTTTTGAATTATAGTATAGTATAGTAATTACTTACTAGTTTTTGTATTAAGAAAGATATAATGAAAAGTATCGTTCATTACACATCCATAAATGCTTTTCCCGTGATTGCACGACTTCCCGTGTTCGGCTACGCCTCAAACCGTCGCGCGCACACGGGAAAAGCCTACTTTCTGGACTCGTAATGAAATATACTATTCCAAGCTGTCAAAATATGATAATTTACGTTTGGAAGTTCTTGACATGGTTTCATAAAAAATTAAATCTTCCCCTAAAAACTTGAGTAGGTATATGCCGATAATGTAAAATTTTTGGAAAGGGGAAGATATGGACTTTCAGATGGTATTAAACAATATAGAGCGTTGAATATAGAATAATCCGATAATTCCGCTTCAAAAATAGTATATTATTTAACGAGCGTATAATGTAGTCAAAT